>JAPPVO010000016.1:13289040-13889040 GCA_030407325.1 Camellia japonica | reverse complement strand
TACACTCCAATTCCATTTTAAACTAGAAACAATCCCCTGCCTATTATAAGTATCATGAATTTTAAAGATGTAAGATTCTATTTTTGAAATACCATTTCCATCAAACAAATTTCATCATCAAATTCAACCATTTGAAGACTTGACAAAAGTAGTTCTAGAATCTTTCAAGGGAATTACTCTTTGTGTGTGTTAAAAGCTAGGTAAATTTCAGTTTATTGTTGATGATGATTAGTAACTGTGTGTGTCAATTTTCGATTACACTGCCAATCAAGCACTCAGCTGGAGAACACTGGCAGAATAGATTAAGCCCGAACGACCTGTCACAAAAAGAAGAGATTCCGGCGGTGGTTCGTCCACCCGGGGACACTCCGACGATCAAGTCAATTATCTCTCAAAGATAGCAAAAGTGCTTAACTCACTATTCAGAATACAAAAAGCATACCTTAGACCCATGAGGGTGCCTCTCTTTTATAGCCAACACAATCCTAGTCCCAATAGAAGCCTAACTCTAATGGATTTAGGATTACTGCTAATCTTGAACTCCCAGTAAGATTAGGATAAACTCTCTAAGAGTCTTATTGTAGACGTCCCCGAACGCCCCGGGAGGGATGAGTCCCGTTCCGTTCATTTTGGGCTCACTACAGTTCAGGACTCAAATGTCACGATTCTTAGTCTGAACCAAAGAGTCCAAATCCGGCAAATCGTTTTGAGAAAACAGATTTTTGAAAGAAGTGCCAAACATGGACTGCTTTGCCAGATACAGAGTCGCCACCTAAATATTTTATTTTTGGGGAAATTTAGGAAACCCTGACTCGTTTGCCTAAGGCCACGTGTCCGTCATCACCAAAGTTGCCTCGGCTCGGGAACTTGGGTACGATTGGGGAAGGTCACTTCGTGAGCACCCCAGCTCGTCCGATCAAAGATCGGCCTCTACTAACTATGATATCGAGTTTTGAAAACCTTATGCATTCTTATTCCTGTTATTAGCCTAGATTTACTATGTGATGCGCACAGCATACAAGTATAGACCGGGCCGCCTGAATTGGAACAAAACATTTCATGTTTATTTTTGAAAGATGGTTTGCTACTCGCAAGTAGGCTCAAAATGCGGATTTTGCCACCTCAGGTGGGCTTAGAAAAGATGGTTTTGCCACTATCTAGTGGGCTTAAAACTCACAGTCAATGCATTGTCCCAATCCAAATAACCCAACCTTCACCCACAGGCATTCAGGCAGTTATATCACATAAGCAAATAGCCTCATGGTAAGCATACTATCATGGCAGTCACTCACACGCATGCAAGGATGTTAAAGCGTAAAAACTTACTGAGTACTCCCAGCCAAAACAGAAACTACGTTAGAAATCCATGCATGATCCTAACTATACAGAAATGCCTAATGCAACACATGCAATAATGCAACTAAGATAGACTCGGCTATTCTAAACATGGCGTATGGAATGCTACAGCTAACATGTATTCAACTCGGAATTGAAATACAAATGCAGTTAGTATGATGCGCCGAGCCCGGTGCATGCAAAACAGATGAATGAATGCAAACATGTTATCATACTGTATGCTAATTGAAACATGTCCTACTCTAATCATCATAAGCTGGTAAATAAAAGGGAGAGAAAGACGTGGGGTTGGAAGACATACATCACACGCACGCACACTTATTACAGTTGTGCCCTCGCTCGGAGGGTCCGAATAAATAATATACAGTCCCAAATGAATAATTTACAGTCCGAATAAGTACAAAATTCCTAATTAATTAACAAATTAATCTAGGAAAGCAGTAATTTAGCATGCAAGCTAGGGACTGCCTCGACTCTACCCCGGATGATGAATGATGCATGTTCAGGTTACCTGGCGTGGAAATCCATTGCGATGCCCCAATTAGCCTTTGTTTACAATTAAGCCCGGAATGTTGCGCGAAGCCCCAAAAGATTGCCAGTTTCTGATTTGCTGCAACAGAGAGCAGGAAAGGGGCATGGCAATGTATTTTTACATATGTATGCTTGACTACTCTTCAGGGAGCGTAGTCCTCGATCCTCGTGCCACCAATCCCGCATCTCGATGCATGATGGCCGAGGAGTCGATTTGCATGACTCAATATGGAATGAATGCACATATAAACACAACAATACCGAGACTCCATTATGGTTAATCCGGAGCATCGGTGACTGGGAATTGAGACACGTTCCGTCACTCGAAGTACGAAACGTCCCTCATTTCCCGTGTCGGGCTAACTTCTGTTGGAACAATCTTCTGTGTAAATAAAATAACTTGAAATAAATTCAAACAAAATAAATAAATAACATACCGGATTTATTTATCGAACCGAATTAAAATTAAGACCAAGTCGAGTGTGTGACACTCTGTCCTTAAGACAGATTCGCCTCGCTACGGTACTTACGGTTGAGTGGCGTCTATCTCCCAAGATACAATGATCTTCACAAATTGTAGTAGTACTCCAAACAATTTGTTCGGCGAACCAAACCTGTGATCTATACTCTCTTTATTATTTTCCTAAAACTAGAATGTAGGAAAATGCACTAAATAAAAGAAATGGACAGCAACAAAGACAATCTGCAGATTGATTTATTCCGGATGGAAAAATTCGGATCACAAAGACTTCATCCTCTAGGATCCGGACCGCTGGAAAAGGCTGAATATATAGCCAAAAAATATGACCCGAACAGGTACTATTTGACCGTTGCCAGAAACTGTTTTTCAAATATTGAAAAAGCTAACCGTTGGTCAAACACAAGATTTCAAACAATTTGAAGGTTGTTGGTCTAACAGTAGGTTCATATTTATTTTATTTAAACTATTTCAAATATATATATATATTAAACTAATAAAATAGTTAAATAAATAAATGAAGAGGTATAAACTTTAGGAAACTTTTAAGGAACCTAAAAATAGAATTTTAGAATTGAATTAAATTTTCACAATTACAAATTTTAGGAAACCACTTAGGAACTCAAAATTTGTATTTAGAATTAAATTAAATTCTCACAATAATTTTTATTGAAAAAATTCAAAAGAATTTTATCTAAATAAAAATTAATGTTACGTCAACTTCCCATTCACTCATAAATGGTTTTGACGTTCCGTTTTCACCGTGTGACTTGCCACGCGGCAAGGAACACTTCACCTCTTCGGACCCACCCCAAACCACGTTTGGGGCCCACTCAAATTTGGACTCAAAGTTGGCCCAAAAAATGCCTATATAAAACCATTTTTCCAACAATCCCCCACATGAATGGAATTTGACGGAGAGAAAATGCAACAACATGATCTAAATACAGAGACTATAGAAATTGAAAATATTCTGCAAAGGATAGGTAGCTTTTGGCTTTGAACCTTCCCTTATGAGACACTATCGGATTTACTAGCTAACCAGTGAACATGATGTCTTGAACTGTTCAGCCGTTTGTGTAAACCAAGACAATAGAACTCACACAGTATATCTCTAGACACAGTTTAGTTCTCACTATTGTGTTCATTTTGGCCCTGAACAACCTGGTCTTCATGAGTGCTCTAGAGAATTGTAGCCCTTCACAAATCTCACAGAACCGGCCCAGTTCACACTCATATAGGTGATTCTTATGAAGAGTATCCTGCCATACTCCACTAGGTTTACCTAGATTTAAGAATCATTAAAATTTTACTTAACCTTTAACATTGCAGACATCACTATTTCATCAAAGAAATGGGTAGGAGTTAGACCCCCCAGTGATCCTTCTGAGTCATTCACAACTCGGTTGTCCCTTTGAACCTAGATCTTAGGATCTCCAGTCAACTAGGTTGGGTTGCCGTTGTGGTAACTCTTATTTAATAGGCTTAAGTCCCGTTCCCCTCGATGAATTCTCAACCAACTCTCTTGCTAATCCTTTGGTTAATGGATCCGCTATGTTGTCTTTAGACTTAACATATTCTATGGAAATAATTCCATTAGAGAGTAGTTGTCTTACGGTGTTATGTCGACGACGAATGTGTCGTGACTTACCGTTATACATATGACTCTGTGCTCTACCAATTGCTGATTGACTATCACAATGTATGCATATAGCAGGCACCGGTTTTGGCCAAATTGGAATATCTTCAAGGAAGTGGCGAAGCCATTCTGCCTCTTCCCCTGCTTTGTCTAAGGCTATGAATTCAGATTCCATAGTAGACCTAGCAATACAAGTTTGTTTGGAAGATTTCCAAGATACAGCCGCCCCACCAAGAGTAAAGACATACCGACTGGTGGACTTCGAGTCTTTAGTATCCGATATCCAATTTGCATCACAGTATCCTTCAAGTACTGCTGGATATCTAGTATAATTCAGCCCAATATTACGAGTGAATCGGAGATATCTTAGAACCCTTATAATTGCTTTCCAGTGTTCTACTCCCGGATTACTCGTATATCTACTTAATTTCCTTACTGCATAAGCTATATCTGGGCGAGTGCAATTCATCAAGTACATTAAGCTTCCAATAATTTGGGCATACTCTAATTGAGAAATACTTTCCTGTACATTCTTAGCAAGATACAAATTAACATCTACAGGAGTTCTAGCAAGATGATCATCATCTTTGCTGAATTTGTCAAGTATTTTCTCAATGTAATGAGATTGTAACAAAGCATATCCTTCTGATGTTTTGGTAATTTTCATACCAAGTATTACATCAGCAATGCCCATGTCCTTCATATCAAAATGTTTATTCAACATTTTCTTGGTAGTTTGAATCATGTCATTATTACTACCAATGATGAGCATATCATCTACATAAAGACATACAATGACATAACCTTTATCTGTGTTTTTAATATAAACACATTTGTCACACTCATTAATTTTAAATCCATTTGACATCATTGCCTTGTCAAATTTCTCATGCCATTGCTTTGGCGCTTGTTTTAAACCATATAATGATTTAACCAATTTACACACTTTCTTTTCTTTCCTTGGAACAGAAAACCCTTCTGGTTGTTCCATGTAAATTTCTTCATTTAACTCACCATTTAAGAAAGCGGTTTTAACATCCATTTGATGAATTTCTAGATTGTATAAAGATGCTATGGCAATTAGCATTCTAATGGATGTTATTCTAGTAACCGGTGAGTATGTATCAAAGTAATCAAGACCTTCTTTTTGTCTAAACTCTTTGACCACAAGTCTTGCCTTGTATTTATCAATTGATCCATCCGCTTTCATTTTCCTTTTGAAAATCCACTTGTACCCAAGAGGTTTACAACCTGGTGGCAAATCCACCAATTCCCAAGTGTGATTTTGCAAGATGGATTCAACTTCACTGTTGACAGCTTCTTTCCATAAAGGAGCTTCAGGACTGGACATAGCCTCTTTAAAAGTTAAAGGCTCATTTTCTAACAAATATGTTAGAAAATCTGGACCAAAAGATTTTGAGGTTCTAGCACGTTTACTACGCCTAGGTTCTTCTTCCTCATTTTGATCTAACTCTTGTTCTTGATCATGTTCTTGATCCTGACTAGTAATAGCATCAAAAGATCTTTTATTAGTACTAGTCCCTTGTCCAGTCTTCTTTGGAAATACATGTTCAAAGAAAGATGCATTCCGAGACTCAATAATAGTATTTACATGCATTTCGGAATGTTCTGATTTATGAATCAAAAACCGATATGCACTACTATTCTTGGCATAACCAATGAAAATGCAATCAATGGTCTTAGGACCTATCTTAGTCTTTTTAGGACTAGGAATAGCCACTTTAGCCAAACACCCCCACACTTTTAAGTATTTGTAGGATGGTACTCTTCCATGCCACAATTCATAAGGTGTTTGATTTACTTTCTTTCGGGGTATTTTATTTAAAATATAATTAGCAGAAAGTATTGCTTCCCCCCACAAGTTCTGAGGTAATCCAGAACTTATTAACATGGCATTCATCATTTCTTTTAAAGTCCTATTTTTCCTTTCAGCAATTCCATTTTGCTGAGGTGAGTAAGGAGCGGTGGTTTGATGAATTATTCCATGGTCTATACAAAATTCACCAAAAGGTGATTCATATTCACTACCTCTATCACTTCTAAGTTTCTTGATTTTCTTACCAAGTTGATTTTCAACTTCATTCTTATATTGAATGAAAGTTTCCAAAGCTTCATCCTTGGTTCGAATTAAATAAATATAACTATATCTAGTATAGTCATCTATAAAAGTGATTACATACTTTTTTCCACCTCTGGTTTGAATTGATTTAAAATCACAAATGTCACTATGAATTAATTCAAGTGGTTCCGTACTTCTTTCAATTGAATGAAAAGGAGTTTTAGATAATTTTGCCTCAACGCAAATTTCACATTTATGATTTGAATCAATGTTAAATTTAGGTAAACATTTCATATTAATTAATCTACGCAAAGATCCATAATTAACATGTCCTAGTCTACCATGCCATAAATTTGAAGACTCAAGCAAGTAAGAAGAAGATGTAGTATTATTAATAACTGAGGGTACAACGGTCATTACATTTAACTTGAAAAGGCCATCAGACATGTAACATTTTCCTACATACATCCCATTCTTAGTAAGTATAAATTTATCACTCTCAAATACTAGCCTAAACCCATTCTTACTCAACAAAGATCCGGAAACAAGATTCTTGCGAATGTCCGGTACATACAACACATTGTTGAGAGTGAGTTCCTTTCCTGATGTCATCTTGAGAACAATCTTTCCTTGTCTTTCAACTTTGGAAGTTGAGGAGTTGCCCATAAAAAGTTGTTCACCATTGTCCACTGTAGAGTAAAATGTGAACATCTTTTTGTCGGCACAAATATGGCGAGTAGCACCAGTGTCCACCGACCATTCTTTAGGATTTCCGACAAGATTTACCTCGGAAACAACTGCAGAAAGATTTATGACATCTACACCATTAGAAATTTTATCCATTTCGGTTATATCGGCTTTAGTAACCTTCTTACTTGTTTTTCCTTTGCCTTTGCAAAAATCAGTTCTAAAGAACTTCTTTGGTTTTCCACCATAATTCATTGGCACAGTCCAAACATAAGGAAAGGTTGGCGTAATGGCAATCACCATACCAGTACTGGTTTGAACATTAGTTTCACCAGTTTTAGTAGCCATAAATTCTAAATTATAAACCACAATTATAATTAGAATTTAATACTACACAGAAAATTAAAACCAAAAAACACAGAATTTTAAATTTTGTAAAAAATAAAAGAAACAAAAATTGTAACTTTTATTTCCAATTAATTTGAAAATAAAATAAAATTTTATTTAAACAAATTAAACCAAAACTACAGATATAAAATCTGTTAAAATAAAAGAAACAAAACAAAATGTAAATTTTATTTTTAATTAATTTGAAATAAAATAAAATAAAATTTTATTTAACCAAATTAATTCCACACAGAAAACTAATCCAAATTCACAGAATTAAATTCTGTAAAAATAAAAGAAACAAGAATGTGACTTTTATTTCCAATTAATTTGAAAATAAAATAAAATTTTATTTAAACAAATTAATTCCACACAGGAAATTAAATTCTGTAAAATAAAAGAAATAAGAATATGACTTTTATTTCTAATTAATTTGAAAATAAAATAAAATTTTATTTAAACAAATTAATTCCACACAGGAAATTAAATTCTGTAAAATAAAAGAAATAAGAATATAACTTTTATTTTTCAATTAATTTGGAAATAAAATAAAATTTTAATTAAACAAATTAATTTCACACAGAAACTTTAATCTCTTGTAACACTCCAAAAATTAAAATACTATAACAGAATTTTAATTAATGAAAACTCAGAAAATAATTTCTAAAATCCAAAATTAATTTCTGAAAAAATTCCACAAAAATATATTCTGAATTGTTAATGACACCAGTATCGTACTACTAGTTGTTGTCAATGAAAAGAGACAGTATATTACTATTATCTGTCAAATAGTATATAATCACTATTTGTTTTTCCAACCAGAATATTATTTTGTAAATCCACAGAAAATAATTTTCTTTCGAAATTATTTACGAAGAAAGAAAAAAGGAAACAAGCGAAAAATTCTGTAAACAGAATAATTCGAATCTGTCTTAAGATTGTTGGAACAATCTTCTGTGTAAATAAAATAACTTGAAATAAATTCAAACAAAATAAATAAATAACATACCGGATTTATTTATCGAACCGAATTAAAATTAAGACCAAGTCGAGTGTGTGACACTCTGTCCTTAAGACAGATTCGCCTCGCTACGGTACTTACGGTTGAGTGGCGTCTATCTCCCAGGATACAATGATCTTCACAAATTGTAGTAGTACTCTAAACAATTTGTTCGGCGAACCAAACCTGTGATCTATACTCTCTTTATTATTTTCCTAAAACTAGAATGTAGGAAAATGCACTAAATAAAAGAAATGGACAGCAACAAAGACAATCTGCAGATTGATTTATTCCGAATGGAAAAATTCGGATCACAAAGACTTCATCCTCTAGGATCCGGACCGCTGGAAAAGGCTGAATATATAGCCAAAAAATATGACCCGAACAAGTACTATTTGACCGTTGCCAGAAACTATTTTTCAAATATTGAAAAAGCTAACCGTTGGTCAAACACAAGATTTCAAACAATTTGAAGGCTGTTGGTCTAACAGTAGGTTCATATTTATTTTATTTAAACTATTTCAAATATATATATATTAAACTAATAAATAGTTAATAAATAAATAAATAAATAAATGAAGAGGTATAAACTTTAGGAAACTTTTAAGGAACCTAAAAATAAAATTTTAGAATTGAATTAAATTCTCACAATTACAAATTTTAGGAAACCACTTAGGAACTCAAAATTTGTATTTAGAATTAAATTAAATTCCCACAATAATTTTTATTGAAAAAATTCAAAAGAATTTTATCTAAATAAAAATTAATGTTACGTCAACTTCCCATTCACTCATAAATGGTTTTGACGTTCCGTCTTCACCGTGTGACTTGCCACGCGGCAAGGAACACTTCACCTCTTCGGACCCACCCCAAACCACGTTTGAGGCCCACTCAAATTTGGACTCAAAGTTGGCCCAAAAAATGCCTATATAAAACCATTTTTCCAACAACTCCTACCCTAAACACAATGCAATATGCATGACATGCATGAATGCAACTAATATACAACCCAGCATACACAATGCTATGAAATGGCATACACAATGCTCGATGTAACACGGCATACACAACGCTCTAACATGCAACCTAGCATACGAAATGCTATGAAATGAAATGGCATACGCGATGCATGATGGACTTACACCAATATGAGTGGACCTCAGCCACACTCACATCAGTGGCCATAAGATGAAAATGAGACACTCGAGATATGCGTGCACACATGCACGCAAACCGAGGACCAAACTTAAGGCACAAATGCCACTTTAACAAGGCATGGCAAGGCATGAAATATGGCATACAAACATGCAAGTTCCAGCACTAAAATGTGATGCAAAATGATCCCGAAACATGGAAACATGGCACCCGATACATGGAATGGTCCCGAAACACAAAACTAGGCACATGCATTGGCCTATAGCTATATAAAGCATGCATTATTTGATCATGAAGCATAAAGACAGAACCAAGGCAGTCCCAAAACATGAATAATTCTAGTTCAAAGCATGGCCAAAAGATGCTAGCAAGATGGACTAAAATAGCATGCGATTTCGACTAGCAAACATGATTTACATGGCATGTATATGAAACAAATGAGAACTCATCAAACCAGAAAAAATCAGTGAATAAAACATGCCAAAACATGCCCAAATAACCTCTGAAATGCAACCAACACATGCACAAATGATGGGTTCTTTTAGAGGGCATACAAAGGGGTTATTAAGCACACGCATCAAGGACACTTAGCATGGCACAAACAACTCTGAAAATCAAATATGATAGCTCCAAAACTCACCAAATTGGGTCTGAAAAGTGGCTGAGAAGCATGCAAAGAGGGGTCCTTTTGGAAGGCCAAAATGACCATCAAACAAGTCAAGGTGAGAGGAGGGGGCATCCCCCTCTGATTTGGAGGCTCAAAACAGTGTGTTAGCCACTGAAAATCCACTGGATTTCAGTGGCTAGATGGCCAAACAAAGCATGCAACAAGAGCTTAGGTGTAAGGCTCAAAATAAGAGACAATCAAGCATACAAGGAGGCATGCGACCTCAAACAAAAATGGAGCCTTAAACAAACTTGAAGATGAGATTAAAAAAAGATATTTTTCAGTTTATGACAACTCTAAAAAATGAACACAAGTAGGGTCAATCTATCATGCAAAAATGGTCCTACAAGAGAGATTAGAGACAAGGGACAGTATCTGGCCCCAAATAGCAAAGAGCCCTTCAAGAAAGTTGAAGAGAGGCTAAAAAAAAGACACTTTACAGTTTATATCAAGTCTAAAAAATGAGCACAATTAGGGCTAAACTATCATGCAAAAATGGCCCTAAAAGAGAGATAGAGAGTAAGAGGCAGTAGCTGGCCTCAAATAGTGAAGAGCCCTTGAACAAAGTTGAAGAGGGGCTCAAAATAAGGCACTTTACAGTTTGTCTCGAAGCCCAGAAATGCTTACAAACAGGGCTAATATATCATGCAAGAAAAGGGCTAAAAGAGAGATAAAAGGGAAAGGGACAGCAGGTGGCCTCAAACAGAGAAAATCCCTTGATCAAACATGAAGATGAGCTCAAAATAAGACCATTTCTAGTTCGGGTCGGAGCCCAAAAATGTAAGCAAATATGGCTTATAAATGGAGCAAGAAAAGACTAGAAAATGGAGAAAGGAGACTCACCTTTGTAGAACCAAACTTCAGCAACTTTTGGACCAAATTTGTGAGCTCTCAACCTCTGGAAATCAGCTTCAAAAGGCTGGAATGGAGTGTGGAGGTGTGGTGCTATGGGTTGTAGGGTAAATAGTGCAAGAAGCTTAGGGTTTGGAGGGTTGAAGGAGAGAGAGATGGAGGCTTGTATGTAAAGGCTCCAAACAATTTTTGTAACCCTTCAAAATGGAGCTGGGTGGTTGGCTTTATAGAGGAGAAGAGTGGAGGAAAGGGGGGGAAAACCAAATTCAAATTTCCCCCCCAAAAGGGCAGATCCCCGGGCAGGGGTCTGGGTTAAAACAGAGGGTACAGCTGTAAGGAACTAAGGAACTAGGAGAGAGGATTTTGGCCGGCCAGGTTCAGGAGGTTCAGGTGGCCGGCCGGCCAGGGTCAAAAGGGTCAAGCAAATTTAGTGGCCGGCCACCCCAAAAAGGTGGCCTCCCATGTGTGTACAACACAGCTATGTAGAGAAAAACCAGGAAATGTAACCCAGAAGAGAGAAAATCAACTTTTTAGAGGGGTTCAAAAGGGTCAGGAAAAGTTAATGGCCGGCCAATCCATATTGGTGGCCTCCCAGGTGTGCACAACACAATGGTGTGGAGGAAAGTCAGAAAAAGTGGCCCGGGGATGGAAAAAGTCAGCTTTCTAGTGAAGAAAACGGGCGACAAAGAGCGATGAAGGAATAAACCTGGTCTTCAAAACAATTGCTGGCCTCCCACCCTTCTACAACCTTCCTAGCAATGAAAATAAGGTCTCTGCCAAAAATGAACCAAAATCGATGCAAAACGAAGGTTCGGGGGCCAAAACGCGCGGCCTAGAGCCCCGAAAACTGACTATTAAGCACCGGAGGTGGCGTTTGACCACGAAGTTGGTCTCTCGAGCCACAGTGTCCCTCAAAAGGGAGAAAATAAGGTGCATGCCAAAAACCGGAGCAAACGGAGGTGGTTAAGCGGTCCTGAACCGAGGCACACGGCCGACGACTCCGAAAACCGGGAACCGGCTCCAAACGGAAAAAATGACCTACGACCACGAAATGTGGCCTACGGCTACTGAGATATGATCTACGAGACCTCTCCCTCCCTTTGGGAAGAGAAAACGGAGAAAACGGGACCCGGTTCGCAAACCGAGGTAAGGCACAAAAGAGTCCGGAAGTCCGGAGGCAAGGCTCGCAGCCGAGACTCCACAACTTCAGAACGAGCACAATATGCAACATCACCAAGCGCTCAATCGGTGACGTTTGAGTCTTAAGGTCGGTCAAAAATGGGGTGTCTACACTTATCTTTACCCAAACTGAAGTCTTCTCTCATTCTAGGACTCTTGTCCCTTATCCGCTTATCTCGGATTTCAGTATCTTCGCAAATAACCTCGGCCTAGCCGAGATCATCTCGGCGTCAAGACCAAGACACGTGGCACCCCGGCTGGCACTTCGGTGACACCTCGGCCACGTGTTGTCATTCAAAATTTATGTCCCCACAGTAACTAAATGGGCTATGGACCGTATATTGGATAGTTGTTTGAATTCACGTCCTTGTCGAGTGTTACAAAACAAGCCATTGGCTTTTTTTTTGACCATTAAGTAGTAGTGTTAAGAGTCGTTGCTAACTCTCCTTACTCTCTAGAATCTTCTCTCTAGAATATTCTAGAAATTTTCACATGAATCTAGAATACTCCAGAAAGATCTAAAAGATTCTGGAAAGATCTGAGAAATCCGGAAAATTCCGGAATATCCTAAAAGGTTTCAGAACATTAAAGAAGTTTTGAGAAAACTAAAGAAATCTAGAAAGTTTCGGAAGGTTTTAGAATATTTTAGAGAAGTATAGAAAGCCTTAATATGTACTAGAGTAATCTAGATTGTTTTAAAGTGTAAGGAAATGATGAGTGTATTCTAGAAAGTTCTTCAACTAGTATAAATATGAGATGAGTGCATGTACTAGGTAATTGGACAATTGGACAATTGAGTGAAAGAAGAGTGAGTCCAAAGTGAGTAGTTAAACACTATCTAGTGTGAGGTGTCTCAAGATCTTGTGCAAGGAAGACACAAACTGTGGAGTGCTTGAATATGTGTGAGTGGATAAGTGAAATGTATTAGCGTGTGATTGTGTACAATTGTTTTGTGTACTAGAGTGTTATCAATAAAGGTTATATTTCTGGATCCACTAGTGTATCGAACTCAACAATTTGGTATCAAAGCTTGGTTGTTTGGGGACCGACACAAAGAGCGATTGAGATTGATACAAGAGATTATTGAAGTCAATGAGCACAGTTGTTATGGTGGATTTTGAAAACGTCATCGGGGGCATGGAGAAATTAAATTATTATAATTATGATTATTGGCGAATATGCATCGAGGCATATCTTCAAAGATAGGATCTATGGGAGATTGCTGACGGCAAGGAAACTACGTCACCTGGAGAAGAAAATGCAGAGGCCTTGCGAAAGTGGCGGATTAAGGCTGGAAAAACGATGTTCGTGTTAAGGACAACTGTTCAAAAAGAGTTATTGGAGTATGTTCGAGAGGCTACTACTCCAAAAGTAGTCTAGACACATTTTCGGCGTTATTTTCGAAGACAAACGATGCACGACTTCAGTATCTAGAGAATGAGCTCGCAACGGTGACACAAGGATCAATGACTATCAGCCAATATTTTCTCAAGGTAAAGACTCTTTGCAATGAAATTTCACAACTTGATCCCGAGTAAAAAATTAACGAGTTAAGAATGAGGCGCATTATTACTCTAGGTTTAAGACCTAAGTATAGTGGACTTATGGTCGCTGTTAGAGGATGGTCCACTCAACCATCACTGGTCGAGCTCGAAAGTCTATTAGCGAATCAAGAAACTCTAGCAAAGCAAATGACTGGAGTCACACTGAAGAATGAAAGTGAAGAAGATGCGTTATTTAGTAACAAGAGAAAAGATGGACTGAAGTGGCAAAATATGAAAAATCGAAGAAAGAAGAAGATGAACAATCACAAGATGATCGAAGTTATCAACAAAGGGAGTTCGACATGATGAAAATGATTGAAATGCTATTAGATTTGGACGACACAACATAGAGTGCTTCAAATGTGGCAAGATTGGCTACTACGCAAAAAATTGTCGGTTAAGAAGAAGACCAATTGAAGGTAATATGGTAACATCTAACGATTACCAAGATAAGAGTGAAGAAGAATGAGATTTCCAAGCTTCATGTGCAATGTTCGAGACCGTGGAACCAGGTTACTTAGAAGAAGAGCCAGAATTTGAAAAAGAATGGGATTTTGAAGCATCTCCTACAATGTTCGTGGTTACTGAAGTTGATTCAGAAGAGGAAATACACTTCGATGAAGGTGTACATGAGCAGTGCAATGTAGTTACCAAAGAAATAGATGCATACTCTATTACAGATGAGTCGACTTCTACAGCTAAGCCTCAATCTTCAAGAGTTAAAGATCCAAAAGCTCACCCACCAGAGAAGTTGGGGGAGCAAACAGAAGAAGAAGAAGTTGAAGAAGTGATAAAGCTATAATAATCAATATCTGCAAGGCAATGTCAACACAATCCAAAGTATGTTGATGCAATCTTTGCTAAGATGGATGATATAAAGGAGCCAATAACATTTCAGGAAACAACAAAATTTAACAATTGGAGGAAGATAACAAAAGAAGATATTCATACATCAACACATATTCAAACGTGGCACTCACTATCTAAATTAGAGGATGAGAATCCTACACTTGGCCAAGAACGTAGTGTTCTATGGAAAAATAAATCACTTCAAAAGAGAGAAGTTATTATTGGAAGAGATGGAGACAAAGTTTATCGTGGTATAGGACTAGGGTGTAGATATACTCACAAAGAGTTTTTGACACAGCGTGGCATGGTTACATAATCTAGAAATGAGAGTTAGTGTTGAGGGGGAGTGTTGAGAGTCATCACTAACTCTCCTCACTCTCTAGAATCTTCTCTCTAGAATATTCTAGAAGTTTCCACATGAAATTAGAATACTCCGGAAAGATCTAAAAGATTTTGGAAAGACGTAGAGAAATCTAGAAGATTCTAGAATATCTTACAAGGTTCCGGAACATTAAAGAAGTTTGGAGAAAACTAAAGAAATCTAGAAAGTTCCGGAAGGTTCTAGAATATTTTAGAGAGGTATAGAAAACCCTGATATGTACTAGAGTAATCTAGATTGTTCTAAAATATAGGGAAAGGATGAGTGTATTCTAGAAAGTTCTTTAACTAGTATAAATATGAGATGAGTGCATGTACTAGATAATTGGACAATTGGACAATTGAGTGAAAGAAGAGTGAGTCCAAAGTGAGTGGTCAAGCACTATCTAGTGTGAGGTGTCTCAAGGTCTTGTCCGAGGAAGACACAAAGTGTGAAGTGCTTGAATATATGTGTGAGTGAATAAGTGAAGTGTATTAGTGTGTGATTGTGTACAAGTGTTTTGTATACTAGAGTGTTATCAATAAAGGTTGTATTTTTGGATCCATCAGTGTGTCAAACTCAACAAGTAGAAAGCTCAAAATGGAAAGACAATGAAGAATAAGATTTATAGAATGAATTATCGTGTATTTCCTCCTCTTAACTTATTTTTATTTTTATTTTCATAGATGGTTATGATCCCTTGGTAGTAATCGATCCATGTGGTGTGCCATGTGTACATGATTGGGCCTTGTTAGAAGATTTTTATATCTTCATAAGATCATGCATAGCTTGTTTAATTTTATATTTATCAATTGTATAACGGTTCGATTATATACACATTATCTCATGTCATTTGAAAAAAAAAATCACTTCACGGTCTTCACCTATATGGTTACTAAATTGCCTTGTCATAATTTCTGTCCAAATTAACTAGTGGTGCAATTCAATGAGAGTGAGCCATGTTTTCAAAATAAAAATAGCTTCATAATTTATCAATATTACAAAACCACAAAAGGGTGAGGTGGTTATTTCTATATGACATGAAGTAATGTGCTCATGTGTGAAACCAACTTGAAATTTTCCCTCAAGTCTCTCAACATTTGAGACAAACAAAAGTTTCACATTGTGGAGTACATATATGAGTTTGAGGGAGGGTTTTTCCAAAGTTGTTCTGCTTCACTTTACAAGAAATCTCATGTGGTTTTGAGTTGCCTTCATCTTTTTCTCATACTTGTTGGGTCATTTTGATGATGGAATCCACAATTAGTACAATGGGAAGGCAAAGAAAACATTAGCAAGAAATGAGATCATCTCGTCTGAAAAATAAAAAATAAAAAAATCTCGAGATATTGATTTGTAATTTTGTTTTTAATTTTTAAACAAAAAATAATAATCACAATCAAACAATCAAAGATAAATCGACAAAACGATTTAACGTGAAAAAATCATAATTGGAGCGCCTCCAATTGTGATAAAAAATCACGGGCCAAAACCACAAAATAATCCACTAAAAAGATAAAAATGAATTACACAAGTCTACTCTTAATTACCTAGTGAATCCACACCTGAATTAAACTGTCACGCTCCACTTTTTATTACTCGGAATTTATTACCAAAGCCATTAACAATGGATTCAATTTTAGAGTTAGCATACAGAAGCTCATTTTAATGACAAGAAATACAACAATAAGGGTTCTCTCATACAAACATAAAATGAGTGCAACCTGAATTATAATTAAATAAAATGCTCGCAGGCTTACATCTTCCAAGGCAATAGCCCGGTTACACAAATGGTCTCTTGGACCCATACACATTTAGCCATTGGCTTTACAAAGTTCACAACAAAAATAAGAGAGCCGTTTACTCTTCACAAAAGAAATATCCACGCCCTCAATTCGGCGGGATTACTACATCTTTACCTGCACCAAATCCCATAGGGGTGAGCATAAAACCCAGTAGAGAATTCTAACAAAGTATATACAGTTATGCAAACACTTCAATGAACATGCAAACGTCAATGCCATGCCATGCACCTATTAAAGAAAATTCCATTTCATGTCATTTTTAAAGATTTCTATCTTCCAATAAAAACTTGCAATCTTAACACATTTCCAAACTTCCAACCTTTTTGCCATTAGGGATGGTAAATACGACATTGGTAATCCCTAGGCTGGTGTCTGCAAGTAGACTCTACGAGTACTACCAAACTGTCATTTTTACCGGTATTAACCGGAAAGCTCAACACCTATCCGCGCGGTTTTCTGATCTTTCACCATGGACACTCAGGCCAACTTATCAAAGTCATCTTCACCCCCTAATCGGACTTACCAACATATTTACCCCTTTCACATTTCCGTGGTTCTTATTACAATACGTTTCCCTTTCATGAAGTAAATGATTTCAATTTAAATACACCATGTATGATAGTAAATCAAATGAATATGCAATGCAACCATTTCTCCATGTCTCATGGAAAACTCTCAAGTCATTCTAACAACATTACCAAGCGATTCCATTCACCATTTCCATGTTCTTCCAACCAATAGTCAAGAGTTTATTAACATTAGACCATGTGCAACTATACAACCACAGCCCATGCTTTTTCAACATTTACTTCCATTTAAGCCAATGCAACATGTAGATGTTAATCTCTACTCTCAAAATCTTTTGTAGTATAAGATGTTTCTCCATCAATAAAAGGGGTTATGAACCTTATTTATTAATTAGAAAAAAGAAGGGGGACGATGAACTGAGTGGCGGATGTTTCCGTTATCAACTGAATGCGGCCCACGCCGCTGGATTTTGTTCCTTGGTGGCCGATCTTTTGAGTTTGAGGAGGTTTCAGTGGATGCATCTGGTTGTCGTGGTGTGTCGATTGTGGAGAGAGGTGCGGGGCTTCGTCGGGTTGTGGTGGTGTATGGACATGATGTGCGTTGGATGGTGGCGCAAATGCGGTTTGCGTCGCAGGATCCAAGTAACTTACAGTTTTTGGGTCGTCTCACTGGGGGTAGCAAGACTGTGGCTGTTTGGGTTCGTAGTGAAGAGGGGGGTGGATCGTCTTTTCAAATAGTGGTGACGGCGGGGAAGAGAAGAGATCAACTCTTCATTCCCATGTCTGATTTTGGGGATGGGTGGGAAGAAGTGGCCCTGGTCCTTGAAGGTTTTGGGTTACATGGTCCAATGCAGGGTAACGTAAGGACCAGACCTCGTCCTGCGCTATCCACCGTGGAGGGAGTGACTGCCGGGGTTACGGCAGTACGGAGTGCAACGGAGGTGGATTGGTTTCGTATGTTGGATAGGTCGTTGGTTGGTAGGATGGGAGAGTTGGGTGGCAAGGGGATGAGCTTTGCTGCAATGTCTGAATGGGTAACTCGTTGGTGGAAGACATCGGGGACGGTTGATGTGCGTCCGTTAGGCAGCCAGGTCTTCCTCTTTGTTTTATCTAGCAGACATGAGGTAGAGGTGTTGCTGCGTCGGCGGTGGATTGCTGATGGGAGGGATCTCCAGTTGGAATGGTGGTCGCCGTTAGCACTTTGTACGTCAAACGCAATATCCTTGGCGGCGAAAAGCATTTGGATTCGGGTGATGGGGGTGCCCATCCATCTTCGGGGGAAGATGTTTACCGTGTCATTGGTGATCGGTGTGGTGGTTATATGGAAGCAGATGAATCCTCTGTGGATCTCGGTTATGTCCGGTTGCGCATTAGAAGCTCTCATGGCACATCGGCGCGTGTGGTTATCTGATGGGGTCGGCGGCAGTTTTCTTTACCTGTTTGGGTGGAGGAAGGACCTTCAGTGGAGCCGGTGGTGCCGGAGGTGGTACACGGTGGAGGAGGGGGTACAGATAACGATAGGCAAGATTTGTTGCAATTAGCTTGCAGTCAATGGCAAAATCTGGGGGTCAATGACTATTTGTAGAGATTTGGGCCGAAAACTGGGGATAAGGGTGGACGGGGTCATTCTTTTGAACTGACCCCCATGGGTCTAAACCGGGGTCTTCATAAGGGACATTTGGGCTTTGTTAAGGTCCAAACTAAAAGAACTATGGGCTTGCCCAAACCAAAATGGGCCAAAGTTCAAGGGGCTACTTGCACTGGGCCTTCTCACGGTACCTTATTTACTCACAGGCGGGATGAGGGGGCTCCACCTGTGGAAGCCCATGCAAACCCACTTCTCAGCCGGGTTTTTTCTTCGCTAAAGGCTGGGTTACGTCCAAGACCAATTCACGGGTCTTCGCCGGTGGTGCGTGACCTGATGGGTGTTACCGAGAGGGTGGCCACTGGTCCATCGCCGTCGTCTGGTGGTGTTGGTACTGTTCCCTCAGGTTTAGAGGGAGTGCAGCGGCACGGTTGGGTCTCCTCTTCTCTACACGATGGGTTGGGTCATAGTCCAGTTGCTGGGTCTTCGCCGGCGGTGCGTGTTTCGAGGGGTAATGCCGAGAGCGAGCCGACTTGTCTACCGTCGTTGCCTGTGGTTGATGTTCCTTCAGTTATCGAGGGCGTGGAGTGGCACGGTGACGACGTGATAGAGCAACCTGTCGGTGATGATAATCTGCAGCAACCTGTTGGTGATGTTAATCGTTGGTCTATTATGATGGATGAGTTGGCAATGGTGGTTAGGCCTGAGGTAGGTTCGGATGAGGTGGCTGTGGAGACTGGGGTGCATGAGGAGTTTGGTTCGGATGAGGTTGAGCTTGAGAGTGGTACTGTTGGTTCAGATGGTGCTATACCGGTGCCAGATGAGGGATCTGCTTGGGTTTTGTCTCGAATTAATGAGGTAAGCCAATTGTTGGGGGTTTCTTTTGAGGGCCATGAAGAAGAAGCTTTGAGATTATTTTCGGCATTAGAGGATTCTTGGAGAGACGAGGTTCCTCTTTCGCAAGAGATGGATTCGGCTAGCCATAATGACAAACATGCTAGGGAATTACGCAGGTTGGAATGTACTGTTAATTATGATCGGTCTCAGGGAGGTGGAGTGCGATGTACCATGCGAGGACGTGATCACCCTTTGTTGTTATCATGCGGTTAAAAATCTTGTCTTGGAATGTGCGAGGATTGAATGACAAGGGGAAGTGGGTTTTGGTGAAATCCGTTCTTAGAAGTGCACAAGCAGATGTGGTTTGTCTTCAGGAAACAAAGATGGATTGTATTGACGGGGCGGTAGTTCGGGATCTTTGGGGTGGTAGATTTGTGGACTGGGATTTCCTCCCTGTACTGGGGGTGGCTGGAGGTGTTCTTCTGTGTTGGGATCAACGAGTGGTGGTAAAGGAGGATGTAGAATTGGGGGGGTTTTCTTTGTCTTGCCTCTTTCGCTATGTAGAGGATGATTTTAGATGGGCCTTTACAGGGGTTTATGGGCTAGTTCAGGGAGTAGAGAGACACTGCTTTTGGGAGGAGCTACAGACTATTGCTTATCGTTGAGGGGTCCCGTGGTGCGTGGATAGGGATTTTAATGTAGTTCGGTGTCCGGCGGAGAAACTAGGGGCTTCCTCAGGGAGGGGTCCAATGCGATGCTTTTCTTCTTTCATTAATGAGATGGAATTGGTAGATTTTCCGCTTCAAGGCGGTGGTTTGACTTGGTCCGGGAGTGGAGCTATGTCTCGAATTGATAGATTTTTGGTCACAGGGGATTGGGAGGAGCATTTCTTTCAGGCAACTCAACGGCGGTTACAACGTCCAACTTCCGATCATTGGCCAATCTTGTTGGATAGTGGGGGTATTAGAAGTGGTCCGTCGCCTTTTCGGTTTGAAAACATGTGGTTACAATCTGAGGGCTTTGTGGAGATGGTTAAAGGCTGGTGGTTGACTTACAATGTGGGAGGGTTGCCTAGTTCACGGTTAGCGAAAAAATTAAAACTTCTTAAGTTAGATCTGAAGAGATGGAATAGGGAGGTTTTTGGGCAATTGGAGGGGCAGAAGGCTAGCGTCTTAGAAGCGTTGCAGGTGTTGGAGGAGAAACAAGGTGGTGAGGTGTTGTCTGAGGTTGATGTGATTCGCCGGGAGGAACTTCGGCAAGAATTTGGTTCTATTGCACATATGGAGGAGATTAGTTTCCGCTAGAAGTCTAGATGTTTGTGGTTGAAGGATGGTGATCGTAATACTAAGTTTTTTCATCGTATGGTGAATGCTCATCGGCGGGTTAATCAGATTGATCGGATTTGAGTAAATGGGGTGGAGTTCTCGTCCTCAGAAGAGGTCAAGGACAGTATTGTGGGTTTTTATGAGCATTTATTTCGGCGTGTAGGGGAGGAGTGGCGTCCGGGTTTGGATGGGGTAAGTTTTGATGTTATTTCAGATGCAGAATGTACTTCTCTAGAAAGGCCATTTACAGAAGAGGAAGTGTTTCAGGCTTTGCAAAGTATGCCTGGGGATAAGGCACCTGGTCCGGATGGGTTTACTATTTCCTTTTTCCAACACTGTTGGGGGGTGGTGAAGTTGGAGGTGTTGGCTATGTTTGAGCAATTTCATCAGTCAGGCAAATTTGAGAAAAGTCTTAATGCTACATTTCTTGCTTTGATTCCCAGGGGGGGGGGAGGACATTACAGATTTCCGGCCTATTAGTCTTCTAGGGAGTGTGTATAAGGTGTTGGCTAAAGTTTTGGCGATTCGTTTACGCGGGGTGTTGGGTGGGGTGGTATCGGAATCCCAGAATGCTTTTGTGGGGGGTAGGCAAATTTTAGATGCGGTTCTTGTGGCGAATGAATGTGTGGATTCGCGTTTGCGTCAAAGGAAGGAGGGGATTATTTGTAAATTAGATATTGAGAAGGCCTACGATAATGTGAATTGGGAATTTTTGATGTATTTGTTGGAGAGGATGCAATTTGGGGCGAAGTGGCGGCGTTGGATTTTGTTTTGCATTTCTACTGTGCGAATGTCAGTTTTGGTTAATGGATCCCCGGCAGGATTTTTCCCGACTCATCGCGGGCTGCGGCATGGTGATCCTTTATCTCCTCTGTTGTTTATTTTGGTTATGGAAGCTTTGGGGCGTTTGTTGGCAAGGGTGGAGCAAGCAGGTTTGCTGAAGGGTTTTGAGGTAGGAGTGGCTCCAGAGAGGGTGATGGTGTCTCATTTGTTTTATGCAGATGATGCGCTTATTTTTTGTGATGAGGAGGAGGCTCAGATTGGTCATTTGAGATGCGTGTTGTGTTTTGAGGCAGTGTCCGGGCTTCGGGTTAATTTAGCAAAATCAGAATTGATTCCAGTGGGGCAAGTGGCGAGGCCATCGGTTTTGGTAGCCATTTTGGGGTGCAAAGTGGTTTTGTTATCTGTCACTTATTTGGGTTTGCCTCTGAGGGCATTCTTTAAAGCGACAGGGATTTGGGAAGGAGTGGTGGATCGGGTGCGTTGTCGGTTGGTAGGGTGGCAACGCCAGTACTTGTCGAAGGGAGGGCGGCTTACTTTGATTAAAAGTGTTCTATCAAGTATCCCGACCTATTTTATGTCTGTTCATGTGATCCCGGTCTCTGTAGCAAGGCGGATTGAGAAATTGCAGAGGGACTTTTTGTGGGGTGATGGGGGTGAGGGTGGTCATTATCATTTGGTGTCTTGGGATCGGATTTGTACATCTAAGGTGCTAGGGGGATTGGGGGTTCGGAGGTTGGTCTTGTTAATTTGGCCTTGTTAGGGAAGTGGCTGTGGCGTTTTGTGGAGGAGAGGGAGCGGCTTTGGAGGCGGGTGGTGGTAGCTAAGTTTGGTATGGTTAGGGGGCTGTGGTGCTCGGGACGGGTGGGTCATTCTCATGGTTGCGGGCTATGGAAGGGGATTTGGTTGGGTCGGGAAACGTTTTGGCGGCACGTGAGGTTCAAAATTGGTGTGGGGGATAGAGTTCGTTTTTGGTGGGATAGGTGGTGTAGTGATTTGTCTTTAGAGTTTCGTTTTCCTTTGATATTTGCTATTGCTGCGAATTCTGAGGTGTTGGTGAGTGCTGTGAGGGTAGGGGAGGGACAATTGAGGGTGTGGAACGTGCAGTTGCGGCGTCATGTCCAAGATTAGGAGCTAGATCAATTAGTGGACCTCCTTGGTTTTTTATATGGTTTACATCTTGGACAAGCAGATAATGATGCCTTGGTTTGGGTTTGTCCTAGGGCCAAAGGTATTTTCACGGTGTCTTCGTTCTATGGGGCGTTGTTGAGGATAAGTGTGTTGCACTGTTTCTATTGTTTTGGTGAATTGGTGTTGTTTGTGCTGTCCTGTTGTGGAAACGGTTGACCATTTGTTTATTCATTGTTTGGTTTCTTCTCGTCTTTGGATGCTTGTGGTCCGTATGTTTGGGCTGGTCTGGGTTCAACCGGGTTCTTTGTTTGCAGCTTTGCAGAGTTGGATTGGGGGGGAGGGTGGGGAAGCGGCGTCGAAAGGCTTGGTTTCTTGCCTTGCACTGTTTACTTTGGTTGATTTGGCTGGAGCGAAACAAGCGGGTGTTTCATGGGGTTGCTCATTCCATCACTTGGTTAGAGAGGCGTCTTCTTACTATTCTGTATAGTTGGGTGACAGGTTTAGTAGATCCAGATGTATTGGCTTTTACAGATTTTGTGGAGACTTTGATTTAATAGTTTCGTTAGGGTCTTGAGGTTTTTATTGTATTCTTTGCATCTTCTTGATGCTGCTTAATAAAGTTTGGTTATTTATCAAAAAAAATAAAATAAAAGGGGTTACATCTATGTATATATGTAGACATTCATACCCATCTAACATTTCATGCACATTAATAACAATATATCTAATGAGAATGCGACATAATAATTAATATCTCATAACATTTCTTCATTTTCAAATATCTCTACAACAAGATCCATAAAATTCAATTTCTCATTTCTTCTCTTGCAATGTTATTCCACATATAACCACATGCCTTTCATTCATAGCAACAACCACAATTACTTGCCATGCACAATTCATAGCAAGTTAGCCTCTTCACGAATATATCTATTATGTTCTCAACATAGCTCTCCAAGATTTACAATTCTTACAATTCAAGTCACACAACCAATTATCATTTTCCAACAATCCATGTTCTAGTGTTAAACAATTAAAAAAAAAAAAAAATCTCATTTCTTTTACCTCACATAGATAGTCATTTCTCTAAATATTAATGAAATTTACTTACTTTCCTCCTCTTGACATAAAAGAACAAAGAATTTCATAGGTATTTTTGCCAAAATCCCCAAATTTTAGGGTTTTTCATCAAGACAAAACACTTCTCATTTCCTTGGTAAATCCTAACTAAAATCACATTTCTTAGGTTATATGAGTAAACTATCAACATGGAGTAATAAGGATTGAGTTTTGGAAACTAACATTTAAAATTTCTCTATACTTTAAATCAATTCTTAAAATCAACACACAACTTTGAGAAAAACTCTTAAACCACTATCAATATAGCAAAACATGTATATATAACTCAAGAAATTCCTACCTCAAGAGAGAAGAGGAGAAAAGCCCCCAAAACCGACCTCACCGAAATACGATCTCCACCGGTCAAATGTTGGGGCTTTGTGAATTCCAAGAAATTCCTATAATGTTGTGAATTTGGGTAGAGAGAAATCCCAATGGAAGCCCTCAATACGCTCATCATTTTGGTATAAGGGACTAGCATCAAAATCCCAATAGATTTCTTGGGATCAAAGAAGATATAATGTTTTGTGGGTTTGGGTAGAGAGAAATGAGAGAAAAAGAGAGAAAATATTGTATAGAGAGAGAGATATATTAGAAATGAAGTGAAAAGGGACAAAAATGCAATACATAGTTGTTTTGCACGAAGATCGGAG
Source organism: Camellia japonica (assembly GCA_030407325.1). Classification (NCBI taxonomy): domain Eukaryota; kingdom Viridiplantae; phylum Streptophyta; class Magnoliopsida; order Ericales; family Theaceae; genus Camellia; species Camellia japonica. Next base: position 13,864,516 of record JAPPVO010000016.1, on the reverse strand, counting down.
CAGAAAACGCGCACTTCCGCACGTGCGGCGCCCACCCGCACGTGCGGCTCCCACTCCTGCACGTGCGGCTTCCCCTACACCTCAGCTCACGCACCTGCTTTTTAAGCAGTGTGCTCCCAGCACAAAACCCAGCTTCCCGCACGTGCGGCCTAGTCTCTCTTACGTGCGACCCAAGGCCCCGTATGTGCGGCCCTGGCCCTTCTGTCCGAAAAAGCTCTGGCTTCCTCCTCGACTCCTCCGGCGCTAACCCCATACCCTCCGCAACGAGTAAAAACTCGTAATAAGAACAAACAAGAGCGAAATTTTGAGAAGTTCTCAGAAATAACGAATCTAATTGATGACAAAAACACGTTTTTAAAACCCGACATTTTAACAACGAGAATTCCAACATAACCTCAAAAGAGTAAAGCAAAATATGCACTGGTCATCACATAAACCAACCTCAATGTGCCTCTTCCACCACTGTCTGCACCTGAGAATTGTCTTGTCAAATGTTGAATTCACAACGCTAATGTTGAATTCACGACGATGAACCACTTTAGAATCCACCAAAACTTTAGACCCAAGTTCCTCGGAATCCACCGAAGAACAATTCTCTTTTTTGTGAATAAAACAAAAAAACAAACATCTTGATGATGTTGATATAAAGTTCATGAATCCATTGATCACTTTTAAATCATCAAGGAAATACTCATAAAGCACCCTCCAATATAAAACACTCTATTTTCTTTTTTCCTCTTTGAAAATCTGGACGGCCCAAACCCTAAAAACAGCGAACCACGCACTATATAGAAAACAAGATCGCACAGACTGCTCGAGCACACGTTTCACCGCTTCAGCGGTGTGACTAAATGCGGTGCGAAACATATAGGTTGATTGCTCAAGCGCAACTTTCACCGCTCGAGCGGTAAAACTTTCTTCTCAAAAGTTCAAGTGCTTTGCAAAAATACTGGATGATCATTTTCTTCGCTCAAGCGCACAAATGACCGCTCGAGCGGCCAAATAATTTCGATTGCATTTTTGCTTTTTGCTTCGGGGGCGCTACCCCTCGACCTTGCTGTGGCGCTGCCCCTTACGAGTTGACCAAGCAACTTGATTCCTGTACATAGTCAGCAAAATGAAAAATTTGTAAGCCTCAAGATTGCAAACTCCTCTGCATCGACACAATTCGGGTTGGATTCACATCTAAACACTCACATCCTTACTGAAATAAAAGAGCGAATAAATTTATAACTGAAAGGAGTTTTATCAAATGAGATTGCCAATTATAAAAACCTAACCTCATTTGTCATCTCTTGAGGGTTAAGATTGAATTAATCTAGCAGTTAGTCTTATTTTCCAAATAAGATTGAATACATCTATAGCAGCCATGGATGAAGGTCATGTTTGGTTGATGTCTTCTAGTCCCCAAGGATGTCCTACATTTGCTTCTGATATATGGATAACGAAGGAGAAAAGAAAATATGCATATTTGCCAACGTATCTTTCTGTGATAAAAAATACAGCAAAATCGTTGTAGAAAAACAATTGCAAATGATCCTTATCCCTCTATATTATACAATAATTTGTTAGACATTCAATATGCCGTATGATCATATTTATCTTTCACTAGTTGATTTGTAATGTTGAAAATTTTGCTACTAGCAACGGTATTATTTATTTATTTGTTTAATATCATCTTCACTTTTTCCTCCATGATTTCATCCTTGGCCCAGGTCTATGTAGAGACAATTGATCATGTCATTTAACTCAATAATTATAACAAACCAAAAAAAAAAAAAAGAAAAAAACAAAAAAGAAGCTCAATAATTATTCACTAAACCTCCAAGACATCCTCATTAAGTCTTTCATATGAGCAGCCTGTACATTTGCAACCGTCCAGGCACATCACAACCATTTGTTAAGTAGAGACAGAGGGGGGTTGGGTTCATTTTCGACCTTATCTCCTTAGCCCTTACTTTGCTTAGAGTAAAATAATTGATACACCAATAATCTAAACAATTTTATTATCACGTGCATCAGCAAGTCATTATACAAATGTGTCGTGTGATTGGCATGCGTTGCAACACAATTTCCTGATTATTATACATCACAAATGATCATGACTACTGAGAGTAAAAAAACAAGGTAATTCACACGGTTTATGCAAGACTAAATTTTTAATTGATTAATAAACACGGTTTGTGCAAGACTAAATTTTTAATTGATTACTAATCACAATGAACATCTACATCATTCAATGATAAGACACAAACTGGGGATGACAATCCCATGAACTTGATTTTCCCCGTTGTAGAAGTAAACATCGGTTTGAATCATGGAAACAGCCTCTTCACATGTGGCGGTAAATCCGAATATTCTGATCCTTCCCACACTTTGTAGTAGTGGAAGTCTCGTGCATTGGGCTGCCTTTTTATACAAAAGGAAACATCGTTGACTCATTAGTTTGTTTTAAGCTGTCACGGGTGTCTCCACTGTGATTTTGCCAGGGTAACTGACTTCTGACATCTTGTCACCATCCCAAAGTTCCGGCAATGCTTCCTTGATGTTGTGAATGCTTTCTAATGCATAATCCGCACATTTAGGTCTATTTGAAGTGCCAACCTGTATACATAATTGTGCGACAAAAGGCATCGGATTAGCTACCAGATTGCATAAATTGTCCATTATTGTTCATTATTAGTGTAAGCAGACAAAATCATCTTTTCTTGAAAAAGATTTCCAACAACTTACCAGCACGGTATGCAGACCTACACGCTTTCCAGATTGTATGTTGCGGACACTATCATCAAAGAATAGCTGAAACAGCAACAATGAAATCCATGAGTACAACAAAAAAAGTAACTAATTTCAAAACTACGATTCAAAATCCTAAGTTGATGACTATCTTACTGTTCTCAGGGGGTTAATATTGGCTATCTTGAGAGCTCGTTCAATGGCGTGTTCTGATGGTTTACAGACAATTGGTGTCTTTGGTAATCCTGACTCAGGATTAGGTGGAGAAAAATGTCCAATAATGTCAAATATTCCATTGCTATGGGTGGGACTAGTAGAGGCTAATGTTGAGCCCATGAACTCAATTTCATCTTCATCATCAGATATGGCACTCCTGTGAATGGGATTCAGAGTCTCAAAGCAGATAATCCCTTCAAAACAGTCTTCCAACCCAAGTCTACTAAGAGCCTTAGCAGCATGGACCTTGTCTGCATTTGTGAAGATCTAATTAAAAAAAAAAAAAAGGAGGTAGTAAGTAAACAAATCACTACTTTCCAGGTGAAGGATCCATATTTGTGACAAGGGACTTACAACTTTCCGAATAGGCAAGCTGAGCAAAAGATTTCTAAGAACGGGGTCTGGTTTTAGATTCTCATAAGGTAATCTCCCATGAACAAAACTGCAGAACAGGGAAGTGAAGACGCTTGTCAGAGACAATCCACAAAAATAAGGGACAAAAAAAGACCAATAATAACAATCAATAATAATGCAACCAAATTCAATTAGAGAATCTGTGTCTCCCCGTCACAATGCACTTCCAACTGCATATGATCACGTCTTAAGCTTCCTATGTTTGAGATTCTCACCATCTCATATGGTTGAGAGTACATTAGGGAATGGGATTTCAGGGACAAAAATTTTGGATTCCATATATTTTGGCCCATTGGTGACATATGGAATCCAAAATTTTAATATCCAAATCTGGCCACAATTGAAAGAGGGCTTCCTCACCTGGTATTCATCATAGTCAAAGTCATAGCCGATTGCCTGCAAATGAATAAAAAATTACTCAGAATTACTACAAATGCTTGTGGATTAAAATTTACGGAAACGATTGAAGGAACTAAAAAGCCATACCCTAAGACCTGCCATTGTTGTCCCATAATTCTTGTACAGTAAGTTACCCAAATCGAGGATTTTGTTCTTGTCTATGCCAAGCTTTTCAACCATGTAATCTGGAAAAACGCAACCAGATTAAGGTTAAAAAGAAGAGAAACAATTAACATTATAGATAAGGAGCAAAGGAACAAGAATGCCTCAAAGTTACCTTTGATGTTCTTGCTACACTCAGATGCCAAACCAGAACTAAGTGGGTAGAGAGTATCATCTAAATCTGCATAAACACAGCCAGTTAGCCTTACTGCAGATGCTGCAATTTTGCAGTGACCAAGTTTCTGAACAGGAGCTTACCAAATAGAAGACATTCATATTTTGGCCTCTGAACCATCCGGTAGCAGTCCTCAAATTCCATTTTGATCTAAAAACACTTCAGAAAAGAATGGAAGAATGTGAAGATTAAGGATCAGGATGATTTAAACCCACCCAAACTCATGTGAATATTCATTTTACAGCCTATTGAGTTATATTACCACCAAAAGAATAAAACAAATCCCATTTTTTTTTGGGGGGTAAGGCTTTGTTGAATTTGTGAATGGAAAATCTACAACCACCACTACACATTGAACCAAGAAAGTTGGACCAGGTCCAGAACTTGAGATTCACAAACTTTTCGAGGTTCACAATTCAAAACATTGTATGTAATTGAGAAAAGAAACCTCCAAAGATTGATAGAGACATTATCATCTAACATGGTATAACAGCTATGTTCTCCTCTATTATTTTTGTCATTGTCCACTATGTTTTATCTGTCTTCGTGCATATTATTCTCTCAATTTGTTTGTTTCTTCGCGTGCGGATACACATTGTTACGTCCGTTTACTAGTAGCTTAAGGTTTTGGGACTAGTAATAATCAAAGCACAACAATTATTTAATCAAAGTTCATGTGGTAGAGTAGATGAAACTCTTTCCATTTCATATCTGGACTTGAAGAACCATGTTACAACTCGAACAACGTTTTTATTAGATTAAAGAAGCAAGAAAGTAAGAGAAAAAGTTCAAGAGAAAAAAAGAAGAAAGAAAGAGAAAGAAAAGAAAAAAAAAAAAAAAGAAGAAGAAGAAGAAGAAGAAAAGGGACAATATTTTATATGAAAACAATTAGCAGGAAAAATAAACAGGGGAGTATCAGTGAACTGAAAAAGAATGAAAATTTCTCAATCAAAAAGGGGAAAGAAAAAAAAATAAAAATCATAACCATAATCGTCACCAAAACCCCTAAAAGCTTTAACTTTTCTCAATTAAGACCAACAATTGGAGACCCATTAAGACGAAATTACAACACAAAATCAACACAGAGTGAAAAGAAAATCAAACAGCATGGAATAGAAAAAATGCACAGAGCTCAGAGACAGAACGTACCAAGTTCAAGAAACGAATGCTGGAGAGAGAACGCGAACTCTAGAGAGAGAAAAGTTATGGGAAAGCACAATGCTGTAGAGAGAGAGAAGAGAGAGAGAGAGAGAGAGAGAGAGAGAATTATGCGGTGTGAGATTGAAGGATGCAGGGGAGAGGGAGAGGGAGAGGGAAGGAGAATGAAGCAGGGCATCGGTTTAAATAGGCGAACCGTTGAGTCTTTTTTTACCAAAATAAAAATAAAAATATATAAATAAATAAATAAAATAAGTATTTTTTTTTTGTGGATAAATTACTAATTTACTTGAAATTTATTTAAAATATAAATTATCTTTTGTAGTTTGAAAAATTATAAATACTCTATTATCAAAATTTTTGATTTAACAAAATTGAATAAAAAAAATAAAATCCTTAACTGTTCTTTTATAAAATAATAAAATTATTTGAATTATTAATTAAAATAAAATTTTAATATCATTAAAATCTGTTAATTAATTTAATAATTTATTAATAAAAGAAATCATTTATTATGAAATTAAAAATCTCATAAGTGAAATATAATTTTCAAAATTATAAAAAATAATTCATATTTTAAATAAATTTTAAAAATGTATTTATAATTTATTTTAAACTTTTTTATTAATTAGATGATTTTAATTTTGATAAGTTGAAGGCGTGTTTGGAAAAAACTAATCAAGATGGCGTACGTACTCTCTGACTTCATTTCTCTGAAATTTCTAGATTGCCCTTCGTCGTTTTGACTTGATTCGGTCCAAAATGACTCAATTGGCCCTGGAAGAAGTTATCAATTGCTTGCTAGATAATGTGTGGGATTTCAATTATTTGACCACGTGGCCGATTGATGGTAGAAGCTTTCTTTAAATGACCAAAATGTCCTTGTGCCCCCCTCAAAAGCCTTTTTTAAAATAAAAAATTACTATTCACAAATTTTTTTATTCATAATGAAAATAATGTACCAGTATCATTTATGTAATTAAAAATATCTCAATAGACTCTTTATTATAAACTGATAGATTCAAAACACAATCAATTTATAAGTTTTTTTATAATTTTTTGTTGTTGTGAATATTATCTTTAAAAAAAATTCTTTAACATGACAAATAGTTTGGTTGAGCTTCTCTCCTTATGAAGTATAATATATGTAAAGTTCTTTCATATAGCATATATATCTGATTTATTATTATTATTATTATTATTATTTACTTTTATTTTTATAAAAAAAGAAAAAAAGAAAAGAAAAAAGAAGAAGAAGCTACTATCTATTCAAGCCAAATATCATATATCAAAATGTTGTGATGATGATCTATTCAAATTAGATCGGACATTTATTTCTGTCCCATAAATTTGGAAATGAAATTTTATAATCAATAGTGTTATTTTTTGGTTCAAATATTATGGATTAAATTGTTTTGTGCAAATTGTGTGATCAAATTTTAAGTTGAGACTAATTTGTTAAATGGTTATGGGGCATTTTAGGTATAAAATGGAAATAATAATAAACAATAACTTGTTACCTTCAAATTTTGAATGAAGAATTTAAGAAAGATGCAAAGCAAATGAACCAAAAATGCTAGACTGTTTCAAACATTCTCTTGATACAAGAAATGAACGTATAGAATCTTCATGCTGTGTTTGGTTGAGGGATTTGAGGAGAGATTTGGAAAGAAAAATAGAAAAGGTAGGTGAAATGTGAATAAAACATACTTATATCTCACATAATTTCACACACTTTTTTTCTTTTCCTTTTCAAATTCCTCCCCAAATCCCCCAACCAAACACAGCGTAAAAGAATATGTAATCATAATCCTTATCTAAAATATTTCATTATAATGTTAGAATGCACATTTGAAGAAACAAAGAGCTTGTTTGGCATAAAAAAGTCAAAGGTTTTTTTGGTTAAAATAGTTACAAAAAGACAAAATAGGTTTTTTAGCTTAATAATACAAAACATCACATCCAACCCATAATCATTTTATTTTTTCTCTCACAAAAGTTTAAAAAGTCAAAAAAACTTATCTTAAACGAGTCTTTTTAACCTTAGGGGTGTTTTGGGAAGATGGTAAAAATCAGATTTTTTGCTTTTAATCAAGATTTTTTAAAGTGATTTGGGAAGTTGATAAAAAGTTGATTTTTAGTACACTAAAATGACTAAAATAGCCTCACCCAACTTAAAAAATTACTTTTAACCCAAACTCACAAAATATAAACATTAAGGGTAATTATGTAATTTAGCCACCAACTTTATCTACTCTTGCCAAACGAACCGAAAGATAATAACAACTTATTATTTTTACAGTTTGAATGAATTTTTAAAAAAAATCACAGATCATGTTAAAATCCTAGACTGGTTCAACAATTCACTCTATATAAGAAACTAATGTATAGAATATTTAAAGAATCAGCGGTCATAACCCTTATCTGAATAATTTCAATATTAGATTGTACATTTTTAAAAGGGGGATGCACCAATAAATCCCAAATTAATAACTTATGCATTGTTTAGTTCTAAAAGTTTTTTTATAGATTGAAAGGTCCCATTACAATGTTAATAACATTAGATACAATGTTAATAACATCAGAGTCATGTTACAAACATTAGATTTCAAACATCTAATGTTCATCAAATTTCAATAATGTTTAAAAGTATAGGATGAAAAACATCTAATGTTCATCAGATTTCAATAAATTTTGAAATTATAGAATGAAATATCAGATCATTTACATCATTTACATCATGCTGATGTAAAAATGAGACTAAATGGAGCATAAGAAAACTTTTAGAACTAAATGGTTCAACGTTTCAAAAACTAGGACTTATGGGTAAATTTTCCTTTTTATAAAATGATGAAAAACAAAAGACTTCTCTTAATGAGTTCCAAAACAAACCATTAGTGTTATTTTTTAATAGGATAAATTACTCTAACGGTCCTTATAATTTGAGACTTGTGTTATTTTGGTTCTTAATTTTTCAATTGTGATATATTTGATCATAAATTTTGAATCTTATTCCAAATAAAGACAATTGAAGATACCATTACTTAATTTCAAGGGTAAAATCGTCAATTTGATAAAATATGAACTAAATTGACAAAAATAAATGTCAAAAAAATATTTTTAAATATTTTTAAAATTATTTCTACACACTAAAAATAAAATTATGTAAAAGTAATATATCTTTTAGAAGCTTATTTATTTATTTATTTTACTAAATTAATTTTTATTATGTGTTTGGATGATAATCACGTAATGGGTGGTTATTTTTATTTTTATTAAATTAGTTTCTATTTTTTGAAAAGTCAAATATGGCGACAGCTTTGATATCATTATTAAACCAATCCATTAAATCAAAAAATTCAAAACTAAAAACATTTCATATATTAAATATATAGATTACACATTAAAATTCTAATAACCACCCATTATATAATTATCATCCAAACACATAATAAAAATTAATTTGGTAAAAGAAATATATAAATAAATATTTAAAAGATTTATCAATTTTACATAATTTTATCTTTTGTGGGTAGAAATAATTTTTTAAAATCTAAAAATATTTTTTAACATTTATTTTTATCAAATTGACGATTTTGCCCTTGAAATTAAGCAAACAATATTTTCAATTGTCCTTATTTGAAATAAGATTCAAAATTCAAGGTCAAATGTGTCATAATTAAAAAGTTAAAAATCAAAGTGATATAAGTTCCAAACTATAAGTACTATTAATGTAATTCGTCATTTTTAATAATAATATATAGTTAAATTTGTTTTGTACGCCTTTATCTTTAATTTATTTCTAAGTGATGACGGACAATTTAATATTGGAAATGAGTTTGTTTTTTTCTTTTTGTGTTGGGTTGGGGGGGTGGGGTTTGGTTTGGGTTTTTTAGTCGTATAAAAAAATGAAGTGAAAAAGTTAAATTGAGGATATATTATTCTTTATACACTAGTAGAAATTGACTTTTTTAAATGCGTGCTAAACATGCCAATTTTTTTTAACTTCTGAATTCTTTTAGTGATTTTTTAATTTTTTAAACTAATCTTTTCCCAAACAAAGTCTAATTTTGGGCATTTTGGGCATACGGCGAGTAGAATCCTAATCTTTGGTTTCATACACAGATATGGACAGTTCTGGACACATGATTCATCTAATTGGACTTAACCTAAAGACATATTTTAATGGAGAAGCCAACAACATCTTGGCATGCAGGTTTTATAAAACTAAAACAAAATTGGGTTTAACTTCCAATATGTTTATTTGGCACTTCCTTCTTGACTCATGTGTCACCTCTCTTGCCTTTCCTCTATTTTTAACTAAACCTAACATGTGTTACCTTTCTTGTATAATAGTTAGAAGGAAGCTTCCCTTCACTTCATGGTTGTTGGCTTACTTTGGTTCAATTCTTGTGATTGGAATCATTCAGATTTTAGTGTTCGTTAAGCAGATTATTTGTGAAAAAAAATTAATTTAATTGATTATTAATAGTCACACAATTGGATCAAATTTGTTTTTATAAAATAGATGGTCTATTCTCAAAATCATTCGTAGCATCCATATTTTTAAAATAAATATAACCTAATTTTATAGTTATTGATATTCAATCAACTTAATTTTTTTGCTCAAATTATCTTATTATTAGAATACAATAGAAGATGAACTTTTTAAAGTTATCAAGATAAGTCTAAAGTGAGTTCACGATCCATGAACTGAACTCTATAGTTCAATTAGTGGACTAGAAGGAGGCTGATCCCTAATAATAATATAGAATGTTTTATTTAATCCAAGCAAACAAATGTTTATATATATATATATATATATATTCTTGGAGGCAAATGGTCATACTTCTTTCATTGTTCCTGTTCACATTAATGTCAAACAATGCATAACATGGATGATATCTTTGTTTTTATTACTTTTTTTTTTTTTTTGGGGGGTGAGGGTAGGTTCGAGGTGTAGAAGAAGCTTTGGCTTCTTGTTTGTTTAGGAATAGCTTCCACAACATTAATAGCTGGCTTTTAAAGGATCTTTCAATATCTAAAATGAGAATGTACATTGTACAACACTTGGTGTTTTTAGGTGGAACCCAAAACAGCTTCACTGCCTTTTTCAGTATAGAGCATGCTTTCCAGCTAATTTGAAGATGGAAGAAGTACTTTTCCTCCATTTTTCTAAAGTGAGCCAAACGATGATACACCAATTTATATGGGCAAGAATACTCCTACCCATGACAACTTTCCCTTTTCAACTAACCATCTTGTTTCTCAAATTTTGTCCACTGAAAAAGTGGTTTGGGAGGTGGACAATCATACACTTTTATTGGCTGAGGGAATCATAAATATCTTCCTTTCTTTTCAATCAAAACAGTGTCCTAGGCTAGGTCTTTTGGGTCCATTCTAAGAGCTTAAACTCAAGGATCAAGCAACACTCCCTAATTGCATGATTTGGGCAAATGGGAGGGGCCAACAACTTGAACCAGAGTTAGGTGTTCCCTAGGGCTAATCGCCTGATCTAGGCAAACGGGAGGGACCAATGAGTTGAACTTGAGTTAGGCATGTAGGATAAAGCAAATCCACTGCCAATTAGGCTACCCCTCAGTAGTGTAGATGCATAAATATCTGCCTTTTAACACTTCAATGAATTTATCATCAGATGGGTTACAATACCACTAATATTTTTTTTTCAAAAATAATAATAATACTGAGGAGGTGGATATTTAATATAAAAAATAAATAAAATCTTAAAGATAACTTAAAATAAATTTAAAATATTCTTAATTAACACTATTATAATAAGAGAGGTTCTTGTAATTTGGGAGTAGTTTAATGGAAGAGATTATTATGGTTGAATGTAAACCTTAGGCATATATATTTTGTCCCAAACAGTATAATTTATGTCGATTTCTTATATATGGGTGAACTTTTATTTATTTTGGGAGCCAATAACTTTGTTTTACAATTTATGAGATAAAAATTGCTTAAATCAATTTAAAAAAGAAGAAGAAGAATAGCTAATTTTTGAAAAGCTGAAAAAATTACCGTTTATTTTGATTTATGAAATAAAAAACACTCTGGGCATAGAATTGTGGGTAGCTTAGGTAATTACACTATTCATGTGCAAAGATTGTCCAATAAATTTTTGGGACTATAATTGGATAATTTGATACCCTACAGACGATTAAGAAATTAGGGGAAAAGTGTCACTCTCTTTGTAATACCTCTTCCTCTAGTCCTTGAATTTTAAATTTCTTATATTTTATTTTTATTTTTATTTATTTGTTGTGCAACAATCATTTACATGCTTAGTATACTTGCCATGAAACATATAATAACATGTGACATGGTCACATAGGTGATTTGAAAGCAAAATTAAATAACATTTAATTTGGATTGTGGGATCAAAAAAGAAAAAGAAATGTTTATTGTCTCTTAGGTAAAAAAGGGGGAGAAAATATTTAGATGGGTAAGAAAGCAAATAATGTGATATAGAAATATGAGTCAGGTTTCTTTTTTTTTTTTTTAATATTTCAATGGGCAATTTCAGTATTATGAAAAATAAACAACCAATTAGATTGTTTCTCACCAAATCTCCAAAAATTAAATTTATATGATATGAAAATTTTAATTTTTACTATTTCTCATCATTTCTCGCTTAATTTATAAATTAAACATAAAAAGAAAAAATATATATATATATATATTTATCACTTCTCACCAAAATATTCATCTCATCTAGTCTGCTAATGAGTAATACGTGTATGATAAGCTACGGTATCTAAGAGTTTGGCCTCAATAATTTAAGAAAGAGAAATCTCCCATTATTGTATGTTTCGTTCTTGGATGTGGATCCTCTCCAGTCATCTTCCCTCCAGCAGTGGTCCAACACTTTCAGCGGATGATGACGCGTGGTGCCCAATGGGATCCAAAGGTTGCAATCTGCCATGTCACGAAGAGATAAAATGAATTAAGATAGAGACCAAGAGACGACGTCGTTTTTCCACATAACGGAGGCCAAGGAAAGAACAGAGCAGCAGCGGTAGAAAGAAACCCATCACCGGAAAAGAAGGTGAACTTTGGCCTTTTCTTGTTTTGCAATCATTTTGTCATCTGCGTCTGTGGTTTGGGCCGAAATTCAAGTCTAATTTTACACTAATTTATGTTCAATTTAGAGAGAGACCAATGTTATGGTAAAGAGTAATGTTAAAAGATCTTAAAAATTTTATTAGAGGAAAGTTAGGGATCATGAAATTTTTTTCATGAAAATGATCATGAAAGAGTTATGATTCTTGGATTACCTTGATTAGTATGTCGTACTTTATTCTAAGTGTAATCCAAAGGTCACAAAATTTTCATGATTATTGTCATGAAAGATTTTTCATGATACCTAACATTGCTGATTTTATTAAGATCTATTATGTCTTATATAAATGTGGAATATAGGTCTTATGTGAATCGCAGACGTTTGGTAAAATTTTTGATAAAATTTTTAAGATCTTTAATATTTTTGTATGGTAAAATTATGAGTGATGGTTCTGAACATGAGAAAATTATGAGTGATCGTTCTAAATTCTTGGGTAGTTTCTTGGCAAATTTGTCAACCCTGCTCAACCCAATTCTCTCTCCTTTGGCATTTACTTGAAACCCAAATAAATAAATAAACAAAAAAAAGCCAAGAAACCAAGAGAAATTGAGAGACCCAGATGATTGCAAGGAATTTGCCGAAACCCACGTGAGCTTGCTGAGGGAACCCAACAGAGAAAAGAGAAACCGTTCAACAAAAAAAAAACAGAGAAAAGAGAAAAGTAGCAGGTTAATTTTGACTTTTTCTTTCATGAAGAGAGAGAGAGAGAGCTGGATTGGTTTGATGTTTTTTTTGTTATAATGATGATGATATGGGTTTGATCTGAATACTTAGGTTTCTTAGAAAGTCATTAAAAAACTAATCATTTATATTAAAAAGTCAAAAAAAAATTTCTTTTTACTTTTTATATAATTTTTTTTAATAAAAAATTAATAATTATCTGAAAAATATTAATTTTTTATCTTATATTTTAATAAAAAATTATTAAAATAATATATTCCTAAAAGCGTGGTCAAAATCTTGTCGTATTTGTGTTGCAGAATGCAAAGTATTCATTTTCCGTTACGTTAGACTCACGCTAGTTATGTTCGGCACCAAACGACGTGGCAATTCCAACACTTTGGATCCATTGTCCGCCACGCGTCACCATAAGCTGAAAGTGCTGGACCACGTGTCATCCGTAGATATCTATATATATATATATTTTTTTTTTATAAAAATGGGTAAACTATATTAAACTCATCAAACTATTAACTATTTACATTTTACTTCTCTAATGTTTTAAACTCAACAATTATTCTTTCAAACTATTTGAATTTAAACATCTAAATATCTAATAAATGACTAACAGAAGAATTTAATATTTAAATTTAAATAGTTTGAAGAGAATAATTATTGGGTTTAAAATATTAGGGGGATAAAGTATAAATGGCCGATAATTTAAGGAGATTTAATATAATTTGCCAAAAAAAATTATTTTTGTTGAACCAATTAATTGCGATTTTTTTTTTGAAGTGCATTTTTAGGTGAAATGTTAACAAACATAAAACATTATTTATTTTACATAAAAATACATGTAAAAGATATAATAAGGTTATTATTTGATAGAGGTGTTTTCGGAAGTTAGTAAAAAGTTAACTTTTTAACTTTTTTTGACAAAAAAATTGATTTTTTTAATAACTTTTTTTGTGACTTTTTTAAAAAAACTTAGTAAAAAGTCAAATTTTTTTTTACCAAGTTTTCAAATTACCCCTTAAAGGCTGGCCATTTGTCCCCATGAATTTAAAACTTGACAGAGATCCATATTTTGAGTAGGCCAACTAAGCTCAAATGAGACTTGGACTAGGCCTAAGCTTAAGGTTTGAAGCTTCACCTAGGTCGTTGGCTCATGAGCATTGCCCAATTTGCCACCAAAAAAAAAAAAAAAAAAAATTATGAAAAAATAAGGAAAAAAATAGACTCCCCGTTTGGGGACTGACTAAATTAGTTAATTAGTCAAAAAGTTATTAAATTAGTCAAAAAGTCAACCACTCATACCAAAAAGTTAAAGATTCTCTTTTCTCTCTACTTTTTGTATATCTTTTTGTAATTAGTCAAAAAGTCATCCCAAACTTATAAATTTTTTTACCTACTTTTTTAACCAAATAACTAAAAAATTACTAAATTAACATGTTCCCAAACGAGGCATAAATCTTAACTCGTTGCACTAAGCCTGCTATACCCACCTACTAGCTCGTGAGAGGCAGTTTGTTGACAAGATCGCTAGCCTGTCTATGCTAAACTTGTTAGGTAGGATTTTAGTTTAAGATTTTAGTCAACAAACTAAGCTAGTCTGGCTTAGGCCCCGTTTGGGGACTTACCTTTTTAGTCAATTAGTCAAAAAGTTATTAAATTAGTCAAAAAGTCAACAATTCATACCAAAAAGTCAAAGATTCTCTTTTCTCTCTACTTTTTGCACATCTTTTCGTAATTAGCCAAAAAGTCATCCCAAACATACAAGTTTTTTTTACTTACCTTTTTAGCCAAATAGCCAAAAAGTTACTAAATTAGCCTGTTTCCAAACAAGGCTTTATTAAGGCCTCGTTTGGGGACCCTCTTTTTTAGTCAAAAAGTCAAAAAGTTACTAAATTAGCTAAAAAGCCAACAATCCATACCAAAAAGTCAAAGATTCTCTCTTCTCTCTACTTTTTGCACATCTTTTCGTAAAAAGCTAAAAAGTCATCCCAAACATACTAGTTTTTTTTAGCTCATATTTTAGCCAAATAGCCAAAAAGTTACTAAATTAGCCTGTTCCCAAACGAATAAAAACAAAAACAAAAACAAAAAAATTACTTATGATCAAGTTGAGCTATCATTTTCACATCTTCACTCAGACCAATGCAAACCGTTAGGGTTAAGGCCCTCGTAATTATTAGTACAATAGATTTTACACTAATTTTATTAATATAAAATGATAATTTTATATATCAAGTAGTAAATAAAATATGAAAAATATTACATGTTATCCTTTTTTGTCTCTATTTTGAATCATTATGTACATTAATATTTATAATAACTTTTTTTTTTTTTTTTGAGAGGATTAGTTTTCTTGTTTAAAAATATAAATTAGTGAAAAACAACAAGAAATATAAAATAGTTATCATAATAAATCATAATGATACTTGTGGTGTGGTACATTCATACAATGTTTCTAAATGCTCCCATTCATTTCTCGCCACACTAAAATCGTGCGTTTACACAAAGGTGTAAAAAGAATGAAGTCCAATTGATTGTTTAGGATGTTTTAAAGTTTTAAAAAAAATACTTGTAATTAGTTAAAAAAATTAAAAAATTATTCAATTGTTTCACTTTCAAAAAATCTAAACGGCCCCTCAAATTTTCAAATATATATTTTTTTAAGATTATACAAAAAAAAATCATTGAAAAGGCGAACCCAAGCAACCTCTCAATTTCTTATTCCAAGAGTCTGTTCTATAGTTCGTTTTCTGTATTAGCAAATCATTTTCTTAGAATTGTTGGGATAATTCTTTTCCCACAATATTCTTTATTTCACCATGACTAAACATAGTACAACTAATCGATTTGAAGTAATAGATCAGTTTAATGAATTTTTATATTGAAATAAATATAATTCTGTTTATATATCATTACGTATTTGCTTGGATGGTTTTAACTCTTTCAATTGAAAATCTCCTTCTCACTCAATTATTTCAACAACCTGGCTGGCCTTGACTGTGACCTAACTATTGGTAATTTATTACCACTAATATCATTATTATTAATCTAGTAATAATATATTTATATAATATTTGGCTTCTCTCTTTCAGTAGGTGAGGTTGGATGACTGGAAAGGCAACATCAACGGAGATCAAAAAACAAAAATAAAAAATAAAAAAACACAAAAACATAACATTATACTAAGAAACATGAGATATTGCCAGCTATTTATATATACATATATTCTACTATTTCATTGCTTGTAAATAGTCTTGAAGTTCTCAAATTAGGGGCACAAGGTTATAAAATTCTTGATGAAGATTTGGTTTATGATATTGTTTGGTTTCATTCGGAAAGTTGATCTGTATGCAAATCTTGATTAACGCATATTAGCTGTGAAACTGAATCAAACTAAACTAAACCAAGTTTTATGTCTTAATCAAGTAATATTGGGCACATTAATACTCCTCTCTATTAAGGACTAATTTTATCATTTTTAAGGGTAAATCATTTCATTAGTTAGTCGTATGAATGAAAGAGAAATGATGTTATCATTTATTTTCAAGTAAAATGTATATATTTTTTTTTGTTTGTTTCAGTAACTACCCAATATCTGCATTAGTTTCAATCGTTTTAGTTTTATTAAAAGGACGCCAATGTAATTATGTCAAAAGTGTATGATTAACTATATTTTTTCAAACCTTAGGAGAGGTGATTGTAATTTACCATTTTTTTAATTACCGCGTCTCATGTTATTGAGTCTTTCGTTTTCCCTAATATTTCCAATTACAGTAATCATATCACACTTTCTTACTATTACATCTAATATATTTATCGCATATGACCAAACAATCTTAAACATTTTTTTTATTAATATAATTTTAACGTATTCATCAATATATTTATTTATAATTTTATCTTTTTGAATCTCACTACATGTCTATTTAAATTATTTTGTTTTCAGCTGAACAGTTGTGTGAATGTGGCAACATTAATGTTAGCAGCTGATATAAAAAAATATTATCAATTGAAATTTATTAGTAAAATATGAGGTGGCCAAGTGCATATGATGCATAGTTTGGAAGTACATGATAAATAATGCACTTCATAAGATACACGCATACATTAAGATATATCAAAACTGTCCTCATTATAATAACAAGACACTTTTGCCATTATTGAGACCCCAAATAATGCACTCTACCTAGTTTAGATATTGTAGCTTTTTAAATTTGGAACAATTATTACTAATTCGAGCAGTCTAAAAAAGTATTATATTGTACATATATAAATTTTGAGTGTAAGGCACATGAAAAAGTGTATATAAACGCCTGATAGTCTTTGCATCCAATTGAAATACTATTATTATTTTTGTTCAATTGATTTGAAATTTCTCTTTCAAATTTAAAAACAATTGTGGGAACATTAAAAAACTTCATTTGATGACAAGATATTTGATTGCTTAAGAAAATTGCCAAGTATGTGATTGCAGACTTAATTTGAATGTGATTTATTTATGTTTTTAAATGTTTTAAAGGACAGCAAAAAAAGCAAAAACCGATAATAGATGTGAAACAATGTAAAACGCTTTCAATAAATTTTTTCATTTGATAAATTTCTTTGTGCTAGCATCCAATGTCATAAAGTATTTTCATACTACATAATATAATGAGTTGTAAGTAACTAGCTTGCTTCACGATGGTGGAGTTCGTTTTAGTTATTGACACGTGGAATCCCATCAATTCGTCCCAAAGTATATCCATTTTACTAGGCTACTAGTGCAAGTTACATAGTTCTCTTCACCTACCCAAAAAACATGCTTCTCTTTACACTAATGCCACATAGTTTCTCCAAGAGACTATTCGTCAACCATTAAGAATTTTCTAAAAATCAAATTGAGGAGTTCAACACAATATATTCTATCTTTTTTTGTAGACTCAGTGATACATTTGTATTTTTTTTTATCACTAGAAAGAATATTTTATTGATGCACCATAAGAAGGAAAGTTGCATTATGAAGAAACTAGTACATCCCAGCTATATTGATACCTACTAACCAGCAAAATCATATGCCCATAGTTAGCAAAAGATCAACTTGAAAACTTGACAAGAGTCGAGAGAGGAAGATATATGGAAAATCTAATTAGATGTGACAAGTGAACTAAATGTGATTTCTTTTTCTTTTTTTTAAAAAAAAAAAAATTAAATTTGAATTTGTAATCTTCTAGCTAATGTAAAATCTTTAGTAGTTGCTTTATATAAAATACAATAATGACTTTTTATTCAACTTATTTTAACTCTTTGCTAAGAACACAAATATATAATACAAAAATACAGAATGTTTTTAGACATAAGAGTGACAACAATCCCACTAAATTAATTTGCAAATCAAGGTTGAGATTTGGGAAAACTACCCACTTTGAAAGCTTTGTTTGATTAAAATGTTTTTAATATTCCATTGTTGTAGCACTGGAAACACAAACTTAGTGCAGCGCCGCAAAATAGCTACAAATGTGCACCTAAAGGATCTTTGCTAATCAACAATAATTATTTTTTTTATTTTTTATTTTTATCAAACACAAAAACTTCAAACTTGCTATGACTATTTATAACAACCTTTCACTCATTCAAATTGTTTGGTGTTAGGGAGAAAATCATGATTCTAATCTCGGGACAATATATCTATATATATAATAATAATAAAATTCAGGTGGCAAATATTAATGAAAATAAAAAAATTAGAGGATCAACTTATATAATTTGAAATTTTTTAACTAATACTATATGAGGGATTTTTAAAACTTTGGGGGTGGTCGCCCATCAGGTTTCACTACAACATATTAAGATTGTAGAGATATTTTTTTCTGAAACAAAATCACTTTTTAGGAATCAAATATTTTAGTTGTTAAAAGTGTAATTATTATATTTTCAGTGACGAAATTTGACATGGTGAATTATTATCTTTTTGGAACCAAAATTTTTTGTCTCTAAAAGTAAACATTTTTTGCACCAATTTTTTGTATTAGCGACATTTTTTAAATTGTCGCTAAAAGTTATTTTTTGACTTTTTATGACGAAAGGTATTGGTACCCAAATATTTTTTGTAAAAAAATTTTTAATTTTGAAAACAAAAAAATTTAATTTCTAAAACCCTTACATATTGTAGTGCTTTCTTGGTTAAGTAGTTTTAAATGATTTCTAGTGTTGTTGTGATCATATATTCTCAATGGTTTTCAAGTTAGAGGCCAATTATATAAGATTAATGATATAAAAAAATAAAAATAAAAATGTTAATCACAGCCTTTTGGACTATGAATAATCTTTAAAAACATGAAAAAAGTATATTAAAAATGTGAAAACTATGCAAAACTATATGAAAATATTTTAAAATATATAAAACTTGCATGGAGATCTTAATTTTTTAAATATTCTCTCTTATTAACTCACAAGGCTGTCATTAGCATGAATTACAAATATATACATAAATAAAGCTTAAAGAAAATAATGTGGTTACAAATGACCTCACTTCATGATGAAGAATCCACCAAACTAAATTGTAAATTATAAAATTATTATCATTACATTATTTTGGTAAAGAATTTTTTATTTTTTTTTATTTTTGGTAAAAATAACTTTTCCTTTATATCACCATTGGTGACATTTCTAGCACAAAAGCAACAAATGGCTTCCCCATACCCATTATCAATCCGTAGCCTGTCAAAATGTAAACCCACCATAACCAGCCAAAAATGGAGTCCCATCCAACTCAAGCAACATCATTGACTACTTGATTTTCCATCAACATCACCTAATTTATAGGGCCAATAATAATGTTGGTTAATACCCTTTCATAAAAATTGAGACCACTAAAATCCATTTTTGAATATGATAACCATTTGTAGTACACTTTGCTTTTGTTGCACATCTACAAAAATAAATAAATAAATCAGAAATGATAGGTATCCTTTGGTTGAGAAGTAACCAATAATTCATGTTTTCAACTCCTATTTTCAATGGTCCATGGCGAATGCACTCTACTTGACCTAGGGCTTGACCTTTTTCTTGCCATTTGTTTGTGGGTTTAGAGGATTTCCATTATTATTATTATTTGTAAGAAATAGGAATACAAGAACAACATATTATATTTCTAAGTCAAGGAGGAGAGGATGAAGTAAGAATTTAGTATGACAGTAATTTCACATTATCGTTAACATGTGATATTACTGATCATATATATATATATATATAAAAGTAGTGTTTACCTTCAAAACTTTTCTCTTATGTGACATATCTCTCTCTCTCTTTTTTTTTTTTTTAAGTGCCATGAAACATACACTTATACCTAATTATTTCTATAAAAAAAAAAAATCTATATTTAAAAGATTTCTACTTAATCTTAACTACCCATAAATAAAATTTAATATAAATATATGTAATAAAAAATACTTTATTAATTAATTTTCTTCTACTTTTTTTTCAATTTTATGCAAGTATTCAATTTTTATATTAAAATGAAATATATTTCTTATTTTTTTTGTCTATCTTATTTATATTTTATTATTAAAGGGGACTTACGTGCATGTTCTAATAGGTGAATTTATTATTCAATAGGTCCGGTGAGAATTAATGACATTTTTCATCAAATACTATTTAAAAATGTCACTAATTATTAATTTTTAGTGACAGTTTAAAAATTTTATCACAAAAATTATCACCAATTATAAGTTTTAGCGAGTTTAAAAAAATTGTTACAAAAAAAGTTACCAATTTTCAACTTTCAGCGACAGTTTAAAAAATTTGTCACAGAAAAACGTTACTAATTGTAAGTTTTAGCGATAATTTATAAAAACCGTGACAAAAAAAAGTTACTAATTGTCAATTTTTAGAGACATGCAAAAATAAAAAATTATTTTTAGCGACGACTTTATTAGGACTTATTTTTAATAAGACTAGATGAAAATTAAATCTAACTATTATGACTTATTGGTAGTTTACCCTATTATTAATTTATATGGAGATTCTTATTTAACATAAAGTTGTTTATTAAGAAAAATTTATATTTAATTTAAACTTTATATATATATATATATATATATATAATTATATAGGGATTTTTTTTTTTAAAGTCTCTAATAATAGGAATTTAGGGTGTGTTTGATTGAACAGACTGGATAAGGGGTGATTAAAATCCATCGGACTTGAATCCTGGGACTGTAAATCCCCCGGACTATTTGGTTGGATTGGATGTATATCCCGTGTTTATTTTTTCATGGGATTAGATATTTAGAAATGACTATTTTTAGTGAATCAAATGTTTGGTTAGATGGACTGGATATGATAAATGAGCAAAAAACTATTTTACCCCTTTTCAATTGTTTACTAAGTAATAGAAATATTAAACATATCTTTAATATTTTAATTATTTTTAGCTAGATTAAATAAAATTTTATTTTATTTTATTTTTTACACAATTAAATAAATTTATTTTTAAAAATTAAATAAATTAAATAAATAAAATATCAATAAAAATATATGTCATTTTTTTAATTAAAATTTAAATAAATTTATTTTTAAAAATGATAATAATTAAATAAAACATTTATTAAAATTTAAATAATGAAATTAAATAAATTATAAACAAAATTTTAAAATAAAACATGAATAAAATATTTAAAAAAAATTATTTAAAAAAATTAAATAAATAAAACATCAATTAAAAGTTAAATAAAATTATTTTATTTTTAAATTGAGAAATTTAAATTTTATTGAATTTTACTAAATATAATATATAATTAAATAGTAGATGGTCAAAATGTTCATTTCACTACCTAATCCCAATAGTAGATAGTCCTTTGAAAATTGTCCCACACCCCCCTAGGATACAGTAGTCCCTCATATGGGGGATAAGGAGTTCGGCCGGACTTCATGTTTGGCAGACTAAAAAAAAAAAACAAATAACTGATAAGGAGCTTTCAATGGATTACAATCCAAATAGTGGATTGTCCCCCCCCCCTAATCCAGCGAATCAAACACACCCTTAGAGGATAAATGATACTAAACAAAAACATAGTAGCTCAGGTCCCTAAAAACTCGCCCGTTTTACATCCAAATTTATTGAACCAAAATACCCTTGTTGGGATCTTCAATCATGGAGGGACGAGGATAAGTGACGGTGTCAAGGTCGATGTCGAAGTGGATGTGGCCATTTCTGTGGTTGAGAGAGCAAGCAACGACCTGAGACTTAAGCCTTTTCCATCACTGGAAAATGAGCTCCACCGTCGGAACTGGTGGTGGTGGTAGTGGTGGTGTTGAAAACATATTGCTTGTTGTTGTTGTTGTTGTTGAGATAAGACATAGAAAGCAATCAAAGTGCTCATTCTGGGAAGAGAATCCCAAACACGAAGAAGAAGAAAAAGAAGAACAGAGAGAGAGAGAGAGAGGTGGATGTGGTTTGTTTGATTTTCACTTCTCTGGACACATCACAATGCCCTTGGAATTTCTCTAGACACATCAAAATCCCTTTAGAATTTCTGTAAGTGTGTTTGTGTGTTCATGTTTGAAATTTCTCCGGGCATTTTCACTGAAATTTCTTTGGACACATTACAATCTCCTTGGAATTTCTCTGAGTGTGTTTGTGTGTTCATGTTTGGAATTTCTCTAGGCATTTTCACTAAAATTTCTTTAGACACATCGCAATCCTTTTGAAATTTCTAGTGTGATTGTGTGTACATGTTTGGAATTTCTTTAGATACATCATAATCCTCTTGGAATTTCTCTGAATGTGTTTGTGTATTCATATTTGGAATTTCTCTTGGCATTTTCTCTAGAATTTCTCTAAACACATCACAATCCCACAGTATTTGAGAAAATTCACACAGTGACCACAGCTAGAGAAAATTTACATAGTGACCAAAGCCAGAAAAAATTCACAAAATTACAAACAGTGACCACAACCAAAGAAAATTCACATAGTGACCACAACTAGAGAAAATTCACACAGTTACCACAACTAGAGAAAATTCTCACAATTTCCACATCTAGAGAAAATTCACACATTCAAAAAAAAATTCAATCGATTTGCTCACACAACTTTCAATCTGATTTGCTCATATATCTCAATCCTATCGTCCAAATTTTGCCACATTCGTGAGTTTATTGTTGTCCATGATTACTCATTCTTTAGTTTTCAGCAGATAGATTAAGGACTTATCCTTATGGTAGCGGACGAGCTAGACGAGGCAAGCGTGCCCATAAAGGCGGCAGAGGGGGGTTCAGGATTTGGTGTTGAAGACATGACGAAGTCGACATCAATGAAGCGGTCGCCATTGCGGAAGAAGATGGAGGTAATTGTAACAACTCCGACCTATGGTTAACTGTTAAACCATGATTAAGAATGCCTAACAAGTAATTAAGGTGAAATGTTACATTAACTGCATGTGTTATATGCTATGTGAAATTCTATCTATTTTGCGTTGGATTATCTGTTTGTGTTTCTACTTTGTTCTACGAATTGAAGGCCTTATCGGCATCCGATCACGAAATTGACTACGGTATGTATTAGTAGGAATTTTTAGAACATTATGGTAGGTTTAATTGAATTTCGATTCGGAACGAATTAAATTAGAATCATTAATGTTCACTTAAGCCTAATTAATCAATTCTCTAATCAAGCTTATATAAGGCATAAGTGGACCCTTGCCTACACTCTACACTCTCTCATTTGCCTACACTTTACACTCTCTCATTTTGTTGTCTTGAGAACAAAAACGTGAGAAGAGAAGGAAAGGAAAGCTTGAGAATTGAATTCAACAAACAAGGAAGGAAAGAGAGGGATTGCTAAACATTGGAAAAGAATTTGGAGGATTTTAGCACTCTAGAGCACAAATAAGCATCTTAGGTAAGGAATCAAACTCTTAGTTGCATACTTGAGTTAGTTCATGTAAGAATTTAGGTGAAATAGATGGATTAATTTGAGAATTGAGCTAGAATTGATGAATTGGAACTTAATACATGCATGCATGCATAGTTCATGGCATTGTAAGTTGAATTTTAAAGAAACCTCGCGTGCATGTCTTCATCTTGCTTTTGGTTTAAGAATTCATGAAGTTTACAACCAAAGCATCTCAATAGTTCATGATTTGGAAGCTTTGAAACCAAGATACTTCATGCATGTTATGTTTTCAAAGGTTTGAGTTTGATTTTGCTCAATTGGCAAGCTTTTGGGCCTTGATTTCATGAAATGATTTTTAATTCTCCATGTTTTCCATGATTACACACAAGTTTCCTTAAGTTTTTGGCCCAAGAAAACATGAATTTCAACATGGAATTAGAGTTTTGAACTGGGAAGAGCAATCTGAAAATTCCAAATTCTCTCTCCACTTGAGCGACAGAACCTGCGCTCGAGCGACTACTCTGTGATCTTGCACTTCCGCTAGAGCGATCAAAAGTTGGCTCGAGCGTACAATGCAAGCTCCTGGAAGTTTACATGTTTTGCAGATCGTTCAGGCGACAGAAGTTGCACTCGAGCGAGGATCTGAGTCTCACGCTTGAGTAAGTGTCAAGCGAATGTTGAGTGGAAAAATCAAGCAACCAGTACTTTTGCAGAGTTTACAGACTGCTCGAGTGACAGAAGTTGCGCTTGAGCGACCACTCACATTTTGCATATCTGCTCGAACGAGACCCCTGTATTCAGCAAGTTCTGTTAAATGTTTCAAAGTGCATTTTAGCATCCTTATTGCATCCTAGGCATTCCTAGGCCAAGATTAAGACATAGTAATGAAGATAGCAAGTAGAAACACACCAAGATAAATAAGAACTAAGTTAATGATTCCGTGTGTGTAATTCAGTACGTCTTCGTTCTGTATCTATGTAGGTTATGTGCCACAAGTTATCTAATCTGTCCATCTACTATTGGAGCCAACTGTGAGTAATAACTTAGTAAAGCTATGTTCAACTTTATTTATTTTCTGTATGACGAAATAAGATTTGTTTTCCGAAATGTCAAGTTTTGTACAACGAATAATTGTCCTAATTTCTTAAATGTATTTGTGGCATCCTTAGTTCACGTGGCTCTCGCCCGGGGGTAACAATACCATAGCCAATATACACATGCCCCTCGCCCGGGGGTAACAATACTGTGGCTGTTATTCATGTGGCCCTTGCCCTAGGGTAACAATACCGAGGCCTATGTTCACGTAGCCCTTGCCTAGGGGTAACAATACCATGGCTACTTGTGCACAAGGTGTGGACCCTTGTGGTCATCAGTATTGACTAATTTGATATAATATGATAGCTAAATGGATGTACCATATACAACTGCTTATAATCTCTCGATAAGCATGTGAATCTGAATTTGTTTCTAGTTTGAAATCTAATATAGGACATCATTCATTAAATTCTTTACTTTGTTATTATTCATTGGGTTTCCGCTCACTATTTATATTATGTCTGTAGGTGAGCAGGCGTGTGACCAGGCCTAAGTTGCTACCTGGAGAGTTTTGGTTCAGCCAGCCACTATGCCTCTCGAGGAGGTTCTCTTTGAGAAGCCAAATTTTGTAGACCAAGTGTTTAAGACGTTGTTTTCTTTTGGTTTATGAACAAGTTACTGTTTGATTGTGCACTGGGCTAGGTTCCACTTTTGTTTTATTTGTATATGTGAATGATGTCACATGTATGTTATTAAAGTTTAAAATTATCTGTCCCATGTATGTTTGCACAGCTTGGTGGACTATGTTTGTTTTATATCTATTTCCGTCAGCCCCTAAATATATGTTAATCTGTTTAGAGGCCTTTGGTAATCCAAGAATTACTGGCCGGTTACGATACTAAACCTCTAGGGGCGGGTTTGGGTCGTGACAGTAATGGTGTCAAAGAATGAGGAGATAGTGGATTTGGGTTCTAGGGTTTGAGAAGAGAAGATTGTGAGGTGGTGGAGAGATCTAAATCTGTAGAGAAAAGATAAATGGAAAGACGAGGCTAGAGTGGGAGTCGGCAGTGGTGATGAAGCAGTTGTCGGAGTGGAAGAATGCGGAGGTGGTGGTATCGGAGAGTGAGGAGATGGTGGATTTGAGTTTTAGGGTTTAGGACGAGAGAGATCAGTGAAATGGAAGAGAGAAAGAATAAATGCCCAAATATGTAGAGAGAGAAGAGAGACCCAAGTATGTAGAGAGAGAAGAGAGAAGAGTGAGGGTAAAGTTGGTATTTTTTTTGAATAAAATAAAAGTAAAGGATGTGAGGGACCTTATCTAATAGATTTTTTTTTTTGTAGACCTTTCCTACTATCTAAAGTTAGAGAGGGATATTAGACTAATTTCCCCAATTATATATAATATGTATAAACATTCTTAAAATAGATATTAAAGAAAAATCAATGTTTAACATAATTAATCTATCTATTTTTTTCTTAATCCAAACACAACATACTTATATTTAATTTTTTAAATAAAATTTTTTATAACTCCCATTCCTACTTATTTTTATTTCCAAATGAATAAAAAAAATTAAATAATTAGAATCACTTTTAATTATATGTTACTATTTTTCTTTCCAATTTAAAAATTATTATTAATATCAAATTGAATGTTTATTTTACTATGTTATAATTTAATATCATATAAAATAATTATATATTTATTTCAGTTACACTTTTATAGCACAATGGGGTTAAGATTATTAAAATACACATAAATAATTAAAATAAAATTATTATATATATTTGTTTAAATAACACTTTTATATAACCATAAGGTTAAGATTATCAAAATAAATAATTAAAATCATTCTTTAATTTTAAATGAATTCTTTTCTCCAATTTAATCATTATTTTTTATACCGGTGGGCCTGCAAGAGGTCCGGCCTACGACTCAGGACCAAGCCTTTGCTTCCTACTAACGCATCACCTCCCTCACCACTGGCCTCGATTGCCCCACGTGTACGGTCACGATTCGTCCATCACCTCATCCCTCCTCTTTCCTCTCTTCCGTTTATTCCACTTCACATCATCACGTGCTTACTTGCTCCTCGAGCCCCATGCGCCGTCATTGCCTTTTCGGCCCTCCTCACGGTTGGTCATCCCGCTCGGCCACCTTCGCGGTTGGCCCTCCTCACGGTTGGTCAGCCTGCTCGAGCACCTTCGTGGTCGACCCTCCTTACGGTCGGCCGCCCTTGCTGATTGGTCATTCCTCCCGGCCCCTCCTCCACCTTTCCTATTCCATTCGTTGGACTAAAGTTGCACTTGGGAATGGGGGACTACTAATACCGATGGACCTGCAAGAGGGTTCGACCCACTCAGGACCCAGCCCATGGACTAGATATTAAAGCCCAATAACCTTGAGAAACCAATGATGGACCAGAACTAATAGCATTTAAACACCTGTCGGGTAGGGAATCAGCCATGCAGGCAGACAAAGATCTTCCAAAGTTATTGCACCCACACATTAGCCATTAATGAGGCTCTCGTAGCATTAAATGCGACACCCCTTTCACGCCAGAGGAAACAGACTCACCATGAACGATGCGAGGTAGAATATAGACTTTCGGCCAACAAGATAGTTGTAGACCGCCCTAGAACTCGGCTCTCCGCGCGCGAGGGCGCGAATCGTTTTGTTCTTTAGCTACTACAGTTCGGACTCGTGCCATGGTTCTGAATCTAATCTCACAAAGTGCAATGTGAGACCGATAAATCACCAAAGAGTTCAAATCCGACAAATCGTTTTGGAAAACTGATTTTTGTAAAGAAGTGCCAAATATGGACTGCTTTGCCAGATACAGAGTCGCCACCTAAATATTTTATTTTGGAGAAATTTAAAAAACCCTGACTTGTGCCTAAGGCCACGTATCCGTTATCACCAAAGTTGCTTCGGCTCGGGAACTTCGGTACGAGAGGGGAAGGTCATGCAATGAGCACCCCCGCTCGCCCGATCAAAAGATCGGCCTTTACTAACATGATATTTTATTTTTGAAAACACATGTGTTCTTATTCCGGTTGTTGATCTAACCATATAACGTGATGCGCACAACATACAAGTATAGACTAGATCGCCTAAGTTGGAACAAAACATTGCATGTTCGTTTGTGAAAACGGTTTGAAGTTTGCTACTCGTAAGTAGGCTAAGTCATGGATTTTGCCACCTTCAAGTGGGCTTAAAACTCGCATTTCAATGAATTGTTCCAATTCAAGCAATCCAACCTTCACTCACAGGCATTCAAGCAGTTAATCACTTAAGCAGTTAGCCTCATGGCAAGCGTGCTATCATGGCAACATTAACACACATGCAGTATGCTAAAGCGTAAACACTCACAGTGTACTCCGAGCCAAAACAAAGAACTAGTTAGAAATCATGCATGATCCTAGTTCACGTTAAGATGGCTAATGCAACACATGCAAAAATGCAACTAAGATAGGCTCGGCTATTCTAAGAATGTCATTTGAATGCGACAATTCAATACATGTATTCAACTTGGTATTGAAATACAATGCAGTTAGTATGATGCACCGAGCCCGGTGCATGCAAAACAGATGAATGGATGCACGCATGCAAAGCATAATGATGCTAATTGAAACATGCCCTAAAACTAACCATCAAAAGCTAGTAAGTAAAAGAGAGAAAGAAATGGGGGTTGGAAGACATGCATCACACACACGCACGCTTATTACAACAGTTGGCCCTCTCGATGAAGGGTCCGAATAAGAAGCTAACTAGCTAATCTAAGCTAATTAAACTAATTATTACATCACAAAACTAGCTAACTAACAAGCTAACTAATTAAGTACAAAACGAAGCTAATTAACTAACAAGTTAACTAACTAGTTATTACAACACAAATAAGCAACTAAACGCATTAACTACTTAAATACAAAACCAAAGCATAAACTAGCTAAGGAAAGCAGTAAAGAGAGGTCCTCGGGATGAGGAGTGCATGCATGTTCAGTTGCCTCATTCGGAAATCCAACGCGATGCCCCGATTTGCTTTTGTTTGCAACTGTTCTCAGAACCTTGCACCAAGCTCCACAAAGCTTTAACTCCACCATGGGAACCTGTAGGAACATGGCCGACCACTTTCTGGAGTTGCCAACCACCTGCCGACCACTTTTCTTTGTTGTAGACTAGAAAAAGTGGTTGGCCAGCTAGTTTTTCTGGTCGGCCGACCACTTGTTGCTGCACTTCTCCAGTTTGCTACAACAGAGAGCTAGAAAGGGCATGGCAATGTATTTGCAAGGTATGTGTGCACAACCACCCTCCCTATCATTTCATGAGCTCAAGAGAGTGTAGTTCTCGACCCTCGGGCCACCAATCACGCATCTCGATGCATGATGGCCGAGAAGCCAATTTGCACAATTCAATGTAAAATGAATGCGCACATAAACACATAAAACCTAGAACTCTATCATGTATGATCAAGAGCGTCGACGACCGAGAATTGAGGCACGTTTCATCACTTCAAGTATGAAACGTCCCTCGTTCCTCGTGTTTGGACTAACACCCAATCCAAACACAATGCAACACGAGTATGCCAAATACAATGCAATACATGCAACTCAATGTAATGCAACATTAGCATGCAAACAATCATGTAAGGGACAAGCATGCAACAACATGCTATTCAACATGATCAAACTACCAATGCTAAGGGCATGCATAGACAATGCAACGAACAACTTGGCATACACAATGCAAATAACAACATGGCATACTCAATGCTAAGAACATGGCATACACAATGCAATGAACCAGATGGCATACTCAATGCTAAGAACATGGCATGCACAATGCAATCGATAACATGTCATACACAATACAATGTAACTTAAGCATGCAAATATGCAACGCAACTCAAGCATGCAAACATGCAATGCAACAACATGGCATACACAATGCAATGTAACATGAGCATGCTGTCGAGGCTAATGCATGCATACACAATGCAAGGCAACATAAGCATGCAACAACATGAGGCAATGTAACAACATTCACATAACATGCTCGATGGACTTAAACCAAAATGGACAGACCTCAGCCATGCCCAAATCAGTGGCCATTATGCTGAGAAATGAAGGCACAAAAGCATATACAAGCATGCACATGCATTGGCCTATCAATTAGGCCTAAGAGCACAACCCTCAAGAGTGCTCAAGGAGTGATAAACATGGGAGTGTAACAACACTATAAGCTCTGAAATGAGGTATGAAATGATGCCAAATCACTCAAACAATACAAGTATAGCATGCAAAGGTCCTTAAGCATTAAAGCTAGCAAAGGGTGAAAGAAATGGGAACATGGCAGTCCTATATGCTCTGAAACGTCATGTGAAATGATGCCAAATCATGTACATGATGCAAATGAAGCATCCTATGGTATCCAAAACTTGAAGCTAGCATAGACACTTGCACTATAGCTATGCAATACATGAAGCATATGGCTAAGGCAACCCAAAACAGTCCTAGAACATGTCAAAATGATGCTAAAACATGTATGGAGGGAAGCCAAAACAAGCTAGCATGAAGGGCATGAAGCATGGAATATGCAAGGCCAAAAGGGAGGGTTACACTACACCTACCAAGACCAAGCATGGGATGGCTTCACCAATAAAAAATTAGAGTTATATCATGGCAAAATAACCCCAAAAACACATTGAAATGATAGCTCGCAAGCTTAGGCATGAAGGCATACACAATGACTCATGTTTAAGGCATAAAGGACCAATCCTTCAAAGCATGGAATAAGTGAAAGATGTGAGTGTATGACCATGAAACATGCACTGAAATCTCATAACAAATGATGCCAAATCATTCAAATAGGCCAAGCAATACATGCTGGTGGACTTGATACACAAAGCTAACAAGCTATAATGCATTATAGCTATACAAAGCAATGCATGCATGACCAAAACAACATAAATCAGAGCTAGAGCATGCTAAAACATGGACAAAAGCATCTTAGAGTTAAGCTAAAATCATGTTAGAATAACAGTCTAAAACATGATACACATTAGGCTAATTTATGGAATTGCACTACAAGTGCATGGAGCATGCATGGGGCTATCAAACCAAACCTTAACAGAGGTATATGATGGAAAAACAACACCAAGAACATGCTGAGATGGACTCAAAACAAGCTAGAATGACATGCTACTTCATGAAGCATACAAGACTAGTTTATGAAATTTACACTACAAATGTATAAGGCATGCAAGGGATGACAAAACCAAGTCAAAACAGTGGTATGCCATGCTGAAATAAGGCCTAAAATAGGCTGAGATGTGGCCAACTCAAGCTTAACAAACATACTTAAACATGAGGTAAATGAAGCAAGCATTCAAGAACACAAGGAGAGGGGATGACCGTCTCCTATTTGGGACCTTAAAACACCATTTCCACCACTGAAATTCCTCTGAGTTTCAGTGGTGAGAAGGCCAAAACAAGGTGATCCCAATAGCTTAAAAGGAAGGTTCAAAACAAGGCCTAACAAGGCACAAGAGGGGGTAGACTACCCCCAACACAAAAGAGACCTTAAACAAACATGCTAAGGACTAAAAATCAGAACTTCTTGCAGTAGGAAGTCAAGCTAAAAACAGCATGCAAATAGGTTCAAAAGCTTAAGCAAAAATAAGGGTTTAAGAGGCTAGTTTCTCACCCTTGTAGAACAACTCTAGAGCAACAACTCCAGCAAGTTTTCTGAGCTCAAACCTCTCCAAAAACTCCAAAATCAACCACAAAGTGCCTCAGCAACAATAGGATGGTGTTTGAGTGTGTGTTTGTGTGTAATAGTGTGATAAAAAGGCACTTTTGAACACAAAAATGAAGAGAAGGTGCAAGATAGATACAAAGGTGTATGTATAACTCTCAAGTAGAAAAATCTGAACCTAAGGCATGAGGGAGGAAGCTCCCTTATATAGCAAAACAAAGTTCAAGCTTGTTGAACACACTAAGAGCTCTAAGCAATCCCTTCATACACGTGTATGGAGGATGCTTTCTGTGCCTTCCAGCTGGTACAACTGGCAAGAAAAGATCTTCAAAAAGGTGCTGGAAAGCCTCCGACCAGTTGAAGTGGTCAGCCAGCTACTTTTGCTGGTTGGCCAGGACAAAAAGTCGTCTCCCGGAAAGAAAAGTGGTCTCCTAGAAAGAAAAGTGGTCTCCTATGGTGGAAAGGTGGTCTACAACATGAAAGCAAGCTAATGGCATGGTGGGAGACCACTATTAGTGGTCCAAAAACCAAGAAAACCAGTTGGTCGACTAGAAAACTGGCTGGTAGGTAGGAAAAGTGGTCTCTAAGGGGAAGAACTGGTCTCCCAGAAAGAAAAGTGGTCTCCCATGGGGGGAAGGTGGTCTACACTAGGAAAGGAAGGTGGTGGCATAGTGGGAGACCACTTTTTCCAGCTGCAAACCACTTGTAGACCAAAAAAACTGGTTGGCGGGGAAGAAAAGTGGTTTTCAGGGAGAGAAACTGGTCTCCCACCCTTATTCCACCCTCCAAGCAAGGAAAACAAGGTTTGTACCAAAAACAAACCAAAAGGGATGCAAGACGAGAGTTCAGGAGGTAAGGCGCGCGGCCGGGAGCCTCGAAAACTAGTCTACGGGCATCAAAAGTGGTCTACGACCGCAAAAAGTGGTCTACGACCAAAAAAAGGTGGTCCACAGACCTCCTTCTCCTTCCAGGGAAGGGAAACAAGGCTTGGTCCACAAACCGAGCCAAAGCATAAAGAGTTCAGAGGCCCGGATGCAAGGCACTCAGCCGAAAACTCCGGAAACTCGAAATGAGCACAACATGCACTATCACCGAGTGCTCAATCGATGATGTCTGAGTCTTAAGGTCGGTCAAAAATGGGATATCTACAACAGTCTAAAATGAATAAGGAAATGATGAGTAAAGGATATAAGGAAGCTTCCGATATACGTTAAAGGTTAAGTTCTTCATCCCCCTCTTCTCTCTCTACACAATCAATCTACTTTACCATCGAAGTGTCCGTCGAGGGATTACCTCCCCCTTTGGACCTTTTTGTAGGTACGCTCTGGGGGCTTCAAGGCCAGCAGACCCGTTAGAAGTGTGGATCAGCCCGGCCCATCCTCCATTGGAATTGTTGTATTATCAATTTTTAATATTAAAATGAATATTTATTTTATTATATTAAGATTAAGTATAAAAGTATCATATTATATATATATATATATATATATTTTAAAATACACTTTCATAATTTAACCAAATGAAAATATCACAGCATATTTTGTAATATATTTTTTAAATAGTTATATATATATATATATATATATATGTATACATAGATATATACATAAATAATTCAACTAAAATTATTATATATTTATTTATGTTATATTTTATATCATGATAAAATTAATATTATTATTTTATAATGTAGACATTACAAAATAGTTCTAAAAATAATTTTTATATAGACATATATGACAATTTAATTTAATTTTATAATATATTATTTAAAAAGGAAAAAAATTAACTCGTGCACTGCACAAGTCAACTCTTAATTAATAATAAAGTGACATATGATATAGTAGTCCCATTATTTAGATATAATTAGTCATTGAAAGATAATTATGCATCTATCACATCCCGCACAATTGTAAGATTGAATGACATAATTGTCCAAAGTCTCGTTGGTTAAAACTCTCGAATCCCATGTTTATTGGTTAGGTTTGATTCCAACCATTCTTCTATCCTCCACATTCACACAAAAAAAAAAATGGGTAAGACAATGATACCATCTCTTATATTATTGGCCCATAATTTGAAGTGGAAAAATGTGAGCCAGATCTTGGACTTGGGGTCACAAGAGAGACAACCGCCTAATCCAATTGCCATCACAAACACGTCTCTATGTTGTTGTTGATAGCAACGAAAGCCCAAAAATTCAGAATTGTGGCACAAATCACTCATAAAAGATGCTTGAAAAGGAATATATATAGATCTACAACACCATTCTTTAATTATTTATGTTCAATTAAAAAGCAGCCCAATTACAGTTGTCCACACAATTACAATTTGGCTTTTACAATATCTTTTCATTGAACAATTTCCAAATTACTAGTAACCAAACAAAAGGTGATTGATGCTATCATTTATCAATTCAACTGATCATCAACCACATGCATCAGCATCTGTTCACTGTCTTCATCCTTTTCTACATGAACTTCCCATTCTACTACTTTTATGTACTTTGATTAGTAACACTAATATTACAAATTCAAAAAATTTAATTAAAAAATTATTCAAAAATACCAATATATAATTTAGATTCATTTAATTTCTACCTCACACTTAATACTTGGCACAATCTTTAAATTTTCTTTGTAATTGTTTTTTCATTTATATTCGTAACATATATGTTTACCTTTTAGGAAGCCTCAAATAAAGTTGCTAGTTGATGAATTGTTGCCAGGAATAATCTTATTTCTATAATTCTTAAATTATGAATTTGTGATTGGGGAAAAAAAAAAGAGAAAAGAAAAAGAGAAATATATATAATATGTATACATATATAAATGTACTAGCATTAAACCTGTGCTATGCACGGCTAAATCTAAATGTATATGATAATGATATATATTAATATTTTATGAATTTTTAGATTATAAATTTATTTTGAATTTTGAGATATATGATAAAGATATTTATTAACATTGCATGAATTTTTAAATCATAAAATTTAGAGTCTCATCTATTTAACCCTATGACCTAGCCGAGGTGCGACTTGGGTTGGTCTAATTTAAGTTTGTAAAATTTTAGAGTCTTAAGTAATTTAAGTTCGTAAAATTTTACGGCCTCAAGACTATTTTAAATTTGGTCAAAACTAATAGAAAATTTTACCAATTTGAATTAAATTCGGTTAGAGCTTGAGTAGGAATTGTCACAATCTACGCATTCTAATTTTTATTGTTAATAATTATGTATCCTACAAAACTTAAAAAAAAAAAAAAAAAAAGTTTAGAAAATTTGATTTATGTTCATTTTAGATTTTTTTAAAAAAAATTGTAATATAAGGGAAAATTGTACCAAAGTATTTTTGTATATCTACACATTGAAATAAAAAAAATTATGTGATTAAGAATTTTGTGATTAAGGACAATAATAGGTAGGTATGAAAATCTAAAACTCATTCAAATACAATTCCAATAATGTCGGTGATCAATAAAGTTGAGTTTTTTTATGGGTCATATCTTTTAATAAGTGATCAATATTCTTAATTTTTGTTTTTTCTTCTAAAATTAAAAAATGTAAGTTTTTGTAAAATTTATTTTACTAGAATGATTGTCTCATTGACATAATTTTATTTTTTTTAAATAATATTTTAAGATGCCAATTTTAATGAAAACTTAAAATAAACTTTTGAGAATTGATGTTTGAAGTAATTTTTTATATTTTTTATGAAAAAAGTGTGAAAAAGTAGAAAAAAAATGACTCATTTAGAGTTTTTTTTTTTTTTGTGACTTTTTTTGTTAAAATATCATCTTTCCAAAATAGGGCTTATTAGTCTTTGTTTGGTATCTAATTAATGGGTAATTATTCAGTAATCTTGGAGTATAAACATGTGGTACTCTATAGTATTGTGATTGGTAGAGAATGTAGGTAAGCGGGGTATTGTGTTGGGTGATTGAGGGACATGAGGGGATATAATGAATAATGATTAGTTAGAAGTACGGACACATGGTATTCCGAAAATATTGAATAATTTCCCCCAATTAAAATAGTCACATTTTCTTTTCAACTCTTTTGTCTTTAGTAAAATCTTTTTAATAATTTTTTATTTTTCCCTGTTCGTCTAGTGTAGAAGAATTAAAATGTAAAAAAAAAAACCAAAAAAAGTTCATGACAAAAAAAATATTTTTTTACTCTTTTTTTTTGTTTGTATTTAATAGTATTTATTATTTTTTTTTCGTTTTACCTAGTCGAGTATAACCTAAACGTTTTTTTAAAATTAAAAAAAAATTCACTAAAGACGAAAATAAATTTTTCTAAAAAAGTTAATCCCAAACACCAAATTAGATAAAAACATGGGTCACAATTAATAAGATTTTCAACATCAAAATTATGAGAAAAAATGATTGAAAGTTTTAACATTAAACACCCAACAAAATTTTACTTTCTAAAATAATTAAATTATAAATAATAGATGGTCTATAAAAAATAATTAGTTCTATTTTTTTTATTCTAAAAAAAAAAAACAATAATAATAACATCTATTTTTTTATTAGACAAATCATAATATTAAGTTAATATAATTGATCAAACCATGTACATGATTTCATATATCAACTTAGTCTATTATTACATTTGAAGGAATGATAAATATTGTTAGCCCCAAGATTATTCAACTTTAAATTCTTATTCATTTTGATTATAGACAAATATTTAGAATTCATTTTATTTTTCAAAGTTTTCAAAATAATAGTGTACAAATTGTGTTTCAATGGTTCTGGAAGATTTATGATTCTAGAGTGTTGTTTTTCAATGGTTTTTAACCCCTCAAAACTTGAGATTAGCATTTGTATGTAAAATTCTATTTATGCTTGAAACAGGTCTAAGGGTCGACACCAGAGTGAAACTCAAAATGTCTAAGTATTCCAGAAACAAAGGGTCGATACCAAAATAGCAAGGGTTGACACCAGAGTGAAGCTCAAAATGTCTATATATTCTAGAAGCAAGGGTCGACACCAAGAACAACAAGGGTCAACATTAAATTTCAATATGCAATCCAACAGTAAGGGTCAACACCAAGAATAACAAAGGTCGACACTAAATTTCAAAATATAATCTAACAGCAAAGGTCAACATTAAATTTCAGAATGTAATCTAGCAACAAGAGTCGACACCAGGAACACTTGGAACTCAACTCAGAGAAGAAAAAAAAAGCAAAGGGTCGACACTTAATTTGCAGGGGTCGACACTCGTAAAATCTAGGTTTCAAAAATCCAGCTGCCAAATCAGATCTGGACAGACACAGGCCTTTTCTCAGTCACTTTTTCAGATTTATGTGCAGAATATGTCATCTTTTCTGACCCCTAAACAGATCTTCTGGCACCATATCTTCTACCATGAAGTTGACTTATGAGATTGAGCATTAAATAAAAGCTTATGCATTTAATGAACCTTCTCTTCCCAAGACCTGCCTACAGTCTGCATTCACCTTACTCTGATCAAACACAGCTGAAAGATATCCTCCATGATCTACTCAAACGGCTAGAAAATTCAAATCTCCTCTCTTCAACAGCTAGAAGCCATTAATGCTATAAAGATGAAGCTCTTCTTGTTTGATCTTAAACACTTTTTAAACACAAGAAATCTAGAGCATTCAAGAGTAATCAAGAGCATTCAAAGAGCATTTAATATACTCCATTATAGTTCCACTTTCATATCTAAGTGAGTCTTTAATTACTTGTAAGCTCACATTTTCATATCCATCTTTTAAGAGAGAATATTTGTAAAAGAGGATAGTTGTACCTCTTATTATTGTTCCTTATTTTTTGAGTGAAACACTTGTAAAGAGAGGCATTTAGTTGAGAGGTCCTCAATAGATTGAAGTAAGTTCTTTGTAAAAATCCACAAGATAGGTGAAGCTTGGTGGTACATTGATTCATAGTGAAGAAATTCTCAATGAGGTCTCTTGAGGAGTGAATGTAGGCCGGTGAACCAAACCACTATAAACCCTTGTGTTAAGCTCTTCTTTTCTTTCCTTTTATTTTTTGTGTATCCATTGATTGTCTGCTGCATTTAATCACTTAGTCTAAAATTTATTTTCTGGCCAAATTTTTTAAAAACCCAATTCACCCCCCTCTTGAGTTGCCTTCTTGTATAACAAATATTATAGAGGAGAATAGTCGAAAAAATTATATGAAATGTAAGCCTCGGAGTATAATAGTTGTATTTGAAAAAAGTATATATTATTTTCTAGACATATTTTATAAAATTCTAAAATGGTAAGGTAATTTGGAAAAAAAATGTAATAATTAATAGAAACGATTAAATATAATTTAAAAATAACTTATCTAATATTCTAATGAAAAATAGAAATAAATTATATTTTGTATAAACATTTTTAGAAGGATTTAGAAATTAAAAACTCAATTTATTTTTTTGTGTTAGCAGTTTTAAAATCATATATTGTAAGGAACTTTTTGAAAACATTTCCTTCTTAATTAATAAACAATAATGGCATATTCTTTCATTTTAAAAATAAATATAATTTATTTTCTATTAATTAAATGTGTAAGAGACATTACTATATTATGAAACTCAATACTTTCATGACATGTGCATTTTGAGAATTATAAACAATCAATTATTTGAGAAAAAATGATTGCGATTTTGAATCTCAAAGACCCTAGAACTTTTTGTTTATATTATATAATTAGTTTTAAACTTGTATGGTATATATATATAAATATATTATTGGCATGTTGATTTTAGTTTTAATAAAATACAATAAAAAATCATTGTGAAGTTAAAGAAAAAATAAAATAAAAATATGAGTCGTCTATTCTTGTAAATCAAATGTAGATTTTAAGTCATGTTTTTTTTAAAAAAATAATAAGAAGAATTCGAAGGTTTGGGCCTGAAGGGGAGTTATTTGGGCCCCTCCCTTAGCAGGCTTAATGGGCTTGGGCTTTCTGATTCAAACTGTTTTAAGTTCCGTTTGTCTGGATTGGGATATAAACAAAATAGAATGAAATTATAATTCAGTGTAAATCATAAAAAATAATTTTAGGTCAGCAATAAAATTTATGAACATTAATAAATCTCTTAAATCAAAATTGATAACCAAGATTTGCATTTACAAAAGTGATCATGCAAGTTGGCAATAAAATTTTTTTGGCTTTCGAGGGTTAATAGTATAAATTTAAGCGTGCTAGTAAGAATTAATTAGTCCTTAAAGAATTTATAATTGCCAACCAATTATCAAGCGATCGTGTTGAAATTCTTTCAGCCTCAATGAAGAGGACTTTTACTAGTGACTTGTTTAGGAGAAAATTATGAATAGTAACAAGTAAATATAATTTAGAAATCGAATTTCATTAAGCAAATGAAAACTTACAACGAAGTTATAATGACCCAGCCTCGACGAGGTTCTACTGAAAAACTACTCATAGGAAATGAAGTGTAGTACAGGAATTGAAGTGTTGGAAATGTAAAGAATTAGAAATGTAAAACTAGAAAGAAAATGAAGTAAATAAACTAGTTTTTGGATCTGAGTCTCGAGCCTTTTCTGTTTAGCCTTCTTTACTATTTATACTCGTTATTGGTAACCGTCAAAGTGGCCTTCTAATCGTCGAAATACATTTCCACGATCTCTGATCATGGCATTGCTCAACTAGCTCCTACTATGCCTCTTTTGCAGTTAAGCTTCCTTTTGAATTTGAATTGTAGGTAACTGTTGAGTTACGTCATCTCGTGTCTCTTGACTATTTCGATGCCATATAGATCCGATATTACCAATACGAACTGCCACGTGTCGTCTTTGATCGGAGACTTGCATTAATTTCCCCTATTGCCCTTTAGGTGCCACATGTCACTCTGCGATTGGCTTTTACAAATTATACAGCCAACATTACTCCCCACACTAATATACCCAATACTTGGTGATATTAGTGGACCAGTGCATTCTACCCACGTTCTAGGACGTGCATGGACTCTGCATATTCTGGAAGTGTAACCGCTTTTCGAACAATGAAGCAGTGAACTTCATTAAATCCTTACTTTGCACTTCCATTCTTTGAGTAGACGAAAAGACTAGTACATCCCCAATGGCCAATCACAACTTCTCTTACATTGATCGAGCATACGAGGAGTCTTTGGAAGATGATTACAGGCCTCGCAAGAACCTTAATGCATTTATTGGCTACACCTATCCGCCTCCATTTATACAAGTCATGGAAGCTTTTGTAAATTACCAACCTTTAGACCAAGAATCTGCTAACTACAAACCTTTGGACCAAGCATTTGCAGAAATGGATCTTAGAAGCTCCTCTTCTGCCCCACTACTCTTCGCATGGGACAAAACCATTTCTTCTTCCTCCAAGTCCACTGGCTGGGAAAGTTGACCAAAACCTGCTGAACCCCAATTAAGGGAGTGAATTCATCATCGATTTGTTGAATTCGATGATCCCCTTTCTATTCCTCCTTCTGTTCGGAGCTCAGTGGTTTATCCCAATGTACCCATTGATCACCAACACAATCTGGAGGACAACTTGCTTGTGGCATGGTACATGTCTTCCATGCCAGCGAAAATAGTGCGCGAAACTCCTCATCCAGACGAAGCATAGGGATATAATCCGGCATTCTTGGCTAAGAAGGCAAAACTTTACTATTCTGACTGGCTCGAATACGTGAATGACCCCCAGTTCCCCTCTTTCTTCGGGATGGATCTCTCTGCACCTTTTCTCCCTCAGAATCCTCATTCGATGGAGGAATTGAAAATTACTCTCTTCGAGAATCAGTTATTTCCTTCCTACCAACCTTTAGCTCTTCTAACTACATTTGAGCAGCACAAAGCTCAACCTCTGCCTATTGTCTTCTCTCACTCGCCTTTCAATGTTCTTGGAGATGAGATTCCTCTAAAAAACTTCCAATAGGACTATGATGTTATGACTCGGGGTCATGTTCTCAACCTTATTGCCCAGACAGAGCTTCAAGCTTTTTCGGATCAACTTCCACTCCTTCATTGGTACAAAATTTCTTTGGCTTCCAGTGACTCTATGGAAGAAATCACAGCCAATCGAATTCAGACTCGGTATGAAGCAGAGAACCTTATTGAAGAATATGATGACTTCAAGAATAAGGATTCAGCGTACTAGGATGATTTAAATATGGAGGAAATGGAGCAAGGCTTAAAAGAGACAGAGTTCGAGGTAAAAGCTGAATAGTTTTTTCACTAAATAAGAGCATACCAACTGCAACAACCTAGCTTTGATAGGATAAAAAATAGAATAAAGAAATAACATAAGTTCATTGAACACTACTGGGTTAAATTTAATGAACTTGTTACTTTTTCTATTCCCTATTATTATGAAATTGAATTCGTAGACAAGTAGGCATTTCTAATGTAATTACTTACATATCAATAAAACTAGGGGTTTTCTTTCCCTATTTGGCATGATTTGGTTTTATGTTCCAATTGCATCCTTGTGACCACTTTATTCACACAATTCAAATAAAATTACAGCTTTGAATTAACCAATTTTTGCTTCGAAGCCTGGTTTGAACATCTTCAAAGTATGGAATACTTGAAGCCTGGTGTAGACACCCCATTTTTTACCGTCCTCAAGACTGGGACATCATCGTTTGAACACTCGGTGATTATCCATGCTCGTGTTCATTTTGAGTGCCTGAAGTTCTTGGCGGAGTGCCTTGCCTTTGGACCTCTCGACTTGTCTGTTTTGTGCTTGGTTGTGCACTGGGGACTTACAGCCTTGCTTCTAGGGAGAAGAGGGTGGCCTGCTGGCCACCCCTACAACCCATTGGCTGGGCCTCTTGCCCATTGGCCAACCCTTTTTTTCATCGGCCATCAGTGGTGGCCGGTCGGCCTCACTAATGGCCGGCCGGCCCCTTTAATGGCCGGTCGGCCATGATTTTTGGCCGAGGCATTTTTTTTTGCTTTTGCAGATATTTTTGGTGCCAGCTGTTAGGCACAGAAGGCATCCTCCATACACGTGTATGGAGGGATTGTAACAAGCTTCTAGCTTTTCAAATAAGCATGAGGCTTGTAATTCTATATAAGGGGAGGCTCCTCTCCTCTTCCAAAGGTTCAGGAAATTTAGAGGAAAAAAATATCTCTCTCTCTCTAGATCTCTCTCTCTATATATATATTATGCTCTATAGTGTTTGAAAGTGTGTGTTCTTGGCATATTTGCACACAACCCTCTTAGCCTAACATCTTGACCTTGGAGCTGAGATTCCATAAGGCTTGTTTGAGCTCTCAAAGTTTGGTTTTTGCATCAGAATTGCCTGTTTTGCTGTGGTTCTTCAAGGGTGAGTAGTTACCCTCTTTAAGCTTTGTTTTGCTTAAGTGTTTAGCCATCTTTGCATGCTTCTTTTGGCTTAGCTTTCAACTATAAAAACTTCTATTTTTAAGTGTTAATAATGGTTGTTGGAGGCCTCTTTGGTGTTGAGGGTGTTCTATCCTCTTGTGTGCCTTATTTACTTAGGCTTGGTGCCATCTTTGAAAGCTTTGGAGGCACCCTTTGTTTGGCCTTTCTACCGTTGAAACTCAGAGGAATTTCAGTGGTAGAAACCATGTTTTAAGGTCTAAAGTAGGGGGGTGGCCTCCCCTCCTTGCTTCTTGGTTCTACGTCTTGTTGGCCTCATACTTGAGCATATTTTTTTAGCATGTGTTGGCTTGATCTCAGCCTATTTTTGGTCTTATTTCAGTATGTTGTAGCTCTGTTTTGGCTTGGTTGAGTCACCTCTTGCATGTTTCATGTACTTGTAGTGCAATCTCACTTACTAGCCTAGCATACTTGGTGTTTTGGCCTATTGTTCTAGCATGTGTATGCTCTACTCCAGCATGTTTTTGGCTATGTTTTAGCATGCTTTAAGCCTGATTTGAGTGGTCTTGATCAGATATGCCTTGCCTTGCATAGTTGTAGTGTAAAAGCTCTTGACTAGCTTTGTGTTTCAAGCCTCTTGGCATGCTTTATTTGAGCTATTTGCATGATGTGGCATCATTTGGTATATAATTTCAGAGCATATACATGTGTCATGTTCTTACTTCTCCTTGAGAGCTTTTGAGAGTTGTGCCTTTGTGCCTTACTTGTGAGCTACCAAAGGAGTATGATTTTCTACTCCTTTAAGCCTTAGTTCCAGCATGTTTTTGCCACTGATTTGCCATGATATAGCTCTGTTTTGGGCTGATTTGGTTGTTTGAGCATTGTATTGCATAGTCCTAGTGTTGTGTACCTTACTAGCTTTAATGCTTGGATCCTCTAGCATGCTATACTTGTGTTGTTTGCATGATATATCATCATTTGGCATATGATTTCAATGCCCATATCTCTGCCATACTCTCTTATCTATCACTTCTTCATTGTGTTTGAGAGTTGCGTTTAATGCCTAGCTTGTGAGCCAATGCATGAGCATGTTGTGTAGCTTTTGGTGCTTCATTTTCAGCATGATTGTGCCACTGTTTTGGCATGATGTAGGTCTGTCCATAGCTGGTTTGACCATTTGAGATTGACAGTGCATGCCTCATGTGTAATATACTTCACTAGTCTTGATGCCTTAGCCTTTAAACATGCCATGCATGCATTGCTTACATGATAGAACCTTACGCATGCCACTTTAGCATTGATAGATTAGCATGTTGTTTGCATGTATGTTGCATTGCATGTGTTTGGATCAGACGTTAATCTAAACACAAGGAACGAAGGACATTTCATACTCAAAGTGATGAAACGTGCCTCATTCCTTAGGTCACCGACACCTTTGATCATGCATGATAGGGTGGAGGTTCATCGAGTCTTGTTTATGCATTCATTAACATTGTGTAAGCTTGACTCTTTGGCCATCATGTATCGAGATGCGTGATTGGTGGCTTGAGAGCCGCGCACTACATTCCTTTGAGCTTGAGACATGATAAGGAGTGTGGTTGCACACACATTCCCTTGCAAATACACTGCCATGCCTCTGTTTGTGCTCTGTTGCAGCAAAAGGAGAAATTGCAGGAAGAAGTGGTCGATCGGCCACCAGAGCAACCGATCGGCCATCAAAGCCTGCCGACCGGCTATCATTACTGGCCGACGGCCACCATCTCTGGCCGATCATCCCTCAGCATGTTCCTGAGATCAGTCAGAAGCAATCTGGAAGTTGGCACAATTTTCAGAGGTCTAAAGGTGTGCAAACAGAGGCATCTTGAGGCAAGGTGGAGGATTTCCGGGAGGACGCGGCCGAGCATGCATGCGTCCCTCGCCTCGAGGCCTTTTAACTGCTGTGTTTAGCTAGTTAATTCATTGGTTCTGTACTTAATTAGTTAACATGCTTAGCTAATAGATCTATGTTGTAATTTGTAATAGTTAGCTTAATTAGCGTAGCTAGTTAGCTTTCATTTTATTCGACCCTCCGTCGAGAGGGCCAATGTTGTAATAAGTGTGCATGTGTGTGTGAATGTCTTCAAACCCCACGTCTTTCTCCCTTTTATTTACCAACTTTTGATGGTTAGTTTAGGCATATTTCAATTAGCATCCTTATACTTTGCATGTGTGCATCATTCATTCGTATTGCATGCACCAGGCTCAGCACATCATTCAAACTGCATTGAATCTCAATACTTACTTGAATACGTGTTTCAAAGCATGTTATCAAGTTGCATGCATATGCCATCTTAGCTAGCCAAGCCTATTTTAGTTGCATTTTGCATGTGTTGCATTAGGCATTGTTGACATAGCTAGGATCATGCATTGATTACTAACTAGCTTCTGTTTTGGCTTAGAGTACACTGTTAGTTTTATGCTTTAGCATCCTTGCATGTGTGTAAGTGATTGCCATGTTAGCATGCTTGCCATGAGGCTATCTGCTTAAAGTGCTTAACTGTATGAATGCCTGTGGATGAAGGCCTCATTGCTTGAATTGAAACAATTCATCGAAATGTGAGTTTTAAGCCCACTTGAGGGTGGCAAATCCGCATTTTAGCCTACTTGAGGGTAGCAACTTCAAACCATTTTCGAAAAACAAACATGAGATGTTTTGTTCCAAATTGAGTGATTTAGTCTATACTTGTATACTGTGTGCATCACATAGTAATTCTAGATTAATAACCGGAATAAGAATACATGTGTTTTCAAAAACAA
The DNA here is from genome assembly GCA_030407325.1 of Camellia japonica. NCBI lineage: Eukaryota > Viridiplantae > Streptophyta > Magnoliopsida > Ericales > Theaceae > Camellia > Camellia japonica. Next base: position 13,819,648 of record JAPPVO010000016.1, on the reverse strand, counting down.
CATATCATGTTAGTAGAGGCCGATCTTTGATCGGGCGAGCGGGGGTGTTCATTTCAGGACCTTCCCCTCTCGTACCCAAGTTCCCGAGCCAAGGCAACTTTGGTGATGACGGACACGTGGCCTTAGGCACGAGTTATGGTTTCCTAAATTTTCTAAAAATAAAATATGTAGGTGGCGACTCTGTAATCTGGCAAAGCAGTCCATGTTTGGCACTTCTTGATTTAAATCGATTTTCCAAAACGATTTGCCGGATTTGGACTCTTTGGTGATTTATCAGTCTTACATTGCACTTTGTGAGACTAGATACAAAACTGTGACATGAGTTCGAACTGTAGTAGCTAGAACACAATTCGCCCCCTCTCCGAAAGGGAGGCGCGCTGAGCGAGTTCGGGCGGTCTACACCTGGTTTGAATATCCCCAAAGTATGGAATACAGATGACAATTTTGCCTTAGGTCTTCTCATTCCAATCGCATGGTCAATATAATTTAACAGTTTTGAATTAACCAACCTTTGCATCAAAATTACTTTTAAAAGTAACAATGCTTCTTCCCAAAAAAAGGGTTTATTTTGACAAAAAATCCAAAAAGGATTTTTTCATGTTCAGGAAAGTCTTTTTGGATTTTGATCATTTACTTGACTTGGTACTGGCTTTGCTATTTTGAAGTCTAAAACATCAAATAAGAATCAAATTCCAGTTGTAGAATACTTCAAAGTTCACCTCGAAGGATTCTATCTTTTACAGAAAACCTAAGAGTAAGCCCCCAATCCCTTCGAAGTAGATCAAACCCAAACATTCTTGAATTTTTAGGCATAAAATGTGTTTCGAAGTCAACTAGCTATTCTCGAAGCCCTAGCTGGATGTCTGACATTTGGCTTTGGAGCCATATCCTAGCTTCGAAGCTAAATATCTATTTTCGAAGCTAATCTGAGTGTTTGAGATACGTTTTCCTCCCAAACAATCACCCTTGAGAGAAACTTTCCATGTTGTACTTTCAGGACTCCTTTGAATTTTAAGACAAAGGCTTAAATTCATATAGGTCCCAAAATCAGTCCAACAATTATCTCGAGTCTTTTTACCTATTTAGGCTGATTGGGCATTTTTTAGACAAAAGGTTTAAAAACCCTTTCTCTTCGCGCTTTTAACTTACTTGCTCGCCCAAAACACAAACCCTTCATTTCTATTACTCTCTCCTCCTCTTTACTCATTTTCTCAGCTTCTTTCTCCGAAAACTTCTACTAATGGCTTCTTCTTCCTTGAAAGTACCAGTTGTGGAGCGTGTGAGTCCATCTGTAGCTTTAAGAGGGTTATCGCTGAAGAATGTGAGAAGTACAAAGCTGGCAAACAAAGTGCTATCGATGGGCGCATTTTCATTCCATGTCGACACGAGCAACGGAATATGTACTTGGGCCCATTTTTTAGGAGGCCCCTGCTCAGCTTCCTGTTTTATACCCGCGTTTGGAGGATCATTGCCTCCTCTATGAAGGTGGTCTTGATTGGGGAAATAGGAGGATGAACCAACCCTATCGCTGTTGGCCCACACTAAGGCTAGAATGGGAAGAATGGTACGGTCGAGTTATTCCCGCCAAGACATTGGATCTCCAGAAACTTTGCCTCTTCGACGCCCTTCAACTATCCAGGTTCACTATTTTGGAGGATCCATTTTTAATACATGCTGCTCTTTGTTTTTGGAACTCTGCTTTTAATTTCTTCATATTTAGATGTGGTATGATGGCCCCTACTGTCCTTGACATCTGCCATCTTTTAGGGTTATCCCCATTGGCACTCTCTTTGGTCCAGACTATCTTGACCTTAACATCTCTTTTTCTATTCCCCCTTTGAACTCATCCTATAATGACTTTGTCAAATCTAATAACAAAAGGGAAGGTCCTGTAACTGATAGGGAACTCTTTTCTTTTTTATTGTATTGGTTTTGTAAATTCTCTTCTGTACCTCTTCTTAGAGGATTATGCCTGAGTTTGCCCCTCTTGCCAAAGCTTTTGTTTTGCATAAAAATGTAGCTTTAGCTCCATATGTTTTGGGTCATGTCTACAGAACTTGCTCCCAATTTTGTGAAAAACCCATGGATGCCAATCAAGGAGGCCCATTTTAGGTACTCCAACTCTGCCTTTTTGCATACTTCACTGACCTACGCTCTAAATGTCTAAGATTTCTATCACCAGACCCTACCTCTTATGGCATGAAATTTGACAAGGTCTCTCTTTACCCTTCTAATTTTTCCTTCTGCTTTTCTTTTTTCCATCGACTTCCAACTTCCCTTCTAGCGTATTTTTCTGTCTCTTAGAAGCCAATATTGGACCAACCTGCCTTAGGGCCTTTTTGGATGATAAGTCCTGCTCTAGGCCTCAACACAAAGATATGTAGGCTTCCATTCTGATTTCGAGGGAGCTTTTCATTAGCACTCTGAATCCTAGAGCTTATAAGTGTATTTCTGAGCCCTACTGTCCTGCCCAATTTGCTAGGCAATTTGGATTCACTCAGGGGATCCCTATCCCTCTCTGCAGCCAATCTAACTCAAATCTTGTAAGCAGAGAGCTGAAGATTCCAAGGTCTAGACTGGAAAAAGCAACCTCCAAGTTGATCCAAGACTTAATTGATTTTGCATACTTACCCTTCATTCCCCAAGGCAATACATTGAAAAGATACCAAAATTGGTGGACGACCAATATGGAGGTGCACTTGGTCATTCCTCCTCAAGATTTGTTAGTGGGACTAGACATGCCTTAAGCCAAGTCCAAGGGGACTGGGATCATCACTTTCTCTACTGCCCTGCTATCCCAACTCCTACTTCTGCTGCCGCAAGGATTATTCTTGGTGCCCCATATACTCCTCCTAGAGTTACTAGAGCTGTTTCAAAGAAAGGTGTGCACTGCTGCTTCCTTTTTGTTTGTTTTTTTGTTTTTTCTTTTCCCTTTATGATGCCTTGGTTAATTATTTATAACCTCTCTTTGGTGCAGGAACCTCATAGGAGGACTTTCCTCAGAGAGTTCAAGCTTTGAATATCCTCAAAGACAAGCAGCAACAACAGAGGAAGAGAAAACTTCTGCTTGATCATGAAAAAGAGACACCTAAGGCTCCCATAGAAGAATAAGAATAAGAAGAAGCAGAGAAAGAGAAAGAAACACCATTGAAGAGGAGGAAGAAAATAATAGTTTCTCTTTCTAACCTTGTTGGTGATCTTATTCACGAGGCAGCTGCTAAGGCCGTGGAAGAAGAACATTCCAAAGAAATTATAGTATTTCAGAGGTCTGAAAAAATGAGGCAACAACAAATACTAAAGGATGAAGCTGCTGCTGCTGCTGCTGCTGATGCATTACAAAGGGAGGCTGCAAGGAAAAAACAGACTGTTGAGCTCTATGCCATTCGCAGCTCTCCAATCATTACCACTACAACCTCTGAGGCTGGTAATTTCTCCCTTAACTTATTTTGATTCCCTCTCAAGACTTAACAAAAAGAATTAACATTTTCTTTCTATTTTCTATTTATGCAACAGCAGTCATTCCTCCTCCGACATTGGCCTCTATGGTCTCAAAAGGAACAAGTAAGGCTTATACTGAAGTGCCAATGATTATAGAGCCTATTCAGATGGTACTTCCACTTCCCAGCTCTATATCCTCCATGTCTTCCTTTTTAAAGCAAAGCATTCCACTTTCTTTATGACCAAGCTTAACACCATACCTGCCTCATCTATCTTTCCTCTCCTCTCATTTTACTTTCCTATAATCATGGCTGTTCCTGTATCTCCTGAGAGAATTCCGGTGGTCACTTCATCTTTATTGATAACTAGAACTCACAAGGAAGATACTAGTGGCTCACTAATTCCCTTTCAACCATCCAACTCTAGTCCCTCTTCTTTAGACTTGCTGGTAGCCAAGACTATTGACTCTGTGAAGGGAACTCTACCCCTTCACCTATTCCCATGCTTCTATCTCTTCCTTCAACCAGCAATCTCTTTGTACTGATAATGTCAGAGGAAGAGATAGACATCTTTGAGGCTCAGCTAGCCAGCTTGTTTGTTATCTCTTCACCAGCTTGGGTACCAAGCAGTGAGACTGAGCCATTGACCCTTGCTGATTCTTTGCTAGAGATTTTTGAGAGCTCCTCTACTACTGCCGAAGCCTCTTTACCTTGAGCGGACTTGGGCACTTGCTTGGATTTACTGTAAACATTTTTGAGGATTCCATTTGAAGCTTTGCAGAGACCTATCATCAAAGATGGTTTCCTTAAATGCTGCCAAGCCTTCGAGCAATCAAATCTGGTCTTTTTAAGCCATCTATCTCAGGTAGTAACAACCATAGACTTTTACATCAATATTTGCCAAATGGCTAAGGCTACAGAAGAAAAACTGTTGAAGGATAAGGAGTTTGTATCCCACACTTATGCTGAAGTGTTTGAATTGAAGGAACAATACTCCTATGTATCCTAGTTTCGATCCCAGCTCTTGGAGAAGAAAGCTTAACTGGAGGAAGAGGTAGCAGCAGTCAACCTAGCCTTGGATCAAAATGCCAAGAAGCTACAAATTACTAACCAAGGGCTGGCTAACAAAAAACAAGACATGGCTACATCCATTCAGTTGTTTCAATCCATTAAAAGTAGAGAATTAATTGTAAGGGAACAATTGAAACACTGTACTGATTTTTGGGTCAATTTGTGGCTACATGTACTTAATTCTTTATAAAATGAAAAACCTTTTATTATCTATGTGGGTGTATCATGCTCTATCATTATATTATTTAGCACTTTCTACATTCCTTGTGTCTCCCACATAGTTGGCGAATAAGGCTTCAAGTACCTGCCATTAATTTTCTTGGGATGCACTTATCTATTCAGATTTCTTAGATGGTATGCTCCCCCAGGAAAGACTCTATGAATTTGATATGGTCCTTCATAATTAGGTGACCATTTGCCAAACTTATGGCTTTTAATTCCTATTGGAAGTATTGTCTTCCATACTAAATCACTTTCATCAAAGCTAATGTGCCTGACTTTTTTATTATAGTTTTTGGCTGCCTTCTTCTTTTGGAAAAGAATACTATTTAATGCCAAAATTCTAGCTTCATCCACATTTTCTAATTCCAAGAACATGCTTTGATGGTACTGCTCAGAAGTTAATTGGTCCTAGCATTTTACCCTCAAGGATTTAATATTAATTTCTACAGGCAATATTGCATCATGTCCATATACTAAGGCATAAGGAGTGATTCTTGTACTTGACCTTGGAGAAGTTCTATAGGCCTACAACACATCTAATAACAAGTTATGCCAATCCCTAGGATTGTCTTCCACAACTCTTTGTATTCCTTTTTTCAAGGATTTATTAGATGATTCAGCTTGACCATTTGTTTGTGTATAATAAGGGGTGGAATTAATAAGGCTAATTCTAAACTTTGCTACGAAAGATTTTACCATTTTTTCATCAAATATAGTCCCATTATCTACAGTTATGGTCTATGGGATGCCAAACCTATGGATCAATTCCTTGATAAATCCAATAACTTCAGTCTGATCCACAGCCTTATAAGGCTTAGCTTCGACTCATTTAGTGAAGTAATCTGTGGCCACTAGAATGAAACAATGTTGCTTTGAAGAAGGTGGATATATTTTCCCTATCATGTCCATTGCTCATCCTCTAAATGGCCATGGCTTCACTACTGTATGCAAATCAGCTATCGAAACATGCCTTATCATGCCATGCTTTTGACATGCCTGACATCTTTTTGCATACTCTATGCAATCCTTTAAAATGGTTGGCCAATAGTAGGAATGCCTTCGAAGCAACCATCTCATCTTCACACTAGGCTGATGGGCACCACAAATACCTTCATGTACCTCAATCATAGCAGTCAATGCTTCCTGTGGTCCTAAGCATTCCAACACTAACCCATCTGCTCCCCTTTTTGTAAAGAGCATTGTTGTACACTATTTATTGCATAGACTGTAGTTTAATTTTCCTACTGGCCTTCAAAGATGGGCCAGTTAAATATTGAATGATCGGATGTCTCCAATCATGCTCTTCTAAGTTATTCTGGTTAACTTCTACCAAGATACCCCTTTTAGCCAAAGATGGTATTAACTTCTAGTATGTTGCTTGACTTATGTCCACCTGGGTGTTCCCCTTTCTTCTGAAATTCGAAGCCTTTTGGGCCACATCATTGGCCTTATAGTTCATGAATCTTGGGATATAAGTCACATTGGCTATCTGAAACTGAGAAAGCAAATGCAGTGCAACAATATAATATGGTAACATGCTTGCACTTTGACACTTGAAAATTCCTTTTACTCGGTTGATTAACAATTGGAAATCCCCAAATATATCAATTGTATGAGCTTGTAATCCAATAAGTATCTCAAGTCCCATTATTAAAGCTTTATATTCAGCTTGATTATTGGAACAAGTAGTTTCATCCACTCTAAAACCGTGTGTGGTGATTTAATTATAACACCAATTCCAACCAAACCACTGGCTTTTGATCCATCGAACCACATTTGCTATTGCTCAACATTGACCATACCAAGGTTCATTACCTCCTGGCTTTCTGTTTGACATAGATGATTTGCCAAAAAGTTAGCCAAAACTTGTCCTTTTACTGCCTTTTGGGAGACATATTCTAGATGAAATTCTGATAAAGCTAATATCCATTTGCCAATTCTTCCTCTCAACATAGGTCTAGATAACATGTACTTAACCAAGTCCGTGGTTGCAATTACCAAGACAACAGTAGGTAATATCTTAATTTCATTGTTGCAAAGTACAATGTGAGGCACAGCTTTTCTATAGCTGAGTATTTACATTCACAAGAATTTAAAAATCTACTAAGGTAATAAACTGCTTGCTCCTTACATTCTTCATTGTCCTACGCTAGGAAGACTCCCAATGAATCTTCTGTTGCAGTAATGTATAACTTCAAGGGCTTGTCGCTCATTAGCAGCATCAACACTGGACGCTTGGCCAAGTAGGTTTTTATTCTTTTAAAAGCAGCTTGATGCTCTGCTGTCCACACAAACTTCTCTTCATCTTTCAACTTTAACAAAGAAGAAAATACTTTAGTTTTCCCTGTAGTGTTAGAAATTAATCTGACCAAGGAACTTTTGTACTTCTTTCTTACTTGATGGAGGTTTGGCCTCAATGATGGCTTTGGCTTTATTCTGATCAATCTGTATTCTCTTCTTGTGCACTACATACCTCAAGAAGTTTCCAGCTGATACACCAAAAGCACATTTGAGAGGATTAAGCTTTAACTTGAACTTTCTCATTCTTTCGAAATCTGCTACCAAGTGAACTAAGTGTTCCTCCATAGACTGGGACTTTACAACAATATCATTAATGTGACACTCTAGGAATCCTCTAATAAGATCATGAAAGATAGTATTCATTGCCCTCTGATATGTTGCCCCAGCATTATTTAGACCAAATGGCATTTTCACCCATTCGAATGTGCCAATATTCCTAGGACACTTGAATGCTATCTTGTGGACATCTTCCTCTACAATGCAGATCTAGTTGTAACTAGAATGCCCATCTATCATAACAAAATCTTGTGCCCTGCTAAACTGTCCACCAATAGATTCACTATACTATAGGCATAGGGTATTCATCATTTGGATTTGCCAAATTTAGATTTCTAAAATCGATGCATACCCTCATCTTGCTATTCTTTTTAACCACAGGCACAATGTTAGACAACCATTCAACATACCTAATTATTCTAATGAAGCCTGCTTTAAGGAGCTTGACAATTTCCTCATTCACTTTCTGAACCACTTCAGGGCTCATCCATCTTGGTTTCTACTTGTGTGGTTTGAAATTAGGCTTCATAGGGAGCCTATGTTCCACTAATGACCTATCCAATTCTGGAAGTTCATTATAAGACCACGCAAAATAATTCTTATATTGCTTTAGGACTACCAACAACTGGTTCCTGTCAATAGAACTTAACCAAGCACTGATATAAGTGGGTTGCTGTGCAAAACCTTCCCCTAAATTGACTTATTCCAAGGGGTCTTGTACTTGAGCATTTACTAATACTTCTCCTTTGACTTCTTCTGCCTTCGAAGCAACTTCTTCGTTTTCTTTTGCTCCCACCTTCTTTGGTTTAATATCTTTGCATTCTTCCTCATAAACAAAATCTGTCTATAAGGCTTCTTCTTCCTGTATTTCCTGGACTTTTGTCTTGATGTCCAATGCACAGAACTTATCAAGGGCCAAAGGCCTGGCCTTTTGTTGCTCCTGATTACAACCAACCACCATGGCTTCCCTCCTTTGTTCCTGAACCTTCTAGACTATTGACTTTATGTCTAATGCTGAAAGCTTGACTAAGGCCAAGGGTTTGGCTTCTTGGGTCTTATCTTATTGCCTACAACCAGGCATCATTGTCATCCTTGCTAACAAACTCTTCATCAGCACTTTTCTACACCAAGTGCTTCAGGTGTGTTACTTTCTCATCAGCCGTCACTTCGGCTGTTCCATCAGGTTTCCTCAATATACTGAGTGGTGTCACTCTTTTAGTATATAACTTGGCCTTTGCAAAAGCAGCACAGACGATAAAGGGTTGAGGGTCTGCATTGATCTCCTCTGTGTCTCTATTGCATAAAGCTATCATTATTTTTTGATGCAGAGAGGAAGTCACACGTTTGTTGGTGTGAATCCAATCCCTGCCAAGCAAAGCATTATACTTGGCATTACTATCTATAACAAAGAATGCTGTCATGCAATCTCTGGCTCCCACACTCAAGTTGATGGGTAGAATGCCCTGAGCCATCTGCTTATCACCAGCAAAACCAGCAATGGTTGTGCTAGTTGGGATTAATTTAGATTTTTTTTCCCCCAATTTCTTCAAAGAGGACATTGGAAGTAGGTTCACTGCTGCCCCATTGTCCACTAACACCCTGTTCATTTGTATCCCATCGAAGTAAGCCTTGATATACAAGGGCTTAACGTGCTAAATCATAGATGTTGTAGGGTACTTGAAGGGATACGAGAAGTTAATACTCACCTCCTCACTTTCTTCTTTATTTTCCATTGGTGTGGCCACTTTAGACTCATCTTGAATCATGCGGACTTGTGAATCTTCACTAGAAACCAGAATAGGTCATCTTCCTGACCTTCTTGATTTCCTTCTTCAGCTTGGAACTTCTGTGGCAGTATATATACCATGTCTACTGACACTAGAGGAAATGAGCCAAACTGAACTGCTGGCTGTACTTGTTTCCCTTCTAAACTAGTTTGTTCTGCTATTTCGGAAGCATCTTCCATGCTGCACTCTAGTACCTTTGTGCTAGCAGGTTCCTTTGAAACAGCCTGTTGGTGATCTGCCTCTGTTGGTTTGTCAACCAAAAAGGTTTGCTCAGCCATGAAAGCCTCAAATATTTCATCTTCAGCCAATGTTTTCTCTTGACCTAGTTTAGTCCCTTCATTCGTTTCATCGTCGCTTTCCATTAAAGCTTTCTTGAGGCCTACTAAACTGGATTTTTCTTTGTCCCTTAGTTTAGCATGAACTTTAGCCAACTGCTCCATGATGGCACTCCTCTTGATTTTGGGAACAGGCTTTGAACCTATCCCTCCATCTGTCTAATCCTTTGCTTGTGCCATGCAAGTGCTCTCTCCACTTTTTTTCAGATCCTTCTGATACTGGGTGTAGCTTCGTTGGATCTTTTTTCTTTGAGACCTAGAAATTATAGGAACCACATTTGGCTTCCTTGTTTTTGGATTCTTTAATAACACCCAGTTGTTTGAGCCACCAAGGAAGGTTTGATCATTCTTCCCTGGCCTCCAAAAACCTTTTTTTGAGTTAACATCTCCTCAGGTTTATTCTGCATGACAAACCAATCTGGAACTCCTGGGACCCATAAGCTCATTGGTCTGGCTGCTGGATATGTTGCCCTACTCTTTGAAGCAGTCTTCGGGGGCCAATTCTCAGTCCTGGTCCCATGCCTTGCATTAAATCTATGTCTCCTTTCAAGCTAATTGTCTACTCTGTAATAATTGGATGGCTTAGTTTCATACAGAGACCTCTTTCCTTTGACTGCATTCTGGTGTTTGGTGGGGTTACCAAGGACGAATGCTGCTAGGGCCAGTAGGGTATGGCCTCTTGTTATGGGTGCTGGTTATTCGATCCCTTTGCACTTTTTTGTAATGCTACTTCCCATCAACTAGGAGCCCTTTTAACCACTTGTAACACATCCTGCACCTGGGGCACATTATCTGCACTATAGTAGTTGTGAGAGAGTCATTATCCAACATCTCTTGACTAGAGCTTTCTTTTAGGCCTACAGAGCTTTGTCCATCAGCTGGTAAGCTTCTTGTGTTCTTCCTGAGAGTAACCTAGCTAGCCACATGTATCTGCACAGTGACTTCCTCCAATTCTTTCAGGGATAGGTTTTAGAAATCTGGCATGCCAACATTAGCTGCAGCCTCTCCAATTTTTGGAAACAGGTTGGTGTCAATTCCCATAGCTTTCTTAGGCTTGGCTGGAAACTTTAGCCTTTCCTTCCGAATCTGTTCTTGGATTTTGTCTCAGAAAACAATACAGCTTTTAGTTGAATGAGACCAAGAATTGTGCCATTTACAGTATAGTTTTCCTTTAAGTTCTTCTAATGTAGGAATCTTGACTCCTTTTGGTAACTTTAGAAAATTTGCTGCAAGCAAATGATCAAAAATATCGTCTGCTTTTGTTAAGTCAAAAGAATACTTCCTTGTAGGTCTTTCTTTTTAAACTACTAGTCTATTGTACTATCTTTCTGAATTAATGCCTCATAAGTCATAGGTTCTTTTTCTACTATTTCTACGGCATCAATTTCATAATTAGGGTCCCTATAGTAGGTCTTATATGATGCATTACTTCGATCTTGTTCTTCCTCGAGTAAAGTTTCATATCTAGACACCTTATAGGTTAACTCTACTAAGTCTTGAAACTCAGTTGAATCAAACTTCTTTCGAAGCCTAAATTCCAAGCCATTATGAGCCAATCTTACAAATTCAGGCTCTGGTTGCATGACCTTGCATTTGTTTCGTGCCCTTTTAAATCTGGCAATAAATGAGCAGCCTTCTCATCAGGCCTTTGACTCAATCTTGCCAAGTCTGCCATAGAAAATTCAAGTTCTGTTTGGAAAAATTGAGCATAAAAAACTTCTTCCATTTGCTACCAAGTTTGGATAGGGCCAGGTGTAAGGTTTATTTACTATACAAGGCTGCTCCAGTTAAAGAACTTTGAAAAAGTCTCAGTTTAATGTAATCATTATTAGCAAACTCACCACACTAGCTTATAAATCTAGCAACGTGTTCTACTGTTGACTGATTTCCATTACCATAAAAGAGGGTAAAGTTTGGTATTCTAAACCCCCTAGGATACTCGTGTACTCTATCTACCCACTCTGGGTAAGGTTTTCTAAATACTAGTGTTTGGACCCCCCAAGCCATAGGTCTACACATTTCTCTAACTATATCAGCAATTTGGTCCTTAGAACCATATTTTGTGTTGGTTGAACCACTACTGAAGGGACAAACATAGGGTTTGGAGGAATACCATGTGCTTGTGGGCCTCTTGGTCCATATACGGGTATATTCAGGGCTGGTTGTCCCTGTTGTATTGGCTGCTGTTAAAGGTATGGTTGGCCTCTTGGGGCCTGCCCTGCGAAAGGTACCATAGGAGGAAAAGCAGGTGTTACTTTTCTTCCAATTGTAGGAAATCCTTCCAACCCCCCGGGTGAAAACTCAGACACAGGGTAGGTGAAACCCCTTGTGCCAGGGATGTTTTCAAACATTGGATTTGGAAATGCCCTTATGCCATTACCCTGGGCTGGCCCAGATCCACCAAATTGTATGGTTTCGCTGGTAGAGAATGGTACATTCTGAGTGGCCATTGGTCTCGAAGGAGTTTCATACCATGACTGAGGCACAAGTGCTGGCCTCTCATAGTTGTGACTACTAGTCTGACCATTAACTTGTCCATTGTTTTGTATAGACTGTTTATCTCAAGCCAATCGTTGCTGAGGACTATTTACATTTTCTTCAATTTGTCTTACAACAGTTGGTTGATAAGAATTCATTCGATCCAAAAAGGATGTTGCCCATCTTTCCATTGTATACATTAGTTGTTGTCCCATAGCATCTATTAAACCTCCCCACGGATTCAGTGGTTGGGTAGAAGGAACATTCGAAGATCTAGTCTCATGGTCTTGTCCAATGTGTTGGACATGTGTTGTATGTTCTAAAGCGTTGGTCTGTTCAACCATTTGCGGAAGATCTGATGGGATAGGTGCATCCATCACATTGTCTTCTGGGTTAGGTATTTTTACCTCTCCTTTCACACCCTCTTCCAGGCGTTCATTTTCTCCTCTTGGTCTACGTCTAGCCATTTTTAATAGTCTCACTGGGAGTGCCAAAAATATATGTTGGCTTTTTTGGCTTTTGAGGGTTAATAGTGTAAATTTAAGCATGCCAGGAAGGATCAATTAGTCCTTACAGAATTTATAATTGCCAACCAATTATCAAGTAATCGTGTTGAAGTTCTTTCAGCCTCAATAAAAAGAACTTTTACTGGTGGCTTGTTTAGAAGAAAATTATGAATAGTAACAAGTAAATATAATTCAGAAATCGAATTTCATCAAGCAAATGAAAACTTACAATGAAGTTATAATGACCCAGCCTCAGCAACAAACTACTGAAAAACTACTCTTAGGAAATGAAATATAGTACATGAATTGAAGTGCTGGAAATGTAAAACTAGAAAGAAAATAAAGTAAATAAACTGGTTTCAAGATCTGAGTCTGGAGCCTTTTCTGTTTAGCCTTCTCTACTATTTATACTCATTAGTGGTAACCGTCGAAGTGGCCTTCTAACCGTCGAAATACATTTCCACGATCTCTGGTCATGGCTTTGCTCAACTAGCTCCCACTACGCCTCTTTTGCAATTAAGTTTCCTTTTGAATTTGAATTTGAATTGTAGGTAACCGTTGGGCTACGTAATCTCGCGTCTCTTGACTATTCCGATGCCATGCAGATCCGATATTACCAATACAAACTGTTACATGTCCATCTTTGATTGAAGACTTGAATTAATTCCCCTCATTGCCCTTTAGGTGCCACGTGTCACTTGGCTTTTAGAAATTATACAGCCAACAGTGATATATAATATAGGTGGATTTTTATTTTTATTTTTTTATATTTTGATATAATTTCAGGATTATAAAGCACACACAATTAGTTAATTTATTTATTTTTTTAAAAATAATTTTTTTTTGTGAAAAATAATTTGTTTGGTTTAGTTTTTGAAATAAGTTTTGAGTTTTGAGTTGTATTTTGAAATATAAATTTTTTAAAAGAGTTTTGAAAAGAGAAAAATTGTTTGGTTAGGAGTTTTGAAACTAATTTTTGAGTTGTATATTTTGAAAACTTGTTTGGTTATAAGTTTTAAAATTAGTTTTTTTTTAATTTTCGTAAAAATATATTTATTTATTTATTTTTATTTTTTGAACAAAATAATTATTTTATTTTTTAAAATTATTTTAAAAAATTTAGACAAAAGTTATTTTAATTTTTTTAAAAATATTATTTTTTAATTTTTGTAAAAATATATATATTCATTTATTTTTATTTTTTGAACAAAATAATTATTTTAAAATTATTTTTAAAAATTTAGACAAAAGTTATTTTAATTTTTTTAAAAATATTATTTTATTTTATTTTTTAAAAATATTATTTAATTTTTAAAGTCTTTTAAATATAAATTTCAAATATTTAAAATTTTTAATTTTTTTAAATTTTTTCAAATATTAATTTTTTTTTTAATTTTGAAAAATTTTGGATCACCAATCTATATAATAAGGGAGAGTGGTTTTTGAATTCTAATGGGATTGTTGTCCCCATGTCAAAATGTGAATCGTTAGATTGATTCAATCCAACAGCTAAGAAATGTCCAAGAGACATTATATTTCAATGGTGGATTTACAATGGTGATTCAATCCTACGGTGTCCAAGAGACAAATACATTTTCTCATATGTTTATGCTTCCCTTCCATCTCTCTCTCTCTCACATTCAAGAGTAGATCGGTGACTTCGTAGATGGAGAGTTTGTTGGGTACTACCCTTCGTGTTTTTGTGTGGATGGGTAGAGTGTTTTTGGGTGAAGATTTGAGGGTTTGTTTTTTTGGATGGAGTTGAATTACAGATGGATGAAGAGGCCACATGTGGTGGTTGTTACGGTGGTTGTGGGTTGTGATAATGGATCAGTGTGATGGACCGCATGACAAGTGTTTGATGAAATGCCTTATGAACGCATCCAGTTAACAAACCCTCAAATTGAAGCTTCAAGTGGATAATCATTCGGTTAACGGCCATTCCTCTACTATAGTCATGGGGATAGATCACAACTTGCTGCCACCAAAAACTCACCTTCATTACCATTTGGGTTTGTCTACACAGACCCAAGTCCGACCACTCACAAATTGAATTTTTTCAAATTTTCTATGTATGAATGTGTATATATGTGTATGTATGTATGTATCGGTGGGTCCAAATCGGCGTCATCGCAGATAGAGAGTTTGTTGGGTGCTAGCCTTGCTAGATCGGTGGGTCCAAATCGGCGTCATCGCGGCAACAAATCGGTGAGGTTCTCCAAATTTTTATTGGGTGCTAGCCTTGCTATGTATGAATGTGTATATATTTGTTCATTCCTCATGAGGTTCTCCAAATTTTTTTGGCGCTTCACATACCATCCCTTTGTTTTCTTTGTGTGTATATATATTGAAGCCACAAAGATCATCAATTGAAGATTTTTTTTGTTTTCATCCCTTTGTTTTTTTTCTCTGAAGCCACAGAGATCATCAATTGAAGAGTTGGTTGCACTTTTACAGGTAATGTTTTCTTTGTGTGTATATATATTGATTACAAATTTTTACCCATTTTTTTCTTTGTTTTTTGTTTTTTGTTTTGTTTTGTTTTTTTTTTTCTGTGAGTATTGTTTTTCTTTAATTTTGGGTGCACTTTTATGGGTTTTTGTTTATTTTTCTTATACAGATAATATATACACACATATATGAAGAGTTGGTTGGGTTTCACGAAACCCATTTACTTTAATTTAGTAGGAATTTGTGCAACTATTGTATTGAGTTACTCTATTGAATGGTTGTTACCCAAATGTTCGATACCATTCTATATTCCTTACTTATTAAGTGTTTGATAAAATGTTTCAATGAAATTTACACACAACAAATCCAGTTGACAATATCTTCTCTCATATTTTTGTTTTCGGTTTGATTTTGTGAAGAAATGGGAATCATCCCAATAATTTTTTAACTTGCTTTTGGATAATGGGAATTGTAGGGATATATTTTCTAAGTACCAACACGTGGCCAAGGTGACGCCGATGTGTCAGCTGAGGTGTCACGTGTCTTGGTCATGACGCCGAGGTGATCTCGGCACAGCCGAGGTTATCTTTGAAGATATCGGAATCTGAGATAAGCGGATAAGGCACAAGAGTCCTAGAATGGGGGAAGACTTCAGTTGGGTAAGGATAAGACTCTTAGGGAGTTTATCCCAATCCTATTGGGAGTCCAAGATTATCCTGAGTCCATTAGAACTAGGCTTCTATGGGGACTAGGACGGAGTTAACTATAAAAGAAAGGCACCCCCGGTGGGTCTAAGGTACGCAATCTATCTTGAGAATAGTGAGTTTAGCAATTGATTATCTTTGAGAGATATACTGACTTGATCGTCGGAGTCCCCCCGGGTGGACAAACCACTGCTGGAGTCTTCTCTTTTGTTACAGGTCAGCCAGGTATCATCTGTTCTGCTAGTACTCTCCAGTTGAATACTGAGTTGGCAGTGTGGTCAGAAAATCACTCACACAGGAATCATCCAACTACCAATATTATTCTTCTATGTGGGTTTTCTAAGTTTAGGCTTAAGTTACAATGATGTTGGTATAGAATTGTTGAACCTTTCAGATTCACTTTTCTAAATTCTATACCTTTCAGATTCACTTTTCTAACACTTATAAATTCAATTTTGCTATAGAATTGTTGGTTTTCTTCTTCAAACTAATTGCAAATTTTGCTAGAAAGTTGTGGCGGTTGTTTTTGATGGTCAAATTTTGAATGTTCTGTAAAATGCTTCAATTAAAATAGTTTACTTTCTTATATAATTATACTTTTTTGTTGTTCAAATAGTGAGTGAATCTATCAAGCCAAGTAAATGACTAAACAACCTTTCCTATAGAAAGTTTGATTAACCATGCTTGAATGCACTTAGTGCTGGTAATGTGAATGTCCTAATTGATCAAAGTTATCTTATAGGATTCGCCCCTCCCCCCTCCCTCCCCCCCTCCCCCCCCCACACACACACAAAAAAAAAAAAAAAAAAAAGGTAAGTGAATCCATCATAGTTTATTCTACATTCCCCCAAATAGTGAATGATACATGCCTTGGATATTTGGTAAGGTTAACAAAAATATATTTTTAGGGAGTTGACAAAATATTTGGTAAGGTTAACAAAAGAATGGATAATGGAGCTTGCTTGCTTATATTTTTTATTCTTCATTTTGCTTCAGGTACATATGCCTTGGCTTGAAGGTGTGTTTGATTAGCTCATAAAAAGTTGTTATGGCTTTGTTTGCTACAATGGTTGATTAGGTAATTGGTCTTCCTTCCATTAATGGATTTGTTAATAATTTGTTGCTTATCTATTGTTTAACTTGGCTTCATTTTACATGTTGTGAAAATTAAGAATCTTAAATTTTTACTAGCTAGGCTTCATTTTATATGTTGGCTATCTTCTGGATTATTATCTAGATGCAGTTTATGTTTTTTGTTCAGAGACGGTAGAGAAGCAAGAAGCAAGAACCAAGAAGAGCGAGTACTTGATTTTTTTATGCTAATAATTTGGGTCTTCTATTTTAATTTTTGAATTTCATACTATTTTGATGATAATCATTGTGATAATTTTTACTGTAATTTTAAAAATTAGCATTGTTTAGAATGCCTTTATGTTTGATTTTATTTTTTTTCAAAAACAAGATGCTTTAGTTTGTTTGTATTAGACTTGAAAAATTCAAGTTAGACAATGAATGGAAGTGTTGTGTGGGTCTATTAGTGAATGTTTCAAGAAATGGAAGGCAATGGTACAACGGCCCATTTAACAAGTGAGCCTTTTTTTTTCTTCACAATTTTAGAAGTTTATTTATTGAGTTTCTTTTTATTGGAATTTTTCTTCTTGATAAGTTTATTTAGATTATATTGATTCAATAGAATAACTTTGCCTATTACTTTTTTCACGCCCTATAACTCTACCAGTGCTTATAATCAATTAAAATTTTAATTTTAAAACTTAAGACACTATAGGCACAATTGTATATTCATTTTAAAATATATGTAACAATAAAATGTGGTTATAATAAATTAAATTTTTGATTGGATGGGTTAAAGTCAGTTTTTTTCTTCTTCTTCCCTTTACTCCTGTGACTCTTAACTCAATATATTTTTGTTTCATTGGGTGAAAACCATCTGTTATTTTTTATAGGAGCTAAGCCTATTCTTTCCTTTCTTTCTTTCTTTTTTTTTTCTTCTTCTTTTCCTCTCATTTTTTATTTTACTTTCAGAGTGAGGATTGTAATTTCTGATAAAAAATAAAACAAATTATGCTTTCAGCTTTGCCAGTTAAACAATGCTGAGATTGGCTCAATGAGGTCTAGAAAGAAAAAAAAAAACAGTAAAGAGGTCTAAAGTAACAAAAGTCAGTTTTAAGCCAATTGGTCGTTTTGATTTTTCTTCGAATATTTGGTTTTGGAACTACATTAATTCAGTAGACTATCTATGTTATTAGTTAGTCATCTTGGAGTAATGAGTGATGGCATAAACTTACTTTATGCTTGAAGCAGTTTAAACCTGCTTTGTACTTTTAATTAGATGATTATGCATAATGGTACCTCATAAGTGAAGAAGAAGGTGGTTTCACTTTCAACCCTTAATGTTTGTTTCAGCTATTCACTTCTGTATTTATTTATTTTATTTTATTTGTGTTAAAAAAATAAAGTTATCTGAAAATGATTCTGTAGAAAATGATCCTGTACAAGCATTATGGTACTTTGATTAATTGTTTTATTTCCTTTGTTTTGATTGCTATATTTCTATAAATCAATTTCTAATATCTGATTTCCTCTTGCTGCAGTTCATCAATTTTTGACGCAGTTCATCAGTTTCTATAATGAAAGGTATTCAATTTTTTTTTATATTTCTTTCATAATATTTTTCATTAAAGTTTTGATAAATATGTCATTTCCTTTCTCCCTCTAATCATTAGTTTTCTCCCAAATTTTAGTTTGTTATCTTCTTCTATTTTCATATTGTGCTGTGTTTTTTTGCTGGTGGTCATCAATTTCTAAGTTCTCAATATAATCAAAGGTATAACTCTCTCACACAATTTTTCTTTATTATATCTGTTTCATTACTTATATAATTTTGATAAAAGTTAAATTGTTTGGTTTGTTACCTTTTTTAGTTATGTTTTAAACAAAGCTCCCTTTCCATTTGCATCAAAGATAGGCAAAATGGGACTAATTAGCAATAAACCATGATAAAAAAAAAAAAAATAGTATTGCTCAAACTTTTTGCTTTTATTTGCTTTTTCCACTAGATTATTTTTCTTAATCTTTCTTTCTTTCTTTCTTATGGAGCTTAGTAAAGGGTGTTGGAGTAGTCTTTGTAGCTTTTCTGTTACAGAAACTTCTGACTCTAGAGCAGGAACTGAACTAATTCTCACCAAGGTAATCTATTTCTCCTTCTCTTTCTGCTCTGTTTTGTTACCCACAAAAGGTATTATGGGTTTTTAATTCTTGAAACTCTAGAAAATGAAAACCTCAACATCATTTTGATAGATAAGAAAACCCACCATTTTGATAGCAATTTGTTAGAAACATTTTTTATTCTTCAAGTCACTGCCTCACTTCTTAGGGGTTTGTTTGGTTGCTCACTTCTAATTTTGTATAATCTGAACTGCTAACCTCAAATCTTGGCAAGACTTTACCTTCATGAAACATTCATATATGCGGATGTATGCTTAAGTATTTGGTTGTAATCTTTGTTTAAAAAAATAGTATAGTTAATTTTATTTAATGGACCTTGGGTTTAATTTTAGTTAGATTTTCCCATTAACATTGATTTCAAAGAAGAACCTGTTTTTGAGTTTTGAGATCCTTGGGTTTCATTACTTTGGTTCTTCTATGTTGTATGCTTTTGGATGATTCATGTGACATTTTTTTAATTAAGATGGTATTGTGTTATGTATAGTTCATAAGTTGAGGCTCAATTTTACCATCAATTGGTCAACCGACTTGACAAGATCAGATGAAAAAAAACTCACCCGTTTCTAATCGAATTATGATTTGCAACCCGTTTGGGAATTATGGTTTGAATGAGAGTGAAAAAAAATTGAGTCGACTCGGCCTTTTAGCTCTTTGGGGTGAGTGTGTAAAAAAAAAAAAAATTTAAAGTCTGTTTCGAAATGTCTAAAAATTTAAAAATCACTATAAAATATTTTATCATTTTTTTATAGAATCTTTTTTTGGTCAAAAATTAGAAAATTAACTAAGTTAGCAATTTTCAAATAGAGCCTAAATATAGTTGAGAAGAGTTTTATTGGGACATTTCAATGGTTGAGATCAGTTTTATTCAGTTTGAATAGTCCAGATTTAGCTTTTTGGGTTCCCACCCAACTCTCACATCTCTCACATCTCAAACATGCCTCAACTCTCATATATCACAGACATCTTCTCTCTCTTTCACCTCATTTTGATTTCAAAATTTGAAACTTCATTCTCTCTCACACATCTTCCTCTTCCCAAGCTTTCTCAAGCTTTCTCTCTCTACCACAATAGCACCATCCGACTTTCCTTTATATAGCTCAATTCACATAGCTCCAAGGTAGAAGGTTAAATTCTCACTTTTTTTTCCCTCTTTTGTTATTGTTCCGTTGTATTTTCATTTGTACCATGTTGGGTTAGGTTTTTTTTGGAAGAGGGTGTGAGAATCAAGGAGTTTTATTTGGGTTTTCTATTTGTGTAAAATGTGATATGATTTGTGTAAATGTGAGGGTGTGAGAATCTAGCATTTTTATTTGGGTTTTGATACGATGATCTATTTGTGCAAATGTGATATAGTCAGGATTTGAAACTCCAAACGAAGCCCCTCCTCTGCAACAAAGCACATAGCCTTACAAAAAAACCCAGGTAATATTTTATTTTTTTCTTATCAGCCCAGAAACTTTTCTTGTTGCAGAAACTTTTCATCCCATAAACTTTTCTTTCTGGTCTTCTCTCTCTATTAATGCATGGGCTACATTCCAGTGTTTGTGAATGCATAGGACACATTCCAAGCTCATCATTGGTTAGTTGTATACATATGTGTCAAAACCCTTTAATAGTAATTCTGCTAACTGGATACATTCCAGTGTTTCTGTATACATGTGTCACATCCCATAAACTTTTTTTGGCTTGCTAATAAAACATGCACACACTTACCTTTTTTTCTCTCTTTCATTTGCAATATTTTTTTTGGTTTGGCAACCCCATGCTTTGCCATGCAGAAATCTGCAACTGACTAATCATCCTCTAATTTATAGCAATTTTAGTATAATAAAAAGAATTAGTTTCAACCAAACTATTAACATCCAAGATAACAAAATTCATCCACTTTTCATCCACTAATCTTCATCCACTTTTTATGAGATAACATACAAGATAACAAATTTCCAAGAAATTGTTAAGTAATTGAAGCACAAAAAAAGGAACTCATATCCTATCGTGCTTCCATTATAGAAATGGTCAAATTATTTAGTGAACAATCTTTCGATGTGCCCTCATTTGACATCATCGTGAATAATCAAGCAATGTATTCACTGTGTGTGTACATATAGCTACTAGGATTCTATGCAGACACAAAAAATGTATAATAATCTTGCATGGGTGATTTAAGGATAGTTCAAACCCCAAAAGACAATCAATTACATGTTTAAATTACAAGATTATTATGCTATAAATTATTACAGAGAATGATAAGATTGGTGGTTGGCATTTGAAAGGGTAAGATGAAAATAGCAAAGATACACAGAAGAGGAGATTGACAGATTACAAATATGACAGTTGAAATGTTTGCATAGAATAAGGCAAAGGGTGAGGTGAGAGATGGACACACATAGATGGACATAAGTGATGACCCATCACTACTGATTGTCCTATATATAATGCAAAGACTCCCAGATTGGGGACACACTAATAGACCTTCTTGAGGCTCCTTTAGTTTTACCTTTCTATGTCAATAACTCAAATTTTTTTTTTAATGTTTTTTAATTTCCCAACAGTGGCTTCAAGACCTATCGTTCAACACCAAAATAGAGGTATTTTACATTGTTTCTTGAATTTCCCTTTCTCTGCTCTTGATCACTGTTGTTGGTTGATTATGTTGTTTGAATTCTGAATCCTGAAGGATTTGTTGGTTGATAATATTTTGTATTACTTTTAAGATTTCATATACAACACACAGTGCTTCCCTTTTGCAATAGTCAGCCTTCTATTTGACATGTAACTTTATAGAGATATGTTGTATTTTGGAGTTAATAATAATGTATTTTGGAGTGGAGCCCATCTCAATCTCAATTAAACAGTGGACGTTTTATTTCTAGGCTTTTAAATTTGTAGAAAATTTTCCAAAAATTTACCAAATAGGTTTTTGCTTTCAAGCTTCTTTTTTTCTCCTTCCTTGAAAGTTCAAACATTGAGTTTGGATGTGCTTTGATTGTTAGAAAACTTGTTCTTACCTGCTCGCAAAACTTTTTGCTTTATTGTTGACTGTAAATGAAATAACATAACATCAACTTAAAGATCGCATAAACACGTAATTAAACTAAAATAAAACTATTTGGGCATTAATTGAATTTCATTTGAAAACTCGCCTATGTTCTTATAAAGTTTAATTTCAAATTCCTTCATTTGATTGGAAACTCCCACAGCTTCTGTGAACTTAGATAGATGTTTTTGAGTTTGTTTCGTGGTGGGTCACCAAAGTTCAACAATGG
Source organism: Camellia japonica (assembly GCA_030407325.1). Classification (NCBI taxonomy): domain Eukaryota; kingdom Viridiplantae; phylum Streptophyta; class Magnoliopsida; order Ericales; family Theaceae; genus Camellia; species Camellia japonica. The sequence goes on along the minus strand of JAPPVO010000016.1, from coordinate 13,797,568 downwards.
TTGTTTGCCAATGCATTTTCTTGGTATAGAAACATGGATTTTCAGTTGAAGGCATAATTTCATCTCTATAATTGATAATTTATTTTTAAGACAAGAAGGGTTGGGATTGCAATTATATTAAATTAATAATTGATAATTTATTAAATAGTATTGAGATTACAATTATATTCTAATTCCAACATTATTTACACCATGCCTTCAGGCACGGGTATGTGCTAGTATATATCTAAATCATAACAAAGTATTTGGCTAATACTTTAAAAAAAATAAAAAATATATTTTTTCAAAAAAAAAATTTTAAAATATTTTTTGCAAAATAATTAAAAAAAAACATTAATTTTAAAGAAATTTTTTAGAAGATAAAAACTCAAGCGGGGAGAAGACAAAAACTCTGACTCGGCTATGCCCCTAGTTCATTGTCTTGACTTTTTCTCTTGATTTTTTGTAAAAATATTTTGATCAATATGAGAGTTAGATTAGCATACTTATTCCATTTTCTGTTTTGAAATCATGTAAGTCAAGCTGTGAGCAGTGAAATTTTTTCCCTTTTTTAAGTCCAAAGAATGGTCTGGTTTTGCAAAAACAGAATGATTTTCGAGAAAAATTAGTCAGCTTCATTCAAAATAATCAAAACCTATTTTCGCAAATGGCCAGTACCTGACCAACATGAAATCACCCAATGCCAGATAATCCTGAATTGGTTCTGTTGTAGCAATAGTGATAATCGAATCGAACTGAACCGAACCAAACCGATCCAATCAGAACCAAACGAAGCCGAGGAGAACTGGGCCGAACCGAACTAAACCGAACCGAACCGAACTAAACCGAACCGAACCGAACCGAACGAAGCTAAGTTAAATCGAATTGAACTGAACCAAGCAGAACGAGACAAGCCATGCAAACACGGATAAGGCAACCAAGTCGATTAAAGATACATTAGACAATATGGACGGGATGAGTGAATTGAAAATGGCTATGGCCGAATTTCAGGATGAAGCTACCTACGTATCCCAAAGATAAGAATCAGGCCTTATGTAGTTCCGGCTAAGGTTCACTCGGGTATTGACACTCTTCTTTTGTGCTCTAACTTTTTCCTGGGTCACCCTTCCAACTTTTCAACCCAACAAGCCTCTCAAGGGTGGTACTTTCGTTTTAGTTTGTCCATGTTGATTGGTTATGAGATCTCTAGGCCATCTAAATCTATAAGAATGACTACTACACTTGACCAAATAGACATGATGATGTAGAGACTAGGCTAATTGGGCCTGAATTTGCCCCTAATGTAGTGGATAGAACTTGATTGTCCTTCAGTAATAAAACTCATTCTCTCATATTCCGGGATTGGACTTCTTTTTCAGTCTTCATTAGCTTGAGAAATGATCCATTTTGAATCTTTGTCACATTCGACCTTATTGCCCCTAATTCAAGGGCAACTTTCAATTTGAATTACATCCGACCTTATTGCCCCTAGTTCAAAGGCTACCTTAATTCGGCTATGCAAGCCTTATACTTTGGTTGACTACTAAACATTTGAATCAAGGTTTGAAAGCTAAGGAGGTCGGACCTCAAGTTGAGAGAGATCCTATGCTGTACAATCTCAAGATCAATTCCATGCATGTCTTCATAGGACCACGCAAAAACATTTTTTGAAATCTTTTCACAAAGTGACTAATCGCTCATGCTCTTATGAAGACAATATAAAACCAATCTGGACCAAGTCAGGATCCTTCTCAGTACCCACATTAACAAAAATAATCTCATTCATTAAGGGCTTAGCACACCTCTCTTCCTCTCAGTCGATCAAAATTTGAAAATCCCGAGGAATTTCTTTCTCTTCATTTTTATCAAAGTTTTGGAAAAAAGTTTTTTAATTTTTGGTCAATGCAATGAATTAAAGGCACAAGAAGTAGGCAGAATCTATGACACTTTTATTGAAAAAAAACTACGACTCAGCGATGACAACAGACTCAGAAGAAAATGACAAAGAAGACCTAGACATGATAGAAATGTCTAGGTTAGCATTCTCGAAATCAATAGATTTAGACTTGCTAGAATGACTCGAGATCCCAAATCTACAGACTGGGCGGAATCAAACTCAGTCTTAGCACTCAATTCAGAAAGTAAAATGAAATCATTCTCAAATTGCTAAAACAGTGCATGTCATCCGCCACGTTTGGAACGAAATGTGTGCAATCAGCAGGTGGTTCATCCCCCGATCACAAAGCTAGTTGCATTATCCCCCAAGTTTATTGACCCATCATCGGTAGATTTTGTGGGTTTTTTGGGTGAGTGATGACCTTGGGTTTTTAGGGTTGAGGCGGAGCTATGGCATTACTGTTGATGAGATCTTAAATCTCATGGCGTAAGCGAAAACAACGATTAGTCTCATAACCATGTTATTGATGAAAGGCGCAATATTTATTGGGGTCATTTCTGGCTAATAAAATATCAAGAGAGGTCGGGGATCAAAGAGCTTGAGGTGTCCCTTTTCTACGAGGATTTCCATGGCACGAGTTGGGGACATGTGGAATGGATGAAAGGGTTTATTTGGGGATCACGTTGACTCAACTGTTTGTGGGCCAGTATTACCAAAGGGATTGGCAATGGTGGTAGTGGTGCAATGACTGTGTTGATTTTTGAAGAGTTGGCATTAGTAGGTGGAGGTGGATCTGATGAGTCACCAGAGGTAGTTGGACAATGGACATCCTAGATTGGTGTTGCAATTTAGCGAGAGCATCACTATGAGTGGTAACCGTATTGGCGATAGCATCTATGCTTCTTTGGAGGGATAAAAACATGTTTGCTATATTCTCTGGAATTTGAGCCATCACTGATTCTAGGGAGGTGATTGAGGATGATGTAGTTGACGAAGGAAAGGTACTTTGAATAGTCTACTGGTGCGAGTCTTACAGAAGTTGGGGGATAATAGACCACTCTGAAGCTATAGTGCTACAACCACGTTGCAAAAACAAAAATAGGACCTCTAATCAGAATTCTAGCCGCACTTCGGTCTAATTCACACAACTGACCACTGTATACATCACCAAAAAACTAAACTCAACCTCACAAACTGAAATGCCCGAACCACTCATTCAAATTTGAGAGCCCCTGTATAGATCCAATATATTACACATAACAGATAGTAGGAAAGAGAACAAACACCCCTATGGGGGCTAGGGTTACCTTGTCCTAGCTTTGAAATGATCTACGGTTTCACTATTCAAACAAACAGCATCATACATCATAGAAATGGGAGAGCATCCTGTCCTAATTTTGGAATGTACTATAGCTCATTTTGGACGGTGACGTTACCAAAGAGTCCTTTGGGTTATAACCAATGAAGATCTTAGGAAATCAGAAGAATCAATATAGCCTCTCTTCAAAGTCTAAGAACCTTCAAATTTCAAAAGGTTATAACACAAGACCTCCAAAGTAACGTAGAGATAGGTGTAGTGTCACAAAGAGTGTGCCTGTGCTCCCACCAGTATCTGGGCAACACAGGGACTTTAAGTGTACCAATGCATGCAATGCAATAAACATATAATTGAAAACAAAAGTCATATCATGGAGTTCGAGTCAAGGTTTCATAAATCCCCAGCAGAGTCACCAGAAACTGTAACATGCCTGGGGAGTACCCGTGCGTGTTAAATAGTTTGGACCCTCGGTCTCTTTGATCTAGTCTCACAAGTGCAATGTGAAATGTAGACGAGAGTCCATTTTTGGCAATTTTTAGAAAATCTGTTTTATTGCAAAACCTTTTGCCATAAATGGACTACGTCATCAGATTTCAGAGTTGCCACCTAATATTTTGAGAAATTAGGAAACCCATGACTCGTGCCAAGGCCACTGTTCGTCATAACCAAAGTTGTCTTGGTTCGGAACCTTAGGTATAAGAGGGGAATGTCATTAATTGAGCACCCCCGCTCACCCGATCAAAAGATCGGCCTTTACTAAACCATGATATGAATTTTATTTACTTTATATGTTCATATTTTGATTATTTAATAAATCTTAAAAATTACTATGTGAAGCATACAAGTATAGACTATGTCATTTATTTTGGAATAATTTGATTTCATGTATTTTGAAAGAGTTTTGAAGATGTACAACCCAAATAAATTGAGTTTACAAACATGAAAAATCAACATTATTCCAAATTAAGCGACACAACCTCCATCCACTAGCATTCATACAGTTATATCAAGTAAGCAAGTAGCCACATGATAGGATGCTTAAACATAATAAGAAAAACACACACAAACGGGATGCTAAAGTATAAAAACTTACAAGTTTGTCGTCCTGCGAACAAGCTACAAAACAAAGTTAGTAAATCATGCATGATCTTGTAGACAAAATCCTAATGCAATTCACTCATGAGATGCAACTAAAGATTCGGCTTCTAAGATATGACATGTGAATCATCTCAAGAACATGACGTAGCGTACATAATCACATAGGAATTGATTAACTCCACAAATGCAAAATTAGCCGAAGCAAGATGCATGAAACATGTATGCAAATCATGGATACAATGAGAAACAAAATATGATGCATATTCACAAATAAAGAAATCAAGTAAAAGAAGGGGATAAAAAGAAGCGGGGCGGGGAATTATTACAACATTTGAAAGAATAATTACAAACCAAATTAGAGAGGGATGGGGAGAATATTACAACAAAATAAAAGCCTCACAAAACACTTAAAATAAAATAAACAAAAGAAAAATCTTCATATGCCTTGAAAACCACCAGAATTGTTCCGCTTGAAGCAGGAAGACTGCTCTATTCTGTTTGCGAAAACTTATTTTGTATGAGCACTATTCATCCCGGGGTACTATTTACTGCCGACAGTACTATTCACCACGATAATTACTAGTCACCCTTCTTGGTCGTTAGTTATCTTACTGGGTATTTTTCATCTGCGTTACTATTCATCGCCAGAGGTACTATTCATTGCCGGAGATACTATTCATCGTTGGGTTACTATTCACCTCCGGAGGTTACTATTCACCGCCGATCACTATTCATCCGGTGGAGTCACATCTTTAATAAATTAGGTGGTTCAACCGACCATTTAAAATGGTAAAATTATAACAATTTATAAGTAGTAAACTACAACATTTTATTTAAAGCAATAAATTACAACAGTTTATACACAACAGTAAATTATAGAAGAAATGTGGGTGGTGCATCCTTCCCATTAAAGTAATAAAACAGTTATTTAGGATGATCTAAATAAGTGTATTTTTAATTTATTTTTTTTACGAAAAGATGTGTAGAAAAATAAAGAAGTGATGTGACCTAAAAAAGATACTATAAAAAGATAAAAAGTATACTTATATAGTGTACCCCATCCATATTTTCTAATTAAAGTTAAAACAAAATTACTAGTCTTAATAAATTATTTGTACTTCAAAAAATTTGAACCTAGAACTTTATGTTTGGTTAGAAATTGAAGAAGAGATTAAAAAAAAAAAAAAAAGATAAATAAAATATAAATAAAAATATAAGTATTTTTTACTTAATTTCACATATTTTATTTCTTTTTTTTTTTTTTGGGAAAATTATCAGGAAATCCTATTTGGGAGAGTTTTGGATTGAGAGATGCCATTTTTTTTTTTTTAATACTCTCACCAGTCCTATATTTATGGTAATGTTTACCAGCAAATCCCGTGCATTGTTTGGGGTGTGGATTCTATTACTTTTTTACCCTTGTATTGTATGAAACGTGTTTGGTAAGTTTGGTAAGGATGTAGGGAAATCCACATCAACAGCGTTGACCATCATCCCTATCACGACTCAAACCTACCCCTATGGATTTAGCATCGTAACCGGCCAGTAATCCTTAGATTACCAAAGGCCTCTTGGCATAATAACATATAGCAGGGACTGCGGAAGCAAATAATCAAAACATACATAGTCCATAGAGCTGTGCGGACATACATGAAACAGATAACTTAAAACTTCATAACAGTGTTACAAACTTTACACATCATTTCCCAACTTACAATATCAGACATTTTGACCAACACAACATAGTATAAACATAGCCTATCATGTTTGCAAAAACAGCCATGAAACTTGACTTTAATCGGAACATTCTCGGGAGGCACAATGGTTGGCTGACAAAACTGAAACTTAGGCTGTCAATTCTGGGCCTAGTTACGTGCATGTTCACCAACATACATAATATAAACAGTGAGCGACAGCTTAGTGAATAATAACAAAGTAAAGACTTTAATGAATGATGTCCATAACTTGTCTCACAACATTTCAGGATCATAATCAGATAGTGAAATAGAATCATAGTCATATCCTTGTTCAATCATGTGTGGTACATCCATTAGCTTAAACATGTCTCTTTGGTCAAGTATATCAAGTTCCATAAAGGAACCTCCGGTACCGGGTAACATATCTCATACATGGGCCACGGTATTATTTCCCTCAGGTGAGGGCCTGTGCCACGGTATTGTTTCCCCCGGGCGAGGGCCTGGACCTCGGTATTATTTCCCCCGGGCAAGGGCCTGGACCTCGGTATTCTTTCCCCCGGGCAAGGGCCTGGGCCACGGTATTCTTTCCCCTGGGCGAGGGCCTCATGACCATAAGCCACAATTTCGTTTCAAGAAAATTGGACAATCATTCATTCACACAAAACATAGCATTTCAGAAACTTGTCATCTCATATCATCAGAAAAATAATCATAGTTAAACATAACTTTACAGAGTTATTACTCACAGATGATTGATAGCTCTAATTAGATGGTAAGGTGGCACTTCACTTGTCCTGAGGCGCGTGACCTACATGAACACATATACGGATACATACTTGAAACACACGTTCAAATTGTACATAACTTATTTCATTTGTTCTTAGTGTGCTTCTAGTCTTTAATCCTCATTATGGAGTCTTAACATGGCCTAGGAATGCCTAAGATAGAATGAGGATGCAAAAATGTATTGGAAAACATTTTTCAAAACTTGCTAAAAATAGGGTCCACGCTCGAGCGTGGCTTTTCCCGCTCGAGCGGACATGCAGACAATGAAGCTCCGCTCAAGCGTGACTTCCCTCGCTCGAGCAGACTGCAAACTTTTGAAAAAGTACTGGTTGCATGTTTTTCACGCTCGATGGACGCTCGACCCATGCTCGAGCGTGAGACTCAGACCCTCGCTCGAGCACGGATTCCCTCGCTCGAGCGGACTGCAAAACACATGAATTTCTAGGCATATACATTTCACGCTCAAGCGTGACTCTCAACGCTCGAGCAGAAGTGCCTGTACTCAGAGTGTACGCTCGAACGTGAAGTCCTCCGCTCGAGCGTGGATCAAAAATCTAGAATTTCCAGATTGATCCTCAAGCACAAAACTCAACCTTTAAAGCTTCAAACTCGATTTTTTTCTGGGCCAAAACTTGAGAAAATACATGAAGACCCTAAAGCAACATGAATTAAAGATATTTCAAGAAACCATGGCCCAAAGGCATGCCAATTGTACAAAATTCAACTTGAAACTCAAGAATAACCCATGAACATAACATGCATGCAATTCTTTGAATCAAAGCTCCTCAAAACATGATCAAATGTTACAAAACAACATGAAACTCAATGATTTCCCAAAATTGAGGTGAATTCAAGACATGCATGAGGGAATTTTTGAAAATCAACTTCAAACGGCTATGAAACATGCATGCATGCATGATATGATCTATGTTCTCTCATTCTTTTTGTCCATCCTAATTTACTCAACTTAATCCTTAAGAATTCATGTCTTAACAACACAATTACATAATCTAGGTGTTGAATTCATACCTCAACCTCTCAATGAAGCTCTAATTAGTGAATTCTCTAAGGTCCCACTCCAATCTCCTTGAATTCCCTAGTAATTCTTCTTTCCTCTTGCTTTTGATTTCAATCCTCCTTCTCTCTCTCTCCCTCCCTCTCACGTTTTTCTTTTGTAGAATAGACTCAAAGGTATATGTAAGTGGATGAGAAGAGGTAAGTGGACTCATAAGAGAAATGATGTTTAATTGGCTAAAGTCATAGGCAATTAAATGGGATTAATTTAATCTTATTTAATCGTTCCAAAATGAATTTTCAATTGAACCTACTATAAAATCTTAAAAATTCTAATTAACACATAAATCAAATCAATTTCTATATCGGATGCCGATAAGGCCTTCAATTTGTAAATCGAAACTAAAACATAAACAGATCTTTCTACGCTAAACAGATAGAGACACATTAATAATGCAATACACATGTCATTAACTCATGATTTCTTCTTAATCACTTGTTAGGCACACTTAAGCATGAATTAACGTTAATTAAGGGTTGGGATTGTTACAATCCCCCCATTACCCACACGCAACATACCCCCCAAAACACATACACACCATCTGCCACACAAAAACATAATCTAACCACATCACCAATGCCCCACCAACACAATTACCACACTGCCAAACGCATACACACCCACATATAACAAGATAGAAACACCACAACAACCACATCAACAACATAAACCATCCCACAACCATTACCTCGAAACCACGCAAGCCCTTCCGTCTCCCCAAACCATTTACACAACACCTGCCACACAAAAAACAAGAACTAACCACACTAACTCCCCACATTTGAATTAAAAACCCTACCCAAGGGAAAATTAAAAAAAAAAAACAACACACTATCTCCCCACATTTGCCCTATCCAATAACAATCCTAACATAGTTACCTTCAGATATCACCAACCACAACCCCCAAACCCCCCAACACACATCCACATCATGACAACTCCGCTGAAATACACAACACAACAGCAAAATATGTACACACTAACAAAAAACACACAACAAACCAATAGAACAATACCCTATCTAACACATTAAGATTAAAGATGTGGGTATTCACTGTTGCGCGGCGGATGCCGTTCACAATGTGGTCCACACCACCAAATCACTCCTACAAATCCACCAACAAGATTGCCTTGTTTATCACCTCCAACCAGAAGTGGTTCATCGACAAACACCCCTAACCCAAAAAAAATGGAATCTCCTAACAATTTCCCTAAATCACGTGGTCGTCGCTACTAGTTTGGTCTTAGAACCCCAATCACAATGATCGGGAGGGGTTGATGACTGTTGTGCAATAGAAGATGGATAGTTTTCGATAACGTCGGTGATTGATGGTTTCCTTAACCTTCTACCACATCACCATGTTCATCAAATGGTTTTCAATATGGGGAAAGTCTATAGTACATTTTGTTAAAAAAATGTACGGTACATAGAAAATCAATAGCTAAGATTGAGCCACATCATTAAAGTGACCTGCTAAATAGGTCACTTTTTATAGTTATGAGCCAAAATCATATTTCTTCATAACTATAATCAAATTGATCATAACTTAGTCATAACCACATCTCATAACCAACAACATTTTGTTTATAACTAATAATATTACATATTTCATAACCATAATCACATATCTCATAACCACATCTCATAATCAACCATTTTGAGTTATAACCAATATCACATATCTTATAACCAACATCTTTTTTTTCATAACTAATATCACATATCTCATAACCACTAGTCACATATCTTGTAACTAACACGCTTTCGCTCATAACACACCACTTTGATCATAACCAATATCACATATCTTATAACTATTGATCACATATCTAATACCTATTACCCACATGAATCATAACCACATCTCATAACCAACCCTTTTGAGTCATAACCAACACCACATATCTCATAACCACTAGTCACGTATCTCATAACTAACAATCCTTTTGCTTATAATCACACCACGTTGATCATAACCAATATCTCATATCTCATAACCACTAACACATATAGCATAACCAAACACCTTTTGACACCACTTTGCTCACAACCAAAATCACATATCTTATAATCACTAATCAAATATCTCATAACCATTACCCACATATCTCATAACCAACATCACATATATCATAATTACTAATCACATATCTCATAACCATACCACGTTGATCATAGTCAACATTACATATCTCATAACCACTAATCGCATATCTCATAACCAAACACCCTTTGACTTATAACTACACCACTCTGTTCATAACCAAAATCACATATCTAATAATTACTAATCATATATCTCATAACCTTTACCCACTTATATCATAACCACATCTCATAACCAACACCATATGCCTCATAACCAACATCGCATATATCATAACCACTAATCAGATATCTCATAACCATTACCCACATATAGGGGTGTAAATTTGGCCCAAGAGCTCACAGCACACCCCAAGTCCAGTCGCGCCTTGGGTGGGCCCAACCAGGCCTGAGCCTAAGCCCAACCTAAGACCCTGGGCTACGTGTTCTAGAGTTCGGCCCGACTCTGGTGTGTTATGGAGTGTGACCCATCTCGTGAGCTTGACCCAAAGTTTTTTTCCCCATCTGGCCCGACCCAACCCCAACGGCTCCCTGCTCCCTATTAGTGCAACGGTCAAAAAAAATTTAAAAAAAATTTGAAATAGTCATATAACTATTAATTCCACCAACAGCCAATTTTATTTTATTTATTTATATATATATAAATTAACCCCTCCCTCCCAAGTCCTATAAATACTACCCCTTTCTTATTTTATTTCTCACAAACAAATCTGTCTCTCAAACTCTCATTATCTCTGAACTCTCAACTCTCTCAATTAATTTTGAAGTGTTATCCCTAAGTGACAATTGCAATTGATCACCTATCTCTATTTTAGATTTATTTTTAGTCATAGTATCTTCATTAAATATAATAGAAATAGTAATATACAAACAATATACTTTTTAAAATATCTATATACACTTATAGACATATATACATATATATATATAATTTAACTAAGTTTTAATAAAAAATATGTTGAAAAAAATTATCTATGACGTGATTTTATTTTGTTCTACTAAATAAATTTTCTCCTAAATTTTTTTCTCCAAATTTTCTTTGTTTTTTTGCTCTACTCTATTTCATTTCCCTTGATTTGTCCTAGTTGTGCTTGAGCTCTCTCTATTTCTTACTTAGACTTCTCTATTTCGCTCAAATTATTGAACGACCATTGTTGATAGTTCTTCCTCACTGGATTCTTCCCTTCTCTACTCTTGTGTCTCTGCAATAGATTCTTGAACTCGTCACTACTCTCTTTGTCTATTTCAACACTATTCATTCTTGTGATATTTCTCTATCTAGTAAATGCATCTATCTCAAAACTCTAGCTCTTTCACATTAATATGTCATACATACACAAACCTTTGGCCGTAGTTATGATTTGAAAGGTTTTGTTATCATCAATTTGTACATGTGTTATAGAACTGTTGAAAAATGAATATTACGCATTTTGTTGTACTGTTCTGCTATCTCAGTCCTCTTCATCCCTCAAGCATCTCTCTCATTCTTTACTGTCATTGTAGATATCTCTGATGTTCCTTATTAGAAATGACAACGCCTTTGACGTCATTTTCACATGCGATAAGCCCGTTCAGTCTCTCTTTCTCATATTCCATTTTCTCTTACTCTACTAGCTAATCTTCTCTAACTCTCATTTTATGTTCCATGGCTTTAAGTCATTGATTAAATTATTTAATGATTGTCATTACATTTTGTTTTCTCTATATTATGAGAGATCCCGATTGGTGATTCTAAGATTTTTAGTGATTTGTTTAGTCATTTTATGATAATTGTTATGAAACTTTGTTGCTTTTTACAATATTTGTGGTTTACAATATTTGGATATTTTTGCTACATCAATTAGTTGTGTTGTTACGCATTTTGTGATTGATGTTATGAAATTTTTTGGATTGGTTATGACATTTGTGATTTGTAAAAATTTTGATTATTTTTATTATGGCAATTAGTGGTGCAGTTATGCATTTTGTAGTTGATGTTATTAAATTTTGTGAGTTGGTTATGACATTTGTGGTTTTTAAAATTTTTAGATGTTTTTGTTTCACCAATTAGTGGATAGTTACATATTTTTTTGTTAATGTTACGAAATTTTGGGAATTAGTTACGACATTTGTGATTTTCTATAATTTTAAACAATTTTGTTACACCAATTAGTGATGGCGTTATGTATTTTGTGTTTTATATTATAAAACTTTGTGACTTGATTATGATATTTGTGCTTTCTAAAATTTTAAATATTTTTATTACGCCAATTAATGGTGTGATTTTACATTTTGTAGTTGCTGAGTAAAATAGTCTTTTTTATTAATTTTACTTAATAAAAATAGATGAATGATTTATATTAAAAATAAATAAAAAAACTTAAGTATAAATTGACAAAATTATAAATTAATAATTTATTTTATTATAAGACTCTATTCATAAATGTTTTAATTTTGTTTTTTATAATGATTATTACATAAGTTCAGCCCCATTTTCTCCAAAAATTTGGAACAAACATCCAAATTTTGTCAAAATCAAAATTCCCTCATTAATTGTTTTTGACAAATCCCTAGACCCTTTCTTTAGCCCAAACGAGAGAGAGAGAGAGAGAGAGAGAGAGAGAGAGTAATTTCTGGACTTGGGGTGTGCCGCGAGCTAATGGGCCAAATTTTCACCCTTATATGTGGATAGTGGTTATGAGATATGTGATTAATGGTTATGATATATGTGATGTTAGTTATGAGGCAAATGGTGTTGGTTGTGAGATGTGGTTATGACATAAGTGGGTAAAAGTTATGAGATATATGATTTTGGTTATGAGCATAGTGATGTAGTTATAAATCAAAGGGTGTTTGGTTATGAGATATGTGATTAGTGGTTATGAGATATATAATCTTGGTTATGATCAAAGTGGTGTGGTTATGAGATATGTGATTAGTAGTGGTGATATATGTGATGTTGCTTATGAGATATTTAATTAGTGATTATAAGATATGTGATTTTGGTTATGATCAAAGTAGTGTCAAAGGGTGTTTGGTTATGCTATATGTGTTAGTGGTTATGAGATATGAGATATTGGTTATGATCAAAGTGGTGGTTATGAGTAAAAGGGTTGTTAGTTATGAGATATATAACTAGTGGTTATGAGCTATGTGATGTTGGTTATGACTCAAAGGGGTTGGTTATGAGATGTAGTTATGATTTATGTGAGTAATAATTATGAGATATGTGATCAATGGTTATGAGATATGTGGTATTGGTTATGAACAAAGTGGTGTGGTTATGAGCAAAATGGTGTTAGTTATGAGAGATATAATGTTGGTTATGAAAAAATGGTGTTGGTTATGAGATATGTGACTAGCGGTTATGAGATATGTGATATTGGTTATGAGATATGTAACTAGTGGTTATGGATATGTGATGTTGAGACCCCTGGACTCTCTGATTTCCTTTACCCTCTTTTTGGTAACCGGTTACATCGGTTGCCAATTCAAAATTAAATTATTAAAATAATTTAGTTATGTGGTAGTTATGAGATAATATGGTATGTATGAATAACTAAATATAACTAAGTTATAAGTTAATATGATAATGGTTATGATCTATATGATATTATTTATAATATAAAATCACATATCCTCATAACTGATGTATGGTACATCCAAATGCATCATAGCATTACCCTTCAATATGTGGACGGTATCATCAATTTCGGATACGGAGTGGGTTGGCCTGTCAGAATTTCCCTCACAAAAAAAAAAAAAAAAGGGCCAACAGCTGGGCTTCATGATATGGTGACGTGGTTGGACCAATCCAATGCACCAAAGCAAAAAAGTCTATAAGATACTTTTCAAAACGTGGCAGGCCCGCCACGTACGCAATCTAAACAACTTAACATTACATTTACTAACTATGGGCAAAAAATAATACAACAAAAAAATGGAATTTCAGATATCATCATAAAATAATTGGGACTTGATGGTTTACAATTCATCCATATGAGATTTATAGGCTAATTTTCTTTTTTTTAATACTTTTTTAATATTTTAACCAAATCCAGCGTAAAAGAGAGCTTACACTCTCAAGCTTTGACCAAGAGGCCAACTCCCTCGAAGGACCCTGGGATGGAGCACAAAGTCGAAAGCAAACAAAACGAGCGGTGGAATTCAAATCAAAGCCATACAACATTCTTCCGCGCCATTGCCGACTGCCTGCCTGCCGCCTTCTTTGAATATTATACTAAAAAACAATTTCCAGAACGCGGTCACAACACAAGAAACAACACATACATGTGGAATAAAAACTAGTCTATACAAATCTCATACTATTATATAACTCCACTCCACTGAACACCCATTACACACTCTTCAATTCTCGCTTTCCCCAAATAACACCCCCTCTCTGCTTCTCCCAAACCCAACATTTTCACCAGAGAAGAGTTCCTAAAAATTACATCTTCTTCTCGCATATAAACCCACATAGATTGGGATTTTATGGGAAGGAAGGAATTGAAGATGGAGATGATTGGCGGCGGCGGAGTAGAGGTGATTGAGGATAACGAATATTGTACGACGCCGAAGCATCCCAAGAATCGAATTCCGGAGTTGTTGGAGTGTCCCCCGCCTCCGAAGAAGAAGACAGAGCGTGGTCGGAGTACGAGGAACCCGCCCAAGATTGCCTACTTCTATCCACTTGATCTTGATGCTCTGTTTGCCCTCGGTAGCAGCCAATGACCCCAAAAAAGCCCTTGGATTATTAATGTTGTTCTTATTTTTTACATTTTAGGGGAGAAGGACATTAAATTGTTGTTATTTTTTTTCATTTGATGTAGTTTGTGCAAATACAGTTTGGTGTAGAATAATTATTGGTTCTATTTGGATATTCTCATCTGATTGCCATTGATTTACACAATATTACTTGTTATATTTATGATAAATTACATTAACTTCTCCTAGAATTTTAATAAATAAAAAAAATTACAGTAAGTTCGATAATTTTGTTGTAATTATATTAACTTCTCTTAAATGGAATTAATACAAATGGTATGAAAATACAAAAATAAATAACATAGTATATATTTTCATGTAAAAGTGATGACAACATAATTTTTACATTCATATAATTAATAAATTATTGATGAAAATAGGATAAGTATTATGTAAATTAAAATCTTAATAAAGCTCTATGTGATTATATTAAAACTGTGAAATTCACTGTATTTTCTCTAAATCTTAAGAAAAATCAATGTAATTTACCCTTAGATTTTTATGTTGATATTTTACCTAAAAATTATAAAAAGTATCAAATACTGTATAACTACTAAGTTCTCCCAAAAAAGCCACCAAAAAAGTCAAAAACTCAATTTTTTACCAACTTCTCAAAACATCCCTAAATAATCTCCCATAAATTGAGAGGGGCAACAACCCCCTATAAATTGACAATAATCAAAGGGTAAATTAATTCAATTTTAGAATATTTCCAATGGCAAATATTATAATAAATTTTTATTGTTATAATTTGGCAATGAATAGTAGAAAATGATAGAATTATAGCAATGGTGAAATCGGGCGGTCGTCTGGATGATTGTTCAGAACACACCAATTTTTATATATGGTTCTGCAAAAATGGCAGTTTCCAAAAATTTATCTGTTTTGCTAGGAGGGAGGGAGGGAGATTTTTCCTGAGTTGGCACATATGGTAGCTACCAAAACTTGTGTCAAATTTTGGCAAAAGCTTTGACATTTGCCAAATTTAACAGCTGCCATATGATATCATTAGAGCACTATTTTCTTCTCCAATTGTCAAATTATAGCAATAGTAATTCCAATGACAAACCATTGAAAATACTCTTAATGATTAAACCCAATTATGCCACGTGCATGAGAAGATATATAGGACAACACACATGTTCCTTTTATTGACATAATTCTGATTAAATCATGTTTAACATGAAACCACGTAAAGCTTTTGTTTGTGTGAGAAAACAGACACTCCAAAATGTCAGCCTCTCATAACAACACTTAAAGCAAATATGAAGTGTTTTTATTTTTTTATTTTTCCCCTAGTTCAATAAATTCTTGCACTTTCAACAGAAGTAGATAACAATCTGTTTCATTAAACATAACCTGCAATGGCAACAACAATGGCAATGGATCGGATGCCACATCTTTATCACAACCTGCTTTGAGTTTCCAGAACGTTCGGAAGGACTTCTACCACTCCTAGCCATAATCTGTTGCTTTCAATCCTCTACCACTGTTATTTTTCTATTTTTGTTTTTATTTTTGTTTTTGTTTTTTTTTTTCAAATTTGTAGGAACCAAATAGAGAAAGAAGCAACTACCTAGCTTAGTCGTAATACTCAAATCTAGGTATCATGCAGGGTAAGAGAGAGTTTTATATACCAAGTCAGTTCTTTGATTTTTCTCACGTGCAATTATTGGGTACCGAAGTATTGTCATGTGATGCCTTCTTTGATTGAGTTTGATTTACAGGATAGGGCTTATCGCTTTTCCCATTTACATTAATGGTTTGTCTAAAATAGTATGAAAGGTGGCAATTAATGATTGGTGATGAGTACTATCACATAACAATGTCATGCTATACCCTTTTCTGTACCCAATAATTTCTCCTTCTTCAATTTTTTTGTTCAAAGAACTAGGAATGCTTGAAAACTAAGAACATCTCCAATAGAGATGTTAACTTTGTGTGTTATATGACAAAAAATTAAAAGTGAGACCAAAACATGTGTGTTAAGAGTTTGTTAATTTAGATAATGAATGATAGTACAATGGATGTGTTAAGGATATATATATATAATAGATAAAATAAATAAATAATATAAAAAGTGTGCTCCTCTCCTATTCCCCTCTTTTTCTCTCTCCCTCTCTCATTTGTTAGTGGCCTCGCCACAGTTAACAAGTCTTGTAACATTTGACATCAAAATTTGTTCTTAACATTATCACTAACACTAATCATAATTAGCTAAATTTTGGCATCTAACACTAATACATTCATTAGTGTGTCCACTGTGGCAATTAATAATTGGTGAAGAGTATTATCACATGACAATCTCGGGCATACCCTTGTTGTATTCAATAATTTTTCCTTCTTCATTGTTTTTGTTCAAAGAACTAGGAATGCTTGAAAACTAACCTTGTTTTTACTTATTTGCGTTTACATTTATTTAGCTTAAAATTAAATTCAAGTGCTTAAGAAGTCGTATTTCGAAAAAGTATAGGTGTTTGGTTTTCACCTTTTCAAATTTTTAGTTTTGGAAGCTCAAAAAGGCTAAATTTTTATAGTTCTTTTTTTAAAAAATATTTTTTTTATGCTTTAAATTTAAAAAAAAAAAAGAAAAGAAAAGAAAAAAGAAGCTAAAATCAATTTAAAAGATGAAACAAACAAGCTTGTCATCTTATGAAATAATGATATATAAATAGAGTTTTCATAGAAAAATTACATTCAGAATTATATAACAGTAACATTTTCAAATTATAAGTTCTACTTATAAATCTTGCATTAAAATTAAAAGAATTATTTTGTTTAAAATTTCTGTATTATTCTTCGCTTGTTGAATTTAAATAATTACGCTATTAAATATTCTAAATTTAGGGTAGGAAAAATGTTGACAAAAGATTGTGACAAGGAAAGAATACCAGTGAAGCAAGAACTAGAAGGTGAAAAAATGAACACATATACAATCTCTATATTTGGGTTCTACCTTTCAAAACCTTAGTCATTATAATGAGAGTTTCTTGATTTCAAAGACAAAACTAGTTTGAAAATAGCCCGATTGAGGCCCATTAAAGCCAAAGAGTTAAGACTAGAAAGTCTATGGGGAGTTGGTTTTGAGATAGTTGGAGTAAATGAAAATCATGCAACTACTCACCTAAAAAGCTTCAATTCATTGGCTATTTGATTGTCAACATTACCCTTCATTTTCTTGAGGATTTCTATAGTTTTTGAACAATTGAAAGTTAACCGTGTATAATAGTTTACCAAGAATTTGTGCATAACTCAAATGGTTATACTTTAGATTTTTAGAGATAGGTTTTGAGGTCGAGTTTATAAAAGACTCAAAAAGTGCAATTGTGTTAATTTAACTTATTATCTTATTTCAAATATTAGCAAATTAATGCCATGTTTATGATAGGAAATTTTTTGTTTTTTTTTTTTTTTTTTTTGGGGGGGGGGGGGGGGGGGGGTGGGGAAGTGGCTAATGCTGAAGAAGCTACATTTGAAGCATCATAAAGAAAATCAGCTACTATTATACTTCTTTATAAAATAATTAGGGCAATTTTTTTTAAGTTTTTGATATGTGAGTGTCATAATTTTTGAATTATGGAGTTCATCAAAACAAAGACTAGACACTTCATCCCAAAGAAACCTATTGTTGGAAAGATAAAAAAAAAAAAAAAAAAAAAAAAAAAAAAACGATATATAAGTGGATAGTCTGCTTAAACCTTTACTTTAACTAAATAGTGTTTGATATAATTTCAAGATGACTGTTGCCTTAAACTACAACATTTCTAGTGAAAATATATCAGATTCACAAAATGACATGTTCTTGGATTCTTGGGGGATATATGAACGAGCATTCTATTCTTCACTTTACAGTTATTTCTTGGGAATTTAAAGGAGGTTGGCACCTCATTAGCCAAAAATTTATAGTTCAAAAGTGAATTTCTTAAAACATCAATGCCACGTTCCCAATTTTGCAGATTTTGTTAGAGAACTGGTCCCCTCCTCTTCATTGTCCTTCAATATGTTGAGAAGGACAAATATTGAAGGCCAAATAATTTGTCTTCATTTTTTTTTTTTTTTTGGTCCCGAGGGAGGGTATTGGGGACCTTGGAATCAACCCCAGGTTCGATCCTTTGCGCATGTATACATTAGGGGTTCGAATTATGTACAGATTTTTATGAAGAAATTAGTTAAGGCTTGAATTTCGTAAATAAACCCATGTGGTTTACGACCCGATGAATTTGAAGCCTATCACTAATAAAGGGTCATAATAGACTCTGTACAAAAAGTTAAAAATGAGACTTTTATAAAAATAAACTCAAACATCAGAGAGTCTTTGGTCAGTACCACAAGTATCCATTCAAAACTCACATCTTCTATTGAATATTTATCATATTGAGTTGAGATGATAGGTGAACATCATCAGAACTAACCCAAAAAATCCAAAATAATAGAAAATTTAGAATATTTATCAAATGCAAAATCAGGTCATAATAGTAATTCCATACTCTCTCCCAAATTACGTTTACTAATTAAACGTCTTGCACTTGACCATGTGGGCCTTGGAAAAAACTACAAAGGGTCCTTCACGTAATCAATATCAGACTACAAAAGATCATAAAATTCGTCTTACTTTATCAACACTCTAAAATTAAGCTTGACCAAAACCAAATCCAAAACCAAAACCAAGCATACCAAATTACAAAGCCACATGAAGTTCCATTTTTATTGTTCTTTAATGGTGACAATCTCATTACCTAATCTTCAGTAAATATATTTATATAGCACCACAACCAGTGCTATAGGTCCATACAGGTTCTAACCTAGAGAGAGAGAGAGAGAGAGAGATGGTTTCTCAATTTCCTTCTTCTCCTTTCATGACCCCTCTATTCTTTTGTGTTTTTGTTCTATTTCTACTTCCAGAATTTGGGTTCTGCATAACAAGGCATTACAAGTTCAATGTACATTACAACTGCAAGCGCAACCATAGAAAATCTTGCTTAATCTTGATTTAATCTTTTTAATTTTTCTTTTTATTTATTTATTTATTTTTTTTTTTGCTGTTTTGATATATTTTAATTTGAGTTTCATATCAGATTACACCACACAATGTGACAAGACTGTGCAACACAAAGAGCATCCTAACTGTGAATGGGAAGTTTCCAGGGCCGCGACTCGTAGCAAGAGAAGGCGATCAAGTCCTTGTTAAGGTGGTTAACCATGTCCCCAACAATGTATCCCTTCATTGGTATGTTACCATTAAACTTAATTTACGATTATCAATCATAATTTTAAAATCACTAGTCACAAAAAATAGCTTTGTAACAGTTGAACTGACTTTATTGCCTGTGAATATACGTATAAAAAATTAACTGATATGCATGTAATTTTCAAACCATGTCATGAATGAAACTTTTTGAAATGAGCAATACAACATGAAGTCCTTGATTGTGCAGGCATGGAATTCGGCAACTGAGAAGTGGTTGGTATGATGGACCAGCTTATATAACACAGTGTCCGATCCAAACCGGCCAGACCTATACGTACAACTTCACGATCACCGGACAGAGAGGGACTCTATTCTGGCATGCTCACATCTCATGGTTGAGAGCAACGCTTCATGGACCGATCATCATCCTCCCCAAGCACAATGAAAGCTACCCGTTTGACAAACCCTACAAGGAAGTCCCCATTATTTTTGGTAACTCTCATTATAAATAATAAGCTTAGAGAGTTTGATACTTAGCTTTAATTACATTAATAAGTCCCCATTATAGCTTTCTTTTTGCTTGACATTTTTTGAAATTTTTGAGGATTTCAGGAGAATGGTGGAATGTAGACCCTGAGGCTGTGATAAACCAGTCACTACAAACAGGAGCTGGACCCAATGTTTCTGATGCATACACCATTAATGGCCTCCCAGGGCCTTTGTACAACTGTTCTTCCAATGGTAAATCCATCACTGCTATAACAGAAATGAAAAATACTGTCTAAAATTGATCTATAAATTTAAATTTGATGTATTATAGAAGTCATACTCAAAATAAATTTGATTTAAATATTTTGAGTAATAGAATATTTTTGGAGTATTTGTCGGGGGCTATAATGGTCACTTACTAGTGTGTTATATAGCAAGTTAGTCATTACGAGTATTGTTGGAATCCAATGATAAAAGTTAACAAAAATATGAAAGGAAAATGATAAATTAATAGTATTTTTATAATTTTAATAATTAAAATTGATAAAATTTATCATTAATTTATAATTTCTTTTGAAAACATGCAATTTTTTCAAATATGAAATCTATGTGAATCTTATAATTGTAACTATATGCGATCATTGACTTCACTAGAACAACGTCCAATCATAATGCTCACTTTTAACCTGAAGTTCTCTTTTGTCTTCATCTCTATTCACCAAGCTCACCAAAGTTAGTTAACTTTTATTTATTTTTTATTTTTTTATTTTTATCAACTAATCAAACTATCGTTGACAAAATAATATAGGACATCATCGCATAATATCATAGGAAACATAGAAATGAAAATAAAGTATTGAGATTATCTTAAAATATACACATTCAAAAGATGAATTATCACATTTTAAGTGTTTTAAGATTTTTTAAAAAAAAATTATAATAAAAAATCTTTTAACCCCGATACAAATTACATCTAAAATAAATTTGTGTGAATGCATTTTATTTCTTATACACTTTTCGATGTAATATTTATGAAAAATTCTAATATACACCCTTTATAAAATGATGTATTATATGCACTCTTAATTATATTATTTTCTTCTTTAGTTATGATCAATTTTTTTATTTAATTATGATATTATTTTAATTATGATTTATGAATTTTTTTAGTTATAACTCATGTTATATGTAGTTATATATATTTTTTTAATTATGACTCAAAAAATTAAAATTCTATCATTTTTATTAATTATAAAGCACATATGATACTAACGGTATACACACAGTGATGTATATATTCGCAACATTTTCGTATCATACTCATTATCTGTGTTGAGCAGATGCATTTACATTGAAGGTGAAGCCAGGGAAGACCTACCTCCTCCGACTAATCAACGCCGCCATGAACGACGAGCTCTTCTTCAGCATCGCCAACCACTCTCTCACTGTCGTCGAAGCCGATGCAGTCTACATAAAACCATTCACCACCGACGTAATTGTCATCACACCAGGCCAAACCACCAACGTCCTCCTCAAAACCAAACCGCATTTGCCTAACTCCTCCTTCTTTATGATGGCCTCGCCTTACTTCACCGGCATGGGCACTTTCGACAATTCCACTGTCGCCGCCATCCTCCATTACCAAAACCCATCATCAAAAACCAAAACCCAAATTCCCAATTTCCCTCTCCTCAAGCCCACTCTCCCGCCTATCAATGCCACTTCGGTTGTCTTCAATTTCACACAAAAATTGAAAAGCCTCGCATCCCCTAAATTCCCAGCAAACGTCCCGCAAACTGTCAACAAACAGTTCTTCTTCACAGTGGGTCTCGGGACAATCCCGTGCCAAAGCAATGCCACTTGTCAGGGGCCAAACGGAACCAAATTCGCAGCCTCGGTCAACAACGTCTCGTTTTCTCTCCCATCGATTGCGATGTTACAGTCGCATTTTTTTGGGCAATCCAGTGGAGTTTATTCCTCTGATTTTCCGGCTAACCCGCCATTTGTGTTTAACTATACGGGTTCTCCGCCGAACAACACGATGGTGAGTAATGGGACGAAGGCGGTGGTGTTGGGGTTTAATACCAGTGTGGAGTTGATTTTGCAGGATACGAGTATTTTGGGGGCTGAGAGTCATCCACTTCATCTTCATGGGTTTAATTTCTTTGTTGTTGGACAAGGGTTTGGGAATTATGATCCAGTGAAGGACCCCAGTGGGTTCAATTTGGTGGATCCTGTGGAGAGGAACACTGTCGGAGTTCCCTCCGGTGGGTGGATCGCCATTCGCTTCCTTGCTGATAATCCAGGTGCCCAAAACATGAAACTTTTTTTTTTTTTTTTAATTTTTATTAACCAATAAATTATAGGAGTATAAGGATTAGGCTTCTCATGTTTCTTTTATTTTGAAATTTTAATATGAGTAAATTTGAGGAGTCCGTAAGATCTATTACGAGTCTTGTTTTTGATGATTCGAATCGTTTATTTTATAAAACTTTTAGTGTATATCATTTATGAAATAATCGTAACATTTTTATTTTACAGTATTTATTTAAAAATAAAAAATAGATGGTCTATTTCAAAAATATAAAATGGAAAGTTTAGAAAATGATAAAAAAAAAAAAAAGATTATATAATTTTAAATTAAGAGTATATTTAAACTTCTTATTATTTAGTCACCCTATGAATGAATCTTGATGTTAGATTTTAAATTCTAAGTAATTTTTAAATGTTTTTATTTTTTATTTTTTTACGTATACTGTTATAAAATATTAAGTTTAGGGGATTTGGATTTCAAGCATAAAGACCACTCACAATTTTAATATTTTTTAAAATATGCCAATATATTATTTATTTTTATTATTTTTTAATAATTAATTTTGAACAAAGAACCATTCACAAAATTTACATAGACACACACAACAGTGACAAAAATAAATGATACATCTATTTTTTGGGTCTGGTTAACTTGGGCTTTCCATTCCACAGGTGTATGGCTTATGCATTGCCACTTTGAGGTGCACACAAGCTGGGGTTTGAGGATGGCATGGATAGTGTTAGATGGGCCACTGCCCAATCAAAAGTTGCCTCCACCACCGTCTGATCTTCCTATGTGTTGACTTCGACCAATCCACTTCCTTTACAGGGTTTTCTCGTATCAAAAAAACAAAAACTTTTTTTTTTTTTTTTGTCATTTTAATTTGCATATATAATTGTGATGTCACTTATGGACACATCTATCCTCAATCTTAATTGATTAATAATCTGATTAATGATAATATCATATATGAGAAATCTAATATTACTATAAATTATGATCCTATTATCTATATGGTTAGAAATTTGAAATTCAAAATAAGCTAATTAATGGCAATATCATATCTAGGAAATCTAATATTACCATAGATTGTAATCATATCTATATGATTGGAAATTTGAAATTCAAAATGTAAATGCAACATGTAACATGTAACATCCCAAACCCAATGTGACATTCCCAAATCCAACGTGACATTTTCATATCCTTCTGAAATTCAAAATAACTTGATTAATGGCAATAACATATATAGAAAATCTAATGTTACCATAGATTGTGATTATATTTATATAGTTGGAAATTTGAAATTCAAAACATAAATGTAATATGTAACATCTCAAACCAAATATGACATTCCCAAACCCAACGTGATACTCTCATATACTTCTTATCCCAAACCCAACGTAAATGTAACATGTAACATCTCAAACTGTAAAACAAGTATAACACAGCGGGTAAGAATTATCAGATCATAGCTTAAGTGATAGAACCTGAAGCGAAGAATCTTGTGGGTAAATCACGTGCTTCAAAAATGCGAACAACGAACCCAGCAGCGGAGTGATACTACAATATGAGTATCACCCACACAAGTCACAGTGCAGAGGCTGGATCGTTCTCATATGGGAGAGAGTTAGAGAGAGAGTCTGGGAAAAAGGTTATGGGTAAAAACCACATAACGTATATTATATCGATCTATAACCTAACCATATAACCATATATATCAATCTATCCATATCAGCTGATATGATAGATATAGATATCATGAGTGGTTATCCAAATAAATTTTGAATTCAAATTCAAACTTCCTTGGATAAGGTTCAAAGGGTCATGCCACATGGGCGCCGAATTTCTAACATCTCCCACTCGCATATGAGTTAGCATGACACTGCCACATCTCTATCTCAATCTCCCCAAAAAATGAACAATCTCATACTAGCCAATGCACCGTACGACCGCTGAGAAACACCTGCATGTGGGAGCTCTATACTAGAAACTCAAAATGAGCCAGCATAGAGACATCAACCCAAAAGAATAGAAATAATGTCTTATATACCCCAGACCCATCTAATTACACCGGTCCAAAAAACATCTCTAATCCTCAAAAGAGCATGTTTGACCCTCTCAATTCTTGCAATATATTCACACTCAATCCGCCTCTCATACAGAGCGATGTGAGTTGCCGGCAATGAATATACAACAGTGGTGTAATACTAGATGATCTTCTCTTTGCCCTCATGCCATTTAGTTTAGGATTGACCGTTTTCCCAATGATGTCCCTTAAGGCCGAATCATACATGACCGCAGGCAACATACCAAAGTAGCAGAACATCGACCCCTTACCTTATGACATAATCAAAAATCACAAAAAGGGTACATAAATGAAAGTCATATCAATAATGACACGTAAGACTCACACGGTGAGAAAACAGTGATCCATTCTCTCACCTCAGTACTCGGTTGCCAAGCACATGTAGTATGAATACATGTTACGGTGGAGTAACTCTTTCAAAAGAGTGA
The DNA here is from genome assembly GCA_030407325.1 of Camellia japonica. NCBI lineage: Eukaryota > Viridiplantae > Streptophyta > Magnoliopsida > Ericales > Theaceae > Camellia > Camellia japonica. The sequence continues at coordinate 13,772,357 of JAPPVO010000016.1, read as the reverse complement.
CATTATACTTGATACACCGTATAGATCTTAGTCTAGTCGTTTTCTAGCACCTAACCCGAATTCTCTATTTGCTCGCCTTCCAAGCGCCAAATGAGATCTCGCATCTGGCTAATCATAACAGGCACAACATGGAAAGTGGGTACTAACATCCATGTTTAGTCCTTATCACGACCTCATCTTGGTTGTAACCAAGGCGACATACATAGTGGATATTTTAAGCCTCTCTTGGCTCAAAATAAAAATAAACCACTAGTCTCATCCTTGCTCGCTCCCAAGCGCCAAGGGCGATTGCTCGTCTGAGTGAGCCAATCTTGCCTGCTGACATCATCATCTACTAATCATTATGACACAAACCATAATAGTGTCAACATCCCACCATCTCACAACAAATAAGTGATCGATTTAAAAAAAATATGACCACAGCTTACACAATTCTAGATTCCAAACATAAGCCTTATCAGCACCTCTTGCGATAAGTATATACAACGGAATCCACCATGTGCAACTCATATGAAGTGATTCAAGATCACTACCTCTTGCGCAATAACCTCTCTAAAGATATTTTGGTGACCAATTTGCGTTCATTCTGGATGCGCCCAACTAGCGCATTGAATCTTACAAGGGGCAAATTTATATACTAGTAGTAAAGCATTTTATCCACAGTCTAATGAGCAAGGTCAATGTCTAAACAACTCAGTTGACCATTTACCAAAGATAACACTTATCATGTCGAATACGCCCACATAGCGTACTTTAGGCTCCCACATAAAATAAATAAATAAATAAATAAATAAATAAATAAAAATATAGGTCATCTGTTTCTCCCAAAGACAATCCGAGGATTCACTCAGTAGCTAAGGCTCTGACTTTTACCGATAGGTAAGTCAATGGGTTTGCAATTTTGCATCTAGAATCATTCTAGGATATTCCTTATGTAAGTCATCAAAGACAAACCGAAAATTCTCCCAAAACAATCCCTAAGGATCGTACATCCGAGTATATAAATTATATCACCCATGTCCATCATATCTAAAACAGAGGACTGCCCACCCTAGGTGGCGACTACCTTATAAATTCCTGGCTCATAATGACTAAGTAAGGAAAAACTTCTTTTGGACCATTGATCATGCCTCAATGGTCTTCATCGATCATCGTTGGCCTATCATGACTTGACGAAATCTAAGAACCACTATTTGGATAACTGTTTTAGGCTGTAAAAGATTTATTGGAACTAGCAACCTTTTTGCGCTCCTAAGTTTTCACCATAAAAGCAGAAAGTAAATCCCTACGGATCTACTTATCCAATTCTCCAACGAGAAGTTGGGTCATAATGTCCACAAATCAATATTCCGAACTTATGTTAATCATAGCCTAAGTCAAAATAACCTTACTCCCCAAGAAGAAGTCTTCTCATGGTCTACATTTTTCTCAATGGTGCGACTTTTCGGTATTTAGCGAGTCTTATGCCTTAACAATGATTATCCAAATTGCGCATAACTTTAGAACAGTTTTGCGTCATAATGGAAAGTCAACCAAATTATAGAAATGGTTAATCCTCAAAGACTTTGTCTTCAACTGCGCAACATTGATCCACTTCTAAAAACAAAATATTAGAGCCTTTGGCATTATCCTAAGCTTTTTATCATCTTGCGAAGCAATCATGAATGTTTCCCTCTCAATCACCCAGTGATGATGTGGAAAATTTTTACATTCGCTACCACGCGATTAAGAATGTAAAGTATTCTTCTCTAATGGAGTAATCCATTAGTAGGCACATCACTCCCACTGTCCCTAGGATATTGGAAATTTCTTTCCATTCTCAACTAGGCTACATAGAGCGCTATGCTTAGAATTCTCTATCTTATAGAGTTCCAAAACTCTATTCACGTCACCTTTACTAAAAAACCTTTATGTGACTTAGTTACACTCCCACAAAGCTGCTTACTTATATGCACATGACCCAGAGGGTTTACATGACAGCATACAATAAATGCGCTATGGAACCCTAGGTCTTAACTTCGCAACCTTATGAGAAGTAAAATAAAGATAAGCTGCTTAACGGTTACAGATCGCCCATAGATGGCTCTTCGCTAACCCATTACTCAAATGGAGTGTAAAATCTGATATGGAGGGCACTTAGTTAGAGATATAGACAACAAATTAGTGCAATTCCCAATTGGGAAACATTTTGTGCCATCATCCACCTAACATTAACCATACTTAATTCATTATCTCTACTACACCATTGTGTTCTTGAGTACTGGGAATAATCAATTTTCTAAGCATCCATTTCTCTTCACAGAGTTTTCTAAAATAACTCAAATAGATACTCGCCACCTTGGTCAAAACTAAAAGCACGAAAGCTGTTATCTAATTGATCTCAACCTCATATGTGCAATGCCAAAAAATCATCTCAAAACTTTTGACTTATGGGAGATCAAATAGTCTTGACTCAGATGCGTATCGTAATCTATAAATGTCGAGATTGAGGCTTAGCTATCATATCATTACACATATCTAGTCACAAATATCATAGTGGACTAAATGCACCAATACAAATGACCTTCTACGGCTTTCCTACTTACTTGTGTGCAACCATTGCGAACAAAGTTACACATTCATATGAGAGCAGGATGTCACAAGCGAGTGGGCCCAAGAGGGCCTACTCAAAACATCCATGCATCTTCTCATTAATGTGATTAAGTATAATAAGCCACCGGTTCATGACCAATGTCATAAACTAATTCCAATCATCCTAATGTGTGAGTTCTTGAAGACAAGTTTTAAAGGTTTAGGCCCAACTAGATAATGACTCACGACTAATTCATATTCACTAGATCATAAAAGGATGTCATGGAGATATCAAGTACGCCTAAGTCGCAAATTTAACTAGTAAGTGCTAATCCCCTGCACCTTCAAGTCAATTTTATTCTTTATACACTTTAATGCATCTAGTTGAAAGATGATGATATTGCTCTTGCCATTTCTATTTATCGCTTCATAGTTACTTGCAATTAATTCTACTATCCACAAGAATGAGAGAATAAGCTATCAACTATGACAGCTCCTGAAGTAACTTAAGCGCGAATTAGGCTAAAGAGTCTAATTCAACACAATGCTCTCACAAGCGATGCGTCAAATTCTTAGAGTCATAACAACCTTGTCGGCCTTGACCTTTTCATTACTATGTTGCAACGTTTGCGTTTAGTGGTAAACGTTATTAAAAAAAAAAACGTTAGCCTAGTTAAGGAAGCATATAAAGAAGCACCTTCTCATGTCTCACACTTAACTATGGAAACAGTAAGTGTCCAGACTTAGACAAGTTGGCAATACTAATAGATTTTCCAGCCACTTGACGCTAATCTTTTCACTTAGTGTTAATAGATTTTGCTGCTACTAAGCGCTAATCTTTTAACTTCAAGTGATACTTCAATGCACACTATTATAGTCAATGCTAATAGATTTTCCAGCCACTTGGCACTAATCTTTTCACTTAGTGTTAATAGATTTTGTTGCTACTAAGCGCTAATCTTTTAATTTCAAGTGATACTTTAATGCACACTATTATAGTGCATGAAATTTTGCTCCATCCACTCTCAATAATTGGGTAGAAAGCAAAAACACTGCTCATACTAGCTATTCGTCTTACACTTAATGACTAATTCATTTAAGCTCGCGTTTCCTGGATGATGTGACTCTTGAATGTTACTTCATCCAATGATGCAACATCATTACAAGTCAAATTACAAAGTCAATCCGCGTAGCTCGATAGTCAAGATCATATACAGATCTATTGAGGGCTTACTAATTTCACAATTCCAAAACTCGCCAACCAAAACTACGTAGCGTGCCGCTAACCATAGCGCACACATTAGTTTTTATTGTGCCAAACAAGGCAACAAAACCACGGCGACTTTGAATCATGTTTCCTTACTTTGGCTTAATTAAGGTCTGACCTAAAATCTCCAAGACTTTTGCTCATCTAAATAATAGGATTACATTGTTCACATTTGAACATCTCTACTAAGTCTAGGTCAACCAAATTAACTTCCATAAGCTAAGTCAATTTAGAGAGAAATTCGCATTGGGATTAATTTGATTAGTATAATACAATTTTGCCGTAAAAATCTAAATTAAATAGTGACAATATTACACAAGTCGCAAAATCGAAAATCCGCTATGCTCATAATCATCTCTTGTGCCACAGGTGACAATTATCCAAAATTTAATTTAATTTATGCGCAAAATATTAGTTTTTGGGAGTAAATCTACAAAGATTTCTCTCAACCGAACAACCTCTCACTGACTATAGCATGTCTAAAAGTATGATAAAATATTCTAATTTCATACAATAGCATCATAATGTAGATTCACAATCAACTCATGCTATGTTACAATTAAAAATGGAATTTAAACAAATAAAAACTAAGCATGCTTATCCAAATTACAACATATTACAAACCCTAAAAAAATAATGTGCTGTATTTAATATTCAAATTATGTCATAACAGAATGTACATTATTTTGAAATTTTCTGGAATTTTTCTGAATTTTTCTGGAATTTTAAATAACTAATAAACACACATAAAATTAGAAATAAATATTCCAGAACTTGGTAAAATGCAACAACCATACCAGTAAATATTAAACCATTATAGTGGTCTATGAAAAAAAAAATTCAGCTCCAGAAACTTAATCATGCAACACCAGATGCATTTTAAAGCAGAAATAATGAATTATTATTTCAGGAAAAATATTTTTTATTTTCATAAAATTTCTAAAATCTTACAAAAGATAGAAAATTTAATTATGAGTCTAACAGTCCTAACCACGCTTAAAACAAAGCTATAACGAATTACTTATGACCATTTAACGCAATTCTGAATTTTTAAAAAAAACAAACAGACCCTTATCCCCAGCAGTGAAACCAGCCAAGCCGACACGGAAAACGGCGAGCGGCTCGGCTCGGTGAGCGGCTCAGTGCACGGCTCGCACGTGGCGCGACTAACACGCCCGTGGAAAGGCGCAAGTCGCGCGCGTGGACAACGCAACAACGCGTGGCAAAGCGCGCCTGGCGCGTGGGAGCGCATGACAACGCATGACAGCACGTGCCCTCTGCTGACAGCGTCATCTTGCGCTTGCGGCCCACGCGCCGCCTTCCAGGGTATTTTCGTGCTTATTTTATGCAATAAAATGTGTATAATTTTATATAAATATATACACATTATATGCATGAAAATTAATGAAGGAGTATATGAGACACTATTTCTATTCTTTTTTGGTTGATATCTCTATGCTGGGTCATTTTGCGTTTCTAGTATAGAGCTCCCACATGCAGGTGTTTCTCAACAGTCGCACGGTGCATTGGCTAGTATGAGATTGTTCATTTTTTGGAGAGATTGAGATAGAGATGTGGCAGTGTCATGCCAACTCATGTGCGAGTGGGAGATGTTAGAAATTGGGCACCCATGTGGCATGACCCTTTGAACCTTTTGAACCTTATCCAAGTAAGTTTGAAATGTAAAACAAGTATAACACAACGGGTAAAAATTATCAAATCATACCTTAAATGATAGAACTTGAAGCGAAGAATTTTGTCGGTAAATCACGTGCTTCAAAAATGTGAACAATGAACCCAGCAGTGGAGTGATACCACAATATGAGTATCACCCACACAAGTCACAGTGCAGAGGCTAGATCGTTCTCATATGGGAGAGAGTTAGAGAGAGAGTCTGGGAAAAAGGTTATGAGTAAAAACCACATAACGTATATTATATCGATCTATAACCTAACCATATAATCTGATATATAACCATATATATCAATCTATCCATAACAATTGATATGATAGATATAGATATCATGAGTGGTTATCCAAATAAGTTTTGAATTCAAATTCAAACTTACTTGGATAATGTTCAAAAGGTTCAAAGGGTCATGTCACATGGGCGCCCAATTTCTAACACAAACTCACCATGACACTCTCACATGCTTCTCATCCCAAACCCAACGTGACATTCCAATACTTCACCATTGAATTATGAATAATGTAACATTCTAAATATAACATATAATATCTCAACCCAACCCATGCATTGAACCACCATCACCCCCAACCCAGTGTAACTTCAACATCGAGCGATGGGATTCTATCCACATTCAATTACAAACCCAAATCTCTAATAATTTTACACAACATATTGTGAGATGTATGTAAATACTGATTACAACAAAGACACAATACACATTCAAACACATATACAATCGAACAAACATACAAATGTCATCTACTGCATGGTGTATATGGATTAACGTTACACACTAAATGTAACATGTATTGTAAAACAATCATTCCGGTCCCAATGTACAATAACCGTCCTACAATGTGGTTCACATTCACCATCCAATTAACAACCAAAAGCAAATACCCCCAACCCAACCCTTGAACTCATACACACCACCCCATACATCGAACATATCAAAACGCATCAACCATCATAATGTAAAATACACACATTCCATCAGAATATTGGCCAAAGTATGCCTATCAATGAGTGTAATAGATTGTCAATGCCCTATTAAAGATGAACAATCTACACTTCAACAAACAGCAACACATTTCAAAAAAAAAAAACCCTCTTTCCTTCAATCGATTGGAGTCGAAATCTATCAAAGGAATCAACACACAACTCTCAAATTTCATCATATCATCAACCATATCCACATCCATTTAAGCAAAATTTTGAAAATGCACTGGAATCCCGCGATCAAGGCGAAAAAAACTCGCATGATCGTCGCCTGTAAACTTGTCTTTTTTAAAAGCCTTCCCAAACGTGATATGATGAATAAGAAAATAAGGTACAACATGGAAGCAAATTAGGGATATAATAGTACTCTAATATCATTTATTTACAACTCATATGACCTTATGGAACACATTCCTATTTAAATAAAACTTCAAACTCTAAAAGAATATTCATAGGACTTCACATTAAATAAGTCTTCCAAATAAGACTTATAAATAGTTTTTCCAAAAAATAATTAAATTTATTAGAAAGTCCTATTTTGGGAACTTCTGTATCATTTGGTCCCACGTTTTAAATAGTTAATTGAGGAGTCCTTATTAGGTGTAGTGTGTGACCAATAAATCCTTTTTTCAAACGTGGATGGGTATTGGTTAGATAGATATGCCCTCACTAGTTAATTGAGGAATTTTTTTTTTTTTTTTTTTTGGAGGAATGTGTGACAGGTATGATGTGATACTCCAATGTGACAAGTATTAATGTGACACTCCAACGATGGGACAACGTGACAGGTATAATGTGACACTCTAAAATTTTTACTCATCCTTAGTGTATTTTTTCCAAATGTGTCAATATGGTAGGTATGATGTGACACTTCAAAAAAATAAAAACTCTTTAATATACTTTTTTCAAATGTGACAACATGGCGGGTATGTTGTGACACTCTAAAAAAATTAAAAACTCCTTCGTACTTTTCCTAAATGTGATATGTGACACTCCAACGTAGTGGACCCAATTTGATTGAATTACTGCATGTCTTCATGTCACGCACCAAAAAACAATTAGTAAGAAATTCACGTCCCACACTGCGCGTGTTAAAAACAACTAAACTTTAAGAAATTACTAGTGCGTTTTTCGAACAATGTGACACAAAAACACCCCACCACCTTTCTCATACACAAAAATTCCTTAGTGTACTTTTCCTGAATGTGACATATGACACTCCAACGTGGTGGATCCAATTTGATTGAATTACTGCATATCTTCACGTTACGCGCCAAAAAACAATTAGCAAGGAATTCACGTCCAACACTGCACGTGTTAAAAACAACAGAACATTAAAAAGTTACTAGTGTGCTTTTTGAACAACGTGACACACAAACACCTCAGCATCTTCCGCATACATAATCACGCCACCTATTCCCCAACTGTACTAACAATGGCAAAACAGTCAACAAATAATTTAAGGAACCACTCAGCCACCAAAAATAATATTTAAGAATTCATATATTATAAGTTTACAAAACGGCATTTACTGGTCAATTTCTCAATAATAAAAGAACCACAAGTATAATTGTGGTAGAAATTTGTATATAAAAATTATAGAGTGCAATGAGATGAATGTTTATTACAACGTCATACTAATAAAACGGTTTTAAAAAAAATAATAATAATAAATTATAAGAATATTTTGAATGATACTTCTCAAATCAAAACGCCCTTGAAATTTTTGTTGTGCATGGTGGTTGGCTTGCAAGCAAAGCACTGGTAATTGAGTTTGTGAAAATAGATTAGAATCTACGCTTTGAGTGACAATAAAATGTATCAAATAGAAGATAGAGACACAACCCAACGTGAATAGGTCCAATTGCCACATTAAGATGGTGTTTAGTTCATTGTCATGAAATAGAATAAAATTATCATTTTATCAAAATATTTATTTTTATATTTGGTTAAACTAAAAATATAATAATAAATATATTATAAATGAAATCATCTTTCACTATGTTAAGAAAACCCAAATCCAAATTCAATATCAAGTGGTGGGATTCTATCTACATTCAATTACAAACTCAAATCCCTAATATTTTTACACAACGTGTTGTGAAATGTATGTAAACACTAATTACAACAAAGACACAATACGCATTTAAATACATATACAATCAAACAAACATACAAATGTCATCTACTATATGGTGTATGTGGATTAACGTCACACACTAAATGTAACATGCATCGTAGCACGATCATCCAGATCCCAATGTATAATAACCATCCTACGACGTGGTTCACATTCAACATCCAATTAACAATCAAAACCAAATACCCACAATCCAATCCTTAAACTCATACCACCCCACACATCGAACATATCAAAACACATCAACCATCACAATATAAAATACACACATTCAATTAGAATATTGGCCAAAGTATGCCTATCAATGAGTGTAATAGATTGTCAATGCTCTATTAAAGATGAACAATCCACACTTCAACAAATAGCAACACACTTCAAAAAAAAAAAAAAAAACCCTCTTCCTCTCAATCGATTGGAGTCGAAATCTATCAAAGGAATTAACACACAACTCTCAAACTTCATCATATCATCGACCATATCCACATCTATTTAAGCAACATTTTGAAAATACACTGGAATCCCGCGATCAAAGCAAAAAAAACTCGCACGATCGTTGTTTGTAAACTTGTCTTTTCTAAAAGTCTTCTCAAATGTACTATGATTAATAAGAAAATAAGGTACAATATGGAAACAAATTAAGGGTATAATAGTACTCTAATATCATTCATTTACAACTTATAAGATTTTATGGAACACATTCCTATTTAAATAAGACTTCAAACTCTAAAAGAATATTCATAGGACTTCACATTAAATAAGTCTTCTAAATATGACTTATAAATAATTTTTTCAAAAAATAATTATAAATTTGTTATGAGTTTGTAATAATTTTTAGAAATTATCCCGGTATGATAATTTTTCATTTTATTTATTTATTTATTTTGGTGGCCTAGGGTGGAGGGAAGGGGGTACGGGCTCTTGGCTCTTCTATTTTGGGGAAAAAATAATTTTATAAGAATGCAACCTCTAAAAAATTACACCCTAATTGTGTAAATTCAAATTCTAATATTTTTTTTGTTAAAAATTAGTAAAGTAATGTTAGAGAAAAGTGATTGATTCCTATAATTTTTTAATTGGATCACTTGATGAGTTTTATGAACCTAACCATCAACATTGATATAAGGAGAATGCTATTCTTTCATAACTTTATACAGAATCATTTATTAGAATGGTGTCACTATAACATTTTTTTAGTTTAGTGACGTTTGAAAGTATTATAAAATTATTGATTTAATGACATTTTTTAATCTTATGGCATTTTGAACAAGTGTCAGTTGTATTCGTACCACAGTAGATACTAGGGCCACAGTAGATACTTGCAAGTGCCACTACACCATCATGACTAAAAACTTTCAATGACATTTTAATGTCATGGTAGATATTATTTGTAGCACTATCAAGCGCCATTAAAAAAAGAGTTAGTGACACTTATAAGTGTCATTACACCATCAAGACTAAAACCTTTCAGTGACACTTTAATGTCATGATAGGCACTATTCGTGACGCTATCAAGTGTCATTCGTGACGATAATTCATTGTAGAACAATTTGATCCGCTCTTGCGGAGGCTCGAACCGCCAACCTCCCGCACCATAAACTTTATACACCACACTCTTCCCACTACACCTCTATAGCACCACATGATTATATATGCAACATATATTATTTATATAGTACATACATCCATGTTAATATAAAAGTATATGTATAAACATAATTATTTTATTGAACATAATTTATGTAAAATAAACTATTTACTAGCAAAATAAAAAAAGACCACTTTTGGCGACTAAAAATATTTTTGTCGCCAATTCTATACTTTTGGCTACTAAGTGTTTTTTAGTTGTTAAAAAACTTAACTTTTGCCGACCAAAATCGGATTTGGTCGCCGAAGATGCACTTTCAGCTACCAAAATTTTGGTCGCCAAAAAATTTAATTCCCGCCTTAGGATTTTAGTTCTCCCGCGTTAAAAATGACCACTTTTGGCGACTAAACTTATTTTTTAGTCGCCAATTGTAGTCTTTTGGCTACTAAAATTTTTTTAGTTGCCAAAAAGATTTACTTTGGGTTACTAAAATTTTTTTAGTTTTTAAAACCCATATAATCAGCGACCAAACTTAGTTTTAGTCGCCAAGTGTAGACTTTTGGCTACTAAAATTGTTTAGTCGCCAAAAAGCTTTACTTTTAGCCACTAATGCTGTTTTGCTTTCAGCGACCAATTTTTTTTTGGTCAGGAAATTTAGTCGCCGAATGTGCTTTTTCCTGTAGTGTATATTGAGTTTAATTTATTTATTTTTAATCATTTACTGCATTTTAAAAATTTAGAAAATATATTGGCATTTTTTATTTTTTCAAAAATGCCATTATAAGCTTGGAAAGTTTTTGGCTTCGTGGCATTTCTCAAAATACTATAAAATATTTATTTATGACACTTTTCACCTAAGTGCCATAAAAAGTAATTTGCACCCACCTAGTGTCTTGACATTTTTTAAAAAATGTCATTGCTACTAAAGTTTAGTGGCATCTGTTGGTAAATGTCACGAACATAATTTTTTTTGTCATTATTTTATAAAATGTCATAAAATTGATGTGATATTTCTTTATTGAAATGTCACTAGAGCCTTATATGTTTGTGGTTCTGTGGCATTTTTCTAAAACATTTAATGCCAATTTTTATTTTTGTGGCATTTTTCTAAAAACATGCCACTAGTGTAGTGTCACTAAAGTATAAATTTGTTGTAGTGACATTTTATTGCAGTGAAGTGACACTTTTTTTAATTGAAATACCACTAAAGCCTTGTATGTTTGTGGCTCTATGACATTTTTTTTAAAAATGCCATCAAATATTCTTTTTGTAACATTTTTTAAAAACATGCCACTAGTATAGTGCCACTAAAATGTGTTTTTGTTGTAGTGTGTGGTAGTAACAATTATATTAAGATGTGTCTTAGGTTTTTTTGAATAAAAGACATTTTTATTCCCTAAAATCACTATAAAAAATTAAAGTTTTAGAGGCTAAAATTTAGGGACTAAATTATTTTTTAAGCACCAAATATTTTTATTGCGAAAAGTACGTTATTATATTTTTAGCAACAAAAATTAGACATTAATAATGAATTATTATCCTTTTAGGACCAAATCTTTTGTCTAAAAAAATAAATCATTTTAAGACCAAATTATTTTGTCCCTAAAAATCTATTTATTAGGGACATTTTCAAAATTTTGTCGCTAAAAGCCTTGTTTTGGACTTTTCGGGATGACCTTTTAGCGACTATCCTCATGATGATAGAAATTGGTCCCTAAATGTCTTTTGTAACAAAATTTTCACTTTTAAAGACCAAAACATTTGATCTCTAAAACTCTTATTTGTTGTAGTGAATATGTGTTATTTGTCGTTTTAGTTCCTTAAGTTTCATTTTTGTTATTTTGATTTTCGAAATTATCAATTTGAGTCAATTTAATCCTATCTCTAACGTCCGTTTAAATTGAGAATGAGAAAAGTATTTTATCTTTGGTGAAAAGACGATTTTGGTCCCCAAAGTATGTATTCTTTGTCATTTTAATCATTTGAGTTTCAATTTGGCCATTTTGGTCCTCAAAGTTGTCAATTTGAGTTAGGACCAAATTGACTTAAATTGACAATTTTGAGGAATGTGACAAAAATTGTAACTTAAAGGACTAAAAATGACAATAAATGCATATTTTGGAGACTAAAACTGTCTTTTATTTATATTTTCGTTATTAATATAGACGGGCGTTAGATGTAGGACTAAATTGACTCAAATTGACAACTTTAAGAATTGAAATAACAAAATTAAAACTTAATGCACTATATAATCCATCTTTTTATCTTTTTATCTTTTTTTCATCACATCATCTCTCTACTTTTCTGCACATCTTTTCATAAAAAGACAAAAAATGCACTTTTTTAGGACACTCCAAACCAAAAATGACAAACAACACCTACTTTAGAAACCAAAAGTGTTCTTTTATCTCTTTTCTTCTTCTTTTTTTTTTTAAAAAAAAAAAAAAGTGGTAGACAAATAACTTAGCCACATCATTTTATATACATTTTTTATTATATCATTACACTTCATATAATTACACTTATAAAAAGTAAGTAGTATATATTGATTGAGATTACTCTTTCATAATTTCTGATTGGGCCAACTGGCCTATACTAAGCAATATTTTAATGATAATTTAGTTAGTTTAAACTCGATTTGAATTTGTTATCTATAAATCTCTCTCTCTCTATCTCAAAACAATTACCAACACTAAAAACTAAAGATTGTTGACAAAAAGGGAATAGGTCAAGAGTAAACGTCTATGAGGACGATACTATGATCAAAGAACATAATTAGATGTAGACCTCACTTTTACCAAATTTGTACCAATTTCGTGACATTGCTTTCATTTTTGTTAAAATTTTGCTTGTGATCAAAGCAGGTAGTATTTTTCATGGTAATGAATGACAGATGACTCACCATGATAGTAACTATCCATTTAGGGTTCATTAGGACAGACCATGAATGATAGATGGCTCACCAAGATAGTAACTATCTATTTAGAGTTCATTAGGACACACCAAGTATCAAAACTAAACAAAGATGTCTCAATCTTGTATGTCCCTTTCTATTTGGTTCATTGGAATGAGATAAAATAGAATAGAATGTTGATTCCTTAGACTTTATTATAGAATAATCGTTTTCTTAACATAATGAAAGATAATTCCATTTGTAATACATATATTATTATATTTTTTGTTTAGCCAAACATAAAAATAAATATTTTGATAAAATGATAATTTTATTCTATTTCATTACAACGAACTAAACACTACCTTAATGTAGCAATTGGACCTATTCACGTTGGGTTGTGTCTCTATCTTCTATTTGATACATTTTATTGTCACTCAAAGCGTAGATTCTAATCTATTTTCACAAACGCAATAACCAGTGCTTTGCAAACCAACCACCATGCACAACAAAAATTTCAAGGGTGTTTTGATTTGAGAAGTATCATTCAAAATATTCTTATAATTTTTTTTTTTTTTAAAAAAAAAAAAACCATTTTATTAGTATGACGTTATAATAAACATTCATCTCATCGTACTCTATAATTTTTATATAGAAATTTCTACCATAATTATACTTGTGGTTCTTTTATTATTGGGAAATTGACCAGTAAATCTCGTTTTGTAGATTTGTAATCTATAAAGTCTTAAATGTATTTTTGGTGACTGAGTGGTCCATTAAATTATTTATTAACTATTTTATCATTGTTAGTACAGTTGGGGGACAGGTGGCGTGGTTATGTATGAGGAAGGTAGTGGAGTGTTTGTGTCACGTTGTTCGAAAACCACACTAGTAGCTTTTTAAAGTTTGATTGTTTTTAATACATGTAGTGTTGAACGTGAATTCCTTATTAATTGTGAAGACACGCAGTAATTCAATCAAATTGGGTCCACCACGTTAGAGTATCACATATCGCGTTTAGGAAAAGTACACTAAGGAATTTTTATGTATAGGAAAGGTGGTAGAGTGTTTGTGTCACGTTGTTTAAAAAGCGTACTAGTAGCTTTTTAAAATTTGGTTGTTTTTAGCACGCGCAGTGTGGAACATGAATTCCTTAGTGATTGTTTTTTGGCGCGTGACGTGAAGACATGCAATAATGCAATCAAATTGGGTCTGCCATGTTGGAATGTCACATGTCACGTTTAGGAAAAGTACACTAAGGAGTTTTTAATTTTTTTAGAATATCACAACATACCCGCCATGTTGTCACATTTAAAAAAAGTATACCAAATAGTTTTTTTTTTTTTTTTTTTTAGTGTCACATCATACCTACCATGTTGTCACATTTGAAAAAAGTACACTAAGGGTGAGTAAAAATTTTAGAGTATCACATCATACTTGCCACGTTGTCCCATTGTTGGAGTGTCGCATTAATACTTGCCACATTGAAGCACCACACCATACCTGTCACACATTCCAAAAAAAAAAAAAAAATCTTCAATTAACTAGTGAGGGTATATCTATCTAACCAATACCCATCCACGTTTGAAAACAGATTTATTAGTCACACACTACATTTAATAAAGACTACTCAATCAACCATTTAAGACGTGGGATCAAATGATACAAATAAGAACTCCTCAATCAACCATTTAAAATATAAAACCAAATGATACAGAATTTTCCAAAATAAGACTCTCCAATAAATCTCCCTTTATTATTTCCCCAATTGGAGTTACTCGTGCTTTTTCGTCTCTCTGAGTGTGGTCAGCATTGGGTGTTTCTGAGAGTCTTTAAATATTTGGCACTGAACTCAAGTAGTTGAGACAAGCTGCTAATGGACGCTCCGGGGGTAGAAAATGCGAAAAGGCTACCAAAGATGAATGAACCCTCACCTAATGAAATAACCTCACGCTAGTGCTACCCTTAAAAGGTTTTGACGGAGGTTAATCGCTCTTCCTGCAATTCTTAATTTTAATAAGAAAAGCACGAAACTAGGGTAAGGAAGGCAATAATGAACCACAAGAAGTATAAAGTTTTGAAACCAGAATTCTACCACCGTAAAACTACACGCAGCTCTTTTCAAAATAAGACACAGAACTTTAGAGGTAGGCTAGAAAAGAAGGAAAGAGAAAGGCCAAGAGCGATATAGGTTAAAGATGGAAGTGCCGCTCCCTTGTGTTTGAGGACGTTGGTTGGTTGTTCCACTTGCTCTTGAAGCTTTATCAACATTGGGACGGGCTTTGAAGATCAGTGTACAAGAGCTTATTTACAATTGATCACATGCAACTCTTCTAGTCTCTCGAGGCAAAGTCAACTGCTTAACCTGACCAATATAGGTAACGGTAGGTGTGATTAATCACTAATCTAATCTCAATAACTAAATTCCACATCCTGACATTCTAACGTGTGACTCGCTGCCTGAACTTTTACTGTAATTATCGAATAAATCTATTTTTTTTTATTAATATCTATACGATCATAAAATGTGAACTGAGATCAAAATAGTGATCCAAGGGACTGAATTGGAAGTTGCAGTGCTTTTGTAACTAAAAGTTACATTGATGTGTTCTTTAAAAGAACAATAATACTATACAAATTTTATAAAATTTAAAAACTTTATTTTTTTCCTTAAATGTTCCAATTAGGTTAGTGATTTGTGTATCAAATTTCAAAATTACATTATTACAAGCTAAATATATGAGACAATTTTATTTATTTATTTACAAAGTTAGCTAAATATTTTTGTACAATCCAATCACACATTCATTGATACAACTCATAAATTCAGAAAACACCTAGCCAGAAAAAAGCAGTTATGTGGGTGATAAATAAACCAAATATAACAATCCTAATACACACAGCATCTGAAAAAATCGGACCGAACACTGCTTAAAAACTTCAGCTCCAGAATACCATTGGTAAATCACATTGTGTTTCATATAGGAGACCATTATGAATGAAGCATATGCAGATTGATCAGGGCAGGACAATTAGTCTGGTTCTTGAAAACTATAAAACAAAACAAAATGAACAAAAACTACATGAATACATACCATAGGATATAAAAACATGAGTTTGTGCAAGCCAATATAGAATACAGGATGGATCAATGAATAACAGAGAGTCCGCAATGAGTCACATACGATACAACAGATATTTTTTTAAACATATACATTTTCACTGTTCTTATTCGATAAATCTCTCCTACAGCATAAGCATGGAGAAGTACTGCTCAAACTCTTTATCAATGGTCAGCTTTTTGGGGCTCGGTGGAGTCTCTGCATTCAAAATAATCGAAATATTTCCACATTATTAAGGGAATAAAAGGAAAATAGAAAATATGAGATCATCTTCTCAATTACGTAACTATATTACCTTGGTTGACACTCCATCTTCCGGATGAAAGAACATAATTATTTGGAGACGGCCCCTCGGAGCATAGCATATCTTCAACTTCCTTATCTGTACATTCCTCAATGTTTTCATTTCCAAGTTCTAAGCAATTGAAATCTATGTGGGTCCCATATTCTAGGAGGTGCTCATCGAAATTCAAACATGCGTGTAGTCCAAAATCATTATGAGGAAAATTATGGTCTCCGCCAATATATGGTTGTTGGACTCTGTCAGCACCGGATTTTGTAAATGATCTGCTCTCCAAAGAATAGAGGCTATTCTTGAAAAACTCCAACTGAATTTTAGCTTCACCAGATATAGACATGGCAGAGTCTGAGTTTCCACCAAAACTATTGCTATCTTGTGCTGACTCTAGTTCTGATTCATTATCTCTTGCCCCAACAACAGTTTTACCCTTGCTTAGGAGTATGTTAAAGTCTTCTACTCTCAGGTTTTCATTAGATTGAGACTCTGAACTAGAGGTTCGATCCCAGCATTTATGCTTTGGGAGAGGCAAGCTTGATTGCCCAGCTTGAAATTTTCTTTTCTTGTTCAGGTAAACGAAGCTGGATTGCAGTACTTTGTTGACATCAGCACTGCAGTGACAAGTAAAAGGTGAGGAAAAAGTCTACATTTAATGATAAACTATATCAGCAATAATAATTTTGGCAATACTTTAAGGGGCCAAGACTCGAGAATGAAACATCAAGAAAAGAAGTGCATAAAAATTCAATCCTCTCTGTCATCCCATCTTGGGTTTTGAAAGTTAAAGATGATCGAAATTTGGCACTATTTAATGGTTAAACATGAATGGAAAGACAATAAGTATTAGTAACTCTCTGTTTAAAGATTGACAAACTTCTTTTGATGCAAGGATAATATGTACCAAAGACGAGCAATTTTGTTTAGGTATTGAAGCATTTAGCTGCAAGCCTATTAAAGAAGAGAAAAAGAAGATTGTAGGCAAGGAAAAAGCATATCAAGAGTGGAAAATAGTTGAAACTAAGTCCTGATTATCATATTTTCGGTCAAGTGAGCAGTGCTAACTATAAGATATATTTGTGTAAACCAGCTAGGAAGCAATATAATTCTTGGCAGCTGTATGGACTTGGGTTTGTGTGTCAGGTGCAACGCAAGGGCATTAAGGTGTCAATTGATCAACTCTTCAAGTCTTAGGACACAGTGATGCAACTGAATTGTCAAATAGACCAATCTTTCTTCTTCTATGACCAGAGCAGAATGTAATTCTATTTCCAAACAACACCAATATAGGTGCTTCATCCACCTTCAAATGGCCAGTAAATTCATCAATTCAGGTATTTTGTACACATATCTCATGCACACCCATACCCATTTTAATTATTTATTTTATAAAAACAAAGAACCCCCTGACCCACCTTTGGCAAGACCAGGGGTAAAAAACCAGATATGTGCGACCACCCGTTAACCTCATATATCGGGAAGAAATATAGCTAATTTGTGTATTATGAATAGTCAGTGTAACTTGTAAGATCTCTGTCTTTCTCTCTCCAAACAAGAGCAACTCAAGCATTATTAGCACCATCATCAACAAAGTGAAAACTTCAGTGGAGTCCTTCCAAGTTCCAACTTATTCAAACCCCTCGCATCTCAACTTGAGTTAGCAATCGATAAACAGCAACAAGTCTATAAGTCATGAATTTTAACCTTCAATTACCCTTTTGTTTGTTTCCAACAAATTTTATTATTATTATTATTTTGGATCAGCAACAGAGGGGTTACTCCTGAAACAATCCTATAATTAAAATCATCAACTAAAAACCCTAAAACCCACCATAAGATAGGAAATTCGAAGTACGTTGCAGATCCAACAGAGAGATCTATCAATTTCTTAAACTAGTAAACATCAAAGATGAAAGAATAGACTCAATAACTTGCTATTCTCTGCAAAAATTGTACTGAAAAGTAAAAGTTCAGACATGTAAATGTCAAAACCAGAGCATAATAAATCAAGTCAAATGAACAGTCAGTAAAAGCAAAGATTATTGAAAACCCAGAATCGAAACCTGTTAATTTCAGATGGGTCTTTGTCGTCTTCCTCCATAACACCGTCTTGGGTAGTCGATGAGATTAGGCAAGAGTGAGCTAAACAAACAATTAGGTCTCACTGATTTAACCGACTCTTCACTTGGTAAGTTTCATGCACCCAGTGTATCCAAACCTCCTATGATTTTTCATGTTTCTCTCTCTGTCCACTCTTTCTCTCCCTCCCCTCTCCTCTTTCCCTCTCCTCTTCCATCTTTTACTCTCACTCTCGCTCCCACTCTCAACTTGTCTTTGTTAAAACACCGAGCCCATACCCAAGGGGGTGTCCTCCACGATCATAGTTTATAGTTTGCAATGGCACCCCTCTACGTTTACTAAATTGACCCTTCATTCAATCATATTTTTAAGTTGAGTTAAAATGTCATGTTTTTTTATTCAGATGACGAAATTTGCCACATTAGTTGTATATAACATTTTTCTCGCATCATTAAACATATTACGTTTTCGATATTAGGATTTAGCTCAATAGTCTAATAGTCACACTTTAAAGTATAGTGAAAGAGAGGTTAAAAATTCGAACTAATATAATAACAGCGAATCTTTTTAGTTATAATCTAATTATAGAGAAAGTTTAGAAGTTTGAGTTGATAGAATAATAATGAATCCTTTCAGTTGTAATTTAACTATATGAACTTATTATTGTCATCTTTGTCCCCAAAAAAAATAAAAAATAAAAAAATAATCTTAAGTTTTTACTAAAATCTCACTTTAGTTCTAATATTTTTACTGTGTTCTCTTTATAATTTTAGTCATTACGACTTCAATTAAGGTGTAAAAAATTAGTTGCCGCAATTGAAAATAGAGAAGGTTAAAGTGAAAATTAGTAAATGTACAAGGTTCTAAGGGCAAGTAACCCTACTTTAAACCAATACATATGAGGGTGTCTCATGTTTGAAATTAAAATTGGACCATCCAATCTAGTCTATGGGGCTTATTTTTGGGCCTCTTTTTTATAATCTGAATCGTTTAATATGTAGAACTTGTCGAGTACTATATCCCTTTAAAATATCACGTTGATCGGATATCGATATCTATTTGATCGTATCAGATTTGTATTTTAAAAAAAATAAACGGTGAAAAAATAAACGATTGACAAAAATTTGATCCAATCAAATAACTATTGATATCCGATCAATGTGATTTTTTACAAGAATATAATACTCAACAAGTTCTACACATTAACGGTTCGAATTATCGAAACGGACCCAAAAATGAGCCCATAGGCCGGACTGAATAGTCTAGTCTTAATCTCAAACATGAGACAAGCTGGACCCAAAAAAATGAATGAATGAAAGAAGAAAGAGGTGACAAAAATTTTTACTAATAATTCCCCCCCCCAAAAAAAATTAATAAAATAAAATAAAATAAAACAACAATCAAAATTATGATCTCTTCTTTTATTTTAAATTCTCAAAATGAGAAATGATGCATTGAAGTTGTTAAACATTTTATTTATTTATTTATTTCTTAGCTAATTTTAGGATTATCAAGGTTAGTCTCATATCAGATATTTAAGTCTTGTTTGGCAAGTGGCTTTTTTAGCCAAAAAATTAAAAAGTCATTAAAAAATCAAAAAACTAATAATCTATATCCAAAAGTGAAAGATTTCATTTTATCTCTACTTTTTGCACTTTTTTTCGTAAAAAATCAAAAAGTCACTCCAAACATATTAATTTTTTTATATCATATTTTTGCCAAAAATTAAAAAGTATGTTCCCAAACGAGACCTTAATAACTCTCTAAATTCTCTCACAAATAAGTGTAATTAGAAATTTTTTGTCACAAGTACAATTTAGAAAAAAAAATCTTTACAAATACAAAAGTTTGTATTGCTTTTCTTTTTTATCTTTTTTACTTTTATTAAGGGCTATTTTGGAAAGATGGTTATCATCAATTTTTTAGTTAAAAGCTAATTATAATCAGTTTTTTATGAGAGAGAGAAGTGAATTATAATCTGGGAAGTGGATTATAACCCCCTTCCCAAATGACCCCTAATTAACAATCAAGTTCTTATTCTATTTTTGTTAAAAAAAACAATTATATCCTCTTAGAGTATCTCAAACGGTACAATAAATTTTTCATCAAATTTGAGTAAAAATTTCATTTGATATCAAGTGCTTCAACGGAGGTTTTTGAAGCTTTTTCAGAACATCGGTCGACTGGGAGGATGTCTGGCATGTTGACTAGTCAGTGTAAATTTTTCATAAATTTTTGCCTTTAGGTGTTCCTCCGGGGGGTCGACCGAGTGGACGACCAGGGTAGTGTATTTTTTTCACAAATTTTTGCCTTGAGGTGATTATCTGGGGACATCCAGAGAAACATTTGGAGGACATCCAGTGGTAAAAATTAAACGATTATGAACAGTGATTTAATGAAAGACACATTAATACTTAGTTTGATGAAAAAAAAAGTAAAATCTTAAATTTTATACCTATTTAATGAAACCGTTAAAATAAAAAAATAAATTATTTTTTATCAAATTTAAACTTGATGATAAGTAGGGGAGATAGTCTTATACAAATTGGATAAACAGGGCGCGTGGGATGAGTTGGTTAAAAATTTAGTCGCTAATTAGGACGGAACCATCTTCAGGTCACGTGGGGTTAGCTGGCTAGAGACAGGTGGTCCTGTGGGGCCCTCGTCCCATGTTATTTACAAATCCACCTGTCCCTAAAAAAGATTGGACCGTTCGATCCGTGTCCATGAGCCCGTACACCAATTCTATTTTTATCTTCAAACTGATTTTTATAATATTTTATTTATTTTTTAAAAAATTAAAAGTAATAAAATTAAGAAATTATAATTATTGGATCAATAAATAAAGACCTAAAATATTAACCAATTAATTTATTAAAATAAGACTCGGGATAAATCTACAAACTTGGACTAAACAATCCAATTCTTGTTTTAGGATTAGACATGAACTAAACTTTCAAAAATTAGTAAGATAAATATGTCACTCTATCTATGCAGCCTAATGTTTTTCACAAAAGAAAATCGCAAAATACATTAGATCTTTTATCCATTAACTATCTAAAGGAGATGAGTCAATATTATTCTAAATAAAAAAATTCACTATGTTATTAATAAAAAAGAATACCATGTAAATAATATCTCATGTTATTTGAAAGTAGTTGAATAATTACCAATTTATTACTCAACTCCCACCCAGAATATTCTTATAAAAAATGTAATGGACTACGAAATAGGACACAAACACAATCAATGATATATATTCTTATATATAGTTAATTAATAACTAACCTAAAGTATGGGGAAAGAAAGGGTTGCCTGGCTTGGAAGAAGTGGTACCAGTACCATGCTTAGCATCCACAAAACAAAAACAGTAGTGTGCCATAGAATATGCCTCTTTATCATTAGGTGCTCCATCCATTACAACATTTTTTATGTCAATTTTTTCATTATTTTTTTAATTGGAATAAATAATACATTCAAGTGTATTTAGAGAAATTACTAATAAAAATTACATATGATTATTGAAAAATAATTTTAAAGAGAATCCCAGAGAATTAATGAAAAGTTTCATATTGACCTAATCAAACTTTTCGAGACCATTTAGAAATAAATTCCGGCTAATTTGTTTTTTTAAATTAAAAAAAAAAAAAAAAAAATGAGTCCGAAGTTAAGCAATGAGTTGCCACCTCAAACCAACTTTCCTGGTAGGTTTCAAATATTCAAAAGCACATTCAAGTACTTCCACTCAAATCAAAAACAAAAAAGCACTTCCAAAAGAATGCTGGAATGAATAACAAATTGCATTAACCACAACAATTTTCAATTTTGGCAAAGTTACAATAGTTACAACTTTATACTTTTGATCAATTGAGATTTTGGTGGGTTAAGTGGGGATCTCAATGATTCCCTCTTTGTACATGAGATGTATCAGCAGAAGGTAATGATCCTAAACTCTACATTATCCATATAATCACCAGCCACACGTACCTCTATCTGAATGTATCAAAAAACTCGCTACCCTCCTTGATTGTGAACAATAGTGGGAAAGCAAAGGGTGTTCGTGGCACTAATCTCATTATCGACCTAACTTGCATCAGAAAGCTTCAAGAAATACAATTCTGGTAGTATTTACCAACTGATAATTTGTGCCTTTTCTCCCTCTTCAACTTCTCAAGAACAGTGTACAAGCAGCAAAATTTGTAATGGGAACGCCAGAGACTTCTCTATCATTCTCTTCACAGTTAAAAAACCAAAATTTCCCAACCAAACAACAGTGAAACTCATTTTGATGCTGACGCACTCATTTTCTCATACGCTGTCCGGAAGCGAAGACCAGAGCCAATATGCCTCGACGTGGGAAATGCCCAGCAGAGGATGTTTGGACCCAGCGCCTGAAGCAGTTATGAATAAGCAGTTACGGCAAAAAAATTAAGTGACCAAGAAATGTTAAAGAAAACCAGTATGACTTCACAACAATCTATGGGTTTCCAGGCAATAAATTTGAGAGGTCTCTGACTACAAGTTTTTTACTAGTAAGTAGTAACCACGGTCATCTGGTCAACCAAATAGGTTTGAGACATTGATACTCAGTCAGTGAAACACACTCCTCGTCAGTCACTGAGAAAATGGAGCGATTCCAGGAAAACAAGAAAAATAGAGAAAATAATTCTTTACCGAATTCAGATTTTCATAAGCACCAAGATCATAAGGATGTGAATAGACATCCCCTCCTTTCTCTGCAAGCCACATAGCTCTCACTCCTTCATGGTACTGCAAAAGCATAAAACAAAGCAATCACAATCATAAAAATGGTTTGGCCATCAAACAAATGATCAATGAGCCAATGACAAATAATGCCAATTTCTTCCAACCTCTATTGTGGTCTTATTTCGCAAAATGAGGTAGATATGCCAACCCAAAAGAACGCTCAGAGCCACACTTAATGGGACAAGCAGCAGCCCAGAAATGACCTGGAAATGGAAAGTGATAATTAAACTGACTTATATGAGAGAATGTAACGCAAACCAGATAAATAGACTGTCGGTGATATTACATATATAGTTCTGAAAGATCCTTCACGCTCATCTTTTTCAGAATCATTCATCAGACTGCCCAGAAGCAAAACCTGAAAACATAATATAGAAAAAATTACTTTCTTGAGCTTTTTCCATTAATCAAACTAAGCAGCTAAAAACATTTAACAAAATTTTTTATACCCATTACGCATAAAATAATTAAAATGCATCAGAAGGCATAGATGAATGCAGTCATAGCATAGATAAAACAATCAGAATTTTTTTTACATTGGGGGATAAAGAGTCAAACATACCAGCGAGTAAATGCATGCAATTACAGCATACAGAACGAAAACGAAGAAGACCTTATAGTTTGCGTGTCCCACGCAATTGTTCATCCATATGCAATGGTGGTCCTTACATTCAAAAGGCAGCACTCAAACACATTACACAGGATATTTGAGAAACTGCACCAAGTATAAAATTAATCATGCGTACCATTCGCAAAACACATCTTTTACATACACGGCAATGATGTGCACGGGGTGGCTTGTAGTGAGAACACTTCTGGCAGTATCTCAAATCCCCACCCTGTGAAATCAAATCGACATAAAAGTCAGTCTGCAAGAGTCAAATATCAAGCTTCGGATAACTAATTCCAACTTCAGATTAGTGTCATTTAGTTCTATTTTTATTAATTTAATTCATGTAATTCACGATATTTACAATATTTACTTATTTTATTCCCAGTTCAGTTACAATGTGAAACAAAGGAGCATTTCAATTCAATTTCAAAATGCCTTGCAAGGTTTTCACTATTCTTAAAAATATTACTACACCTGCAACTTGCATGACTTCAATAAAAAGCCCAAATACCCAAGACCTAATTCAAAATCCCATTTTTTTAGCAGGTTTCCACAGTTTGATACATACAAAACAGCATCCACCAGGTGACATAAAAAGGGATGGTGTGACAGGACATCTCAACATAGAAGGCTTAAAACCACCTTTTACTTGATTTTGGTTAGCTACTAATTTATTTTTCAGTCATAGGCCAAACCACTTCAAGATACTTGAAAGTATGGCCATTAAATTTCTACCTGATTCACATCCCAGCAGCAAAGACTAGCCCAACAAACTTGATTACTACATTCTCAAATCAATACCAAAGGGGGATCAAAATAGGTATATCATCAACCAATGAAGTAGTATTTCAATCAAATTCTTCTTGTACCTTTCAACTTATAAAATAAAATGAAAATAAAACATAATAAAAATTTGTTTTGTCATGTCAAGAATCAATATTTCTCCTAGCAGGGACCAAGTCCAAAAAAATAAGAATGGTTGTAGTAGAAGAGAGCCTATGTAAGGCGTCTAATCCCATCTTATGATCATATGATATATCCAAGCAAACTAAGGCTTTTCAATTGAATTGAGTTGAGTAAAATATCTTAGCAAAATCACTTCAATTTGAAATCAGAAGACACCCAATTCTTGAAATACATCAGCAGAAAGTTAAGGTGGTTCATTTGACAGTAATGTAACAATCTTTCACAAATTCCCATAACAAAAAACAGTATATATATCAGAAACCCATGTCACAGCGATTGTCCCATTGACGAAACAACATTGAATTTGTCACCAAATCAATAATTGAATAGAGTAATATGAAATTTTAATCTCACAAGAATGAATTGGTTAACACAATCAAGATCACCCAAGAAAACAAGATGAGCTCAGATTGAAACAATTGCGAAATAACGCATCCAAAAACAAAAACCCTAAGAGCGAAGAACGAGAAAAAAAAAAAAAAAAAAAGAGGAAAAAAAAGTCAACGGCACCGGAGGGGAGTTGAATGAAATACCTTGCGCTTGATCTCGTGGATGGGGTTGTCGGCGTCCTCGACGTCGGGCGTGAAGGTGTCGGGGACCCGACCCGGATCCTTGTAGACGGCGGCAGCGTAATTGAAGGAACACATGAGAGCGAGGGCGGTGAAAACGACGGCGTTCATGATCCCGGGAGAGGACCCGAGTCCGAACCACTGGTCCACG
Source organism: Camellia japonica (assembly GCA_030407325.1). Taxonomy (NCBI): domain Eukaryota; kingdom Viridiplantae; phylum Streptophyta; class Magnoliopsida; order Ericales; family Theaceae; genus Camellia; species Camellia japonica. The sequence continues at coordinate 13,746,650 of JAPPVO010000016.1, read as the reverse complement.
AACACGAACACCGTCGAGATGTATATGTAGCCGATCGCCGTAATCACAACGGTGACGGGTAGAGAGAATCGGCAGCTCTTCTTCATTTTGATCGGAAGGCTGAAGGAGATGGGATGGAGAGGTGGTGGTGATGGTGGTGGTGGAGTGGTATCGGAGCCACCGGCGTAGGAGCTTACGACGGCGTCTCCGGCGGTTGGGGGGTGAAAATGAAAGGGAAATGGGGGGGTTTGGTTGGTTTGGGAAATTTTGAGGAGTTGTGGGGGGTGGAGAGGGTGGTGGGTGAGTGGTGCGAGAGAGGGTCCAGGAAATCTAGATGGTGGTGGCCTCTCAATTTTACTATTATGGGCTTCTCTTTTGCTTTGCTTTCCTTTTACGATTACATTATTAACATCTTTTTTTGGAAATAAATAAAATATGTTTATAATTATTTATGAAAATCACAATACGAATTGTGTTTACAATTATAAATATATATGAATTGTGATTTTTAAATATATATATATTTTTTTAATATTTTTTTTTTTTTTTTTATATTACTGGCCTATCACCCGTGCTATGCACGGGATAATTATAAATATTTATATTTGTTTTAGATTTTTTTTAATATATAAATTACTTGTTTTTTAAGATTTTTTAAAAAATAATTTAATAATCTTATCACTAACCATATATATGAGAGAAATTGAAAATGGTATTGTAGTAACTATACACGGATTGTATCTATAATTATTTGTATGAGAGCTCTCACAGGCCTTGGGATTAAAAATCTCATTTTGCTTAATATATAGTATATATATATATAGATATATAGATAGTGGTAATCCGTACTATGCACAGAATTTTATAAATTAAAAAAAAAATTATTATAATTATTAAATAAGCTTTAAAGATTTTTTTTTTTTAGTTTTTTTATTTTTATTTTATATAATATATAAGATATAGATAGATATCTACAACTTTAATAAAAATATTATCTGATTTTTTGGGAAGAGAAAATGAATGCAAGTTTTAATTTTTTTTTTTTTTTGAAATTAGTGAGAGAGATTAGGAGGGAGAGATTATAAAATATTTTTGTTCTTAAATAATTATATTACTAAATCAAAATTTCAATTTAGATGTTATATTTTTTTGAGATCTATAGCTAAATTCTTATCTTCTTTATTTTTGTGTGTAACTATAGTGTATGAGAGAAATTGAAAAGGGTGTTGCAGTAATTATGAGAGAAGTCAAAAGGGATTGTGGGTTGAGAAAAGTTAATAAATGTTGAGATTGGGTTGGGAGAAACAATAAATGCTGAGGTTTTTTTTTTTTCTTTGTTAAATCAAAAAATTAGAAAATTTGAATTAAGATATTGGAGCGCTCACAAGGCCTGTGAGTTAAAAAAAACCCTTTTTGCTTAATATATAAGATATAGATAGATATCTACAACTTTAACAAAAAATATTTTCTGATTTTTTGGAGAAGAGAAAGCGAATGCAAGTTTTAATTTTTTTTTTTTTTGAAATTGGGAGAGAGATTAGGAGGGAGAGATTATGAAATATTTTTGTTATTAAATAAATAAATCAGTTAATATTTTTTAATCTATTTTGTAAATTAAAAAATTAATATTTTAGAAAATTTATTAATTTGTCCTATTAAGTGATTTAAAATTTTGATAGATATATATAAAAAAAATACATAATTATATTACTAAATCATAATTCAAATTTAGATGTTATATTTTTTTGAGATCTATAGCTAAATTTTTATCTTCTTTATTTTTGTGTGTAACCATAGTGTATGAGAGAAATTGAAAAGGGTGCTGCAGTAATTATGAGAGAAGTCAAAAGGGATTGTGGGTTGGGAGAAGTTAATAAATGTTGAGGTTGGGTTGGGAGAAACAATAAATGCTGAGTTTTTTTTTTTTTTGTTAAATCAAAAAATTAGAAAATTAGGATTAGGATATTCGAGCTCTCACAAGGCCTGTGAGTTAAAAACTCCCTTTTGCTTAATATATAGTATAGATATTAAAGTTTAATATTTTGATAATAATCATATGTATTGGATTTTTCAAGAAATTAAATGTCTTTTTTTTATATTATATTAAAGTTTAATATTTTGATAATAATCATATGTGTTGGACTTTTCAAGAAATTTTTTTTATGCTTGTTCTTAATGCATTTAAATGTTATTATGAGGGATAATAATCATATGTGTTAAGACTTTTCAAGAAATTCATGTGTGTTGGATTTCAAATAATTTTTTTTATGCTTGTTTTTAATGCATTAAAGTATTATTATGATGGTAAGACTTGGGAGTTGGGAGAAGTTAACAAATGCTAAGATTTTTTTTTTTTAAATCAAAAAATCAAGAAATTTAGATTGGGAGATTGGAGCTCCCACAAGACTTGGAGTTAAAAACCCCCTTTTGCTTAATATATAGTATAGAAGTATAGATATGGAGCTCTGCTGGGGACCCAGTGGGGGTGACCATAGCGAATCAGGATTCCCTCCTTAAAATTTCTACTTCACTTCTTACTTGTTAAGTTATTGGATCCACTTTTAGGCTTAATTTTGATAATTCGAAACGTCATATTTTAAAATTTGTTGAGTATATTATACCTGTAAAAAATCAAGTTAATATCAGAAAGCATGTGTTCTGATCATTGAACTAAAATTCATTTTTAAAAAAAATTTAATAAACAGTTTCCGAACACATACTTTTGATATCCGATCAACTTGATTTTTTACAGATATGATATAATCAATAAATCTTAAAATATGAACGGTTCGGATCATCGAAATTGGGCTTAAAAGTAGGTAAAATAATCCAGCAAGTAAGAAGTCAAAAGGAATTTCAAGGAAAGGATCCAGATTCGACCCCAGCACCCTCCACCTCCACATGGGTGGCTGTGAAGAGCAAGTCTTCAAAAAAGAAAAAAAAAAAATTTCCATCAATCAAAAAACAGTGGGAGTGGTAGGAGTCTAAATCTTTTCTGTAAAATATGGGAACAAATTGTATTGGGTAAATTACACTGACACCCCCTGAAGTTTATATTTATTACAGTTTCTCCCCTCACCTTTTGGAAATTACATCTCCCCCTTGAAGTTTAAAGTTTCATTACAGATTCCCCCTTCAACAATTTAATTTTTCTAAATACCAATTTTGCCCTCATTGGGTAAATTACATTGACACCCCTCACATTTTAGAAATTACAATCCCCCCTAAGGTTTAAAGTAACATTACCAATTGCCTCTTCGGTTAGTATTAGTTGAAAAAAAAAATTCATTGAAAAAAAAATTAATTGGAAAAAAAAAATTTGAAAGTAAAGTTTTTAAATTTTTGTTTAAAAACCAACATAAGCTCATTTTTTGAATTTATATTTTTTTCTCAAATTTACAAACTGAGACAACCATTATAAACCAAAAAAATTATCAAACAAGTTTTTATGAGAGTTTTTTAAATTTTATAAATATAAATTGAAAACTGAAAACAAAATAATTACCAAATAGTTGATGGTAAAAATGTCGTAAAATTAACAAATAATTAAATAAGTTACCAACGTAAGAAATGACTTATCAAAAGATTCTTAGGCTATGTATGGTTTGATTTTTTATTTTTTTTTAAAAAATTAAAAATTAATTTGATTAAGAAATAAAAAATAAAAAAGTAAAAAACTATTATGTGTTTGGTGGTACATAGCCTAAGTATTCTTAGGCTGTATGGTTTGATAATTATTTTTTATTTTTTATTCCTTAACCAAATTAATTTTTAATTTTTAAAAAAAAATTCTAAAATTCAAACTATACATAACCTAAAAATCTTTTGATAAGTCATTTCTTACGTTGGTAACTTATTTAATTATTTGTTAATTTCACAACATTTTTACCATCAAGCCTGTTTGGTAACCATTTCATTTCAATTTTCAATTTATATTTATAAAAATTTTAAAAACTCTTATAAAAACTTGTTTGATAATTTTTTTGGTTTATAAAAGATTGTCTCAATTTGTAAATTTGAGGAAAAAGTATAAATTTAAAAAATAAGCTTACGTTGGTTTTTAAACAGAAATTTAAAAACTTTACTAACAAAAAAAAAATTCAATTAATTTTTTTTTCAAATAATTTTTTTTCCAATTAATTTTTTTTTCAATGAATTTTTTTCCAACTATTACTAACCGAGGGGGCAATTGGTAATGTTACTTTAAACCTTAGGGAGAGGATTATAATTTCTAAAATGTGAGGGGTGTCAATGTAATTTACCCATTGAGGGCAAAATTGGCATTTAAAAAAATTAAATTGCTAAAAGGGAGAATCTGTAATGAAACTTTAAACCTCAGGGGGTGTTAGTGTAATTCACCCAATTGTATTTTAGTTTTTCTTTTTAAAAAAAATTGCATTTTAGTTACCCGCCTGAAAAATAATCAGTATTTAGTTTTAATTTTTTGAATTTTAATTTTATAAGAATTTGAGTTTTTTGTTTTTTATATTTTTTGTTTTATAATTTTAAGTAATATTTTTTTTAGATGCACTTTACTTAGATGTATCTATAAGTAAAATATTTATGAAAAATATTTTAAAAAACTAATAAATGCACAAAATTATGAAAAATATACTGAATTTTTATATATTTTTATATTTTTAGTGTTTAGTGAATTTTTTTTTAAAAAAAATCATAAATATTATACTTTTTAAGTATATTTATGTTAGGTGTATCTAAAATTTTTTTAAAAAAATGCTTAGAATATTTTTAAAAATTCAATGAAAACAAAAAAATACTGAAAATAAAAAAATAAAATTTTTGAAAAGTGAATTTTGAAAATCAAAACCAAACAGAGTGAATAATATTTTTATGATATTCTTTATATATAGTGTAAGTCTTTTATGTGTTTGGTGTAAAACTTTATTATGTGTCAAATTTATAAAATAAAAAAATATATTTGAAAACTGTTCTATTTATTTTTAAGGATAATTACATTGACACTCTCTTAGATTTGATTTAGTTACATTTCACCCGCTAACGTTTTTAGAAATTACATTCATACCCTTGTAGTTAATAGTCTCATTTCACAAACCCCTTACTTGTATAAAAGATAACAACTTCAAGTAAAAATACAGAGGAAATTACATTAAAAAAAAAAATAAAGCAAAGAAAAAAAAAATAAAGCAAAGTAAGAAAAGAGATAGTGCATGAGTTTAATATTTTCATCTCGTCTAAATAATTACAATGATAGGGGAGTTAGTGTAATTTCCCAAACATCGAGGATGATATGTATTAAACTCAAACATCAGGAGATGTAAGTGTAATTTACCCTATTTGTAATTTGTTATTCTACTATAAAAAGGGAAAGATTATGATACACAACTCTCAAATGGTATATATCATATGCATTTTATAACTAAATAAAAAAAAATGTCACAACTTCATATTTTCTGAGACTTAAATATATATATATATATATATATATAACCAAACACTATGTGAGGCATAAAAAAATATATTAAAATAATGTCATAACTAAATAATAAAATTGGGCATAATTAAATAATAAAATGACATAACTAAAAGTGTATATAATATGTTAATGTATATACTAGATTTACATTTACACTTATCTTCTTGTATTGAAGATATAGCTTATCTCTATCTATCTCTATCTCTATCTCCTTCTATCTCTATCTCTCTCTATTTCTATCTCCTTCTATACTTATTTAGGTTTGTGTTCAACCTATAAATACAAGCCCTCCTATTGTATTCTATTCAATATTATTATACAGATACACAATTCTTATATTTCTTTCAATCATTCTAACATAGTATCAGATCTTAGGTCTTCAATCCTAGCTCATCTTTTCTCCTGCTCATTGCCTGTACATAGTGACATTATGGCATCTCTCTTCTGTTTCATTAATACACCATTCTTTGTTCCACAACACTGTTTTATCATCATTTTGGACCAAAATTTTATAAATTTTTCATCAAAGTGCTCGGAACTGTGCCCTCGTTCCAACGCCACCAGGCTGGTTGCCAAACTCCTCCGCATACGCCTCACGCACCTATTTTCTCCTCGGCACGTCCAACCTTCCGCCTCCACTCTCACACGCGCCAAAACGCACCCCTTCGTGCACCCACGTACGCCGTCCTGATACCGTGCACCCGCGTGCGCCATCCAACTACCGTGCACCCGCATGCGCCATCCTACTATCATTGTGACGACCCCATCACGTATAATGATTAGTACTTAATTAATTAAGGAGATTTGAAATTTAATTGTCAATTATTCTAATTTAATCTGAGATTTAAGAAAAACTATGAAGGCTGATTCGTATGTGATTCTACTAAGGATTTATTTTAGAATTAAAAATTGAAAGCCTAAATGGCTGAAGATAGTACACATGGTGAATTGAATTATTTAATTTCGAGTATCGGACCGTATGGAGTTTAAATTAAATATTCGATTCAGATTTAGTAAAATTGAAATTTCATTAATTGGGTTCGAATGGAAGTTAATTAAATTAATTAAGTTATGAGGGTTGAGAATTACGATTAGTTTGAATTAAATTTACTTATGAGGTGCCCAATACGTAATTTATTGACGAAGAGTTTGAAGTTCAAGCTAAAATTGAAGGACTTACTGATTTGGGAAATCAAAATTGATGATGGCGATAAGTTTAATTTAATATTTAGAGCCTTCGAAAGTTTGATTAAAATCTGATTCAGAATGGTGAAGATTAAATATAATTAATTGGGCCTTATGGAAGTTAAATTAGACTAATTAAATTATGTAGGAATTGTAATTAGTTATGATTAATTAACTTATGTGCTAATTATGATTAATCAAGACCAAGTGCTACTTAATTAAACTAATGTGTGATTAGTGTACTAAACTAATTCTAGCATACCACCACATGGGTTCACATTATTAGGACAAGTGTCCCACTAAAAAGAAAAAAAAAAGAAAAAAAAAAAAGAGAAGAGAAGATGAATGAAGTCTTAGGAGCCTTCAACCTGCTGGAATCAAATTAGAGAAAGAAAGAGAGAGAGAGCATGGCTGAGAGACCAAGAGGAAGAAAGAAAAGGAAAGGAGAAAGCCTTCTGGGTTATCAAAACTCAAGTTAAAAATTATGAAAAATTCATCATGAGGTAAGGAATTCCATTTTTTTTTGGGTATTGTTTAATTAATTTAGACAAAAAGTGATTCAAGATGATTTTTGAGGGAATTAAAAATAAAGCTTTGTAGATCAATTATAAATTGTTAAAATTTGGGTTTGCATGTAAAATCAAGTTAGGATCAAGAGTGTGAATTATGATTTCTTAAATTTGTTAAACTTGGGTTCAATTTAATGTAAATAGAAGAAGTTAGCAAAATGATGAATAAATGGAGTTATGTTTAATTTATGGAAATAAAAATTTAGAGAGTAATTAGTTGAGTATGATTCTTGTTATTCTTCATGAAGTTGAAACTCATCCTTACATGCATGTTGGAATTTCAATGTTTTAGACTTTAATTCATGAGTGAAAGACTTATAAGTTTAAATTTGGAATAGATATGAAGAAAATTAAGCTAGGCTCATGTTTATGAAAAATTAGACATTGATTTGATTTTGATCGCTAACCCATGCATGCAATATAATGAAAGAGTTTTATTCAAAATTTAAATATGTTATGGAACATTTATGATTATGAATTAAGTTTTGGGTGTGATATGAAGAAAATTAATTAAATCTAAATTTGGCTAAATCAAGAATTAAATTATGATTTGATTTTGAATATAGAAAATTAGTTAGTTTTAATCTTAATTTCATTCATGCAAATACTTTCCTAAGAGTCATATAACTTTAATTTCATGTAAATTAAAAAGGAATTAGTAAAAGGGTGAAGAAATTGAATTAGATTCAAAATTATAGAAGTTAATTTGGAAATAACCATTTTGGGTTTGAATTTATTTGTCATACATGAAATTGAGTTTCAATGGCACATGCATCATGAATTTGCAAGAGTTTTGGAAGTTTGATTCATGTTTTAAAATTTGTGGATTTGAATTGAGTTTGATATGGAGAAAATGAGTTAAAACTAAATTTGGACAATTGGAGCATGATTTTGAATGAATGATTTCTAATTGAGGGTGTTTACTAAATTATACAATGGTTTTTTATATTTTTGAACCAAAAATACAAGTTTTAAGGCTTTAAATATCAAATTTGAACTTCAATGACAATTCTGGAAATTCCAAAATTCACACTATTCGCTCGAGCAAGGAAAGTCTCGCTCGAGCGTGAAAATCGAGCTCCCAGAAGTTTTGCAAAATTTTACAGTCCGCTCGAGCGACCAAAGTGGCGCTCGAGCGAAGACCTTATTTTCAGCATATTTTGAAAAATTGCATTTAATTCACATTTTTATTCTCATCTCTTTCCAAAGCATTCTAAACATGATTTATGGCTCAATAAGGATTAATAAGCTAACAATCAACATTAATTAGTTGATTAAAGAATAAGTCAGTAACTTAGTGTTACTTGATTAAGAAGCCAAGTGAGGAATTGGTTTATTCAAAAAATAATGATTTAGTAATAAAAAGGAGTTTGTGAAATGAGGACCCAATTCATTTGACTAAAGGAAGGATAAGCGTAGTGGACCTTCGAATTATTTAGACAGAAAACAAGAAAGTCAAGTTTGATCAAGGGAGTAATATTGTGTTTCAATGTGTATATGTTATGTGTTTGTGTAGGTCACGCGCTATTGTCTGCTTGTTCTGTCTGATCTGCTTCAGCTACTATCTGTGAGTAATAACTCTGTAAAGTTATATTTAACTTTAATTATTTTCTGATGATATGAGATGATAAGTTTCTGAAATGTTATGTTTTATATGAATGAATGATTGTCCAATTTTCTTTGAAACGTAATTGTGGTATCCTTAGCAGAGGCTCTCGCCCAGGGGACATAATACTATGGCTTATGGTCATGAGGCCCTAGCCCAGGGGTTAATACCGTGGCCCAAGCCCTTGCCTAGGGAAAATAATACCGTGGCACAGGCTCTCGCCCGAGGGAAACAATACCATGGCCCACGTATGAGATATGTTACCCGGTACCGCAGGTTCCATTATGGAACTTGATATGCTTGACCAACATGATATGTTACGCTAAAGAAAGTACCACACATGATTTGAATATGAATATGATTATGTGTAACAACCCAGATTTTTAATTATTTCGTAAAATTTATACTAATATTATTTAATTACAGTTGGAAAATATATAATTTATTATATATTATTATGTGTAATTTTGTAAAACAATATAATTATTAAAAGTTTAGGGGTCAAAATATAAATAATAATAAAATAATTAATTAATTTACTGTTGGTATACGATAAAGTATAATTTAATTAAAGATTAAATTATTTATATAATTATATTAAAAACTTGGATCAAAATGTAATTATTTTAAATATCTATTAAGATAAGTATAAATCTTGAGCGAATCTTCCACCTGGCCATGTGTTGGCCCGAGGACGCCTTATCTCCCTATAAATAGGGAGTGATTCAGCTGGGAAAGGAAAGAAGAAAGAAAGAAAAAAAGAAGAAAGAAAGGAAAGAAAGAAAGAGAGGAAGAAAGAAAAGAAAGAAAGAATGAAAAAATGATGGAAGCTAAGAGAGTCTTTGGTAGTGGAAAAAAAGAGTAATGTATTAAAGTTAAGGTGAGTTATATTATACCTTGAGTCATCATAATGTATTTTACGTATGTTTTGACTTACTATTATTTATTTTATACAAGTTATGTTTTATAAATTATTATAAACTATATTATTATTTCAGTTACGTGGATTGTTTTCTGAACCCTATTTGCTTAAAAGGAAACCTATGGATATGTTTGTTTTATATTTTAAGAATATTTGACTATGACCTTATATACAATTATGTTTTGTAAGTACCACCACGGGAGTCGCATGCCTTGGGGGACTTAAATAACCATTGGCCTCTGTTTGACCACTTTGTGGTACTCTGTTTGTCATGGATCAATTGACCTCTGTTCTGTGCGAAGCAAAGTGCTGTACGGAGATAAGTACTACACTATTGTGGGAGCCACCTCTATAGTCTGTACGAGCCACCTTTTGAGTCCGTACCTCTATTCTGACTGCCACTCTTGTGACCTCTGTTATATTCTGTTCAGTACCGTGGTTATGATTATTTATTTACATAATTTTTGTATTTCAGTTTCTGCCACTTAAATGATTTGTTTACCAATGATTTATTTACCAAATTGAGTTATGTAAATGTTTTGGCCTAATTAACTATCCATGATTATTTCGTGTCCCTTATACTCTTGGTATAATATTTCTCACTCTGCCATGTGCTTATAGCTGTTTACCAATTTTTAAGAAATAATGCAATTTAGAAATAGTTTTTGAAAAGTCTTAGATGCGGGGTTGCGGATTAGACACACATAGCAGTTTTATGTTATTTTTCTATGTAAATATTGACCTTTTCAGTCAATAAATTTTGTTATAAAAATAGAAACTCCAATGATTATTTTGGTACCCTCACTTAAATATTACTTCCGCTCACGTTTATTGATTTGTTTAAGAATTGGCCGGAGGTAACCTCAGTTACTGGCCATCACAATGCTTAACCCTTCGGTACGGGGAGCAGGTCGTGACAAATGGTATCAGAGTAATAGTTTATAAAAAAATAAATAAATCATCATGGGAGCAAAGAACACACGCACATTTAAGAAGTAGGATAGCGGGTAATTAGTACCTAAATATTATATTTTATTAGTCGATTTAATTATATTACAATTTTATATGATTATATATATATTAAATTTTTTTTTTTTTGTGTATAATTGGTGAAGGATATTAGATATAATTTATATTTGTTATAGTAAAAGAAGGAAAAGAAACAAAGGATATCGGGCTCAAGCACCCACCAAAATTATAATATAATTAAATACCTATAATTTTCAGTTCAGTATTCAAAAAAAAAAAAAATTTATTTCAACTTTTTAAAAGTGGGTTCAAATTATAAAGATACTAATTTTGAAACTATTTTCTATCAATGAAAAGTTTATCTCAAATTTTTTCAACTCTTGCATATGATTCTGTCATTATGTTCTCATTTTATTTTTATTTATGTTTATCGTAAGCAAAACGAGTGAAAAGTTTTTAAAATCACCGATTGTTTCTCATTTTGGCCCAAAACAATTTTTGACAACTAGATAGCGAGTTGTTTTTGGTAAAGTTTTTTTTTTTTGAGGTAATATTTTCTATCAGATCAATCATCTAATATATATTTATCAGAGTGCGTAGCGGATAGCTTGTACATATGACAAATTTCAAGGACGAAATTTTAAAAGGAGGGAAGATTGTAACAACTCAGATTTTTAATTATTTCGTAAAATTTATACTAATATTATTTAATTACAGTTGGAAAATATATAATTTATTATATAGTATTATGTGTAATTTTGTAAAACAATATAATTATTAAAAGTTTAGGAGTCAAAATATGAATAATAATAAAAGAAATAATTAATTTACTGTTGGTATACGATAAAGTGTAATTTAATTAAAGATTAAATTATTTATATAATTATATTAAAAACTTGGGTCAAAATGTAATTATTTTAAATATCTATTAAGATAAGTATAATCTTGAGTGAATCTTCCACCTGGCTACGTGTTGGCCCGATGACGCCTTATCTCCCTATAAATAGGGAGGTGATTCAGCTGGGAAAGGAAAGAAGAAAGAAAGACAAAAGAAGAAAGAAAGGAAGGAAAGAAAGAAAGAGAGGAAGAAAGAAAAGAAAGAAAGAAAAAAAGAAAGAAAGAATGATGGAAGTTAAGAGAGTCTTTGGTAGTGGAAAAAAAGAGTAAGGTATTAAAGTTAAGGTGAGTTATATTATATCTTGAGTCACCATAATGTATTTTACGTATGTTTTGACTTACCATTATTTATTTTATACAAGTTATGTTTTATAAATTATTATAAGTTATATTAATATTTCAATTACGTGGTTTTGATTTCTGAACCCTATTTGTTAAAGTAAAACCCATGGATATGTTTGTTTAACTTTTAATGATTATTTGACTATGACCTTATATACAATTATGTTTTGTAAATACTACCATGGAAGTCCTATGCCTTGGGAGACTTAAATAACCATTGGCCTCTGTTTGACCACTTTGTGGTCCTCTGTTTGTCATGGATCCATTGACCTCTGTTCTGTGCGGAGCAAAGTGCTGTGCGGAGATAAGTGCTACACTATTGTGGAAGCCACCTCTATAGTCCGTACGAGCCACCTCTTGAGTCCGTACCTCTATTCTGACTGTCACTCTTGTGACATCTGTTATATTCTGTTCAGTACCGTGGTTATGATTATTTATTTACATAATTTTTGTATTTCAGTTTCTGCCACTTAAATGATTTGTTTACCAATGATTTATTTACCAAACTGAGTTATGTAAATGTTTTGGCCTAATTAACTATCCATGGTTATCTCGTGTCCCTTATACTCTTGATATAATATTTCTCACTCTGCCATGTGCTTATAGCTATTTACCAATTTTCAAGAAATAATGCAATTTAGAAATAGCTTTTGAAAAGTCTTAGATGCGGGGCTGCGGATTAGACACACATAGCACTTTTATGTTATTTTTCTATGTAAATATCAGCCTTTTCGGTCAATAAATTTTGTTATAAAAATAAAAACTCCAATGATTATTTTGGTACCCTGACTTAAATATTACTTCCGCTCGCGTTTATTGATTTGTTTAAGAATTGGCCGGAGATAACCTCAGTTACTGGCCATCACAATGCTTAACCCTTGGGTACGGAGAGCAGGTCGTGACAAATGGTATCAGAGCAATAGTTTATAAAAAAATAAATAAATCATCATTGGAGCAAAGGACACACGCACATTTAAGAAGTAGGATAGCGGGTAATTAGTACCTAAATATTATATTTTGTTAGTCTTTTTAATTATATTATAATTTTATATGATTATATATATATTAATTTTTTTTTTTTTGGTGTATAATTGGTGAAGGATATTAGATATAATTTATATTCGTTATAGTAAAAAAAAGAAAAGAAACAAAGGATATCGGGCTCAAGCACCCACCAAAATTATAATATAATTAAATACCTATAATTTTTAGTTCAATATTAAAAAAAAAAAAAATTTATTTCGACTTTTTAAAAGTGGGTTCAAATTATAAAGATACTAATTTTGAAACTATTTCCCATCAATGAAAAGTTCATCTCAAATTTTTTCAACTCTTGCATATGATTCTGTCATTATGTTCTCATTTTATTTTTATTTATGTTCATCGTAAGGAAAACGAGTGAAAAGTTTTTAAAGTCACCGATTGTTTTTCATTTTGGCCCAAAATAATTTTTGACAACTAGACAACGAGTTGTTTTTGGTAAAATTTTTTTTTTTTTGAGGTAATATTTTCTATCAGATCAATCATCTAATATATATTTATCAGAGTGCGCAGCGGATAGCTTGCACATATGACAAATTTCGAGAACACAATTTTAAAAGGAGGAAAGATTGTAACAACTCAGATTTTTAATTATTTCGTAAAATTTATACTAATATTATTTAATTACAGTTGGAAAATATATAATTTATTATATATTATTATGTGTAATTTTGTAAAACAATATAATTATTAAAAGTTTAGGAGTCAAAATATAAATAATAATAAAAGAAATAATTAATTTACTGTTGGTAGACGATAAAGTATAATTTAATTAAAGATTAAATTATTTATATAATTATATTAAAAACTTGGGTCAAAATGTAATTATTTTAAATATCTATTAAGATAAGTATAAGGTCTCGTTTGGGAACAGGCTAATTTAGTAACTTTTTGGCTATTTGACTAAAATATGAGCTAAAAAAAATTAGTATATTTGGGATGACTTTTTGACTTTTTACGAAAAGATGTGTAAAAAGTAGAGAGAAAAGAGAATCTTTAACTTTTTGGTATGGGTTGTTGGCTTTTTGATTTTTTTAGTGACTTTTTGACTTTTTAGCTAAAAAAGTCACTTGCCAAACGATGCCAATCTTGAGTGAATCTTCCACCTGGCCACGTGTTGGCCCGAGGACGCCTTATCTCCCTATAAATAGGGAGGTGATTCAGCTGGGAAAGGAAAGAAGAAAGAAAGACAAAAGAAGGAAAGAGAGGAAGAAAGAAAAGAAAGAAAAGAAAGAAGAAGGAAAAAATGATGGAAGTTAAGAGAGTCTTTGGTAGTGGAAAAAAAGAGTAAGGTATTAAAGTTAAGGTGAGTTATATTATATCTTGAGTCACCATAATGTATTTTACGTATGTTTTAACTTACCATTATTTATTTTATACAAGTTATGTTTTATAAATTATTATAAGTTATATTAATATTTCAGTTACATGGTTTAACTTCTGAATCCTATTTTTTAAAGTGAAACCCATGGATATGTTTGTTTAACTTTTAATGATTATTTGACTATGATCTTATATACAATTATGTTTTGTAAATGCCACCACAGGAGTCCCATGCCTTGGGGGACTTAAATAACCATTGGCCTCTGTTTGACCACTTTGTGGTCCTCTGTTTGTCATGGATTCATTGACCTCTGTTCTGTGCGGAGATAAGTGCTACACTATTATGGGAGCCACCTCTATAGTTCGTACGAGCCACCTCTTGAGTCCGTACCTCTATTCTGATTGTCACTCTTGTGACCTCTGTTATATTCTGTTCAGTACCGTGGTTATGATTATTTATTTACATAATTTTTGTATTTCAGTTTCTGCCACTTAAATGATTTGTTTACCAATGATTTATTTACCAAATTGAGTTATGTAAATGTTTTGGCCTAATTAACTATCCATGGTTATTTCGTGTCCCTTATACTCTTGGTATAATATTTCTCACTCTGCCATGTGTTTATAGCTGTTTACCAATTTTCAAGAAATAATGCAATTCAAAAATAGCTTTTGAAAAGTCTTAGATGTGAGGCTGCGGATTAGACACACATAACACTTTTATGTTATTTTTCTATGTAAATATCAGCCTTTTCGGTCAATAAATTTTGTTATAAAAATAGAAACTCCAATAATTATTTTGGTACCCTCACTTAAATATTACTTCCGCTCGCGTTTATTGATTTGTGTAAGAATTGGCCGGAGGTAACCCCAGTTACTGGCCATCACAATGCTTAACCCTTTGGTACGGGGTGTTACGACCCGCTCCTCGTACCCAAGGGTTAAGCATCGTGATGGCCAGTAACTAAGGTTACCTTCGGCCAATTCTAAAACAGATCAATAAACGCAAGCGGAAGTAATATTTAAATAAAGATACCAAAATAATCATTGGAGCTTCTATTTTTATTACAAAATTTATTGACCAAAAAGGCCGATATTTACATATAAAAATATTATAAAAATACCGTGTGTGTCTATTCCGCAGCCCCGCATCTTAGACTTTCCAAAAGCTATTTCCTGAAAATTGGTAAACAACTATAAGCACATGGCAGAGTGAGAAATATTATACCAAGAGTATAAGGGACACGAAATAACCATGGATCCTTAGTTAGGCCAAAAAATTTACATAAACAAATCATTTAAGTAGCAGAAACTGAAATACATATATTATATAAATATATAACCATAACCACGGTACAGAACAGAACAGAACAGAGGTCACAGAAGTGACAGTCAGAATAGAGGTACGGATTCAAGAGGTGGCTCATACGGATTCTAGAGGTGGCTCCCACAATAGTGTAGCACTTAGCTCCGCACAGCACTTTGCTCCGCACAGAATAGAGGTCAATGGATCCATAACAAACAGAGGACCACAAAGTGGCCAAACAGAGGCCAATGGTTATTTAAGTCCCCCAAGGCATGGGACTCCCGTGGTGGTACTTACAAAACATAATTGTTTATAAGGTCACAGTCAAATATTCTTTAAAATATAAACAAACATATCCATGAGTTTCCTTTTAAGCAAATAGGGTTCAGATATAAAACCATGTAACTGAAATCTTTATAAAACATAACTTTTATTAATATATTAATAAAATATAACTTGTATAAAATAGATTTTGGTAAGTCAAAACATACGTAAAATACATTTTGGTGACTCAAAGTATAATATAACTCACCTTAACTTTAATACCTTACGTTTTCTTTCCACTACTAAAAACCTTTTTAGCTTCCACCATATTTTCTTTCTTCCTCTCTTCTTTTCTTTTCTTTCTTCTTTTCTCTTCATTTTCTTTTCCTTTCCCCTTCGCCCAGGTGAAGCGCCTACTCCCTATATAGAGAGAGGTGAACGCGTTATTCGGCCAACACATGTCCCTCTTCCCAGATTCAATAATAATTATATAGATTCGTTCTTATCCTTAATAGATATTTAAGATAATTACCTTTTGACCCAATATTTTAATCTAATTATATAAATTAATTAATTCTTAATTAAATTACACTTTATCATATACCAATAGAAAATTAATTATTTATTTTAGTACCACACCTATTATTATTATTATTATTATTATTATTATTATATTATTATTATTATTATTATTATTATTATTATTATTATTATCTATATTATTATTATTTATATTTTGACCCCTAAACTTTTAATAATTATATTATTTTACAAAATTACACATAATAATATATAATAAATTATATATTTTCCGAACTGAGATTAAATAATATTAGTATAAATTCTACAGAATAATTAAAAATCTGGGTTGTTACACGGGGAACGGGTCATGACATTATGACTCTATTTCTGATACGAATATGAACATGAACATGACTATGTTTCTAATTTGATAAGAGATTTGAAAGCTGATTTTTGAGTTTTTGATACGAATATGAACTTGAACATGACTACGCTTCTGATTTGATAAGAGATTTGAAATATGATTTCTAAATTCGATATGGATATCATTCATTAAAATCCTTTACTCTGTTATTATTCATTGGGTTTTAGCTCACTGTATTATTTATGTATGTAGGTGATCAGGCGTGTGACCAGGCTTAGAGGTATCTGCCTGGGATCTGTTTTTGTCAGCCAACTTATGTGCCTCCCGTGGAGGTTCTGGATATGTCAAGTGACAATGGCCATGTGATTTAAAGTTTAAATTTTGTTTTCTTGCCTGGTTAAACAAGTCTTGTGTATTTTGTAAATAGGGCTAAGTCCCTTTTTGTCTAGCTTATATATGTACATATATGATGATGTGTATATGTATGAATATAAAGTTTAAAATTTTTCTGTTTCATATAAGTCTGCACAGCTCAATGGATGTTGTATAATTGCTATTTGCTTTCGCAGCCCTTGATTATATGTTAGTTTGTTAAGAGGCATTAGGTAATCCAAGGATTACTGGCCGGTTACGACGCCAAACCTATAGGGGCGGGTTTGGGTCGTGACAATCATATACCCGTATGCGCCATCCTACTATTGTGCACCGGCATGCGCCATTTCCGCTACGGTGCGCCGCGCGTCCTCGCTGCTATTGTGCACCACGTCTCCTTCTGCTATTCTGCGCCGCACTTCTTGCTGACGTCATCCGACCTCTGCTGATGTCATCTTTGCACACCAGACCCCTTTCTTTACTATTTTTGACCTTCCGGACTCACTGATATGCTTTGTTTTGCTGATTTTTGCCCCTATAGCACTATTTTTCTCTATTTTACTTCACCAAACCACCGTTATGGATCATCATAATGCTTCACATCCAATCTCTGTTATCCTTGACGGCTCCAACTATGTGTTATGGGCCCAAGCCATGTCTGGTTTTCTAAAAGGGAAGAAACTCTGGCGCATTATCATTGGGGATGTGGTTCAACTAGTGAAAGAGGTTCATGAAACAGCTGCCACATATGCAAACCGTTTGGAGGACTGGGACAGTAAGAATTACCAGATCATCACTTGCCTTCGGAATACTTTTGTCACCTCTATTAGTTTACAATTTGGTCGTTTTCAACTTGACTTTGTGACTACCCTTGCCAAAGACATTTGGGATTTTTTGACCGAACATTATCAAACTATTGGTCTTGCTCATCAGTATCAGCTTCAAAGTCAACTTCATCGCCTATGTCAAGAGCCTATTCAGTCTGTTAATGATTTCCTCTCACAGATATATTCTGTTTGGGACCAGCTCGCTCTCTCTGAACTTGTCTGGCCTTATATTGAAGATGATATTTTATTCACTCAGTATCGTAATCACCAACGATTGGTTCAGTTTCTCATGGCTCTCACTACCCAGTTTGAGCTCTTTCGTACATCTCTACTTCATCGCACTCCATTGCCCACTCTTGAGCAGGCTATTTCTAAGTTATTATCTGAGGAGACTCGTCTTAGCCCTCTAAAGACTCATTATGTGGATACAGTTCTTGCCACTCCCAAATCACTGAGTTCCTCTACACCAACCACACAGCAGCCCACTACTTGCAATTATTGTCAGAATCGAGGCCTTTCTTCTACTCATCTTCTGCTTTATTGCCCAGTCAGATCCTGTCGGTACTGCAACAAGATTAGTCCTCGTCATCTACAAGAAGATTGTTTTCGCAATCCAGACCGCTCATCTACTACTCGTAGGACTTTATCACGAGGTCGTTCATAACGTCCTAGGAATCAGTCTAGATCTATGCCTGCTCATCGCACTACTGCTGCTGCCTTTGAGGAATTTTTTGAGCCTTTAGATCCAGCCGCTCCTATCTTTTCCCAAATTGATATTGAAGCTATGTTCAAATAGTTTCCCACCACCTTTGGACACCTACCTTTGAGGAATTTTGAGCCGTTAGATCCAGCCACTCTTGTCTTTTCCCAAACTGATGTTGAAGCTATGTTCAAACAGTTTCTCACCACCTCTGGTACACCTCATTTTACTGCTCTGTCTGTGACTTTAGGTACATCTCCCTAGTATTTTGACTCAGCATGTTGCAATCAAATGACTTCTAGTTCTACCTTATTTTCTTCTATTTCTTCTTCTCCTCATATTTCCTCCATTCATACTGCTGATGGTTCTCTTATGTCTGTAAGTCATATTGGTTTTGTTTCCACCTCTCATCTATCCTTATTAAATGTTTATCTTATTCCTGCTCTCACTTTAATTCTTATTTCTATTAGTTTTTTTTTAATTATGTGAGCTTGGTCTAATTGTCACATTTTCTATTAATGGTTGTTTGGTATAGGACCCTCAGACGAGACAGACTCTTGGGATCGGCCGTAAATATAGATGTCTCTATGAGCTCATTCATCTTCATGTTCTAGACTCCACCCTAATCGTTGCTCCTATATCTACTTTCAGCATATCTCCTTTTAATATTTGGCATTGTCGTTTAGGACATATTTCTGTTAGTCGATTAAAATCTTTAATTTCTACTGGTCAGTTAGGTCATGTCATTCCCGATACTTTGGATTGTTTATCTTGTTAACTTGTAAAACAATCTGCTTTATCATTTAATGTAAGTACTTCTGTTTCTCATGCACCATTTGATCTTATACATTCTGATATTTTGGGACCATCACCTACTACTACTATGGGAGGATCACGTTACTTTGTTGTCTTTGTTGATGATTTTTCACGTTTTACAACGTTGTTTCTCATGAAGAGTCGATCAAAACTTAAACAACTTTATTACAATTTTGCAAGCATGGTCCAAACCCAATTTTCTAAAACCATGAAATTTTTTCGATCTGATAATGCTATGGAATATATGGATCTTAATTTGCTCTCATTCCTTAAGCATCACAATACTCAGCCTCATCATTCTTGTGCTGGCACGTCCCAACAAAATGGTCGTGCTAAACGAAAACATAGGCATATTCTTGACACTACTCAAGCCCTTCTTATCTCTTTCTCGTGGCCTGAATATTTTTTTGGGGGAAGATGCTCTTACTGCTGTCTACACTATCAATTGTGTTCTTACTTCTACTATCCATAACCAAACTCCTTATGCACATTTACATGGCACTAGTCCTCCATACACAAATCTTTGAGTTTTTGGGTCTGCATGCTTTGTTCTCCTCCAACCTCATGAACACACCAAACTTGAACCTCGTTCTCGTCTTTGTTGCTTTCTTAGGTATGGTATTGAACATAAAGACTATCATTGCTGGGATCCTATCTCTAAACGTCTTCATGTCTCTCGTCATGTGGTTTTCTGGGAGCATAAAATGTTTTCATCCTTATCCTCGTTCCATTTATCATCATCTTCTACTTCCATTCTGTTTACTAATCCTTCTATCAATCTCTTCTCTAATGCCTTTGATGTAGGTTCCTCTTCTCTAGAGACGCCTTTGCCTACACTTGATCTTGTCCCGACTGCTCCCTTTGATGGTCCCGTTGAGTCTCCTATCACCCTACCAGATCCTCTTCCCAGTGGTCGTCCACATCGGGTAACTCAACCTCCTGTTCATCTTCGTGATTGTATTGTCGGGTCTATTGTCTTTTCTACTTATGAACCTACCACCTATCGTGAGGCTTGTACTAATCCTCTTTGGCAGCAAGCTATGACTGATGAATTATAGGCTTTAGACAAAACTCATACCTGGGATGTTATTGATCTTCCTCTTGGAAAGACTGCGAGTGGCTGCAAATGGGTATACAAAATCAAGACTCATTCTGATGGCTCTATTGAGCGCTACAAAGCCTATCTTGTTACAAAGGGCTTCACCCAGGAATATGGCATTAATTATGAAGAGACTTTCGCTCCGGTTGCTCAGCTAACCTCTGTGTGTAGCTTACTTGCTGTTGCCGCTGCTCGCCACTGGGATCTCTTTCAGATGGATGTTAAAAATGCTTTCCTTAATGGTGATCTTCTTGAGGAAGTCTACATGCAACCTCCCCCTATGTCTGCTTGTTCGGCTCATAAGGTTTGCAAACTACAGCGTGCTCTCTATGGTCTCAAGCAAGCCCCATGAGCTTGGTTTGCAAAATTCAGTTCCACCATCCATGACTTCGACTTCACCTCCAGCTCATATGACTTTGTTCTATTTGTTTGGACCATTCCTTATGGCACCATTCTTCTTCTTCTTTACGTGGATGATATGATTATCACCAGTGATGATGTGGTTGGTATTCTCAGCCTCAAACTATTTCTCAATCGTCAATTTGAAATGAAGACCTTGGTACTCTTAATTATTTCTCAGGGCTTGAAATCTCTCATGATTCCAATGGTTATTATTTGTCACAAGCCAAATATGCATCCGATCTTCTGGCACGTACTGGTCTTACCGATTGCAAGACTACCTTTACTCCCGTTGATCCTCAGACTCGTCTCACTCCTCTAGATGGGGATCTTCTCTCTGATGCTACTTTTTATCGCCAGCTGGTCGGTAGTCTTGTCTATCTCACTGTGACTTGTCCTAACATTGCCTATGCTATCCATCTTGTTAGTCAGTACATGTCAGCTCCCCGCACTCTGCATTACATTGCTCTACTTTGTATACTTCGGTACCTTAAAGACATTATGTTCCATGGACTCCACTACTCTGCTCAATCTTCTCTCAAGCTTCGTGCCTTTTCTGATGCTGATTGGGTTGGGGATCCTACTAATTGACGTTCCACCGCGGGTTTCTGTTTCTTCTTAAGAGATTCTCTTCTTACTTGGCACTGCAAGAAATAGTCCCCCACTGCTCGCTCTAGTATAGAAGCTGAATACTGCACTCTTGTTGACACTACTTAGGAACTTTTATGGCTTCGCTGGCTCCTTGCTGATATGGGTGTTTCTTCCCCTGGTGCCACTGCTCTCTATTGTGACAATTAGAGTGCCATTCAGATTGCTCACAATGATGTCTTCCATGATCGCACCAAACATATTGAGATTGATTGTCATTTCATTCGACAGCATGTTACATGTGGCACTGTTCATCTTCTTCCTATTTCTTCTGCTGATCAACATGCTAATATTTTCACTAAGGCTCATCCTCCTAGTTGTTTCTTTGATCTAGTTTCCAAACTCAAGTTGGTTGATGCTTACCCACCTTAAGTTTGAAGGGAGCTGTTAATGTATATATTAGATTTATATTTATATTTATCTTCTTGTATTGTAGATATAGCTTATCTCTATCTCTCTCTATCTCTATCTCCTTGTATCTCTATCTCTCTATCTCTATCTCCTTTTATACTTATCTAGATTTGTGTTCAGCTTATAAATACAGGTTCTCCTATTGTATTTTATTCAATATTATTATACAGATACACAATTCTCATATTTTTTCCGACCATTCTAACATGATAAAGAGTGTGTATTATAAAATATTCCATTCTTTAATTATCAATCAATCATGTAACCTATATATAATTAATCTAAAACGTGGCCAAACATATTATTTGCTTAAATAGAATTATAAAAATGCTAGGTACTATATGAATTTTTACCTTGCAGCTTATTTTAAAAGTGAGGTGTATATTATAGATTTAAAGTCAGAGAAATTAGAGTCACACCTATAATCAATGTGGTCTATAAATTTTACTTTTTGGAATAGTTTTTGGGTAAATTTTTTGGAAAGCAGATTACTAATTGCACTACTTTTTTTTATTATATATTTCTAATTTTGTTATTTAGTATCCATTCAAAAATATATTATGTATATTTTTATATTAAAAATTAGGGGTGATCGTGGATCGGTTTTGGACGGTTTGATTTGCAATTTGAACCCATCCGCATATCTATGGTTTGAAAAAAATTGAACCCGCAACTGCCCGCAGTGCGGGTTGCGGTTTATGCGGATAGGGTTTGCGGATATGTTGGCGGTTGTGAGCGGTTTGTGGATTAGACTTTTTTCTTGAAAAAGCAAAACTTGGGCATGTTTTTCCCTACTTTAGAACATCAATAATTAATGAATTAAAATTTATAAAATTAAAAACATAACAAAATCAAATTCCTAACACAGCAAAACATTCAAGCCAACATTGAAATTGAATTAGAAAAAATTATAATTAAATAAGAACTAACATAGAAAATATCCTCCACAGCAACTGTAAATATAATATATATATATATATATATCTGTACACATAACTAAAGAGCTTTACAAGCTAACATTCCATAAAAACTAACTAAAAGGAACAATAGGTAAGTCAATTGAGTGAGGGAAACCTTTAAAGCACCCATGGCCGAAAGCACTCAAGTTTTCCAAAAAAAAAAAAAAATGTTTAGTGTTGGTGGGTGATGTTGGAATTGTGGTTTTTTATAGGCTTATTTTGGGCCAACTTTGAGCGCAAATTTGAGTAGGCCCCACACGTCTTGTGGAGTGGGTCTAGAGGTGACGTATTCCTTACCGCATGGCAAGTCACACGGTGCAAACAGTTCGTCAAAACTATTTATGAGTGAATGGGAAGTTGACGTCGTTTTAAGGTTTGTGAAATGGACAATTAAAGAGTAAAATGTGGGTTTTATTGAAATGATTGTTCCACATTAAAACTTAAAGAAAGCTTGTATGTGTTTATAAGCTCTAGGTGGACAAACTTGGGTTGGGCCCCAAGGGGCACCCCAAGTTTGTAGAAGAGAGGAGTTATGGATAAAGTGGGCTTTGGCTCAAATCGCCGCCGCCGCCGTTCGACTGGTCGTGCAACGCGGAAAATTATTTTTTCTGAATGAAATTAATTCAAATTTTGCGCCAAATTTGAATTCAATTTTCGTGTCCAAAAAGTGCCTCTTCCAGGTCCATTTTCTAACAGATTAAACTATTCTAAACAGATTTTAAACTGCCCAACAGTTATGGACAGATTCAAACTGGTTTTCTAACAAATCTGTTCAAGTTTGAATCATACCTGTTCGGTTTGAAAACCTACCTATTCGGCCCTTCAAAAGGGTCACCAGTTTGCCTATAAATATAGGATCATTCCAGCAGATTTTCACATCCAGAAAATTAATTCTTTTCTCATTTTTTGTTCTCTCTTTGCATTGTTCTTCGTACTAATTTTTAGAGAAAATTCTGAGAGTATAGAACATAGTTTCTAGTTCGTTGTATAGATTGTTTGGAGCGCTACTACAATCTGTGTAAATCATTGTATCCTAGAAGATAGACGCCATTTATCCGCAAATACCAAAGCGGGGCAAATCTGTCTTAAGGACAGAGTGTCATACACTCGACTTGATCAATTTTTGTACTTATTCATTTTGGTAAATAAAAATTTTGTATATAATTTATTTTTATTTGTTTGATTTGGTTTCAAGTTATTTATTTTACACAGAAGATTGTTTCAACAGGTGAAACCTGCAACCCGCATTGAAAGAATAATCCAAACCGCACCCGACCCTACTCTACACTCGAAACCACCCATTTGAATGTGGCTCGGATTGGGTTGGGTGGTTTCTGCGGATCGGATAACCCTATGACCAACCCTACTAAAAATACAATATGATGTGTATTTATAAAAAATGAAAGCGTTTGCCTAATGGTAATTTGAAAAGGGGCTGGCTTCCCTCTAGTCTATGATCGGATTGAAGGGTACTATTTAGGGGTATAAAAATGGCCCGCGGCCCGTGGGCGGCCCGAAGCCCTCCCGTTGCCCGAGACGGGCCTGGTTCGTTTAGTCCCGCTTGGGCCCAGGCCCGAGCCCAGCCCAGCCCGAACCCCTAGGCTAGGGCTTGGGCCATTGTTTTGAAGCCCGGCCCGTTTGGCCCAGCCCGTGGCTTGGTCCATCTGCTCGCTTAGGCCCCGGCCCAAAGCCCAGCCCACTCGCGCCCGCCCAGGGCCCACTATATTTTTTAATGAAAAATAATAAAATTTTGGTAGAAAAAAATTAAAAAAACAAAAAAATTTGGTTAGGCCCGCATAAGCCCATTGGGCAGGCCCAAGGCCCGAATACTCCTGGGCTTGGGCTTAATTTTTTGGCCCACGGCCCGGCCCGGCCTGAATTTTGACTGGAGCCCGCGAGGCCCGCCATGGACCCGACCCAAGTCCGAGTGGGCCGGGCCGGATTTACACCCTTAGTACTGTTGGACTTGTGGGGGCCTATCACTGGCTCCCGTTTCGATAATCTGAACCGTTTAATGTGTAGAACTCGTCGAGTACTATATGCCTATAAAAAATCAAATATTGATAGATACATGATCAAATCAGTTTTGAATAAAAAAAAAATGGACAGTGAAAAAATAAACGGTTGATAGAAATTTGATCCAATGAGATAGAAATCGATATCCGATTAACGTAATTTTTTACAAACATATAATACTCGACGAGTTTTACACATTGAACAGTTCGGATTATCGAAACGGGACCCGTGGTGAACCCCACGAGCCCAACAATACCCTTCAGTCCGATCATAGATCGGAGGGAGCCCAACCCATTTAAAAAATCTAGGGACCATAATATTGGGTCAAGAAACATGCTCAGGCGATAAAAAGTTTTGTTGAGAATTTATTGCATATTGTAAATTCCCATAGATTAATAAAATAATAGATAAATTATAAATACATCTCCTGCGATTTAATTAAAATATGAATTGCGCTTTGTGATTTTAAAAATTATATTTCGCCCCTTGAAAATTTTAATTTCATCACAAATGGCCCATCTTATCAATAAGTCATCAAGTCAATTAACAATTTTTAATAATGTCAAAAATATATTTCAATTAATAGTTCAGCTAATTTTATTATTATATAAGAGAGCAGTTAAAAATTTTATTTTCAATTAATTCTATTAAATAAAAAAATATTACAATAACGTATTTGTAATTTTTCAAATTATAGGGGACAATCTGTATTTTAAACAAATCTCAAAAGATGTATTTATAATTTATCCATTAATAATTATGGGTAAGTTTCGGGATAATAATTTTAGATGTGTAATAAAACTCATGTTAATCCCATTTTTTTATGATGAGAAATTTCCGATTTGTAAGAGGAAGTTCAATTATGTAACAAAAAAAAATGATTGATAGCTTTATTAGAGCATTTTTAACAACATTTCTTATTCTATTTTAAAATTTTAGTTAAAAATGGATTTATTATTTTAGGGAATAATGCTCTCTATATTTTTCCATTTCCATTTAAATCTGACTTGGTATTATTTTTTAAAACTAAAAAATCTCTCCCCAAAATAAAAAATGAGACATGAAATAAATAAGAGAAAATTAATCATTATTTAAATTTAGAGAGTAGTAGGATGAAATACACCGCTAACAAAATGTGTTATTTAAGAAATCAATTAAAATGGTTTTTTATTTTTTATTTTATTGTTAATGCCCTAAATTAGTTTTAAAAAATATAGGTTTGGGATGGCTAGTGCGCATAGTGCACATGTTACACGACATATTGGGCTTATTTTGGATCATATTTTGATAATTAAAACTATTTATTTTTTAAAATGTTGTTCTACCTCATTTTTTTTGTGACATTTATTCTGTTATCTCTCAAAAGTCAACCTAAAAATAGTGAATGTTATTGTTTTAAACTTTAATTCAACAAAAAGCAAGTTAAGATACTACATAAATTTATCCCAAGACTATACTGTGGAATTTTCTCTATAATAGGGGACAGGATGGTCCACAAGAAGTTTGCATGCCTTTTTACTATGCAATTTTATTTATTTATTTTGTGTTTAAATCAAGATGCATGTTTCCTTGCCATAATCCATCACCAGATGAACCAATATCCTCTGTTGCGATAATTACAAATAAAACATAGAAAATATAAATAATAAAAATTACAATAACTATTGTAAGGACTGAGACGTGGAAAATTCGATTTCTTTAAGGAGATTCAAGTCCTCTGTGGTTAGGCAAAGCCCACACTGGTGCAGCAGAAAAAACCTTGACTTGTCCCTCCAGGATACAACAGCCCGACTAAGTTGTATGGTTCACCAATACTGCACAATTGGTTGAACCCAAAACTTCATCACATACACCATTTATTTATTTGCCTGATAATCTCTCAAATAAGAAACTAGCAAACACTTCTTTTTTGTTTTTTAAAACTCCAAATTTCTCTCTTCCTTGAGCTAGTTTTTTTTTTTTTTTTTTTGTGTATAAGTTACAAATAGGAGAGGTGAAAGACTTAATTTATAGGAAAGGAAAACTTGGTCACCAAGAAAAAGAGTTAACTTGGAGGAAAAGTATAGGAGATGAAACGGTGAGAGAGTTCCTTGGAGGAGAGGAAACTTGGTGAGCAAGTTCTTTGGAGGAAAGGAAACTTGGTGAGAAAGAAAAAGAAAACTTGCAGGGAAAGAA
Source organism: Camellia japonica (assembly GCA_030407325.1). Classification (NCBI taxonomy): domain Eukaryota; kingdom Viridiplantae; phylum Streptophyta; class Magnoliopsida; order Ericales; family Theaceae; genus Camellia; species Camellia japonica. The sequence continues at coordinate 13,719,484 of JAPPVO010000016.1, read as the reverse complement.
AAAAAAAAGAAAATCAAACCTATAACACATTATAATATTAAAATATCTTCTAATATTTCCCCATCTATTTTAATATTATAGGTAGCAAAATTTGAGTGAACATTTTCGTTATTGGAGGTCGATTATCACAACAGCAGGGGAGATTATACGGATGCGGCTCATAGGATTAAGGCGGGATGGTGTAAGTGGAAAAGTGTGTCCGGGGTACTGTGTGATAAACGAATACCCACTAGACTTAAAGGTAAGTTTTATAGAACGGCTATTAAACCAGTGATATTGTATGTGACAGAGTGTTGGGCAACTAAGAAACAACATGTAGATAAGATGAGTGTGGCTGAAATGAGAATACTAAGGTGGATGTGTGAAAAGACTAGACAAGACAGGACAGAATTAGTAATGAGTGTATTCGGGAATGGATAGGAGTAGCACCGATAGGTAGCAAAATTTAATATTATAGGTAGCAAAATTTGAGTGAACATTTTCGTTATTGGAGGTCGATTATCACAACAGCATGGAAGATTGATGCGGATGTGACTCATAGGATTAAGGCGGGATGGTGTAAGTGGAAAAGTGCGTCCGGGGTACTGTGCGATAAACGAATACCCACTAGACTTAAAGGTAAGTTTTATAGAACGGCTATTAAACCAGTGATATTGTATGTGACGGAGTGTTGGGCAACCAAGAAACAACATGTAGATAAGATGAGTGTGGCTGAAATGAGAATACTAAAGTGGATGTGTGAAAAGACTAGACAAGACAGGACAAAATTAGGAATAAGTGTATTCGGGAATGGATAGGAGTAGCACCGATATAAGATAAGTTGAGAGAGAATCGACTGAGATGGTTTGGTCATATTCAATGGAGACCAACAGAGGCAGTAGTGAAGAGATACGATGCTGTAACGGTAAATAAAAGTGTTAGAGGACGAGGTAGGCCTAGATTAACGTTGGTTAGCGTTGTAAATAGAGATATGGATCTACTTAATTTGATTAACGAAATGACCTTTAATAGGGCCGCGTGGAGAATAATGATTCATGTAGCTGACCCCAATTGATGGAACTTAAGGCTTGGTTTGGTTTGGTTTGGTTTAGGTAGCAAAATATGAGATTATTAGGCAAAGAAGGATATTATGCATCATGGTAGGTGTGCTCTGCATTGAACTTCCATTAATGAAACAATAATATCTAATCCAGAGCCAATAGTATGCTCAGCATTGAACTATGACTTCTTAAGGGAAATAAATGATTATTGCACACACATAATATTCCAAGTATTCACATAAGCTTTAAGAGCCAGCGCATTACGACCTTGTACGATCCCAAGATTCATGAGTGTGTTTGAGAATTAGCCCAAATCTCATAGGTAGCGGCCTCACTACTACACTCACATAGGTGAATTCTGTCAAGGGTGCGCCTATAACTATGACACCCTACTTAATAAGAGCTACATAAATTTATTAAGAGTTTTTTTTTTTAATAACTCAACCTCTACAACGTTACAAGATAAATGCACTTACATCATAGGGATGGGTAAAAAGTAATTTAGTGCTTTTTTTATGGCCATCATATGATTGTTCTTCTCATTGAACCCAATGATAGGATCTCTGGTCCATAGGTTAAGTATCCTCATACATGGCTCTTGCTATATTCAATGGCTTCAACCCCATCCCCTTCGATGTATTCCAGACTCTATCTCTTGCTAAGGCTTTTAGTTAATGGATCTGCAAGATTATCACCAGATTTAATATAATCCACATTTATGATATCATTATTCATATAAGATCTCTCAATACTATGTTTTCTTCTGATAGGTCTGGATTTACCGTTATGATAACGGTTATTAACCTGACCAATTGCTGCGGTGCTATCACAATGAATCAATATAGGTGGAATCGGTTTTTCCCGACAAGAGATTTCATTTAACAAATCTCTCAACCAATTTGCTTCTTCACTAGCTGTAGCTAAAGCAATAAGCTCAGCTTCCATTGTTGAATTAGCAATAGTGGTTTGTTTTTTCGATTTCCAACTTATAGCACCACCTCCCAAGGTAAATAAGTAACCAGTGGTTGATAATGAATCACCTGACAAGATATTCCAATCGACATCACTGTAACCTTCAAGTACTGCAGGATACTTATTATAAAATAAGTCATATTTTATGGTACCAGATAAATATTTCATAATCCGCTCAATAGCTAGCCAGTAATCACTGCCAGGCTTGCTAGTAAACCTGCTAAGTACTTTAACTGCATAGGTAATGTTAGGTCTAGTACAGTCAGTCGCATAACGCAAACTACCAATCATACTAGCATATTCCTTTTGATTAATTACATCATCATCATTTTCAACAGGAAACAAACGCACATGAGGATCAAAAGGAGTAAGAATATGCTTGCACTTATAAAAATTATATTTTCTCAAATTTTTCTCAATATAATGCGACTGATTAAGAAATATACCATCACAGGTTTTAGTAATTTTCATTCCTAAAATATAATTAGCCTCACCAAGATCTTTCATATCAAAATGGCTACTAAGCATATTTTTAGTTTCCACGATGATATGCAAATTAGAACCAAATATAAGTAAATCATCTACATAGAGGCTAATAATGACATGTGAATTTTCTTCAGATTTATAGTAGATATATTTATCACATTCATTAGTTTTATAGCCATTCTTAATCATGCAGGAATCAAATTTCTCATGCCACTGTTTACGGGCTTGTTTTAAGCCATATAGGGATTTAACTAGCTTGCACACTTTGCTTTCTTGACCGGATTCTACAAAACCCTTAGGTTGATATAGATTTCTTCATCCAAGTCTCCATTTAAAAAGGCTGTTTTAACATCCATTTGATGAATTTTTAGATCATGAATTGAAGCCACTGCAATTAATAATCTAATGGATGTAACTCTAGTAATTGGAGAAAATGTATCAAAAAAAGTCAAGATCTGCTTATTGTTTAAAACCTTTTACAACAAGCCTTACTTTATATTTATCAATAGTTCTTTCAAGTTTAGGTTTTTTCCTCAAAATCCATTTACAGCCAATAGTTTTACAACCTGGTGATAAATCTACTAATACCTATGTAACACCCCGTATTTTGAAGTATTAATATTTAGTGAGTGGTATTGGTGGTTTATTATAATAATTTAGTGGTGAGATTTTTAGATAAGAATCTAATTTTAAATTATTTATTTGTGTTTATCTCATCTCTTTTATATCAGTCATATTGTTATTTATTCTCATTTAATAATAAATCATTTTTCCTACCATTTCCCACCCCATAACGTGGAAAAAGAAATAATAATACTAATAAATAAAAAAAAAAACAACAACAACAACAAAACAACAAACCGTGGACAACCCACAGTTTCTTGATTTGCCACACCAAACCCACCATTCCATCTTTCATCTTTTCATTTACTTTAATTTTTTAATCTTCTCTCTCTCCTTTATTTCCTTTATAAACAAACAGAGTAAAGGGGGCTCCTCACATTCCCTTCTTCTTCTTCTTCATTCATTCTCTGCATCTGCTCTCCTCTTCTCATAAATTGTGTAGAGTATAAATATTAAGATTAGATATGGGCGTATTTTGAGTGAAAATGAGTATTTTATAAAATAAATAAATAAATTGAGAGTTGTAGATTTTATTAAATTATACATACTTTATGTCTTAGAAGTTTGATCAAAGCTATTTTTGGAGATTCATGGAGCAATTTCAGATTTATGGTGACGGAGTTAATTATTTTGAGGTAAATCCAGGTTGTATACAATATGCTCTATTTAAATCTCTTTGCAAAGAGTTCTCTATTTTTAATTATCCTCAATTTGTAATCCACTTGATTATTGTGGTTATTAATAGATTTTGTAAAATCATTTGTTGTCGAATCGTTGATATTCTGATCATTTGATAAAATTCTCTACAAATATTCCTGTGTTAAAATGGTGATTTGTCTGAATGAATAATATGGAAATACTCCGTATATGGATCGAGTGAATCTTGTTAATTTGTTTACACCAATATGCTCGGATAAGCGTGGAGCTTGGGTGAGGTGGATGAATAAATGAATTTATTCACTGGTCATGTACTGAGTAGGACCTGGTATTTGGTCCTAAATAAATTATGGTTGATTTGTTATGCAATTGCTTGATTATCGTATCGTTGATTTAATGTCATAAATTGTTGGATTCCTGTTAATTTATTCTGTAACCGAGCCTTGTATTTCTGTCGTATTGTATACTTCCCGAATTAATTTATTTTTTAGGTACAGAGCAAATTTTAGCGGAGATCAAAATTAAGATTAGAAAGATTTATTAATAAAGAGATTTGGGGCCCACCACTGTAATTATTAAATTTGGAGATAGTTGTAATATTGTTTATTTCAGAGATAAATGTACTATAGAATATTTTGGAGAATACGGTACAATTTGGAGACAAATTTGTAGTTATTATTTTTGGGAGCAAAACTTATATATATATATTTTAGGCTATTTTAGTGTATTTAACGATTCGGAAGTGGGGCATTACAACCTAAGTTTTATTGGATAATAATGATTCCATCTCATCATTTACAACCTCGTTCCAAAAAATAAAGTCAGGAGATGCCAAAGCTTCTTGTAAAGTTAATAGAGTTTTCTACACATTAAAAACATGATAATCAAAGCCAAAATCTTTTTCTAATCTGGCTCTTTTACTCTTTCTAGGTTGGTTTTGTGAAAGAGGAATAGAGGAACCGGTTTCAAATAAAATATTTTCTTGATAATTTTCACCTCTATCGTTTTTAGATTTAAAAAGAAATTTTTTTTCATGAAAAATTGCATCACCTGATTCAAAAATTATTTTGTTTTCAATATCAAAAAAATCTATAGGCTGTACTATTTGTTGCATATCCAAGAAAAGCACAAGTGGCTGCTTTCACACATAATTTAGGTATTTTAGGGTCCACAAGTGTAACAAAAGCTAGACAACCCCAAACCCTCAAATATTCCAAAATTGGCTTATGCCCTCTCCACAACTCAAAAGGTGAAACTTTTGTTTTTTTATGTGGCACTTTATTCATAATATAATATGCAATTAAAATTGTTTCTTCCCATAAATTTGAAGGAGCACCTGCTTCAATTAGCATTGCTTTTGTTAAATCAGTTAAAGTTCTATTTTTCTTTTCTGCTACACCATTAGATGCAGGTGAATATGGTAGAGTAGTTTCATGGATTATTCCCAAAGACTGAGCAAACGAGTTGAATACAAAAGATTCATACTCCCAGTCTCTATCACTTCTATATCTTTTAATCTTTTTACCAAATTAATTTTCAACTTCAAGAATGAATTCTTTAAAATTTTCAAATGTATCACTTTTATTTTTCAACAATTATACATAAGTGTATTTTGAAAAATCATCAATAAAAGTGATAAAATATCTATTTTCACCACGTGTTAAAATTCCTTCAAATTCACATAAATTAGTGTGAATTAATTATAGCAATTCAGTATTTCTCACCACACTTTTCTAAGGCCTTTAGGTATTTTTGTTTGACTGCAAACTTCACATTTCTCAAAATTATTTATTAGTCTGGAAATTAATCCTAAACTACTCATGACTCCCACATATCGACTATTAATATAACATAGACGAGCATGCCAAAAATTCATAGAAGATAGCATGTAAACAGAAATATGTGCTTTCTTATTCTCAACATTTAATTTAAACATTCCATCACATGCATATCATTTTCCCACAAATATGCATTTTTTAGTGATTACATATTGGTTAGATTCAATGGTTTGCTTGAAACAAACTTTCTTAGCAAATAACTCGACATCAAATTTTTTCCTCATGGACGGTGTGTACAACACATCTTTTAAAACAAGCACACGTTCAGAGGTAAATTTCAGCTCAACATCCACACACCCGTGCACCTTGGTTAAACTGGAGTCACCAAGCATAACAGTCATCTCTTCATTAAAAGGAGTAAAATCTTAGAACCAATCTTTATCATAGCAGACATGCCTATTGGCACCAGAGTCTGCCCACCACCCTTCCATAGATTGAACCATAAAAATATCTGTAATAATAGCCACAAATGGTTCCTCGGTAACATTAGCTTGTGGTCGAGACTGTTGTTTCCGAAATTTGCAAGTTCGAGCAATATGCCCACTTTTGCCACACACTAAACATGTCACATTTGTCAGATCTTGTGAATGGGGTTCTTGGTTTCATTTCTTTTGCCTCGGGTAATTTTTATTTTGTGGCGTTCCAGTATTTTTCCAGATTTTCTTAACTAGCTTCAAGTGACTATTTTTATGAAATCGACCTTTAGGTAAAGTATTTTTAGAAGTTAAATTTACCTTTGCAGTAGAATGCTCTTGTGTCATAAGCGCATTTTGTCCACGTGCTTCCTTTTCCACCCAAATCCGTGTGATTAGAGTCTCCAAGGGCATCTTTTTTTGCTTATGACACATTGACTTCTGAAATTCCCTCCAAGATGATGGTAGTTTGTCAATAATACTGCCATAACAAGATTGTCTCCAATTTTGATGCCTTCATATCTAATTTCAGCCACTAGCATCTGAAAATCTTGAACTTGCTCCACCACTGATTTTCCATCTATCATCTGATAGCGGAAAAAACGGCTTGCAGCATATTTTTTAGCGCCTGCCTATTCAGTGTCATATTTATTCTGCAAGGCTTTCCAATTTTTCTTGGCAGTGATGTAAGTAGTATCATAATAATCGTAAAATTGATCCAAAAGTCAATTCAAAAGATAATACCGACATTTATACTCATCTGTGTTGTATTTCTTGATTTTTTCGAGATGAACAGCATACTCCTTGTCGGTCATCTCTTCAGTGGGGATTTTGTTCGGATTTTTCTCGGTCAGAATATAAGCTACCTTGAGGAGACTGAGGTAGAAAAGCACATTGCCTTTCCATCTCTTGAAATGAGCTCCCTTGAACCGGAAGGGCTTGTTGAGATCGCCGGTATGCTCGTTGGGTTTCTCAAATACTAGCTCCATGAATTTTACTGTTTGAATATCCTTAAAATTGTTGGTGATAATTACAAACAAAACACTAGAAAATATAAATAATAAAAATTACAATAACTATTGTAAGGGCTGAGGTGCGGGAAATTCGCTCTCTTTAAGGAGATTCAAGTCCTCTGCGATTAAGCAAAGCTTTACACCGGTACAGTAGAAAAAAAACCTTGACTTGTCTCCTCTAGGATACAACAGCCTGACTAAGTCGTATGGTTCACCAATACTGCACAATTGGTTGAACCCAAAATTTCATCATATACACCCTTTATTTCTCTGCCTGATAATCTCTCAAATAAGAAACTAGCAAACACTTCTTTTTTGTTTTTTAAAACTCCAGATTTCTCTCTCCCTTGATTTTTTTTTTGTAAGTTACAAATAAGAGAGGTGAAAGGCTCAATTTATAGGAGAGGAAAACTTGGTCACCAAGAAAAAGGGTTAACTTGGAGGACAAGTATAGGAGAGAAAACTTGGTGAGAAAATTCCTTGGAAGAGAGGAAACTTAGTGAGAAAGAAAAAGAAAACTTGGAGGGAAAGAAAAGAAAATCAAACCTATAACACATTATAATATTAAAATATCTTTGTTTTTTAAAACTCCAAATTTATCTCTCATTTGAGTTAGTTTTTTTTTTTTTTTGGTGTAAGTTACAAATAAAATAGGTGAAAGACTTAATTTATAGGAGAGGAAAACTTGATCATCAAGAAAAATGGTTAACTTGGAGGAAAAGTATAGGAGAGGAAATTTGGTGAGAAAGTTCCTTGGAGGAGAGGAAACTTAGTGAGAAAGAAAAAAAAAATTTGGAGGGAAAGAAAAGAAAATCAAACCTATTACATATTATAATATTAAAATATCTTCTAACATCTTCTTTATGAATAAATAAAATAAAAATAAAATTAATACAATACATGAATAAGAAAGACAACCAACTACAAACTACTGTGAAACATGAATAAAAAAAAAAACCAACAACAAACTAATATAAAATTTTTCTACGTAGAACAAACAATCAAGACATTTTTAGAACATTTGGAGTGGTAGGAAATGAAATGCACTCGTATTAATCAGGGATTAAATTATTATTTTTTCCTTGAAGAAGCTTAGAGTCACTTCGAATTTTATGGGTTGATTGCAAATAGTCGAAAGAACAAAACTTGTGACTTTATTGTTGTGATCTAAGTGTTAGTTAGAAAATTAATTTTTTATAATAATTTTTTTTAAAAAAATTTATTTATAAAAAGTAAAAAAGAATGATTTAAACTTTTTAATTTTTATTTTATTTTGTTAAAAATTTAACTTTCCCAACCAGGCCTACATCTAATTTTAAGCTTAACTTAGATTTACTATTTTCAATAATTTTCTTAATTATTTGTTATTTCATGTTTTATAATGATTGAGATTGTTCAAATATAAATATGGTGAATTGCACTAACAGTCCCTATAGTTTGGGACTCGTGTCAGTTTGATCTCCAACTTTTCAATTGTGACACATTTGATCTTGAATTTTAAAGCTTGAATCTTGTTCCAAATAAGAACAATTAAAAATACCATTGATCAATTTCAAAGGAAAAGTCGTCAATTTGATAAAATATATACTAATTTGACAAAAATAAATATCAAAAATATATTTTTGAATTTTTAAAAATTATTTCTACTCACTAGAGATAAAATTATGTAAAATTGATAAATCTTTTACACATTTTTTTTTACCAAATTAATTTTTATTATGTGTTTGGATGATGATCATGGGTTGTTGTTTTTATTTTTATCAAATTGGTTTCTATTTCTCCAAAAGTCAAATATAGCGACAATTTTGATATCATTATTAAACTAATCCATCAAATCAAAAAATCTAAAACTAAAAGCATTTCATATATTAAATATATCAATTACACATTAAAAGCCTAACAACCATCTATTACATGATGATCATCGAAACATGTAATAAAAATTAATTTTGGTAAATAAATAAATGTGTAAAATATTTATCAATTTTATATAATTTTATCTTTGGTGCGTAGAAATAATTTTTTAAAATTCCAAAATATTTTTTTGACATTTATTTTTGTTAAATTCGTTTATATTTTATCAAATTAACGATTTTGCCCTTGAAATTGAGCAATGGTATTTTCAATTGTCCTTATTTGGAACAAGATTCAAAACCCATGGTCAAATGTGTCACAATTAAAAAATCAAGGATCAAAGTGATACAAGTTCCAAATTATAGGATCCGTTAGTGTAATTTGCCCATATAAATAAGTAAGGTTACCAAATCATTCATAATTTGTAACGCCCTCAAAATAAACCCACAAATCATGCATTCGCGACATCCATAAACATAAGAGAAATATACATATTTCTATTCATCAGAGTATTTAGTCCAAAAGTATTACATGTTGACAACAAAAGTAAATGCCCTACGGGCTTACAACTTTCCAAGTTAACACTTGGTTACAAAAAAAAGAGAGTACTAACTCTACACGAAATAAGCCCAAGGCTTGATATACATGTAATACAACAAAAATAACAAAAAAGAGTCCAACAGCCTCAAGCCTTCCAAGCTACATCCTTGGAGGTGGCATAATACCTGTACCTGAAAATGATGTCCCATATAGGGTGAGCCAACGCCCAGTAGAGATATGCTAAACATAATATGAGCAATAACTAAAATATTAGCATTTGATAAATGTTTAACTCACATAAATCAATTCATAACCCAGTTCAATTACATGACAAATGTGTCCATGTTTCATTCCATTTCCATTTCTTATCCAATTTCTCAATTTATAACCATGGCTCAGAACCTGGCCAAACAATTTAAATGAGATTACATCTCATATCAACAGTACTTCCATTTCAATTGAGATAACAACTCAAATTAAACACTTCATACTTCACAATGGATACACATAATTGCTGTATCAATCTCAAATAAAACACTTCCGTACTTCATATATGATACACAGATTTGCTGTATCAATACTTCAATAGATACACATATTTGCTATATCGGTGGGGTCCATCCCCTATCTCCTCCCAAACAATATCCGATTTAGGAGTCCATCCCCTATCTTCCCCTAAACCGTGGAGTACATCCCTATCTCCTCCCACACAATACAATGTATATAAACATTTATCATATACACGTTCAATCAATACACAATTTTGATGTATTATTCCAACCGTCATATTCAATGACATATTCAATTGATTAGTTTTAGTTCGCCTAATCATCATGTATTGTCTACAACAATCAAGACTATCCTCCATCGATAGCCCAAAGCAATTATTTCTAAACAGATAATAATTACATCAACAGATAAACCAACGACAATTCCCAAAGGTGAACGATTAATAAATCCAACTCTACTATTCCATCTCATATTATGCCAATTTCATTAACTCCAACTTAATTCCATGTTTCCATAATTTCCCAAATTAATTACATGAAGTAATTTGTCATAACAATTTAGGGCTTTTTCCTCATTTTCTCAATATTGACCCAAAGGCCCAAAATAACTTCAATAACATCAATACTATCATTATAAGACCCAAAATAAACATTTATGAGTCAAAATAACAAAACCTCTCTTTATTCATTTGAAACCCTAACACCCAAAATCACCCAACTTCAACATTAAATCAAAATGACTAAATACTTATGTCAAAAATCATAAAAATGAGTAGTTATCCATACCTCAAATTCGGAGCTCAAAGGAGAAGATGAAGAAATTTGAAAGTGCTCCAAACTCCAATATTTTCGGATCAAAATGTAGCCCTCAACAAACTCCACACTTTTTACAAAGGCCCAAGGGTAGATGGTCACTCATACTAGATCAAACCCTAGAGAGAAGTTAGAGTTTTAGAGTGAGGTGCTCTCCAATGGTGGTTTTCGAAAAGTAAGAGAGAGAAAGGATGTTGAAAAGTGATCCAAAAAGTGAAATCCCGAAGTGATATAAAAGTCGCCCCGCTCGAGTGTGGAAACCCCCGCTCGAGCGTCAGACACAAACTCACGCTCGAGCGTCAAAACTCCCGTTCGAGCATTGGATGCACACTCACAGAAGTTTTTCAAGTAATGGTCCTCGCTCGAGCGTCAAACTCCCTGCTCAAGCGAAGGAACAAAATCAAAGGGTCACGCTCGAGCGTCAAAACTCCCGCTCGAGCGTACGAAGACCTGCAGAGAAAAAAATACTGGGAGATGGAAAATCACGCTCGAGCGTCAAAACTCCTGCTCAAGCGGAGAAGCCAAATCAAAGGGCCCGCTCGAGCGTCAAAAGCCCCGCTCGAGCGTGAAGGCCAAATTCTGGACATCAACTCTAGGTTTCAAAACACAACCAACCTGTTCCAAACCTGCCCAACACAACCCAAGACTCAAATACAAAGAGTAAGGGATAAAAATGAGAATGAGACAACAACACAACCACGGAACCAAGTCCGGAGTATAATATACAAAGGAAGGAAAAACCGGGATCGCTACAACCTCCCCCCCTTAAAGAATTTCATCCCCGAAATTAGGCACAAGTTTTCAAAAACAAGCTTTTCTCAATTCTCAACAATATTACAATTCATTACTCAACAACTTGACCCATTACCGGTCATTCCATCCCTTCTCAAGGGGCTGTAGACACCCAATTTTTGACCGTCCTCAAGACTTGGTTGTGCTTGTAGGTACACCCAACGGCTGGTTCGATTGCTCGCCCAGTATTCGACTATCGCGGCGGAATGTCACTGGTTCGGGTTTCCCGAACCTTGTATCCTTTTTGTCTCATTTTTGGACCCTGACCTGGTCCTTTCAGGGTGGCCCCTGTGGTGCACTGCCGGCTATGGCATGGCACTCCTGGCCATGGCTTGGCCCCTGCCGGCTACTTGTGAAGACCTGCCGGCCATCAGTGTGGCACTGCCGGCCATTGCTAATGGCCGGCACTCCCCCTATTTCAGCTGGTTTCCGGGAAGATCTTTTGTACCAGCTGGATTCCTCATATCTGCCCTCCATATATGTGTATGGAGGGATGAAGCTCTTGCCAAGCTTGTTCAAGAAGCTTTAGCTTTGCATTCCTCTATATAAGCAAGGGCTCCTTCATTTCAGAAGGTTCTGAGTTTTTGAAGGGCAAAAAGCTTTCTCTCTCTCTATATTGCTTGTGGTTAGAGCTTGGAAGTTGGATTTCTTTGCATTTTTGCACTATACCTCATAGCACAAGACCTCTATCACTCATTCAAACACCTTGAGGCTGTCTCTCAGAGGTTGGAAGCTCAGATTTTTGGACAAAAAGCTGCTGGAAAGATTGTTCTTCAAGGGTAAGCACACTTTTCTCCTAAACTAGTCTTTTCTTGCTTCATTTATAAGCTTTTCTTTCAAGCATTTTTGGGCTCCGACCCAAACTAGAAATGATCATATTTTGAGCCCCTTTTCATGTTTGATCAAGGGTCTTTCTCTGTTTGAGGCTTCCTTCTATCACTTGCCTCTTTAACTCTCTTTTAGGCTTTTTTTTTTTGCATAGTATTTTAAGCTTATTTGTGAGCTGTTTTGGATTTGTCCATAAACTGGAAAGAGGCTTGTTTTCAGCCCCTATTCAACTTTGTTGAAGGGATCTCCTCTGTTTGAGGACAGCAGCTACCACTTGTCTCTTTACCCCTCTTTTAGGCCCATTTCTTGCATGCTAGTTTAACCTTACTTGTGTTTATTTTCGTGGCTTGATGTAAACTGTAAAGTGCCTTGTTTTTATCCCCTCTTCAACTTTGTTGAAGGGCTCTTGGCCATTTGGGGCCAGCTACTGTCCCTTGTCTCTAATCTCTCTTTTAGGGCCATTTTTGCATGATAGATTAGTCCTACTTGTGTTCATTTTTGAGGGTTTTCATAAACTGAAAAATATCTTGTTTTAATCTCATCTTCAAGTTTGTTTGAGGTCCCATTTTTGTTTGAGATCATATGCCTCCTTGTATGCTTGATTGTCTCTTGTTTTGAGCCCTACACCTAAGCTCTTGTTGCATGCTTTGTTTGACCTTCTAGCCACTGGAATCCAATGGATTTCTAGTGGATTTGATGCTATTTTGAGCCTCCAAATCAGAGGGGGGTGACCCCCTCTCACCTTGACTTGTTTGATGGTCATTTTGGCCTTCCAAAGAGACCCTATCTTGCAGGCTTTGGAGTCACATTTCAGGCCCAATTTGGTGAATTTTAGGGCTATAATATTTGATTTTCAGAGTTGTTTGTGCCATGCTAAGTGTCCTTGATGCATGTGCTTAATAACCCCTTTGTATGCCCTCTAAAAGAACCCATCATTTGTGCATGTGTTGGTTGCATTTCAGAGGTTATTTGGGCATGTTTTGGTATATTTTATTCACTGATTTTTTCTGGTTTGATGAGTTCTCACTTGCTTCATATACATGCCATGTAAATCATGTTTGCTAGTCAAAATCGCATGCTATTTTAGTCCATCTTGCTAGCATCTTTTGGCCATGCTTTGAACTAGAATTGTTCATGTTTTGGGACTGCCTTGGTTCTGTCTTTATGCTTCATGATCAAATAATGCATGCTTTGTATAGCTATAGGCCAATGCATGTGCCTAGTTTTGTGTTTCGGGACCATTCCATGCATCGGGTGCCATGTTTCCATGATTCGGGGCCATTTTGCATCACATTTCAGTGCTGAAATTTGCATGTTTGTATGCCATATTTCATGCCTTGCCATGTCTTGTTAGAGTGGCATTTGTGCCTTAGGATCGGTCCTCGGTTTGCGTGCATGTGTGCACGCATCTCGAGTGTCTCATTTTCATCTTATGGCCACTGATGTGAGTGTGGCTGAGGTCCACTCATGTTGGTGTAAGTCCATCATGCATCGCGTATGCCATTTCATTTCATAGCATTGCGTATGCTAGGTTACATGTTAGAGCATTGTGTATGCCGTGTTACATCAAGCATTGTGTATGCCATTTCATAGCATTGTATATGCTAGGTTGTATATTAGTTGCATTCATGCATGTCATGCATATTGCATTGTGTTTGGGGTAGGAGTTAGCCCGAGCATGGGAAACGAGGGACGTTTCGTACTCCGAGTGACGGAACGTGTCTCAATTCTCGGTCACCGACACTCCGGATTATCCATGATGGAGTTTAAGTATTGTTGTGTTTATGTGTGCATTCATTTCATATTAAGTCGTGCAATTCGACTCCTCGGCCATCATGCATCGATATGCGTGATTGGTGGCATGAAGATCGAGGACTACACTTCCTGAAGAGTAGTCAAGCATACATATGTGAAAATACATTGCCATGCCCCTTTCCTGCTCTCTGTTGCAGCAAATCAAGAATCAGCAGCCTTCCGGAGCTTGGTACGCATTCCAAGAACAATTGCAAACAGAGGCTAATTAGGGCATCGCAATGGATTTCCGCGCAAGGCAACCCGACCATGCATCATTCATCATTTGGAGCAGAGTTGAGGCAGTCCCGGGCTTGCATGCCAATTTACCGCTTTCCTAGATTAATTTGTTAATTAATTAGGATTTTGTATTTATTCGGACTGTAATTATTCATTTGGGACTGTACTATTTATTCGGACCCTCTGAGCGAGGGTACAATTGTAATAAGCGTGCGTGCGCGTGATGTATGTCTTCCAACCCCACGTCTTTCTCCCTTTTATTTACCAGCTTATGATGGTTAGATTAGGGCATGTTTCAATTAGCATACAGTATGATAGCATATTTGCATTCATTCATCTGTTTTGTATGCACCGGGCTCGGCGCATCATACTAACTGCATTGTATTTCAATTCCGAGTTGAATACTTGTTAGTTGTAGTATTTCACATGCCATTTTTAGAATAGCCGAGCCTGCTATAGTTACATTTTTGTATGTGTTGCATTAGGCATTTCTGTATAGTTAGGATCATGCATGGATTTCTAACATAGCTTCTGTTTGGCTTGGAATACTCGGTAAGTTTTTATGCTTTAGCATTCTTGCATGTGTGTGAGTGACTGCCATGATAGCATGCTTACCATGTGGCTATATGCATATGTGACATAACTGCCTGAATGCCTGTGGGTGAAGGTTGGGTTATTTGAATTGGGACAATGCATTGAATGCAAGTTTTAAGCCCACTAGATAGTGGCAAAATCATGTTTTCTAAGCCCACCCGAGGGTGGCAAAACCTGCATTTTAAGCCTACTAGCGAGTAGCAAACCGATTTCAAAAACAAACATGAAATGTTTTGTTCCAATTCAGGCGATCCAGTCTATACTTGTATGCTGTGCGCATCACATAGTAAATCTAGGCTAATAACCGGAATAGGAACGCATAATGTTTTCAAAACTAAATATCATGGTTAGTAGAGGCCGATCTTTGATCGGGCGAGCGGGGTGCTCACGAAGTGACCTTCCCCAATCGTATCCAAGTTCCCGAGCCGAGGCAACTTTGGTGATGACGGACACGTGGCCTTAGGCAACGAGTCAGGGTTTCCTAAATTCCCCCAAAATAAAATATTTAGGTGGCGACTCTGTATCTGGCAAAGCAGTCCATGTTTGGCACTTCTTTCTAAAAATCTGTTTTCAAAAACGATTTGCCGGATTTGGACTCTTTGATGATTCATCGGTCTTGCATTGCACTCTGCGAGATTAGATACAGGACCGTGACAATTTGAGATCGAACTGTAGCATGGGGCCCAAGGGCGCGTCTACAGGCAAATTACAATATATAACTCATTATGCATTATTAACATGCTATCCCTTGAAATTTACCAATTTCAACACATATTCCACAATTCTATATCATATTCAATGCTCATGATATAGTTCCATTTCTACAATACATTCAACATATGCAATGTTACATTAAACTTCCATTTCAAGGCAAGTTTCAAAATACTTCCATTATTCAAAACATATACGATGTTTTACAACTTAAGACATATTCGATGCTCTTAAAGTTCATTACTATTACAAAATTTCCAATGCAGGATTACACATTAACAAACATGTCCGGGTATTTCTCACGGACCTCCAACTCACGTTCCCAAGTGGCTTCTTCCACTTCGTGATGTTTCCACAAAACCTTTGCCAAGGGAATAGTCTTGCCTCGCAAGACTTGATCCCGCCTATCCAAGACCCGAACCGACCTCTCCTCATATGAGGCATCCTCGTCAACCTCCAAGTTGGTCTAATCCAATACATGCGACGGATCCGACTCGTACTTCCGAAGCATACTAACATGAAACACGTCATGTACCCCGGACAACTGCGGCGGTAAAGCTAAACGGTACGCAACCTCCCCAATCCTCTCAAGGATCTCAAAGGGGCCAATAAACCGAGGGGACAACTTCCCACTCTTCCCAAACCTTATCAAACCCCGCCTAGGTGATATTTTCAGAAAAACATGATCACCCGTCTCAAATGCCAAAGGCCTCCTCCTACGATCGGCATAACTCTTTTGGCGACTCTGGGCTGTCATAAGCCTCCTACGGATAAGTTCAACCTTCTCCGTCGTTTCCCTCACCAACTCCGGGCCTAACAAAGGTGCATCACCCACTTCGGCCAAACAAACTGGAGACCTACACGGTCGGCCATACAAGGCCTCAAATGGTGCCATATCGATACTCGATTGAAAACTGTTGTTGTAGGCAAACTCCACCAAGGGCAAATGCCTCTCCCACGACCCACTAAAGTCAAGGACACAACCTCGAAGCATATCCTCAAGGATCTGAATAGTACGCTTGGACTGCCCGTCAGTTTGAGGATGGTAAGCCGTGCCAAAGGTCAATCTAGTGCCCAAGGCACTCTGCAAACTCTGCCACAACCTAGCAGTAAAACGTGGATTTCTATCTGAGACGATCGGCACTGGGACCCCGTGCAACCTCACTATGTCCCGAATATACAAGTCGGCAAGATGATCTACCGAATCTCTTATGCGTATAGGAATAAAGTGCGCCGACTTAGTCAATCGGTCTACAACCACCCAAACAGCATCACTACCCCGCTAAGTCCTCGGAAGACCTACAACAAAGTCCATAGTGACATGCTCCCACTTCCACTCGGCAATAGGCAAGGATTGCAACAAACCCGCTGGCCTCTGATGCTCGGCCTTCACTTGCTGACAAGTAAGGCACTTTGATACGAAAATTGCCACATCCTTCTTCATACCCCGCCACCAAAACTGGCGACCCAAATCACGATACATCTTGGTGCCTCCCGGATGCACCGCAAGGCGTGAATGGTGAAACTCTCGGAGTACCTCCTCTCGGCAAGACTCCGGCACAAACAAACGGTCTCGGTATCTCACACTCAGGTCGGGATACACAGTTAAACCCTTTTTAACTTTCCCACTGGAGATCTTCTCTTGGAGGGATTCTACCTCAAGATCACCTCTCTGAGCCTCTAACACTCGAGTCACAAGTGTAAGCTGCACAACAACAGAAAACAAGGCCGCAGCCTCAACGGATTCGCCGAGAAGCAAATCAAATTCGCTAAGTGCACCCAACATCTCCCACTCCCGGATGGCTATACAAGCTACATCACTAATGGATTTCCTGCTAAGGGCATCGGCCACAACATTGGCCTTACCCGGGTGATAGTGCAACTCGAAGTCGTAATCCTCAATGAACTCCATCCATCTTCTCTGCTTCAAATTCAAGTCCCTCTGTGTAAACAGATACTTCAGACTCTTATGATCCGAGAATACCTCGAATCTCTCACCATAAAGTAGTGCCTCCAAATCTTTAAAGCAAAAATCACAGCTGCTAACTCTAGGTCATGAGTAGGGTAATTCCTCTCGTGTATTTTCAACTGACGTGAGCCATAGGCTACCACTTTCCCCTCTTGCATCAGCACACAACCCAAACCCTCTCGTGAGGCATCACAATAAACCGCATAACCCAAACCTCTCTTCGGAATAATGAAAACCGGAGCGGTGGTCAATCTAACCTTCAACTCTTGGAACAACTTTTCACAAGTCTCACTCCATACAAACTTGACCCCTTTCCGCGTCAATCTAGTCAACGGTGAAGCTAGCTTGGAGAAATCTTTCACAAACCGACGGTAATACCCAACTAATCCCAGAAAACTGCGGATCTCAAAAACTCTCTTAGGTTGTGCCCAATCCTGCACTGCCTCTATCTTGGATGTATCAACAGAGACCCCTTCCCCGGAAACCACATGGCCTAAGAACTTAACCTCTCTTAGCCAGAACTCACACTTCCCAAACTTGGCATACAGCCTATGGGCTCTAAGCAACTCAAGCACCACTCTCAAGTGTTCCTCGTGCTCCTCCTCAGAAGATGAATAAATCAGAATGTCGTCCGCGAAAATGACTACAAAACGATCTAAGAATTCCCGGAATATCCGATTCATCAAGTCCATAAATACTGCTGGTGCATTGGTGAGCCCAAATGGCATCACCAGAAACTCATAATGGCCATACCGCGTACGGAATGCCGTCTTCGGAATATCTTCCTCCCTGACCCTCAACTGGTGGTAACCTGATCTCAAGTCTATTTTAGAGAAACAACGGGACCCCTTTAACTGGTCAAACAGATCATCTATACGAGGCATAGGGTACTTATTCTTAACCGTAGCCTGATTCAATTTCTGATAATCGATGCAAAGTCTCAAGGCACCATCTTTCTTTTTAGCAAAGAGGGCCGGTGTTTCCCACGACGAAACACTAGGGCGGATAAAGCCTTTATCTAGCAATTCCTGGAGTTGAACCTTCAATTCACTCAACTCGGCTAGGGCAAAACGGTAAGGTGCCATAGAAATCGGCGCTGTGCCGGGCACTAAATCGATAGAGAACTCAATCTCTCGGTGAGGTGGCAAATTAACGAGATCCTCGGGAAACATCCGAATACTCACAAATCACTCTCGGCAATACAATCTGGGTCTCATCACACTCACTACTCAAAGGGCTAGTGAGAAGACCACTAAGTTCACTCCGCCCTCGCGGATCATACACCGGTGGCAACACACTACCAACCCGATCCCCCAAGAAATGGAAACAATCCCCGCTCAAGGTACATACTGTGACCCTCTAGCGGTAACAATCAATAATAGCCCGGTATGACGATAGCCAGTCCATACCCAAAATAACATCAAAACCCGACATAGCCATTACTACAAAAGAAAATGAAAGCCGGCGGTCGGCGACCTCTATATCACAGCCCTGACACCCTTGTTTCAAAATCAACTCACCCCCAACAGGTGATACAACACAAATAGGAGATGCTAACTATACCAACTCTAACCCCAAAACAGATGCAAATGCAGCAGATATAAAGGAATGGGATGCACCCGTATCAATCAACACATTGGCAACCGAGTTGCAAAACAAAAAGGTACCTCTCACAACAGATGGAGCCGGTACTAGATCCTGCACGGTAACAGCATACACACGCCCTGAAGGCCCCTGATCCACCTGCTCACCTCTCGGAGCAAAAGACTGCTGCACAGACTGGGACGATGAAGCCCCATGATTGGCCCTCGAGGCCTGAACTGACTGAGCTACCTGAAAACTCTGCCTCTGCCCAGATGCACCAGGAGTGCCACTCAACTACGAGCAAAACCTCTTCAGGTGCCCCGCCTGACCACACTGATAACATGAGAGTGACTGGCCTCTGCTCTGACCCTGGCTCTGAGGTCGAACCGAAGATGAAGCTGCTCTCTGACCTCCTCCCTTCTGTGGGCAAGCTGAAGACTTGTGGCCCAGCTGATCACACTTGTAACAAGTCACGTCTCCCTAACTACCTCTCCCAGAGCCTGCACTTGGCACTAGAAAGGTCGATCTAGCAAATGTACCCTGGGACTGCTGAGGGTTAGAACCTCTCTGCCTCCTACCGTCCCCTAACCATCTTGACTCCTCTCGGAGCCTCTCTGCCTCTCCTCTTCCTCCTGCATCATAATCTCCATATGGGCCGCAGCATCTATAAGACGCATATAATCCCGGGTTATAGACCCCCCAACTCTCATCTTGAGCCCATGCCTCAACTTCTTCTCAAATTCCAGGCAACGGTGTTCTTCAGACGCCACAAGCTCAGGTGCGAACCTGGACAGACTAGTAAATGCGGCCTCAAACTCGGCCACTGATAAACTCAGCTGCTTGAGCTGACAAAACTAGTCCCTCAACTTCTTCCTGACAGCTGGAGATAAGAACTTCTCCTGGAAGGAATCTACAAAGGCCTCCCATATGCCACCAACACGACCCCTCATGAACTTCCACCACTGACCTGCATCCCCCTTTAGCTGGAAAGATGCCAAGGTCACCTTCAATGCCCCGTCTTCGATGCCAAGCATCTCTAACGTCTTAGTCATCTGCTCGAGCCATTCATCAACTTTCAGTGGCTCCTTCAGATCCCCAACAAACTCGTCTGGGTTAGACCGGAAGAACTCTCTCTTTAGAAAAAACGGCCCTGCCTCAGCAATATGGCCTGGACCTGATTTTCAGCTCTGAGAATGCCCAAGGATTCCCTCAAAGCTCCTGCCATCTCGTGGGCTAAGGCGCCCATGGCCTGCTGTGCTACTGGCTCGGCCACATTGTGTCACGACCCAAACCCGCCCCTATGGGTTTAGCACCGTAACCGGCCAGTAATCCGAGATTACTGAAGGCCTGCTTAACAGTAAAACAGTAATACAGAGTACAGGGGCTGGCGGAAGCCAAGACAGTAATTAAAAGATGTCCAATGAGCTGTGACAGTCTGTATGCAAAAAGACTTTTTATAACATATTCACATTCGAAACAAAACAGCATGTACATACATCATATACAGATATTCGGTTAGGGACCGAATCCCTACCATGACAGTACAGTATAGGTACAGTCTATACAGTATTACAAAAACAGATACAAAGGGAGAAATCTAAAACACCCCTAGGCAGCCTTAGCTTGAACAGATCTGGAACCTCGCAGTGAGGCACGAAGGTTGGCTTGACAAAACAAGAGCTTAGCCTGACGCTCCTAGCAATGGTCCGGTGCCTGTACACCTACATATATATATGAGCAGTGAGCTAAAGCCCAGTGAATAACATATGCGTAAAGAGGTTAAGAATGAATGTCCTTTCAGTATTGAAAACAATTATTTATCAGTATAACAGTTATTCGATCATAGCAGTCATAAGTGGTACATCTAATAGCAAACAGTACAGTAGGTCTTAACAGACCGAACAGTAAGTTGATGGCCATCATATCAGTAAACAGTAGTGGTTCCGACATGGGAACCGACAGAGATCTCTGTAACAGTAGCAGTAACAATTCAGTAACAGTAAATTGCTATGGATGCCACGAATACAGTTCACAAATAGGACAAACATTCATTCAGTAACCAGTGTCATTTCATAAAGCAGTACAGTCATTTGTTCAGAAAATAATCTCAATTGAACATATCTTTACAACATTGTTACTCACAGAGCACTGGCCTATAGGCAGCTAGAGCGTCCTCGAATGCCAACCCTACACAGTTACAAAACGAACACACACTAAGCTACATAGTTGGGAAAATAATAACTTAATCCTTAATTTGCGTCGGTGTGGTTCTACATCAATATCCTTCTTAAGATGCCTTAAACATGCCCTAGGAATGCCTAGGATGGAAAGAGGATGCAAGCATGCACTTTTAAACACTTTACAAAATTTTCAGAAAACAGGGGCTCTTTCTACGCTCAAGCGGACATGCAGACAAAGGGTCTCCGCTTGAGCGTCACTTTCTTCGCTCGAGCAGACTGTAAAACATGGCAAAAGTACTAGATGCATGAAATTCACGCTCGACGGGCGCTCGACCCCCGCTCGAGCGTGAGACACATGTCCTCGCTCGAGCGTGCATTCCCTTGCTCGAGCGGACTGTAAAACACATGAAAGTACTGGATACACGCATTTACCACTCGAGCGTCACTTTCCTCGCTCGAGCAGACTGCATGAATTCAGTGTGTACGCTCGAGCGTGGTGTTCCCTGCTCGAGCGTGAGTCCAAAATCTGAAATTTCCAGATTTGAACCTCAAGCTCAAAACCAACTTTTAATGCATCAAATTCGATCCTCTTGGGCTAATTTTCTGGAAAGCACTTCAAAACCCATAATATTACATGTTTCAAAGATCAATTTGAGAAATCAAAACCCAAAGATAGTTCAATTAAACACCATTTCAAATAACTTCAAGAACACAAAGCGTATGAAACATGCATGTGTTCAACCAAATTCAAAGCTTCAAATACATGACCAAAAGAGTTAATTCTTTCAAAAACATGATGAATTCATGAACTATAATCAAGATGTGTAACAATTTCCATGAAAACAACCTCAAAACTCATAAATGTGTACATGTATGCGTGATTAAGCTTCAATTCAACATGCTAGAACCAATTCAAGACCTTAAAACTCTAAACTTCCATGAACCATGCAACATGTGACTTAATTTAACAATCAAGAAGATGATTCTCCTACCTTATGCCTTGAATTCAAAGTATGGGAGTCTAATGTTGCAAATCTTCTACAATTCCTTCCAAATTCCAGGCCAAAACAAGATGAAATCAAGCTAACTCCTATCTCTCTCTCTCTAGTCGGTTTGCTCTCTAGAAGTGGTTGAAGAAATGTTATAATGCTAACATAAGAGTCAGCTAAAAGATCCTAGATTTGTCCACTAAGTGGCAAACATGTAAATACTTCAAACTAATGTAATTTAACCTTATTTAATCTAATTTAATCATACCAAATCAAATTTCAATTAAATTTATCATAAAATCACATAAATTCCAATTAGCATAAAACATTAATCAATTTCGGATTCGGCCGCCGATAAGTCCTTCAATTCGTAGTTCGAAATATAAAACATAAACAGATCATTCAACAGTCAACAGATAGAAATGCACTTAAGCGATACACTCAATCAATCAGTTCAGGATTTCAGTCAATCAGTCACTTAACATGCTTAATCATAGATTAGCACTAATCAGATGTGAGGGTTGTCACACATTGGCCTGGCTAACACCCTCCTGTTGCACCGGGATGTCATCCGGTATAGGCATCTCCTGCCTCCTAGGCCTACCGCGCTTACCACCACGTCCTTGTCCTGACATCCTAATAAAGGTAACGAAGAACATTAGCACATTCACAAATGTGCCGAAGCTATAACACCCGCGTCCTAATGCATGGACAACTGAAATTCACTCCACGTAAGCACGTAAACACATAAGCACTTACGAATTTCATCTCCGGATAATGACAGTCCCATGGCGTTACTAGAGTTCCTTTTAGAAACAGCATTGATCAAGTGCTTTTCCAACAAGACTCACAGAAACCCAAGGATCCAATCAACATCCTAGAAACTAAATCCCATACCCATATAGTTACATAAACATGTTATCACATAAGCATATAACATTACGTCTAAGTCTCTAACAAGCGAGACAAACCCATTGTGATACTAATCACTTCCCACGTACCCAAAGTATTTAAACCCGGTACGCTCTGATACCAAGTTGTAACGCCCTCAAAATAAACCCACAAATCATGCATTCGCGACATCCATAAACATAAGAGAAATATACATATTTCTATTCATCAGAGTATTTAGTCCAAAAGTATTACATGTTGACAACAAAAGTAAATGCCCTACGGGCTTACAACTTTCTAAGTCAACACTTAGTTACAAAAAAAAGAGAGGACTAACTCTACACAAAATAAACCCAAGGCTTGATATACATGTAATACAACAAAAATAACAAAAAAGAGTCCAACGGCCTCAAGCCTTCCAAGCTACGTCCTTGGAGGTGGCATAATACCTGTACCTGAAAATGATGTCCCATATAGGGTGAGCCAACGCCCAGTAGAGATATGCTAAACATAATATGAGCAATAACTAAAATATTAGCATTTGATAAATGTTTAACTCACATAAATCAATTCATAACCCAGTTCAATTACATGACAAATGTGTCTATGTTTCATTCAATTTCCATTTCTTATCCAATTTCTTAATTTATAACTATGGCTCAGAACTTGACCAAACAATTTAAATGAGATTACATCTCATATCAACAGTACTTCCATTTCAATTGAGATAACAACTCAAATTAAACACTTCATACTTCACAATGGATACACATAATTGCTGTATCAATCTCAAATAAAACACTTCCGTACTTCATATATGATACACAGATTTGCTGTATCAATACTTCAATAGATACACATATTTGCTGTATCGGTGGAGTCCATCCCCTATCTCCTCCCAAACAAGATCTGGTTTAGCAGTCCATTCCCTCTCTTCTCCTAAACGGTGGAGTACATCCCTTATCTCCTCCCACACAATACAATGTATATAAACATTTATCATATACACGTTCAATCAATACACAATTTTGATGTATTATTCCAACCGTCATATTCAATGACATATTCAATTGATTAGTTTTAGTTTGCCTAATCATCATGCATTGTCTACAACAATCAAGACTATCCTCCACCGATAGCCCAAAATAATTATTTCTAAACAGATAATAATTACATCAACAGATAAACCAACGACAATTCCCAAAGGTGAGCGATTAATAAATCCAACTCCACTATTCCATCTCATATTATGCCAATTTCATTAACTCCAACTTAATTCCATGTTTCCATAATTTCCCAAATTAATTACATGAATTAATTTGTCATAACAATTTAGAGCTTTTTCCTCCTTTTCTCAATATTGACCCAAAGGCCCAAAATAACTTCAATAACATCAATACTATCATTATAAGACCCAAAATATACATTTATGAGTCAAAATAACAAAACCCCTCTTTATTCATTTGAAACCCTAACACCCAAAATCACCCAACTTCAACATTAAATCAAAATGACTAAATACTTATGTCAAAGATCATAAAAATGAGTAGTTATCCCTACCTCAAATTCGGAGCTCAAAGGAGAAGATGAAGAAATTTGAAAGTGCTCCAAACCCCAATATTTTCGGATCAAAATGTAGCCCTCAACAAACTCCACACTTTTTACAAAGGCCCAAGGGTAGAAGGTCACTCCTACTAGATCAAACCCTAGAGAGAAGTTAGAGTTTTAGAGTGAGGTGCTCTCCAATGGTGGTTTTCGAAAAGTAAGAGAGAGAAAGGATGTTGAAAAGTGATCTAAAAATGAAATCCCGAAGTGATATAAAAGTCGCCTCGCTCGAGCGTGGAAACCCCCGCTCGAGCGTCAGACACAAACTCACGCTCGAGCGTCGGATGCACACTCACAGAAGTTTTGCAGGCAATGGTCCCCGCTCGAGCGTCAAACTCCCCGCTTGAGCGGAAGAACAAAATCAAAGGGTCACGCTCGAGCGTCAAAACTCCCGCTCGAGCGTACGAAGACCTGCAGAGAAAAAAATACTGGGAGGTGGAAAATCACGCTCGAGCGGAGAAGCCAAATCAAAGGGCCCGCTCGAGCGTGAAGGCCAAATTCTGGACATCAACTTTAGGTTTCAAAGCACAACCAACCTGTTCCAAACCTGCCCAACACAACCCAAGACTCAAATACAAAGAGTAAGGGATGGAAATGAAAATGAGACAACAACACAACCACGTAACCAAGTCCGGAGTACAATATACAAAGGATGGAAAAACCGGGATCGCTATATAATTGATAAGTTTAAAAAAATAAAAATAAAAATCAATTCAATTCATGAGTTTGCTGTGTTTCTTGAGCATGTTATTTAGCAATTTATTTTCAGTGTATCAAATAAATAAAAAATAAAATAAAGAAAGAAAAGATAACAGTCCTATTGTCCAGAAAATAAATTAATTAATTGTTGAAACAATTGTCTTTATAAAATAATTGAATTGTATCAGAATCCTAGTATTCAAAATTCACACTCAAATCTATTTTTGTTTGAGTGGGCATATGAAAATGGAATCCCAAACTATCATCATAACCTATAATATTCTAAAAAATATTTTGTCCCTGTAGAGAAATTTGATATATCTCACACCTTCACTCCCATTTTTAGTAATGGAATGGATCCATAATATTATTTTATGATGTCTAAGGTCCCTACAGAGAAATTTGATATATCTCACACCTTCAAACCCTTACCCCCCCTCTCTCTCATTGCTGCTCTTTTCTCTTTCTCTCTCGTTGATCCAGCTCGCTGGCCACTCTCATTTCGTCGAAAACGTCATCCTCTCTTCCGACGGCCAGTTCGCTTTCTCCGGCGGCAGTGAATACGATGATGAGAATGAAGGAAATAACTTGGATTTTGAAGAAGAAGAAGAGAGTGTTTCTTCAGCTACTGCTTCTTATAGTACCGATTAGCCCTCAACAACACACAAATCTGTCGAGGATCTTCTGAAAGGTTTTCATCGTTTTCTCTGTCTTTCTTTTAATATTTTTTTTTTAATGTTTTGGTTGAAATTCAGTGGCTTCAAAAAGGTGCAAATCTGGAGCATTATACAATATTTTTGGAAGATTTATTTATGTTGTTTATTAGAAAAGAAAGAAAGAAAGAAGGAAGGAAAAGTTTCTCTGAAAAATTTCGAGCTTCTGTTATTGATGATAATCTGTTGTTAGAACTTAGAAGTGTGTCTGAGTGTTGGCTATATAATCTTGGAGAGACTGTTTCATGTATACCATTTTTTTTTTAAATCTTTGTTCCCAATAAAAATGAGAGCATATTAGTAATCTTCCTGTACAAAGTATACTTAAAAAAAAAGAGAGAATATTATATGTTAGTGTTGAGGATTTTATTTGAGAAGCAATGGGGTTGCCTTCATAAAAAATCCAGCATCAAATGCTTTACGCTCAACATATTCAAAAGAGTTGTTTTGTGGTGGATATAGTGATTGGCCATAGACAATTTAAACACCCACTGTTGATCCCTAGCAAAAATAACAGGTAAAAAAATGACCAATGACTTTGTTCTGCTTTGAAATGTACATGTTCCCACTTGTCACCATTTATCACCTAAATTTTACATGGACTTTCCTAATCACTGTATTTTGTAATACTCACATTCAATGCATTTTGGGCTTTTTTTTTTGTTTTTTTTTTTTTGAGTTTGTGGTGCACCAAAGCATGTTTCCTCATCCTACAAAAGAAATCAACGACAATTCTAGTCTTTGTGCTTCTAGTATATATATAGGAATTTGAAATTTCTCTGCTATTGGGCAAAGATCAATCAACTGGAGTATTGTCTAATTCTTGCAGAGGCTGAATAGCTTTTGGGACCAGAAGAAAGAGATATTTTACAACAGAATGCAACTCCTAACTTGGGTAAAATATCAACAGTAAGTGGTCAAAGTGATGAACAAACATGTATGTGTGTGTATATAAACTAATGTAGTGTATGATTATATATTTTGATAGGTATATATCTCTGGTTGTTCAAATTTCTCCTCTGGACCAAACCAGAGAATTTTTCTGGACCAATCCAGAGAAAATTCAATTCAAACAAGAGAATTTCTTTGGACCGACCCAGAGAAAATTCAGATCAACTTCGCAGATCGCCTCTCCCTTCAGATCAGCGCCTTTCCTCCACTATCATCACCATTTCTCTGCAATTCACAGACCACGCGAGACATTCATTGACGACGAAATGTGCATCTAAGCTTTCACAAAACAAGTCACAACTTTTGATCAATTGTCTATGGTGAGTGTTTCGTTTGAAGATGGGTCGGATCAACAGAGTGAGCTCTATGGAAGTTACAGCTTGAGTGCCAATGTGAATGAGTCCGAGAGTTCGAGTAGTTTCTGGTACCGCCTTTACGATGCTAATAGAGCTTCGAGTTCGATGTCATCGTCTACGTTCAATTTCCGTTTATGTTGCCAGTATGTGATACTGATTTGTCTAGTCAGTACATTTTTTTTTAATCTATTTTACTATTCAATTTTCTCTGGATAAATAGAGGGATTTGAATGTTGATCCAGAGAAATTTGATGTCAGTCCAGAGAAATTTTTGAAAGGTTCAAGGGTTTTTGATGTTAGTCCAGAGATCCAGAGAAATTTGAATGTTAGTTCAGAGATCCAAAGAAATTTGATGTTAGTCCAAAGAAATCTAAATGTTAGCCCAGAGAAATTTGTTAAAAGTTCAAGGGTTTTTGATGTTAGTCCATAGATCCAGAGAAATTTGAATGTTAGTCCATAGATCCAGAGAAATTTGAATGTTAGTCTAGAAAAAGTTGTAAAAGGTTTAAGGGTTTTTGATGTTAATAAGAGATCCAGAGAAATTTGAATGTTCAAAGTTTTGAATCCAGAGAAATTCTTTGGAAGTCTAGAATTTCTCTGGGAAAAATTTCTTGGGGCTGAAATTTCTCTGGACTGGAATTTCTCTGGGCTGAAATTTCGTTGAAATTTCTCTGGACTAGAATTTCTCTAGACTGAAATTTCTCTGGATCAATGTTGAGGGACCTTAGACATTATGAAAATATTAAATGTCCTTTATACTATAAAATTTTAATATCAGGGACCCTAAAAAAAAAACCCTATAAATAAGTAAGGTTACCAAATCATTCATAATTGATAAGTATAAAAAAATAAAAATAAAAATCAATTCAATTCAAGAGTTTGCTGTGTTTCTTGAGCATGTTATTTAGCAATTTATTTTCAGTGTATCAAATAAATAAATAAATAAAATAAAGAAAGAAAAGATAACAGTCCTATTGTCCAAAAAATAAATTAATTAATTGTTGAAACAATTGTCTTTATAAAATAATTGAATTGTATTAGAATCCTAGTATTCAAAATTCGCACTCAAATCTATTTTTGTTTGAGTGGGCATATGAAAATGGAATCCCAAACTATCATCATAACCTATAATATTCTAAAAAATATTTTGTCCCTGCTTTACCTTTGATATTTATAATGATTTTTTAATTTTTAATTTTTATTTTTAATTTTTGTTAAAAATCTAACTTTCCCAACCGGCCTACATCTAATTTTAAGCTTAACTTAGATTTACTATTTTCAATAATTTTCTTAATTATTTGTTATTTCATGTTTTATAATGATTGAGATTGTTCAAATATAAATAAGGTTACCAAATCATTCATAATTGATACCAAAAAAAAAAAAATTCAATTCAAGAGTTTGCCATGTTTGTTGAGCGTGTTATTTAGCAATTTATTTTCAGTGAATCAAATAATAAAAGAAAATAAAGAAAGAAAAGATAACAGTCCTATTGCCAAAAAAAAAAAAAATTTGTTGAAACAATTGTCTTTATTAAATAATTGAATTGTATTACAATCCTAATAACATATTGAAAATTCGCACTCAAATCTATTTTTGTTTGAGTGGGCATATGAAAATGGAATCCCACACAATCATCATAACCTATAATATTCTAAAAAATATTTTGTCCCTGCTTTACCTTTGATATTTAAAAGGAAAACGAATAAAAGAACATCAAAAAAAAAAAAAAAAAAAAAAACAAGACAAGATTAATGTTGTGTTTGGTTGAGGGATTGAAGAGGGATTTGGAAAGAAAAATAAAAAAAGTAAGTGAAATGTGAATAAAACATACACATATTTCCCATAAATTTATACATTTTTTTTCTTTCTCTTTTCAAATTCTTCTTCAAATCTCCAACCAAACACAGTATAAATCAAAACTTGAAGGGAACTTATGGTCAACATTTTGGAAGATCGGACGGTGGAGGTAGCAATTTTTGATTGGGACGCTGTCCATCCATGACAACCCAAGCCATCTTTAATCCCCAACTTGTATGAACTTCTAGGTGACAGTGCATGAACCACACTCCTATTCAAAAATGATATATAAAATTAATAATTATTAAAAATATTACCTATTTCAAAAAATAAAATTACATTAAAATTTAAAATGTGCATCATATATCCATTTTGAATGCGGTTATAAATTGAACTTTCATTTCTGTTTTTGTTTATAATTTTTTTAAATTGTTTTTACATAGAAATGAAAATGATGGATACTTTCAAGGTTTTCATTTTTTTTTTTTTTTTCAAAAACTCGAATAACAAAAATAAAAATAAAATAAAAACACAATCAAACAGCGTCATATGTACCAACCTGGATTGTCGGCAAGGAAGCGAATAGCAACCCAACCAGCGGAGGGCACACCAACCGTGTTCCTCTCAGCCGGGTCAACCAGATTGAAGTTAGCCGGATCTTTATTCGGATCATAATTCCCAAAACCCTGACCCACAACAAAGAAATTGAATCCATGGAGGTGCAGAG
The DNA here is from genome assembly GCA_030407325.1 of Camellia japonica. Classification (NCBI taxonomy): domain Eukaryota; kingdom Viridiplantae; phylum Streptophyta; class Magnoliopsida; order Ericales; family Theaceae; genus Camellia; species Camellia japonica. The sequence continues at coordinate 13,689,305 of JAPPVO010000016.1, read as the reverse complement.
GATGAGACTCTGCCCCAATAATACTAGTGCCTTGCATAACCAACTCCACACTAGTATTGAATTGCAGCACCACCACCTTAGTACCACTCGTCACCATGATATTGCTCGGCGGCGTGCCCGTAAAATTGAATTTCGCCGGTGGGTTCTCCGGAAAATCGGTCGTGTACACGCCTTTCGATTGGTTGAAAAAATGTGCTTGAAGAAGTGCCGTGTTTGGCTGCACGAACGTCACATTGTTAATGGCAGCTGCCACTCTAGTGTTGTTGGGTCCTTGACATGTTTGGTTCGGAGAGCATTGGCTTATCCCTAATCCAACAGTAAAGAAAAAATGTCTATCCACATTTTTAGGAACCTTTGCTGGAAATTTAGTATTTGCTAAGCTGCGAACTTTTCTATTGAAATTCATTGCAATTATTGTGTCGTTGAAAGCCGGAAGTGTCGGTATTAGCAGGGGAAGTTTGGGGGTTTTGGTGTTGGGGGTGGAGGGTGGTGGTGAGTGGTATTCTAGGATTCCGGCGGTGGTGGTGTTGTCAAAGGTGGCGGGGCCGGTGGCGTAAGGCCTGGCCGCGATGAGGAAGGTGGCATTGGGGTCGTGGTGTTTGGTGTTTAGGAGGACGTTGATGGTTTGGCCTGGGGTGATGAGAATTGTGGTGGTTTTGAATGCTTTTACGTAGACCGCGTCAGCTTCGACGACGGTGAGAGTGTGGTTGGCGATGCTGAAGAACAGCTCGTCGTTCATGGCAGCGTTGATGAGTCGGAGGAGGTATGTCTTCCCTGGCCTCACCTTCAACTTGAAGGTATCTACAAGAAGAGAACAACATGTCTTTCAATTTCCTACACTTGTTCGGTTTGATAATAATTAGTTTGATAAAAATAAATATATAGGCAAATTATACTAACAATTCTTACATTTTGTCTCTTTTATTATTTTGGTCAATTGATTCAATTTTCATTCTTAATTTTAGATTTTTTATCAATTTAGTCCAATTAATAACAATATTTAGTGTATTTGATTTCAATTTTCTGAATTCAATTTTTTGAAAATTGAATTTTTTGTTTTTTGTGTTTTTTTTTTGTTTTGTTTTTAGTGAACATTTTTTAAATTGTAAGCAATTTTTTTATTTTTTTTAGATGTACTTTACTCAAATATATTTAAATAGTAAATTATTTGTGAAAAAATATTTTAAAAAATTAATAAATACACAAAAAAAAAAAAAAAAAGTATTGGATTTTAGTATTTTTTTGATATTTTTGGTATTTAGTAAATTGTTTAAAAAAAAATTTCACAAATATTATACTTTCTAAGTGTATTTATGTCATGTGTCTAAAAATTAAAAAAATTGCTTAAAATATTAAAAAAATCAGTGAAAACAAAAAAATACGGAAAACGAAAAAGTAAAATTTTTTGAAAAGTGAATTCTGAAAACTAGAAACAAACAGAATGATTAGTGCTTTTTTAAAAAATGATTACTGAATTAGTTGAGATTACTTCATTGAATTAAGCAAGTATGAGACTTGTCATATGTGCGCATTTTCATTAAAAAATGCTAACAATTATAATCAATTCGACTAAATGAAAATAAAGTTATAAATTCATAGTCAAAATCAAGCAAATTAATAGAAACTAAAATGACACAAAAATCAAAATATAAGGACTACCAACATAATTTGTCCTAAATACATTGAAGATACTCTTATATACCTTTAGCAGAGCAGTTGTAGAAGGGTCCAGGAAGACCATTAATGGTGAAGGCATCAGAGAGATTTGGTGCTCCTCCTGTTTGCAGTGCTTGGTTGATCACTCTCTCAGTATCTGCTTTCCACCATTCACCTGCCATTAAAATTTCAACCAAATCTCTTGTTAATTTAGGAATAAGATGACATTTTTTTCTTTCTTTCTTGGCACTAATTGATTAATTGAATTACCAAATATGATGGGGACTTCTTTGTAGGGATGACGAAATGGGTAAGGGACATGTGGCTTGGGGAGGATGACAATGGGTCCATAGAGAGTGGCTCTGAGCCATGAGATGTGAGCATGCCAAAACAAGGTCCCTCTTTGGCCAGTAATGGTGAAGTTATAAACATAGGAATGGCCAGTCTGAATTGGGCACTGTGTAATGTATGCTGGTCCATCTGCCCACCCACTCCTTAGCTGCCTTATTCCATGCCTTCAAATTCAAGTCATATATACATCATACCACAAGATAGTCAACTACATAAATCATGAATACTCAAAATTAAAACCAACACATATATATCTAAATATGAGTAATGATATACCTAAATAAATATCTTTACTAGGTTTTCCTTTCCTCAGATATAAAGGTTGTGACACCTTCACAAATAAATAACTGAGCACTACATAGATTTGTTCTAAAAATACTAAATAATGTCTTGTGTCTAGTGCTAAAAAATTTAGTAAGATATTTTTTTTACGTCACATAATAAGAAGTTTGTCAGTTAGTTGTCACACTATTGATTTGAATATGAAATTTCATCCATTGACACGTAAGTCTCGCATCATGACCGCTTGAATTACAACAAAAAAATCTCACCCCATTAACACGTAATAACTTATGATTGATTTCTTATTTAGAAATATTTATTAAAAAATAGAAAGGTGGATAATTTTGTGACTTAGGTGATATAAAACAGTAAAAAAATATATGGCAGTGATAATTAAGATTTTTCCCTACCAATGAATGGTGATATTATTCTGAACATGGTTAACAACCTTAACCAACATTGTATCGCCTTCCCTGACAACAATCCGAGGCCCTGGAAACTGGCCATTGACTGTCACAATGCTCTTTATTTGGCACAACCTTGTCACGTTTTGCATCTTAATCTGTGTAAATTTCATGGATCAAAAAAACAAAAAACAAAGCAACACGAATAAAAACAATCTTATTATAAAAACATCTAGGGATATTTATTTCTAAAATCTATATTCCCTATCCTCAATGCACTCTCAATTACACGATATAAATGTGATTTACAGTGCATCATGAACATAGTGACAAGAATTTTGCGAAGAAAAAATGCCATGTTCGACGTACAACCCTGGAATGCATTAGTTGAACTATAATGTCATACGTACATCAAACTTATAGTGCCTGGTGATGCCTGCATGTTTTGCAAGCACAAGTTCAGCAAAAACCCACAAAGCACTCAGCACAAAGAGTACAACCCTTGGAAAGCTAGAACTCATACTAAAGTTACAAATTGTATTTGATTAAAAAGGGCTATAAGAGAAGAGAAAATGTGGGTTGATTTGAGTGATCACTCCAGAAAAAAAAAACTTATCAGATTGGTGCATATGGAGGACAAGCGAAGAGAATGTGTGTATATATAGTAAGTTAGGAATGAATTAGTTATATGTTTGGTTAATTAGGTGATGATCTTATTAGGATTAAATTGTCACCTAGATATAGACCCCATCTCTCTTTCTTAATATAACAATTGCATATTGATTTGACTAAAGGCTGTTGGCCCAACTTGACTTTAGAGTGCTGTCCAAGACATATTAGATTTATTAATGTTTGAATATTAATCTTTCTAACGGTTTTTCTCAATTTCCATAAATACCCCTTTTGATAGTAAGTTCTATTTTAGATAAATTACATCCTTAGTTCATGAAATTTGTAATTCTAATTATATCAATTTTATTAGGGAAAATGTACATGTTAGAGATATCTTCAAAAATTAATTGTAAATTCACGAAAAAATTTAAAATTTTATTTTTTAATGTTTATAATATTTACCACTAATATGAAAATATTTTTCCCAACATCCACTAATTAATATGAAATTACTCTATTTTATTATTAGAATTTTAAAATTATGTTAATATAGTCTAATTGATATTTGTCCTTTTAAAAATTAGACTATAATCAATGGGCAAAATAGTCTTCTCAAAGTGATTGTAGAGTTAACGTTCAATTTGAAATGATTTAATTTTTTTTATTAAATTTTGTTCTTTATTTATATTAAATTTCTTAATAGATGTTATCAATTGAATTGAATTGAATTGACACAATATAAAAAATTAAAAGGCAAATTGATACAATTTAAACTATAGGGATCAAATTGACACAAAAAGTAAAAAAATACAAGAATCACTAATATAATTTGTTTTGTTTTTACGTTCAACAAATATATATATTTTTTTTGGTTGACTCGTATATTTGTGGGGTTTGAATTGGCATCACATTTGGTTGTTATGGAGGACCCTTCTCCTCTAGGCAGAAGATTGTTTGTTGCTGACATCTAGCCTTGAAATAGTTATTGGCTTCCTATTTTGGGATTTTTTTCTTCTTTTCTTTTTGCTGTTTCTTTAAACTTTTCTAAGTACAAACGAAAAAAGAAAAAAGAAAAAAAGTAAAAAGAAGGATTATGTAATCTTCTACTTTGAATTTGTCTAAGGACATAACATAAAATTATTTTTACATATATTTTTTTATGTTAAAAAAAAATCTTCAGATAAATAATTATTCGTTTTATTCTCTTTTTTCTAACCCAACCAAGGAAAAAAAAAAAAGTTTCTTTCATTTCATTTTGTCCATTCTATATATATATATATATACATATTCTCTAACTCTATGTGGATATGTTCCTAAATTAAAAATTTGTCCTCTATTCAGTTCCCTTCACAATTTTTCTTATCTTTGAAATATATTATATATATATATATGGCAATTTATCTGGATAATGTAAAGATACCCTTTAACAAACTCTTAGAATTTGTGCCATCACTGTGAATGAGGATGCAGGCGTATATCTAGTCCATTTTTTTTAATAGGGAAGCTACTAGAGCGGTCTTTAGATCCATTCCAATAAGATAAATTTCATATTCAAAGGTCACTTCCTAAGCCAGTGAACTGGGTAAACAAAAGAAGACTTAGACCTTCATCAATAATGTAAAAAACATACCCACTTATCAATTCGGATGTCATTTTCATTTGGCATTTCCAAGTCCATGCCACAACCAACCATTGTTTTGAGTAGAAAATAAAATACCCTTTATTCCGAGTGTACAAATATTAATAATAAGTAGAGTCATGGTTGGGTTGTAGCCTTCAATCTCCTACCCATTTAACACCATCTTGTTAGTTGTCGGTTGTTCCTTATTACTCTTCGTCTTCTTCTTCTTCAACCATAACAGCTTTGATGTTTACTCATTTTCAATTCCTTTCCCTTCTAAGATATAAAAATTGCATTCTCAGAAAAACCCAATCAAGTTTTTGCCATACCAAACCATGCTGTTCAATGAATTAATACTTTATTAAGAAGAAACACATTATTGTATTTTCAAGCTTTTCCGTCACTACTACAAAAACAATTAAAGATCACATTTTAACAAATGAATATATCTCACTTTTATTGGAAACGTAATTGAGAGGGAGTTTTTATGTGCATTAGGGCCGAGCTAGGCTAAGGTGTGATGATGGGCCGTTCTATGGGCCGTGGTGAGAAGGGCTTAGCAAATGGACCTTAGTGTTAGCTCGGTCCAAGTATGGTTACAGTTACCACGGTCGGAGTAGTGGTAATTAGCTCGGTCATAGTATTCGGAGCCGAGGTATTTGGGCTTCTTGTGGTGGACCTTGCTATTTGTTGGTTCGGTCAAAGCTTGGTGTAGTTAGCTCGGTTTTGGCAGGCAAAACCGAGGTACCAAGCTATGTGTTACAGTGAGGGCGCTGGGTTAAGTATGACAAAGGTCAGCTCGGTCACACTGTCATCTAACCGAGGTAAAACCATCTCACTTGGTTTAAGCAGTGAGGAGGGTGTTGAAGGATAAATATTATCTTTCAGGAGTGTGATTCCTAGGAGGACTCTACATGGAGGAATAAGAGTCCTACTAGGATTATGCCAGACAAAAGTTATAAAAGCTCACAACAGAACCTATGGCAAGATAACATAACTTTGATTCTTGAATACACAGAGTTTTTGTCTATTTGTCTATTTTGCTGACTTAGGCATCGGAGAGGTATCGGCACACACGCCGGCTAGCTCACGTTTGTGTTTTCAGGGAGTAAAGCGACGACGTTTGGAGGAGCGCAGACTTGATCAACAGGATTATACGAGAAGATAATTTCGTGCTCGTACAATTGGCGCCGTTTGTGGGAATTCCAGAAAGAACAAAACCTCTTGATCGAGTTTTTCCTCTCTAATTGGAAGCAATGGCGCACAATGAAGATTTGCCGCAATCCGCTATCGACGGACAAACCCCAGAGGGGGGTGGGAGGCGCGAAGGTTTGCCTTCTATCCCTCCCATGGTGGATTTAGAACCCCAGCGACAGAACCCCCAGAGGGATGCAAGGGGGAGGTGAGCTAACAGCCCCCGTCGCTCTCAAAGTCCTGAAAGACAGAGGCGGAGGATGGACCCTCAAGTCCTGGAGGATAGCGTGAAGGAATAGGACGAGTTAATAAGGAAGATGGCGGCAGACATGGAGTCAATGAAGCGCCAAATAAAAGGAAAAGAGGTGGCGACAGGAGAGGGGCGTAAAGGCAACACGCCTCCTCGCCACTCGGAAGATCGTGGTAGGCATACCACACCATCGCAAGCAGAAAGTAGGAGTCTTAGAATAGGCGACACTCAATCGCGGACTTCCAGGACTCGTTACTCCAGGTCTGAGAGGACGAGAACTGAGAAGTCGTGTACTGAGGGAAGCACCTATAGGCCCTCGCACACGCACCAGACGTCATCTAGGCACACGGAGTTGCCTAGATCATCTGACTTACGAACTGTGCTTGAAGAAAGGGCCCGATGGAAGGAGGATACTAAGGCACGTGACCCGTGCAGAATTTTAACCCTTCAGCGGCTGGCCGCTCGGACGCATGGAAGCGTCGAGGTAGGAATGCCAATGTCGCGCCTTGCTTACGAACCAGTGGACAAAGTATTAGCAAGGTTACAAAGCTCGCCATTCGTTCCGGCAATAGAGAACGCACCGCTACCTTCAGGCTTCCACCAGCCCAAATTTACTACTTATGAGGGGAAGACGGACCCCTACATGCACTTGAGCCACTTTCGCCAGGTTATGGCAGTATACCGGCGGAATGAGGCCTTGATGTGTATCCTGTTCCCATCTAGCCTTGGTGACCTAAGTCTAACCTGGTTCGAAAGGCTACCAGAAGGCAGCATCACCTCCTGGGCACAATTGGCAGAGGTGTTCGTGACTAGGTTCAGAACGAACACCAAGACACCAGTGGAGATCGACCAGTTACTCTCCATTGACATGGGCGACAAGAAGACGTTGAGATCCTACAACAGTCGGTACTGGGAAACCTTCAACTAGATTGGGGATTGCCCTGCAAATCTTGCCATAGCACAATACAAACGGGGCTTGCCAGTCGGCAATAAATTGAGGGACTCAATTACAATGACGCCGCCCTCACGATGGAGACCTTAATGGAGAGAGTGCACCAACATATTTGCGTGGAGGAAGACAGCGCCCATGCTAAAGTGAAATCTGGCACAACAGCAATACCAGATAAAAAGACTTCAGCAAAAGTCAACATGGTAGAACAACCAAGCAGGAATAGGCAAGGCAGGCAGGCTAACAGAGAAGACCTAGACAAAAGGAGGTTAAGAGTTCACACAGCTATTACTACAGTGTTCAAAAAACCAATCTACCGAATCCTAAGTGAGATACGTGACGAACCTTTCGTCCGATGGCCAGCTAAGTTGGGAGAAGCACAAAAGGACTATAACGAGAGGTCCCGGTGCACCTTCCATGATGAAAAGGGGCACCGCACTGAAAATTGCATGCCGTTGAGGCAGCATTTGGAAGAGTTAGTGGCAGCTGGGCACCTGGACCAGTACATAGAAGGAGGACGCAGCTAGCCCCTTAGAACCACAATAATCCAAACGGGACGCCGGTCGACGCTCCACCTCAAGGCGTAATTAACGTAATACATGGGGTATTCGAACCTGAGTGGGTATGTGAGCTCAGGGGAATGATCAAAAAGGCTGAGCACTTGAGGGAGGTATTAAGTGCACAACCTGTCGCCAAAAATAGGAGAACAGAGGCCACAAATGTCATATCTTTTTCAGACAAAGATTTAGCAAGGATATACTGCCCTCACAATGATGCATTGGTTGTCACTCTACGCGTCAAGAATTTCGACATCAAGCGGATTCTGATTGACCAAGGAAGCTCATATGAGATAATGTATTACGAAACCTTCAAACAACTGAAACTGGAGGACAAAGACATGGCACCCGCAACATCTCCCCTAATCGGATTCAACTCAATGCCAGAGTGGCCAGTGGGCAAGGTAATCCTCCCAGTTAAGACAGGAACCATGATGAAACAGGTGGAATTCTGGGTATTGAAAGTCCCTTCCACTTACAATATAATTTTGGAGATGACATGGTTGCATGCCATGCGATCGGTAGCGTCAACCTACCATCAAGTATTGCGGTTCCCCAACGAAGCCGGAGTAATTGAAGAGGTCTTTGGAGACCAAATTATGTCAAAACAATGCTTCGTTACAGTAAATGGCAGCGGCGCTGCAAAAGGGTTTGTACAGATGGTCGAAGAGCCTAGAAGCAATGAACTATTTGCAGATGTCGGCAAGGCAGCTGAACAAAAGGCAGTGGAAGACTTGGTACAGGTAAGGATAGATGAAAAAGACCTAGAAAAGTTCTTTTTGCTCGGCTCGTCTTTGTCCAGCACTGAGAGAATAGAGGTCATGGAATTCTTAACCTCCAACATCGAAGTGTTTGCCTGGACACCGTATGACATGCCTGGCATTGACCCAAACTTCATCTGTCACTAACTGAACGTCCATCCAACTGTCAGACCAATTATACAGCGCACTCGCAGATCAGCACTCCACCATGCTGAGATAGTGGCGGAAGAAGTGGGAAACCTGCTGGAGGCAGGAGCTATCAGAGAAGTGTACTATCTCAGGTGGATCTCCAATACCGTAGTAGTGCCAAAGAAGAACGAAAAATGGCGTGTCTGCGTGGACTACAAAACAATCAACAAGGCATGCCCAAATGACAGCTTTCCCCTACCACGGAGAGACTAACTGGTAGACCTGACGGTAGGACACAATCGACTTAGCTTCCTTGATGCGTACAGAGGTTACCATCAGATTGCTATGTATGAACCAGATCAGGAGGTCACATCCTTTACAACGCCTAGAGGATTGTATTGTTACAAGGTCATGCCCTTTGGCTTAAAAAACGCAGGGGCAACATTCCAACGGATGGTCACCAAGATATTTGAACCATTATTAGGCAGAACAATGGAGGCTTACATAGATGACATGGTGGTCAAAAGCAAGGATGAGAAGGACCATCTCAGGGATCTAGGTGAGATGTTCCAGATTTTGAAAAAGAACAAGTTGTGCCTAAATGCATCCAAGTGTGCATTCGGCGTAGGATTGGGCAAATTCCTAGGCTTTCTGGTGACTAACCGAGGTATAGAAGCAGACCCTTCTCAGATCAAAGCAATCCAGGACCTGGAGAGGCCCAACACAATCAAGGAGGTGCAGCATCTCACTGGCCTAGCAGCCGCGCTCAACCGGTTCATAAGTCGGTCGTCAGACAGATGTCGACCATTCTTCCAAGCACTAAAGGCTAAGTTGGAGTGGGATGAAGAATGCGACTGCGCCCTAGAAAGCCTGAAAGAGTACATGTCTTTTCTACCGTTGCTAGTAACCCCAATACCTAGAGAAGAGCTCTTTTTGTACCTAGTAGTTTCACAGCACGCAGTCAGCGCAGTGTTAGTCAGAGCGGAAGGAATCCAACACCTACCCATCTTTTATGTTAGCAAGACCTTGCTAGGCGCAGAAACCAGGTACCTACCATTGGAAAAACTGGCCTTAGCCTTGATGATGGCTTCAAGGAAGCTGTCGCATTACTTTCACGCCCACACCATAATCGTCCTAATTGCTTTTCCCTTAAAAGCCTTGTTTGAGAGGGCGAACTTTTCTGGGCGAATCTTGAAATTGGTGGTGGAATTGGGACAGTTTGATATCAAGTTTCAACCCAGAACCGCAATAAAAGCCCAAGCTTTGGCAGACTTTGTAGCAGAGTTCACACCAAGAAGTCATCACATCTGCCCAGTTGACTTGACTGGTACGACAGGAATGAGGACGGAAAGTGCCGCAGGAAATGTGCAACCCCTAATTTAGGATACCCAGCCACATTGCAAACCACACAGGCTTGAAGATCAAGAGGGAGAAATAAACCATGCCATTCCCAGTAAGGACTCATCGACAAGTGAAGACTTGGGGCAGTCAGGTAATAAAATGCAAACCCCAACAGCAGCCAAGGACTTGGAAGAAAACAACACTCATGACCCAAAGACATCATCCGACCCCTCCACTTGCTGGAAGCTATTCGTTGGAGAGATGTGGAAGCTCTTCGTGGATGGAGCATCCAATAGGCATGATGTAGGACTTGGCACAGTCCTCATCTCACCAGATGGCCTAATAGTGGAACAAGCAGTCAACCTTGGCTTCCCAGCATCAAACAATGAGGCGGAGTATGAAGCACTCTTAGCAGGCCTAAAATCAACACTCTTCATGCAGGTCACCGAGCTAATGATTTACAGTGACTCCCAGCTGGTAGTAAACCAAATTTCAAGTGACTACGAAGCAAAAGATGAGAGGATGGCAAATTATCAAGAGTTAGTCAGAAGGGAAATCATGAAATTCGAAGTGGTGCGAATAGAGCAGATCGGTCAGGAAGAAAATAGCAGAGCAGACGAACTAGCAGGCTTTGCTTCGATGGCAGATACATCCATCCCACATCCATTACTGATCAACTTCCTACCAAGACCAAGCATTGAAGAAGCCGAAGTAACTAAGGTATGTTGCGCCAAACTAGGCCCTTCATGGATGGATCCCATTATAGTATTCTTAAAAGACAGCGTCTTACCTGAAGAGAAGAAAGAAGCTAACAAGATCAGAGTCAAGTCACAGCAATTTTGGTTCTCCCCATCAATGGCCTTGTACAAAAAATCCTTCACAGGACCTTACTTGAAATGTGTCCATCCCAGCAAGGTCGAGGCATTCTTGTTCGAGATACACGAAGGTGTATGCGGAAGCCACCAAGGGGGAAGATCATTTACCTACAAAGCAATTTCGCAAGGATATTGGTGGCTTTATATGTAAGCAGATTCAGAGAAGTATGTCAAGAAGTGCGAGAAATGTCAGAAGTTCGCGCACCAAATACATCAACCAGCCAGAGAGCTTCTACCATTAACTAGCCCATGGCCCTTCACAATGTGGGGCTTGGACATAGTGGGACCACTTCCAATGTCGTCCGGCAACAGAAAGTTCTTTCTTACAGCAACAAACTACTTTACAAAATGGGTGGAAGCAGAAGCACTCACTTCAATAAAAGAGAAAGATGTGAAGAAGTTCGTCTGGCAGAATATCATCACTCGGCTCAGCATACCCAAGGCTTTAATATCAGACAACGGCACTAAGTTCGATGGCAAAATTTTTAGAGGCTTTTGTGAGGAGTACAAGATAGAATTCTATAATTCTACACCAGCATACCCCCAAGCAAATGGCCAGGCGGAAGCATCAAACAAAGTCATCTTAGATGGATTGAAGAAAAGGCTGGAGAAAACAAAAGGCAAGTGGGCTGAGGAGCTCCCTCATGTTTTATGGGCTTACTGTACCACACCTCGGCGGTCTACTGGAGAAACACCTTTTTCCTTGGCCTATGGCATGGAAGCAGTAATCCCACTGGAAGTTGGCCTCCTCACTATTAGAAGTGAAAATTTTGACCCAGACTTAAATGGAGAAGCCATAGCATTGGAGCTCGACCTTGCAGAAGAAAGAAGAGAAAGAGCACTGGTTCACATCGCCTCATACCAGCAAGAGTTATCCAGAAAATATAATAAGACAGTACATCCGAGGTAATTCAAGATTGGAGATTGGGTGCTGCGCAAAGTAACGGGAAATACTCTGGTACCCGAAGATGGCAAGTTAGGACCTAATTGGGAAGGTCCATACAAAGTGGTTGGCTTAGCAGGAAAGGGGGCATACCACTTGGAAGATAGAGACAACAAGGCCATTCCCAGGCCATGGAACACTGCCAATCTCAAACTATTTTATTTTTAGCTTTTCTTTAAACATACTTGTAGTTTTTCTTTTTTCAATAAAATAAGTAGTTTCCTTTTCAGCATAAATTATTTTTCTTCTATAAAAATAGTCTCAGTGAGCTAGGGGCAATGAAAGCAGAGTTGGCAGGAATAACCAACTTTGAGCTCTCTTCAGCCAAGATCAAGATCTAGGCTGAAGAAGTTTGGCAGGAATAACCAAACACTTTGGCTCTAAGTTAGCAGGAATAACCAACTTTGAGCTCTCTTCAGCCAAGATCAGGATCTAGGCTGAAGAAGGTTGGCAGGAATAACTAACACTTTGGCTCTAAGTTGGCAGGAATAACCAACTCTGAGCTCTCTTCAGCCAAGATCAGGATCTAGGCTGAAGAAGGTTGGCAGGAATAACCAACACTTTGGCTCTAAGTTGGCAGGAATAACCAACTTTGAGCTCTTTTCAGCCAAGATCAGGATCTAGGTTGAAGAAGGTTGGCAGGAATAACCAACACTTTGGCTCTAAGTTGGCAAGAATAACCAACTCTGAGCTCTCTTCAGCCAAGATCAGGATCTAGGCTGAAAAAGTTTGGCAGGAGTAACCAAACACTTTGGCTCTAAGTTGGCAAGAATAACCAACTTTGAGCTCTCTTCAGCCAAGATCAGGATCTAGGCTGAAAAAGTTTGGCAGGAATAACCAAACACTTAGCTCTAAGTTGGCAGGAATAACCAACTTTGAGCTCTCTCAGCCAAGATCAGGATCTAGGCTGAAGAAGTTTGGCAGGAATAACCAAACACTTAGCTCTAAGTTGGCAGGAATAACCAACTTTGATCTCTCTTCAGCCGAGATAAGGATCTAGGCTGAAAAGGTTGGCTGGAAAAACCAACACTTAGTACTCTTCAGTCGAGATAAAGATCTAGGCTAAAGTGGTTGGCTGGAAAAACCAACACTTAGTACTCTTCAGCCGAGATAAGGATCTAGGTTGAAGAGTGGTTGGCTGGAATAACTAACTTTTAGTACTCTTTAGCCGAGATAAGGATCTAGGCTGAAGAGGTTAGCAGGTATGACCAAATAGATTACAAGGTTAAGACCGAGATAAGTATCTCGGCCAGAAAATGTTATACTGAATACAAATCATAGTAGGAAATAAATGCATGGAGTAAACCGAACAAACAGTTGAGAAAACAAAAGAAGATTTCATTCAAAGTTAAAGTCAAAGTTACAAGAAGTGGGACTTTAGCCCGGTTACACATTCTTTCCAAGAGTAAAAAAAGAAAATACAGGATCAAGCAAAAAGGTCGTCGAGATCCGCATCCAGATCAACTCAAAGCCCAGTTTCAGCAAGTAGCTCGGTCACATTTTCAACCAAGTCTTCCACCGATGGCTCTGCCCGAGCTGACTGAACAACAGGATCATTGGCGATGACCGAGGTGTTGTTGGGTTCAGGAGATGCTTCTTCTTCCTCAACTTCAAGAAATTTTTGTTGAATGGCGTTTGCATACTCCGTCATGTAGCTCGGTATGAAATGTAGAGGAGGGTTTTGGAAGACTTCAGTCTTCTGGCCATGGCTGAGCTTCGCCACAACCGCCTTCTATCCACACTTGAAGAATATATCTTTCGCGGCTTCACATTGTTGAATGTAAGTGGCATCCCCTCCTTGTAACCGCGGTCTTCCGCATCCTCCACACTCTTCTCCAGCCGAGCTATCTCTGCATCATTCCTCTTCTTAAGCTGGGCCAGCTGGCGCAGGTATTTATCTTTCAACTCGGTCGAAACCTTTTGCTTCTCTGCTTCAGCCGAGTTGACTAGTCCGGTGAGTCGGGCTAGTTCGGTGTGCAGTTTGGCCATTTTCTTTTTGGACTCTTCTAGCTCGGCTAATTTAGCATTGGCCTCTACCACAGCCTACCGCGTGGTTTACGTAGCTCCAGCACATGCTTATGTGCAATATGGTTTTTCTGCATGGCCTGCAAGAGGGTGGTAAGCAATTTTGAGTGAAAACCGAGCAAATAGATGTCCAAAATTAGAAAATAAAGGAAAAAGTACTCACTAGCACCATCGATTTGGTGGTCGAGCGGATGGCCTTAAGCTCGGTGAGATGGTCGTGATGTTCCATATCAGGTGGCAGACACACACTCTTTGTAAGGTTAAAGGCAAGTGAGTGGTCTTTATCTACCACCACCGAGTCAGTGTCCGTAATGGCTCGGTTCTTGTATGTCAGTTTGGGCGCCCACGTTAAAGAGCTAGCCCGGTCAGATCGTGTGGGCTCTGGGCTTGGCGAAGTGATTTGTGGAAGCACGGTTTCATCCTCGTCAACAAGGCGTGGCTCGGTTGTGGAAGTCCGAGCGCACTTGCTTGGCCGAGATGATGAAGGCTGGGCGGTTGGAAGGGCTACCACGGCCTCTTGTGATTGGCCGGCTTGTGGTACCTCGGCTTGATTTGTTTCGGTAACGAGGGCCTTAACTGCTCTCTTCTTGGCCATTTCTTATTCTGTTGTTAATGGAATGAGGTTGATTTGTGGAAGGGTTGGATCAGGTTCTGGTGATGGCTCTAAAAGGAAATCTGTCACCCTGGTCTTCCTCCTGCTGTTGTATCTATATGTCGGCTCAAAGTTGAGTAGCTCGGCCCAACCTCGATCCCAATACCGGAGTACGGCGCGGAGTGCGTCAAGATTGGGGTAACTATACTGTGACTTTAGTTGGTTCAAATCTGCATAAAGAAGAAGCCAACAGTTAGCATGGTGCAAAATTTATAAACGGAGTAAAGAATGCACAAAATTGAGTCGAAGTATATATACCAGCTACTCCTTTGTTCCAATTAATGCGGTCTCCTGGTATTTGGGCTTCCTGGTCCTCGAAGTTACTAGAAACCCAGAAAAAGTCATCATCATTTACATCTTTATCTGGGGTGTTTTTTATTATTTTTTCTCGGCGGCGTCTTATTCTTAAATAGTATACCCAGCCGTCTTTGTTTTGGCCTAATGAATATTAGTGAAATAACTCGGCTAGACCGAGGTTGAGGCCAAGCCGGCAGTTTAGCTCGGCAGTGCCATTTATTATTCTGTAAGAATTGGTACTGAGCTGGGTTGGGCATATTCTAGTTTGCCTTAGGAATTCACAAAGAAGAGGTTGAACTGGGAATCAAAGTCCGACTTCTACGATGAAAAGGAAAGTAAAGGGAACGAAGCCCGATTTTCTCTATGGAGTTGTGTCTAGCTCGGCTAGAGAGAGGTGGACGTCATCAGGGATATTGTAGTCCTTTGGAACTCGGCTATGGCCCCTGGAGAGTTTACTAAAAATCTATATTTACCCATGTGGACTTAAGTTATGTATAATTTAGCCTGGAGTGCTAGCTCGGTGCTGAGATGACGTTGAGTATCTCGGCTGAACGTGCAAGGGAGTGCCTGGCCAACCTAGTCAGAGTCTGCAAAGTGGAGATGAGAAGTGTTAAGCCTAAATCGTTGGACCGCGCTAAGTATATAGGCAAAAATGAATGTAAAGCCTAGCTCGGTTATGTGGGATCCTATCCTTTCTTAGCTTGGTTGGAGCGAAGAATTTTAGCTTGGCAATATGAAATGGAAGGTTCTTAGACTGTTTGAAACTAAGGTGTGGCGTGGAGTTTTAGTTCGGTTATTGGGGAAGTTATCTAGTTTGGCTGGGTGCATTCCTAAAGAGTTCCCTAGTTCGGTTGTACCTAAGCCTAGAGTTGCCCAAACAGGTTTTAGCCCGGTCACACCAAAATTCTAGATTCAAACTTCATGTTTTTTGAATCCAGAAGGTGTGTTCTTAGGCACGAACCTGCGATTTGGGGGTCTGGTTTTTGGGTACTAACTGTTCTTACCCATTTCATCAAAACTATAGAGTATATTTTGTAGAATATATGAGTATATGCATCTATACTATACACATTCGCAAAAATAAAACAAAGGGCAGAGATTCAGTTACTTACCACTTCGAAATGGAAGATCAGAGATTAGAACAGTAAGGGTGTTGGCCAAAAATGCAAAGCTCCACAGATGCAGTGAACAAGAGAGACGAAACTCAGAGGGCACGAGAGTGAAGATGAACATGAGTGTTTTGATTTGAAAACTTAGGGTTTTTGTATAAGGTGTGTGAAAAAGGCGGGACTATTCAAATTTTTCGGAGTACGAGGGCGGCGCAGCCAGTTGTACTTGACCAACGGGAGGCAGCCACATGTTCATACGAATAGGAAACGATTCAAGTATATAGACTGAAAGGACGTTATGAACCGGACTAGTTGGCAGCCCGGTAGGGAGTGACCTCGGTTAACTTGACTGTTTTTAGCTCGGCTGGTATCAAGTAATCCCAATCATGCTACGCAGATGGAATTAAGGGGCAATTGAGAGGGAGTTTTTATGTGCATTAGGGCCGAGCTAGGCTAAGGTGTGATGATGGGCCGTTCTATGGGCCGTGGTGAGAAGGGCTTAGCAAATGGACCTTAGTGTTAGCTCTGTCCAAGTATGGTTACAGTTACCACGGTCGGAGTAGTGGTAATTAGCTTAGTCATAGTATTCGGAGCCGAGGTATTTGGGCTTCTTGTGGTGGACCTTGCTATTTGTTGGTTCGGTCAAAGCTTGGTGTAGTTAGCTCGGTTTTGGCAGACAAAACCGAGGTACCAAGCTATGTGTTACAGTGAGGCGCTGGGTTAAGTATGACAAAGGTCAGCTCGGTCACACTGTCATCTAACCGAGGTAAAACCATCTCACTTGGTTTAAGCAGTGAGAAGGGTGTTGAAGGATAAGCATTATCTTTCAGGAGTGTGATTCCTAGGAAGACTCCACATGGACGAATAAAAGTCCTACTAGGATTATGCCAGACAAAAGTTATAAAAGCTCACAATAGAACCTATGGGAAGGTAACACAACTTTGATTCTTGAATACACAGAGCTTTTGTCTATTTGTCTATTTGGCTGACTTAGGCATCAGAGAGGTATCCGGCACACACCCGCCGGCTAGCTCACGTTTGTGTTTTCAGGGAGTAAAGCGACGACGTTTAGAGGAGCGCAGACTTGATCAACAGGATTATACGAGAAGATAATTTCGTGCTCGTACAGTAATAAAAAAAATTAGATTGATATTTGTATGAAAGGGTTCAAGAATGTTGTTGAAAAATTCGAAGATTTTCGAAGATCTTTGAAGAAAATTCGAATTCTCTAGAAATGATGAGAGACTTAGATTCTTCAATAGTCATAACTAAGAACACAAAAGCAAAGAGAACTAAGAACACAAAAACAAAGAAATGATGAAGATAAGATATTAGGTGAAGAAGAAAGCAAAGTAGTTAGAGAGAGAATAATGGCATGGCTCTCCCATGGATCTCTCACTTTCGCTCTCAATGTAGATAATGGAGAAGGGAAATCAGTTTTTTCCCAAGAGTTGTCTCTCCAAAATCTATCCCTTATAAAGCTATGAGTGGGTGCTATTTATAGGCACCTTATGATGTAGGATGGAGCCCAGGTGCAAGGCACATGAGGAATATTTCCTCTCACTACCTTGTCCAAAGAGGTGACCTCTCCGAGGATGAGGAAAACCCCAAAAAGGAGATCAACTTCTCGGCGAACCCTTTTTCTTAGCCACACCTAACTAATGATCCCCAATCATCCCAAAGGGTCGAGGTAGTCCTACAGGACCCCCCGCTGCTAATATTGCCGAGTCTCATGGACCCCCCGAGGTCATGCCATCTCGACCCGGGTATAGGCTAAATTAACTGATGTGTGAATTCATCTCCACCCCTTGTCCTCAGGATTCGGGCCCTTTGATCGGGCTCTAACCTCATTCATGATTCTGGTGGGTTGATCCTAGAATGCATCAAATTCGCAAATGTTCTGGGACTCACCAATGGAGCGGTTCTAAATTACGATCAAATTTGTTCAAAGCCCGAGTGCCTTGGATCTCTGGACTTGCTCAATACCCTTTTGAGTCTGGGCTAGAGTAAGTCTCTAAGTTCGTAGATCTGAACCCTTTCGAGGCTTAGAGTGATTTGGTCTGTTTGATGACGATAAATCCGGGCTCATCAATCTTGGACTTTTTAATTGGGCCTCATTAATTTTAATGGGCCCGACTTGACTCCCCCTACATTTTGGACATGCACTTCCTTTCCTCCGTGGCTATGTTTCGCTTCACCTTCTTGAGCTCGTCTTGTCTTGACATGGCCTATGGATCAAGTTGATGACTCACCGTAATTTATAGATAAAATTGACGATTAATAAGAAGGAGATTCTTAGTTTTTTACTTTTTTTTTTTGAACATTTGAAGAATATTTCTCCACTCCAAGAATAAATAAAGCACCCATCATCATTCATTTTTTATTCTTGGCAAGATAAGGCCCACATTTTTTTTTTGGGAGTCAAACTTGACTTTACTTTTCCTTCAATAAACTTCAAAAAAAAATCCAAATCTTCAAATTCTTCTAGACCAACTGAAGGCCCACTATATATATATATATACTTAGAATATTTGAGGGAATATTTAATGAATCATACCTTCTTTTTTTTTTCTATTTAAGGAAAGGGACAAAACCCTAATCCTTACCCACTTTTTGCCCACATCCACTTTGGCTCTCTCTCTCTGTCACGACCCAAACCCGCCCCTATGGGTTTAGCGCCGTAACCGGCCAGTAATCCGTGATTACCGAAGGCCTGCTTAACAGTAATACAGTAATACAGAGTACAGGGGCTGGCGGAAGCCAATACAGTAAATAAATAATGTCCAATGAGCTATGACAGTCTGTATGCAAAAAGACTTTTCATACTTATATACACAAACAGTACAAAACAGCATGTACAACATTTACAATTATTCAGAACAGGGACCTAGTCCCTATTAAGCAGCACAGTAAACAGTCTAAACAGTTATTACAAAACAGATGCAGAGACAGATGGGGGAAATAAAACACCCCTAAGCTATAGACGCTCCTAGCTCCGGTCTGGTGCCTGAACACCTACATATATATATAAACAGTGAGCTAAAGCCCAGTGAATAACATAGTGCGTAAAGAGGTTAAGAATGAATGTCCTTACAGTAATGAAAACAGTTCATTGATTCAGTATATCAGTCATTTAGTCATAACAGTCATATGTGGTACATCTATTAGCATAGCAGTACAGTAAACAATAGTCTTAAAAGACCAAACAGTCAATGATGGCCATCATAACAGTAAACAGAAGTTCCAAGATAGGAACTGACAGAGATCTCTGTAACAGTAGCAGTAACAGTAAACAGTAATTGCTATGGATGCCACAATATAGTTCAGAATAGAGGACAAACAGTCAATCAGTAAACAGTATCAGTTCAGAAACAGTATAGTTTAAACAGTCACATTTGAACATATCTTTACACAATTGTTACTCATAGAGTTCTGGGCTATAAGCAGCTAGCGCGCGTCTCCGAAAGTCAACCCTAAACAGTGACAGAACGAACGCACACTAAGTTACACATTCGGGAATCAAAGACTTAGTCCCTACTTAGACTCGTGCGGTTCTACCTCTATATCCTCATTAAGATGCCTTAAACTAGGCCTAAGAATGCCTAGAATGGAATGAGGATGCAAAGATGTACTTTAAAAACATTTTCAGAATTTTCAGAAAAAAGGGGTCCCACTCGAGCGTAAGTTACTCTGCTCGAGCAGACATACAGACAAAGGTTTCCGCTTGAGCGTAGAATTACCCGCTCGAGCGTACTGCAAAACAGTCAAAAGTGCTGGATGGGTGAAAATCACGCTCGATAGGGCGCTCGACACTCGTTCGAGCTTAAGACACAATGTCCCGCTCGAGCGTAAATTACCCCGCTTGAGTGGACTGCAAAACACAACAAAATGCTGGGAGCACGATTTTCACGCTCGAGCGCCAGTCACCCCGCTCGAGCATGAGTTCAAAATCTAGAATTTCCAGATTTGAACTTCAAGCTCAAAATCAAGTTTCAATGCACAAATTTCGATCCTCTTGGGCTAATTTTCTGGAAAACACTTCAAAACCCATAATATTACTTGTTTCAAAGATCAAGTTAGGAAATCAAAGCCCAAGGGTAGTTCAATTAAATCCAATTTCAAACCAATTTCATGAACATGACTTCAAATGGAGATGCATAACTTTAAACAACTTTCAAGCCTCAAATTCATGCTCTATTGAGCCAATTCTTTCAAAAACAAGATGAAATCATGAACTTTAACATAAACATGAACATGCATGCGAGATTTCCATGGAATCAAACCTCCAAACTCAACAATGCACACATGCATGCATGATACAAGCTCTAATGCAACAATTTAAACCAATTCTAGGCTCAACTCTTCAAATTAGCATGAAACATGCAAGGACTAACTTAAATTCACAATTAAAAGGATGAACTCCTTACCTAAGTTCTCAAATCCAAGTCTAGAAGCTCAATTGATCACAAGCTCTTCCAATCTTCTCAATTTCCAAGCAATACAAGATGAATTCACTCCAACTCCTTATCTCTCTCTCTCTAGTCGGCAATAACAAGGGAAGAGGCTGATGAAATGTTTTGTTGAATATATAATAAAGCTCAAAGATATGTTGCCTAAGTGGTCCACTAAGTGGCATGTTGGTAATTAAGCCAACTATTGCAATTTAGCTCAATTCAATCTAATTTAATCATACCAAATCACATTCTAACTGAATATACCATAAAATCACATTAATTCTAATGATTATAAAACATCAATCGATTTCAGATTCGGCTGCCGATAAGGCCTTCAATTCGCAATTTAAAACATAAAACATGAACAGATAATTTAACAGTCAACAGATAGACATACAATTAAACAGATATACTCAATCAATTCAGTTCCAGATTTCAGTCAGTCAGTTCAGTATTTCAGTCGGTTCAATTACTTTTCATAATCAGTCTCAATTTAGCAGTAATCAGTGGTTAATCGGCAAACAGTGGTGAGGGTTGTTACAGTCTCCCCTCCTTATAAAGAGTTTAGTCCTCTAAACTCGAGTTACCTTCATTCTGGAAGAAAACAGGATTCAGAGGGAACAGTTCAGGATATCACTTGGCCATGTCATCTTCCCTTTCCCAAGTGGCATACACGCCACCATGGTTTTGCCAGTCAACTTTCACTAACGGGATCTCTTTGTTTCTCAACTTTTTGATCCGTCTGTTTACAATCTGAATGGGCCGTTCTTCATAAGTGTAGTCATCACTTAGCACTACACGGGTTGGCTCTATCACATGGAAAGGATCCCGGAGGTAGTCCATCAACATAGAAATGTGGAAGACGTTATGCATATGCTCCATTTCAGGAGGAAGCGCAACTTGATACGCCACCGGATTGATTTTCTCAATAATCTCATACGGTCCGACATATCTCGGCGCTAGCTTGCCCTTGACTCCAAAACGTGTCACGACCCAAACCCGCCCCTATGGGTTTAGCACCGTAACCGGCCAGTAACCCTAGGTTACCGAAGGCCTGCTTAGCAGTAATACAATAATACATAGTACAGGGGCTTCGTGGAAGGCAATACAGTAAATAAACAATGTCCAACGAGCTGTGACAGTCTGTATGCCAAAAAGATTTTTCATACATTTATACAGAGCAATATGAAACAGTATGCATATCATATACAACCAGTCAGAAACAGGGACTTAATCCCCGATAACCAGTACAGTGCAAAACGTTCAGTCTATACAGTGTTACAAAACGGTACAGAGACAGACGGGGAAATAAAAACACCCCTAAGCCATAGCTTGGCAGGTTCGGAACCTCGCAGTGAGGCACATTGGTTAGCTTGACAAAACTGGAGCTTACCCCGACGCCTCTAGCTTTGATCCGGTGCCTGTACACCTACATATATATATGAGCAGTGAGCTAAAGCCCAGTGAATAACATAAAGCGTAAAGGGGTTTAGAATGAATGTCCTTACAGTAGTGAAAACAGTTCATTTCAATCAGTATTTCAGTTGTTCAGTACATTCAGTCATATGTGGTACATCCATTAGCATAACAGTACAGTAAGCAGTAGGTCTTAAAGACCGAACAGTAATGATGGCCGTCAATCAGTAAACAGTAGTGGTTCCACAAGGGAACCGACAGAGATCTCTGTAACAGTAATAGTAAACAGTAGGTACTAAGGATGCCATAGTACAGTTCAGAATATAGGACATACATTCATTCAGTAAACAATATCAGTTCAGTAACAGTTCAGTTTAGTGTTCAGAAGATAATCATTTTGAACATATCTTTACACAATTGTTACTCACAGAGTTCTGGGCTACAGTGAACTAGAGCGTCTCCTCGGAAAGCCAACCCTACACAGTTTACAGATTGAACACACTAAGCTACGCAGTTGGGAAAGATAATAACTTAATCCCTAATTTGCCTCGGTGTGTTCTACATCTATATCCTCATTAAGATGTCTTAAACTAGGCCTAAGAATGCCTAGGATGGAATGAGGATGCAAAGATGCACTTAGAAACACTTCACAAAATTTTCAGAAAACAGGGGTCTCGCTAAAGCGAGGATTCCTTCGCTCGAGCGGACATGCAGACAAAGGATCTTCGCTCGAGCGTGAATTCCGTCGCTCGAGCAGACCATGTGCTACAGTAAAAATACTGGATGCTCAGAATTTACGCTCGATGCTCGCTCGAGCGTGAGACACAGCTCTTCGCTCGAGCGTAGGTCCCTCCGCTCGAGTGTACGCCTGCGCGCACCAAGATTCTGAGAGCTTGCAATTTACGCTCGAGCCACCATTCCGTCGCTCGAGCGTATCTCAGAGTAAACAGTGGTCGCTCGAGCATAGAATCCTTCGCTCGAGCGTAGAAGCCAAATTTTGGAATTTCCAGATTTGCCTCCCAAGCTCAAACCAAGCATTCTACAGCTCTAAACTCGACCTCTTGGGCCCAATTTCTGGAAAACACATCCAAACTCAATCTACAACAAGTTTCAAAGCTCAATTTGTGAATTTAAAGCCCAAGGGTGAGTCAATTAAAACCAATTTCAAACCCATTTTCGTGAACATGAAGAACATGCAAACATGCATGAATTCAAATCATTTCAAAGCTTCAATTTGATGCTCTAGTGAGCCAATTGTTCCAAAAACAAGTTGAAAACATGGACCATTGCAATTTATGAACATGCATGTGAGGAATGATGGATTACAACCTCAAAACTTGTCAATATGCACATGCATGCAACAATTGAGCTCTAATTCAACATTATTAGACTAAAACATGCCTTAGCTCTTTAATTTAGCATGAACCATGCAAGAATGAAGTCAAATGCAAGTTCAAGAAAGTAAGGCTCTACCTCAAGTCTTGAATTAAAGGTCTAGGAGCTCAATCTTGGAACACTCTCTCTCCAATTCCTTTAATTTCTAACCCAACTCTTATGAACTCAAGATGAAACACTTACTTCTCTCACTCTCTCCCTCTTGGACGGCAAAAACAAGGGACTTGGCTAATGAATGTTCATGTATGAGTGCAATAAGGCTCTACAATAATAATAAACAAAGGCCCTACTAGATGGCATTATGGTAAATAAGTCCATATCTTGTGTTTTATCGCTATTAATCTAATTTAATCATACCAAATCGACTTTCGGATAAATATGTCATAAAATCACATAAATTCTACTAATCATGGAGCATCAATCAATTTTGGGTTCGGCCGCCGATAAGGCCTCCAATTAACAGTTTAAACAAAACAAACTGAACAGATAATTAAACAGTCAACAGATAAAATGCAATTCAAACAGATACAGGCAATCAATTCAGTTTCAGATTTCAGTCAGTCCGTTCAGTAATTCAGTCAGTTCAATTACTTTTCATATTCGATCTCAGTTTAGCAATAATCGGTAATCAATCAGTCATTAATCGGTAAACAGTATGAGGGTTGTTAGTCTCCCCTCCTTATAAAGAGTTTAGTCCTCTAAACTCGAGTTACTTCATTCTGGAAGAAAACAGGTTCAGTGGAAACAGTTCAGGATATCTCTTGGCTATGTCATCTTCCCTTTCCCAAGTGTCATACACGCCACCATGGTTTTGCCAGTCTATTTTCACTAACGGGATCTCCTTGTTTCTCAGTTTCTTGATCCGTCTATTTACAATCTGTAAAGGCCGTTCCTAGTAAGTGTAGTCGTCACTTAACACTACTCGAGTAGGCTCAATCACATGGAATGGATCCCGGAGATAATCTCTCAACATAGAGATGTGGAAAACATTGTGCATATGCTCCATATCAAGAGGAAGCGCAACTTGATACGCCACCGGATTGATTTTCTCAATAATCTCATACGGTCCGACATATCTCGGCGCTAACTTGCCTTTGACTCCAAAACAAGTCTGGCCTTTCATCGGTGTCACTTTCACAAAAACGTGATCACCCACTTCATACTCTCTGTCTCGTCTTCTGACATCTGCATAACTTTTCTGTCTGCTCTGTGCAGTTTTCAGTCGCTGCTGTATCAGTTTTACTTTCTCAGTCGTTTCATAAACAATCTCGGGCCCAAGCAAAGCCCATCTCCAACTTCTGCCCAGCAAATTGGAGATCTACATTTTCTGCCATACAATGCCTCGAAATGCGCCATACCAATACTTGAATGAAAGCTGTTATTGTAGGCGAATTCAGCCAACGGCAAATGACTTTCCCAGTTTCCTTGGAAATCAAGGACACACATTCTCAATAAATCCTCCAGAGTCTGGATGGTCCTTTCTGACTGTCCATCTGTCTGAGGATGATAGGCACTACTCAGTCTCAATTCAGTACCTAATGCAGTCTGTAGGCTTTGCCAAAACCTCGATGTAATTCGAATCCCTGTCAGAAACAATGGATACAGGCACTCCGTGCAGTCTAACAATTTCATCAATATAAATTACAGCCAACTTATCCACATTATAAATTGTCTTGACAGGTAAGAAGTGAGCAGATTTGGTCAGTCTATCAACAATAACCCAAATTGAATCCATACCTTTCTAGAGCGAGGCAATCCAACGATAAAATCCATCGTGATATGCTCCCATTTCCACTCCGGTATGGGTAAGGGTTGCAGTAAGCCTGCGGGTCGCTGATGTTCCGCTTTGACTTGTTGGCAATGAAGACATTTTGACACAAAGTCGGCAATTTCTTTCTTCATTCCCGGCCACCAGAAATTCAGTTTCAAATCTTGATACATTTTCGTGTTTCCTGGGTGGATAGAAAATTTTGAATTGTGGCCTTCTTGCAGAACTCTTCTTTTTAATTCAGGATCATTCGGTACGCACAGTCTTTCTCGAAATTTCAGTACATTGTTTTCAAATTTGAATCCCGGTCTCGGTTTAGATTCCCTTTCTTCGATGATCTTCTTCAAGAAGTCATCCTGTTGCTGTTTCTCTTTAATTTCTTCAATCAATGCCGGTTGAGTAGAAATAGCAGCCATTGTGCCACCTTGTTCTCTTAAAACAACTTCAATTTCAGATTTTTCAAGGTCACGAAGTAACTCTTTCTGTCCAGTGAGCAAACAAGCTAAATTTGCAATCGATTTCCGACTCAGTGCATCGGCAACAGTGTTGGCTTTTCTCGGATGATACAGAATCTGTAGGTCATAATCTTTAATCAATTTTAGCCATCTCCGTTGTCTCATGTTCAGTTCTTTCTGTGTGAAGAAATATTTCAAACTCTTGTGGTCGGTATATACTTCACATGTCGCCCCATACAGATAGTGACGCCAGATTTTCAGTGCAAATACTACTGCAGCAAGTTCCAGATCATGGGTCGGGTAGTTCTTTTCATGCAGTCTCAGTTGTCGGGAAGCATAGGCAATTACTCTCCCATTCTGCATTAAAACACACCCCAAACCCTTATGAGAAGCATCACTAAATACAGTATAACCATCCGTACCTGAGGGTAAGGTAAGAACCGGTGCGGTCACCAATCGAGTTTTCAACTCTTGGAACGCTGATTCCTTTTGGTCAGTCCAGTTAAATGATGTCCCCTTCTGTGTCAGTTGAGTCAATGGTAAGGCAATTTTGGAGAAATCTTTGACAAATCTTCTGTAATATCCAGCCAATCCCAAAAAGCTTCGGACTTCTGTCACATTTGTTGGTCTAGGCCAGTTCACTACAGCTTCAATTTTCTGCGGATCAACAGAAATTCCATCTTTGCTAACAACATGCCCCCAAAACATAACATGATCAAGCCAAAACTCACATTTAGATAGTTTAGCATACAGTTTCTGTTCTCTTAGGGTCTGCAGGGCAAGTCTCAGATGATGTTCATGTTCTTCTATACTTTTGGAGTAAATCAATATGTCAGCAATGAATACCACAATAAAGTCATCAAGGTATGGTTTAAAGATTCTATTCATGAGATCCATAAATGCTGCAGGTGCATTGGTAACTCCAAAAGGCATAACTAGAAATTCGTAATGTCCATACCTCGTTCTAAAAGCAGTTTTATCAATGTCTTCTGGTTTAACTTTCAGTTGATGGTACCCCGATCTGAGATCAATCTTGGAAAACACTTGAGCACCCTGTAACTGATCAAATAAATCATCAATACATGGTAATGGGTATTTATTTTTCACAGTTACCTTGTTCAATTCACGGTAATCAATACACAGTCTCAGTGAGCCGTTTTTCTTCTTTACAAACAAAACGGGTGCGCCCCACGGTGAAGTACTAGGCCTGATAAACTTCTTGTCTAACAGTTCTTGCAGCTGCACTTTCAATTCTTTCAATTCAGTTGGAGCCATTCGGTAAGGAGCTTTCGATACAGGTTGTGTACCCGGAATCACATCAACGGTGAACTCAATCTCCCTGTCAATCAAATCCCCTGGCAGATTATCTGGAAAAACTTCTGGGAATTCTTTGACTATGGGAATACTGTTCACATTAGCATTATTATCAGTAGACACAGTCAATACAGAACACAGATACCCTTTACACCCCTTTCTAATCAATTTAACGGCTTTTACAGATGAAATCAAATACGGAGGAGGTACTACTCCAACCTCATTAAACACAAATTCGGGTAAACCAGGTGGACGGAAAACAACTTGCTTGATTACACAGTCAATGGTAGCATGATATTTTTGTAACCAGTCCATCCCCAATATTACATCGACATGATCAATGTTCAATGGCAGTAAATCAATAAACAGATGCATATCCCCAACAATAATCTCACAAGCAGGATACATATATGCACATATCATGGATCCCCCAATAGGTGATGATACAGCTAACAGATAATTCATGTGTTCTAAGGGTCTATTCAATTTCCATGAAAAAGCATGCGATACATAGGAATGTGTAGACCCCGAATCAATTAGTACATATGCATTTTGAGTACAAATAGAGAGGATACCTGACACAACGGTTTCAGTATTTTGCACGTCTCCCGGTACTAGGGCGAACACTCGGCCCTACCTCATAGGCTTTTTCCCGGTAGCTTTGGGGTTAGGCTTTGGTGCGACAGTTAATGCTGCTGCGCTTGGTGCAGCTTTTCTATTGGTCTGCGGAGCAAAGGGGCAGTCTTTAACCATGTGGCCCACCTTGCCACACCTGTAACAAGCACCAGATAGTTTATAACAAACTCCCTTATGATTCTTACCACATTCGGAACAGGGTGGTATGGAACCACTCCCGTGGCTGGGGCTAATTGTTGACCCCATATTCTGTTTCTTATTTGATGGGTTATGCTTGCCTTTCTTGAACTTGAAATTCTATCTTTTACCACGCCATTCAGACACCGGTGTTTCAGATTGTTTCACTGCTTCGATGTTCGACTCATGCTCGGTCAAGAACACCTACATAGGTCGGTAGCTTTAAAACACTAATTATGTCCAGTATTGCAACATTCAGGCCGCCTTCAAATTTTTTGGCCTTCTTATTGTCAGTGTCCACCATATGTGGTGCATATCTAGCAAGCTCGGTAAACTTTGTTTCATATTCAGCAACGGACATTGTGCCCTGTCTCAGTTGTTCGAATTCAGTCACTTTTCTGTCCCTGACACATTGAGGAAAATACTTTTCGAAAAAGGACTCCTTAAACTGAGCCCATGTCAGAACGGTGTTGGTGTCACGGATAAACATCCATCACCTTCTAGCTTCTTCTTGTAGGGTGAAGGTAGCTAACAATACTTTGTGCGCTTTCGAGCACGGAAACACTTCAAATAATTTTTCTGTTTCAAGCACCCAAGCTTCAGCTTTTAACGGTTCAAGGCCTCCTTGAAAGGATGGCGGTTTCATCTTACTGAACTTGTGGGTGAGAGCAATTATGTCCCCATCATTATCATTGACATTCTGTACATTCACATTCTGTTCCGGCACAGCCGGAGGGGGAGGTGGGGGCTGTTGGTTCTGTTGTTGCTCTAATCTTGCAGTTATCAGTTCCATCATTCTTTCCATTCTTGCAATTCTTGCCTCCGTGGACGAGGACTCAGATTCATTTGCATTATCCATTTCACTATAAGCAATTATAGCAATTATAAACATAAACAATGGCGTACGTAAACAGTTTAACACATTAGCACATATTCAGTCATGTCATAACCACACACTTTTCATGCTCATGTAATGCCCTAATTGCTTTTCTAGGACACCCTATAGCTCATTTGGACACGTGTGTGCGGTATAACTCGTGGTTAAGTATCGCTCTGATACCACTCTGTCACGACCCAAACCCGCCCCTATGGGTTTAGCACCGTAACCGGTCAGTAACCCTAGGTTACCGAAGGCCTGCTTAGCAGTAATACAATAATACAGAGTACAGGGACTTGGCGGAAGCCAATACAGTAAATAAACAATGTCCAACGAGCTGGTAGGTTCAGTCTATCATATACAACCAATATGCATATCATATACAACCAGTACGAAACAGGGACTTAATCCCCGATAAACAGTACAGTGCAAAACGTTCAGTCTATACAGTGTTACAAAACGGTACAGAGATAGACGGGGAAATAAAAACACCCCTAAGCCATAGCTTGGTAGGTTCGGAACCTCGCAGTGAGGCACATTGGTTGGCTTGACAAAACTGGAGCTTACCCCGACGCCTCTAGCTTTGATTCGGTGCCTGTACACCTACATATATATATGAGCAGTGAGCTAAAGCCTAGTGAATAACATAAAGCGTAAAGGGGTTTAGAATGAATGTCCTTACAGTAGTGAAAACAGTTCATTTCAATCAGTATTTCAGTTGTTCAGTACATTCAGTCATATGTGGTACATCCATTAGCATAACAGTACAGTAAGCAGTAGGTCTTAAAGACCGAACAGTAATGATGGCCATCAATCAGTAAACAGTAGTGGTTCCACAAGGGAACCGACAGAGATCTCTGTAACAGTAATAGTAAACAGTAGGTGCTAAGGATGCCACAGTACAGTTCAGAATATAGGACATACATTCATTCAGTAAACAATATCAGTTCAGTTTAGTGTTTAGAAGATAATCATTTTGAACATATCTTTACACAATTGTTACTCACAGAGTTCTGGGCTACAGTGAACTAGAGCGTCTCCTCGGAAAGCCGACCCTACACAGTTTACAGATTGAACACACTAAGCTACGCAGTTGGGAAAGATAATAACTTAATCCCTAATTTGCCTCGGTGTGTTCTACATCTATATCCTCATTAAGATGTCTTAAACTAGGCCTAAGAATGCCTAGGATGGAATGAGGATGCAAAGATGCACTTAGAAACACTTCACAAAATTTTCAGAAAACAGGGGTCTCGCTCAAGCGAGGATTCCTTCGCTCGAGCGGACATGCAGACAAAGGATCTCCGCTCGAGCGTGAATTCCGTCGCTCGAGCGGACCATGTGCTACAGTAAAAATACTGGATGCTCAGAATTTACGCTCGATGCTCGCTCGAGCGTGAGACACAGCTCTTCGCTCGAGCGTAGGTCCCTTCGCTCGAGCGTACGCCTGCGCGCACCAAGATTCTGAGAGCTTGCAATTTACGCTTGAGCCACCATTCCATCGCTCGAGCGTATCTCAGAGTAAACAGTGGTCACTCGAGCGTAGAATCCTTCGCTCGAGCGTAGAAGCCAAATTCTGGAATTTCCAGATTTGCCTCCCAAGCTCAAACCAAGCATTCTACAGCTCTAAACTCGACCTCTTGGGCCCAATTTCTAGAAAACACATCCAAACTCAATCTACAACACGTTTCAAAGCTTAATTTGTGAATTTAAAGCCCAAGGGTGAGTCAATTAAAACCAATTTCAAACCCATTTTCGTGAACATGAAAAACATGCAAACATGCATGAATTCAAATCATTTCAAAGCTTCAATTTGATGCTCTAGTGAGCCAATTGTTCCAAAAACAAGTTGAAAACATGGACCATGTCAATTTATGAACATGCATGTGAGGAATGATGGATTACAACCTCAAAACTTGTCAATATGCACATGCATGCAACAATTGAGCTCTAATTCAACATTATTAGACTAAAATATGCCTTAGCTCTTTAATTTAGCATGAACCATGCAAGAATGAAGTCAAATGCAAGTTCAAGAAGGTAAGGCTCTACCTCAAGTCTTAAATTAAAGGTCTAGGAGCTCAATCTTGGAACACTCTCTCTCCAATTCCTTTAATTTCCAACCCAACTCTTATGAACTCAAGATGAAACACTCACTTCTCTCACTCTCTCCCTCTTGGACGGCAAAAACAAGGGACTTGGCTGATGAATGTTCATGTATGAGTGCAATAAGGCCCTACAATAATAATAAACAAAGGCCCCACTAGATGGCATTATGGTAAATAAGTCCATATCTTGTGTTTTATCGCTATTAATCTAATTTAATCATACCAAATCGACTTTCGGATAAATATGTCATAAAATCACATAAATTCTACTAATCATGGAGCATCAATCAATTTTGGGTTCGGCCTCCGATAAGGCCTCCAATTAACAGTTTAAACAAAACAAACTGAACAGATAATTAAACAGTCAACAGATAAAATGCAATTCAAACAGATACAGGCAATCAATTCAGTTTCAGATTTCAGTCAGTCCGTTCAGTAATTCAGTCAGTTCAATTACTTTTCATATTCGATCTCAGTTTAGCAGTAATCGGTAATCAATCAGTCATTAATCGGTAAATAGTATGAGGGTTGTTACAAAACGAGTCTGGCCTTTCATCGGTGTCACCTTCACAAAAACGTGATCACCTACTTCATACTCTCTGTCTCGTCTTCTGACATCCGCATAACTTTTCTGTCGGCTCTGTGCGGTTTTCAGTCTTTGTTGTATCAGTTTCACTTTCTCAGTCGTTTCATAAACAATCTCGGAACCCAAGCAAAGGCCCATCTCTGACTTCTGCCCAGCAAATCGGAGATCTATATTTTTTGCCATACAATGCCTCGAAATGCGCCATACCAATACTTGAATGATAACTGTTGTTGTAGGCGAATTTAGCTAAAGGCAAATGGCTTTCCCAGTTTCCCTGAAAATCAAGGACACACATTCTCAATAAATCCTCCAGAGTCTGGATGGTCCTTTCTGACTGGCCATCTGTCTAAGGATGATAGGCAGTACTCAGTCTCAGTTCAGTACCAAATGCAGTCTGTAGGCTTTGCCAGAATCTCGATGTAAACTTCGAATCTCTGTCAGAAACAATGGACACAGGCACTCCATGCAATCTAACAATCTCATCAATATAAATCACAGCCAATTTGTCCGCATTATAAATTGTTTTGACAGTTAAGAAGTGAGCAGATTTGGTCAATCTATCAATAATAACCCAAATTGAGTCCATACCTTTACTGGAGCGAGGTAATCCCACAATAAAATCCATGGTGATATGTTCCATTTCCACTCCGGTATTAGTAAGGGCTGCAATAAGCCTGCGGGTCGTTGATGTTCGGCTTTGACTTGTTGGCAATGAAGACATTTCGATACAAAATCAGCAATCTCCTTCTTCATTCCCGGCCACCAGAAATTCGATTTCAAGTCTTGGTACATTTTTGTGTTCCCTGGGTGGATAGATAGTTTTGAATTGTGGCCTTTTGCAGAACTCTTCTTTTCAGTTCAAAATCATTCGGTACGCACAGTCTTCCCTGAAATTTCAGTACATTGTTTTCGAATTTGAAGTCCGGTTTCGGTTTAGATTCCCGTTCTTCGATGATCTTCTTCAAGAAGTCATCCTGTTGCTGTTTCTCTTTAATTTCCTCAATCAGTGCCGGTTGAGCAAAATAACAGCCATTATTCCACCTTGTTTGGCAAAACAATCTCAATTTCAGATTTTTCAAGGTCACAAAGCAACTCTTTCTGTCTGGTGAGCAAACAGGCTAAGTTTCCAATCGATTTCCGACTCAATGCATCGGCAACGGTGTTGGCTTTTCCCGAATGGTACAAAATTTGTAGGTCATAGTCTTTAATCAATTCTAGCCATCTCCGCTGTCTCATGTTCAGTTCTTTCTGTGTGAAGAAATATTTCAAACTCTTGTGGTCGGTATATACTTCACACGTCGCCCCATAAAGGTAGTGACGCCAGATTTTCAATGCAAATACTACTGCAGCAAGTTCCAAGTCATGGGTCGGGTAGTTCTTTTCATGCGGTCTCAGCTGTCGGGAAGCATAGGCAATAACTCTCCCATTCTGCATTAAAACACATCCCAAACCCTTATGAGAAGCATCACTAAAAATGGTAAAACCATCCGTACCTAAAGGTAGGGTAAGAACAGGTGCAGTCACAAGTCGAGTTTTCAACTCTTGGAAAGCTGATTCCCTTTGGTCAGTCCAGTCAAATGATATCCCCTTCTGAGTTAACTGAGTAAACGGTAAGGCAATTTTGGAGAAATCTTTGACAAATCTTCTGTAATACCCGGCTAATCCCAAAAAGCTTCGGACTTCTGTAACATTTGTTGGTCTAGGCCAGTTCACTACTGCTTCAATTTTCTGCGGATCAACTGAAATTCCATCTTTGCTAATAACATGTCCCAAAAACATAACATGATCAAGCCAAAATTCACATTTAGACAGTTTAGCAAAAAGTTTCTGTTCTCGTAGGGTCTGTAGGGCAAGTCTCAGATGATATTCATGTTCCTCTATACTTTTGGAATAAATCAGTATGTCGTCTATAAATACAACAATAAAGTCATCGACGAATGATTTAAAGATTCTGTTCATGAGGTCCATAAATGCAGCAGGTGTATTGGTAACTCCGAAAGGCATAACTAAAAATTCGTAATGTCCATACCTCGTTCGAAAAGCAGTTTTATCAATGTCTTCTGGTTTAACTTTCAGCTGATGATATCTAGATCTGAGATCAATCTTAGAGAATACTTGAGCAACCTGTAACTGATCAAATAAGTCATCAATATGCGGTAATGGATATTTATTTTTCACAGTTACTTTGTTCAGTTCACGGTAGTCAATACAAAGTCTCAGTGAGCCATCATTCTTTTTCACAAACAAGACAGGTGCGCCCCACAGTGAAGTACTGGGCCTGATGAACTTTTTGTCTAACAGTTCTTGCAGGTGAACTTTCAGTTCTTTCAATTCGGTAGGTGCCATTTGGTATGGAGCTTTAGATACTGGCTGTGTACCCGGAAGTACATCAACGGTGAACTCAATCTCCCTATCCATCAAATCCCCTGGCAGATCATCTGGGAATACATCTGGGAATTCTTTGACTATAGGAATACTATTCAAATCAGTTTTAACATCAGTAGGCACAGTCAATACAGAACACAGATATCCCTTACACCCTTTTCTAATCAGTTTGTATGCTTTCACAGATGAAATCAGATACGAGGTAGGTACTACTCCAACCCCATTAAACACAAATTCGGGTAAACTAGGTGGGCGGAAAATCACTTGTTTAGTCACACAGTCAATAGTAGCATGATATTTTTGTAACCAGTCCATCCCCAATATAACATCAAAATGATCTATGTTCAGAGGTAGTAAGTCAATATACAGATGCATATCCCCAACAATAATTTCACATGCAGGGTACATATAAGCACAAGTTACAAATCCCCCAACAGGTGAAGATACAACTAACAAGTAATTCATGGGTTCCAATGGTCTATTCAATTTTCGCGAAAAAGCATGCGATACATATGAATGTGTAAACCCCGAATCAATCAAAACATATGCATTTTGGGTACAGATTAAGAGTATACCTGACACAACAGTCTCAGTATTTTGTGCATCTCCCGGTACTAGTGCGAACACTCGGCCCTGCCTCACAGGCTCTTTCCCGGTAGCTTTGGGTTAGGCTTTGGTGTAGCAGTTGATGCTGCTGCGCTAGGTGCAGTTTTACTATTGGCTGCGGAGCAGAGGGGCAGTCTTTAACCATGTGGCCCACCTTGCCACACCTGTAACAGGCTCCAGATATTTTGTAACAGACCCCTTTGTGCTTCTTGCCACACTCAGAACAAGGTGGTATGGAACCACTCCCCTGGCTAGGGCTAGTTGTTGACCCCGTATTCTGTTTCTTGTTCAATGGGTTATTCTTGCCTTTCTTGAACCTAAAACCCTGCCTTTTACCACGCCATTCAGACGCTGGTGTTTCGGTTTGTTTCAGTGCCTCGATGTTCGACTCAGCCATTAATGCTCGATCAAGAACATTTACATAGTTCGGTAGTTTCAAAACATTTATTCTGTCCAGTATTGCAACATTAAGGCCGCCCTCAAACTTCCTGGCCTTTTTGTAGTTAGTGTCCACCATATGTGGTGCATATCTAGCAAGTTCGGTGAACTTTGTTTCATATTCAGCAACGGACATGGTGCCCTGTCTCAGTTGTTCAAACTCAGTCACTTTTCTGTCCCTGACACACTAAGGGAAATACTTTTCGAAGAAGGCTCCTTTGAATTGAGCCCAAGTCATCACGATGTTGTTGTCACGGACTAACATCCACCACCTTCTGGCCTCTTCTTGCAAGGTAAAGGTGGCCAACAATACTTTATGTGCTTCAGAGCACGGAAACACTTCAAATAATTTTTCTGTTTCAAGAACCCATGCTTCAGCCTTTAACGGCTCAAGGCCTCCTGAAAGGATGGCGGTTTCATTTACTGAACTTCTGTGTGAGTGCAATTATATCCCCATCATTAACATTCTGTTCCGGCTGTACCGGAGGAGGAGGTGGGGGCTGTTGGTTCTGTTGTTGCTGTTGCCTTAAGGCTTCAGTTAATTGTTCAATAGTTCTTTCCAGTCTTGCCATTCTGGCTTCAGATGATTCAGGTTCATTTGCAGTACTTGCATTATCCATTTCACTATATGCAACATAATAATAGTAAACGTAGGAAGTTGCATACTTTAAACATTTAAACATAAGCAGTTATATGTTTAAACACATTAACACATATTCATGTCATGTCCACACACACTTATTATGCTCATGTAATGCCCTATTACTTTTCTAGGACATCCTATAGCTCATTTGGACACGTGTGTGCGGTATAACTCGTGGTTAAGTATCGCTCTGATACCACTCTGTCACGACCCAAACCCATAGGGATGGGTTTGGGTCGTGACACACTCTCTCTCTACAGAGGCCAACCCAGGTTGCTTTTTTTTCTTCAACAAACCAGAGGCTACCGCTGTTTGCACACTGACTGTTATCGCAGTGCCAAGTAACGCCACCAACTTGTCCTAGCTCCGACTGTCGCAGACGTCGCGACCTAGTCACCGACCAGTCCCAGCGTCGCGACCCAACCACCAACCTGTCCTAACGTCGTGACCCAGCCACCGACTTGTTCCAACTCCGACTGCCGTAGACATGCGATCCAAGCTGCTATTCACCATCGGTGCTTCACCTCAGTTTAACGACACAGCTCCTCAGAGATTCGCGCACATTAGATCTAAGCTATGCTCCCACAGCTGGTGAAGACCACCACTGCTTGTGTGTTGCCTACCATCCCACCATTCGAGCGCCACCATTAGCTTACGCAAGAACCAATAACGGTCGAAGACCTGCGCGCAACCACTTCAACTCGCGTGGCTTGTACGTCTCATGCCCAGCTCCTGTCCTGTTACTGCATTTGTTAATCGTAACTAACCAATGATGACCACGCCGCCCAGACAACGCGGCTTGGGTCTGTTTATAGCCTCTCTCGCCCACTACCCGTGCTGTCGCTGATTCTCTTTCTTCTCCCTGCTTGTAAGTCTGTGGGTAAATATATTTTTTTTGAATTTTTTTTTTAACCTTGGTGGAAGCTTTTTTTTGTAGAAAACCCATTTTTAGAATCTCTTACTCTGACAGGTTTTTGCTTAGCTTAGGAACTTTGATCTATTTGAGCTTTGCAATATTGAAATATGCTGTGGCATTTGAAACTTTATTGAGGGGCTTGACTTGAATATAGCTTGTTGACCTTTATCATTGAGAAGAGGCCCAATAAGACTGTTCAATATTGAGCCTCATTCTCTGGGGCTTTGTATAAATTGAATCGCTGCTTGTTGAATTCTGAACTTGTGAGACCACTTTGATATTAATAGAATACTTGCCACTTAAGTTGAGCTATTTGACGTAGAGAAAGAATTATGTAATGCAAGTGGGTGCTGTTGCTAGCTTTGCTTGTTTTTTTTTTTTTTTTAAATTTAAAGAGCAACTAAAATAAATGTTATTGTTAGTGAAATTCGAGGAAATGAGTCCCTCATATTGTATATAAATCTTGCTATCTAACAATTGATTGTTATGGCTCCGAAAATAGTGAATCCTGATATTGAGCTTCATATACTTGATGGATGAATTCCCGATATCCAAATTTAGTGAACGCTTCACTTGGAAGAATAAACTGATATAATAGAGTATAAGACCATATATTGCTGTGTTGATCTTGCGAACACTCGAGGAAATAAAATGTTGATGCCGAAATTCCATTTGAATTCTTATTAGTTTGTGTTGCTTCAATTTCGATATTCTGAATTTGATACGATCGACTCCTTGTTCTTATGCCTATTATTAAAGATCACATAAGAAGAATTAAAAATATCTCACTTTTATTAAAAGTGTGATTAAAAAAATTAAAATGATTTTTTAATCACATTTAATTTAATGAGTGAGATAATATTTTTTTAATCACACATTTTAAATAAGTGTGATTATATATATTTATTTTCATCACAGTTTCAGGTGTGATTGTATATAATTTTTCAATTTAATTTTTATATAAAATAATTATTCTCATATTCGCGCCTCTTTTACATGATTGAGATGGCCACGACTCTTTGAAACACCCACAAAGATCAAATTTGCTAAACACGTACAGGTTTCTTCTCCAATTAATTTGCTTTGCTTTTTCTTTTTGAAACAAAGCCCTAGCTAATTCGTTCTTATTCACATCTCTCTCTCTCTCTCTCTCTCTCACACACACACACACACACATACACGCACACACAAACCCTTATCCTATGGCTTAAAAAGCCCTTCGTCTTCGACATTCGAATTCGTCCCCACACCTTCTCTTCCATCTCTGGCACCAAGGACCTCCAAATAGTTAACCTAATCCTCTGTGTCCTCTCAGCCCCAAGGTCTCTCAACTTTCCCGAATCTTCCAAACCCTAGGCCTTGAATATGACAAGAAAGTTCTTCCTTCGATCAGCAACGAAGTCCTCAAGGCTATCGTTGCTCAATTCAACACCGATCAGCTCCTCACTGGGCGTCCCAGCATCTCCGCATTGTTCGTCGTGCTAATGATTTCAACATCGTTCTCGATGATGTTGCGATCACGCATTTGTCGTATGGGGCTGAGTTCTCCAAGGCCATGGAGCAGAAGTAGGTGGCACAGTAAGAGGCAGAGAGGTTGAAATTCGTGGTGGCCAAAGTAGAGCAGGAGAGGCGAGCGGCGATTATTAGGGTGGAAGGTGAGAGTGAGGATGCTAAATTGATTTCGGATACAACTACAGCTGCTGGAATGGGTTTGACCGAGCTCCGGAAGATTGAGGCTTCGAGGGCGATAACGACGACATTGGTGAGGACTCTGAATGTGGCCTACCTGCCTAATGCAAACAACATGTTGTTGGGGCTCAATCCTTCCATGGTTGGCCTCTAATTTGGTGATTTCAATGACCTTACACTGTTTTCTGTTTCAATTCATGAATTCTTGAAATTGGGCTTTAGGAGCTTACTATATTGATTATAATTGTTCTAATGAGCTGAATAACAGTTGAGTTCGAATATATTTGTTTCTGTTTGAATTCAATCTTCATGGAACTGTCATTTAGTGAATTGGGTTTTTGATTTTGAGATTTATGTTGGTGTTAAATATGATAATTAGGCATTGTTTTTTTTATTATTGGGCATGCATGCTCTTCTTGTGATAATGTCTTAATACTAAAATAAATCTAATTTAATGAGTAAAAACAAATGCA
The DNA here is from genome assembly GCA_030407325.1 of Camellia japonica. Lineage (NCBI taxonomy): Eukaryota > Viridiplantae > Streptophyta > Magnoliopsida > Ericales > Theaceae > Camellia > Camellia japonica. Next base: position 13,650,961 of record JAPPVO010000016.1, on the reverse strand, counting down.
TAAAAGATTTATCATGCCTTACTATTGGAGGTTGCTAAATCCATGGTATTTTTTATGGGTTCAAAACCCTCCCTCTTGTATGAATAGATCCAACTATGATGAGAGAGGGATTGTGTGGATCAGTTAAAGAAGAGTGTGGTTTAACAATTTGCTTTTTTCAATTTTGCCTATTTGTTGCAATTGAATTTTTGGGTCCTCTTATCATTTTTAGCAGAGAAATAAGTGCATTATGGTTGCTCCAAGCATTATTATCAGTAATTTGTATATATCATGTCTTTAATTTTTGGTTGATGTTTGACATGTTTATATGGTGGTATATTTTTATGTTCTTGATTCTTTCCAGATTAAAAATGCGATCCGTTCCGTTTTAAAATTATTTGACGATATTTAGTAATCGAATCATTTGACAAGTTGTGCAAGGAGAAGCATTATTTTTTGACAAATAAATAAACTTTATAGAAAGTGCATCAAGATGGGAAATTTTTTTTTTTACAAAACTCTAAAGGGAGCAAGGAGAAGCATTATTTGATGGAGTTACTAGGTTAATTTGGACTTTATAAAATGTAAAGCTAATGAAAAGTCATTCATTACGGTTTTGAGAGGGTAATTTATATGTATAAATTGGGCCGAGATAGGTCCAAGTACGAAAGACAGTGGATACACCGGTCAAAAGGAGTACTACGGTTAGTTCGGTTGTCAGATGGGCACGGGGTAGCTCGGTTGTGGCGTATTACGGATTAGCCTGGTCATCTCCTCTAACCGGAGTATGAGAGAACCTTCTTCAGGACTGTTTGAGTTAGTTCGGCTCGACACTTCTATGGATAGCTCGGTCTTAGCATTCGCAGCCGGGATAGAAGCAAGGAAGGGAAGAGCCGAACTAGTAGTTAGATCGGCCATACCTGCCTGTATAGTATGGCAGTGTTATTTCGGTCGTACTGTAGTTCGGCCATGGTAAAACCATCTCACTTGGTTTAAGCAGTGAGGGGGGTGTTGGGGGATAAGCATTATCCTTCAGGAGTATGAATCCTAGGAGGACTCTACATGGAGGAGTAAAAGTCCTACTAGGATTGTGCCACACGGAACCTATAAAAGCTCACAAATATCACCTTTGGAGAGGTAACACAACTTTGTTTTCTAAATACGCAGAGCTTTTGTCTATTTGTCAAGGTTACTGACTTAGGCATCAGAGAGGTTTCCGGCACCCACCCGCCGGCCAGCTCACGTTCGTATTTTCAGGTGATAAAACGACGTCGTACGTAGGAGCGCAGACTTGATCAACATGATTATACGAGAAGGTTTATTTCTTTCCCGTACAATTGGCGCCGTCTGTGTGAATTTCAGACAAGAACAAACCTCTTGATCAAGCTTTTCCTCTTAAGAATCAATGGCGCACAACGAAGAATTACCACAGTCCGCCATTGACGACTAACCCCAGAAGGGGGTGCGAGGCGCGAAGGTCTACCTCTTATCCCTCCAATGGGGATTTGGAGCCACAGAGACAGAATCCCAGGAGAGATACAAGAGGGAGAAGGCGGACTAACAGCCCTCGTCACTCTCGTTCGCAGAGCCCAGAAAGACAAAGGCGTAGAATTGATCCCCAAGCTTTGGAGGATCGCGTCAGGGAACAAGATGAATTGATACGTCGGATGGCGGCGGACATGGAATCTCTTAAGCGCCAGGTGAAAGGAAAATGAGTGGCGACAGGAGAGGGGCGCACAAACAAGACGCCCCCTCGCCACTCGGAAAGTCGTAGTCGAAATACTACACCCTCTCAAGCAGAGAGCAGAAGCCTCAGGACGGGCGATACGCAATCCAGATCCTCTAGAACTCGTCACTCCAGGTCGAACACTGAGGGAAGCACATATTGGCCGTCGCATACACACCAAACGAGATCCAGACAGACAGAGTTGCCCAGATCGTCCGACCTACGAACCGTGCTAGAAGAGAAAGCATGGTGGAAGGAGGACGCCAGGGCGCGCGATCCACACAGAGTTTCTGCCTTACAGCGGTTGGAATGCCAATACCGCGCCCCGCCTACGAACCAACGGACAAGGCGTTGGCGAGGCTGTAGACCTCACCATTCGTCCCAGCAATTGAGAACACGCCCCTACCTTCAGGCTTCCTACAGCCCAAATTCACCACGTACGAGGGGAAGACGGACCCTTACTCACACTTAAGCCACTTCCGCCAGGTTATGGCGGTATATCGGTGCAATGAGGCCTTGATGTGCATCCTATTCCCTTCGAGCCTTGGTGACCTAGGCTTGACTTGATTTGAGAAACTTCTAGAAGGCAGCATAGCCTCCTGGGCACAGTTGGCGGAAGCATTTGTGACAAGGTTCCGAACAAACACCAAAACACCAGTGGAGATCGACCAATTACTCTCCATCGACATGGGCGATAAGGAGACCCTAAGATCCTACAACAGTCGCTACTGGGAGACCTTCAACCAGATTGGGGATTGTCCTACCAATCTCGCCATTGCACAGTACAAAAGAGGCCTTCCAGTTGGGAACAGATTAAGGGACTCTATCACCATGACACCGCCCCTCACCATGGAAGCCCTGATGGAGAGAGTGCATCAGCACATCAGGGTGAAAGAGGATGGCGCACGTGCCAAAGCAAAATCTGGCGCGACCGCAGTACCAGAAAAGAAGGCCTCAGCAAAGGTCAACGCGGTAGACCGTCTGAACAGAAACGGACGTGGCAGAAGAGACAACGGAGAACACCAGGACAAAAGAGATGGTTGAGAGTCCGCACTGCCATAACCACGGTCTTTAGAAACCGATCTACCGTATACTTAGCGAGATTCGAGACGAGCCTTTCGTCAAGTGGCCAGCCAAGTTAGGCGAGGCACAGAAGGATTACGACGACAGTCACGGTGCACCTTCCATAAAGAAAAGGGGCACCGCACCGAGAACTGCACGCCATTAAGGCAGCACCTGGAAGAGTTGGTTGCAGCAGGTCACCTCGACAAATACATCGAAGGAGGGGCGCAACCAGCCCCCCAGGACCATAATAACCCCAACGGGATGCCGATCGACGCCCCACCTCAAGGCATTATCAACGTGATACATGAAGTCTTTGAACCTGAGCGTGTAGCTCAGAGGATCAATCAAAAAGGCTGAGCACTTAAGAGAGGTGCTAAGTGCCCAACCAGCCATCAAGAAGGGGAAGACAGAGGCCACAAATGTCATGTCTTTTTCGGATAAAGACTTGGCAAGGATATATTGCCCTCACAATGATGCCCTGGTCGTCACTCTCCGAGTCAAAGATTTTGACGTCAAGCGGATTCTGATTGATCAGGGTAGTTCATGTGAAATCATGTACTATGAAACCTTCAAACAACTAAAGTTACAAGATAAAGACTTGACGCCTGCTGTATCTCCCCTAATTGGATTCAACTCCATGCTAGAATGGCTCGTGGGCAAAATAATCCTCCCAGTCAAAGCAGGGAGTGTGACGAAACAAGTGGAGTTCTGGGTGTTGAAGGTCCCCTCCACTTACAACATTATCATGGGCAGGACATGGCTGCATGCCATGCGCTCGGTGGTGTCCTCCTACCACCAAGTGATGCGGTTCCCCAACGACGCCGGAGTAATTGAAGAGGTCTATGGCGACCAGATCATGTCAAAACAATGCTTTGTCACAGTGAATGGCAGTCGCGCTGCCAAAGGATACGTTCATTCGGTGGAGGAACCTGAGAGTAATGAACTGTTCGCAGATGTTGGCAAAGCGGCCAGTCAGAAAGCGGTGGAAGACTTGGTGGAGGTCAGAATAGATGAAAAGAACCCGGATAAGTTCTTTTTACTTGGTTCGTCGTTGTCCAGCATTGAGAGATTAGAGGTCTTGGAATTCTTGACCTCTAACATCGAAGTATTCGCCTGGACTCCATACGACATGCCAGGCATTGATCCAAGTTTCATCTGCCATCAACTCAATGTCCACCCATCCGCTAGACCAATCATTCAGCGCACCCGCAGATCAGCACTCCACCACGCCGAGATAGTGGCAGAAGAAGTGGGAAACTTGTTGGAGGCTGGGGCAATCAGAGAGGTGCACTACCCCAGATGGATCTCCAACACAGTCGTAGTGCCAAAGAAGAATGGCAAGTGGCACGTCTGCGTCGACTACAAGACGGTCAACAAGGCATGCCCAAAAGACAGCTTTCCTCTACCACGGATAGATCAACTGGTAGACCTGACGGCGGGGCACAACCGACTTAGCTTTCTGGATGCATACAGAGGCTACCACCAAATCACCATGCATGAACCAGACCAGGAGGTCACATCCTTCACAACTCCGAGAGGACTCTACTGTTACAAGGTCATGCCCTTTGGCCTAAAGAACGCAGGGGCAACATTCCAGAGAATGGTCACCAAGATGTTTGAGTCATTGTTAGGCAGAACAATGGAGGCTTACATCGACGATATGGTGGTCAATAGCAAGGATGAGAATGACCATCTCAAGGACCTAGGTGAGATGTTTGAGATCCTAAAGGAGCATAAGCTGCGCCTCAACGCGTCGAAGTGTGCATTCGGAGTAGGATCTGGCAAATTCCTGGGCTTCTTGGTGACCAACCGGGGTATAGAGGCAGACCCCTCCCAGATCAAGGCAATTCAGGATCTGGAGAGACCAAACTTAGTCAAAGAAGTGCAGCATCTCACCGGCATGGCCGCTGCGCTCAATCGGTTCATAAGCCGGTCGTCCGACAGATTACGACCATTCTTCCATACTTTAAAGGCCAAGTTTGAGTGGGACGACGAATGCGACCGAGCTCTGGAAAGCTTGAAGGAATACATGTCTTCTCCGCCATTACTTGTAACCCCAATCCTTGGAGAAGAACTATTCCTGTACCTAGCAGTCTCACAACACGCAATTAGTGCAGTATTGGTCCGTGCAGAAGGAATCCAACATCTGCCTATCTATTATGTCAGCAAGACATTGCTGGGAGCCGAAACAAGGTACTTGCCACTGGAGAAACTGGCATTGGCCTTGATGATGGCCTCAAGGAAGTTGTCGCACTACTTTCACGCCCACACCATAGTTGTTCTCACAGCCTTCCCATTAAAAGCTTTGTTTGAAAGGGCGAACTTTTCTGGGCGAATTCTGAAGTGGGCAGTAGAACTGGGGCAATACGACATCAAATTCCAACCCAGAACCGCAATAAAATCTCAAGCATTGGCGGATTTTGTCGCAGAATTCACACCAGGAAGTCATCACATCTGCCCAATCGACCTGACTGAAGCAACCGAACTAGGGATGGAAGTTGACGCCGGAATAGCGCAACCCCTGGAGCAATATACTCAGCCAGACGCCCAAGCAGCCCAAAACGAAGCGGGGAAGGAAGAAGCGAACCATGTTACACCAAGTCAAGACTCACCAACAAAACAAGACTTGGTACAACCAGATGGCAAGGGGCAGACAGCAAGCATGGACCTTAAAGAAGATACCACCAACATGGAAGATCCCAAGGCATCATCCGATCCCTCCATTTGCTGGAAGTTGTTTGTTGGAGAGATGTGGAAGCTCTTCGTGGATGGAGCATCCAACTGACATGGAGCAGGACTTGGCATAGTCCTCATCTCTCCAGACGGCCTAGTGGTGGAGCAAGCAGTCAACCTTGGCTTCCCAGCATCAAACAATGAAGCGGAGTATGAAGCGCTTCTTGCAGGTCTCAAGTCAGCGTTCTACATGAAGGCCACCGAGCTAATGGTTTATAGCGACTCACAACTGGTGGTGAACCAAATATCTGGCGACTACGAAGCAAAGGATGACAGGATGGCCAAGTACCAAGAGTTGGTTAGAACAGAGATCAAAAAATTTGAAGTAGTCAGGATAGAGCAGATCGGCAGAGAGGAAAACAGTAGAGCAGACGAACTGGCAGGCTTCGCTTCAATGGCAGATACCTCCATCCCTCATCCACTACTGATCGACTATCTGCCCAGGCCAAGCATTGAAAACCCACAAGCAGAAGAGGTATGTTGCGCCGATCTAGGCCCTTCTTGGATGGATCCCATCATATTATTCCTGAAAGACGGCACCTTACCAGAAGAGAAGAAAGAAGCCAACAGAATAAGAGCAAAGTCGCAGCGATTTTGGCTCTCTCCATCCTTGGCATTATACAAAAAGTCGTTCTCAGGACCTTACCTAAAGTGTGTTCACCCCAGTAAAGTGGAAGCGTTTCTGTTCGAAATACACAAGGGCGTATGCGGAAGCCATCAAGGAGGAAGATCGCTAGCATACAGGGCAATTTCACAAGGATACTGGTGGCCATACATGCAAGCGGATTCAGAGAAGTATGTCAAAAAATGTGAAAAATGCTAGAAGTTCGCACATCAAATACACCAACCTGCCAAAGAACTTCTACCTTTAACTAGCCCATGGCCCTTCGCAATGTGGGGATTGGACATAGTAGAGCCACTTCCAACAGCACCCGGCAACAGGAAGTTCTTCCTTGCGGCAACCAACTACTTCACAAAATGGGTGGAAGCAGAAGCCTTGGCGTCAATCAAGGAAAAAGATGTGAAAAAGTTTGTCTGGCAGAATATCATCACTCGATTTGGCATACCAAAGGCACTGATATCAGACAACGGCACTCAATTCGATGGTAGGATTTTCAGGGGCTTTTGTGAAGAGTACAAGATAGAGTTCTACAATTCTACACCGGCATATCCCCAAGCAAATGGTCAGGCAGAAGCATCAAACAAGGTAGTCTTTGATGGATTGAAGAAAAGGTTAGAGAGAGCAAAGGGCAAGTGGGCAGAAGAACTCCCTCATGTTTTATGGGTTTACCGCACCACACCTCGCCGATCAACAGGGAAAACACCATTCTCCTTAGCTTATGGCATGGAAGCAGTCATCCCATTAGAAGTTGGCCTCCCCACAATTCGAAGCGAAAACTTTGACCCAGACTTAAATGGCGAAGCCATAGCATTAGAGCTTGACCTCGCAAAAGAAAGAAGAGACAGAGCATTGGTTCACATCGCCTCCTACCAACAAGAACTGTCCAGAGAGTATAACAAAACAGTGCATCCAAGGCAATTCAAGATCGGAGATTGGGTACTGCGCAAAGTAATGGGAAATACCTTGGTACCAGGAGATGGCAAGCTAGGACCTAACTGGGAAGGACTTTACAAAGTGGTCGGATTAGCAGGCAAAGGGGTATACCACTTAGAAGATGAGGACGGCAAAGCAATTCTCAGGCCATGGAACATAGCCAATCTCAAGTTGTTTTATTTTTAGTTTTTTTCTTTTAAGTATGTGTAACTTTTTACTTTCTCAATAAAACAAATCGATCCTTTTTCAGTATAATTGTTTTCAGTAGAAGGTAACTTTAGTATGTTAGGAGCATTGTAAACATAGTTGGCCGGAATAACCAACTATGACCCTTCCTAAGCCCAGGATAAGGATCCAGGCTGCAGGACGCTTGGTCGGAATAACCAAACACCGTATTCTAAGTTGGCTGGAATAACCAACTTAGAGGTTGGCTGGATTAAACCAACACCCCTCCTAAGCCCAGGATAAGGATCCAGGCTGCAGGACGTTTGGTCGGAATAACCAAACACTATATTCTAAGTTGGCTGGAAAAACCAACTTAGAGGTTGGCTGGATTAAACCAAAACTTTGTACTCTTCAGCCGAAGTAAGTTTATGGATGAAGAGTGGTTGACTGGATTAAACTAACTCTTTGTACTCTTCAGCCGAAGTAAGTTTATGGCTGAAGAGGGGTTGGCTGGATTAAACCAACACTTGTTACTCTTCAGCCGAAGTAAGTTTATGACTGAAGAGTGGATTAGACGGATTAAACCAACTCTTTGTACTCTTCAGCCGAGATAGTTACATCGGCTGAAGAATGGTTGGCTAGTAGGATTGAATAGCTAGAACCGGAAAACTCTATCTCGGTCAAAAATATGGCAAGAAAGCATGCTCAAATAGGAAAGCAAACCGAAATAGCAGTTGGAAACATTGAAAATTCATTACAGGCGCAAGCATACAGAACAAAACCGGAGTAAGAGTTTAGCACAAAAGGTTTTTTCATTGAAATGCAAAATAAGTACAACGGCAGGGCCGCAGCCCGGTTACAAGTTCAAAAAACAAAAGAAAAGCAAAAAGACAATCAGTTGAAAAGGTCATCAATTTCGGCATCAAACACAGCATCGGCACCAACACGAAGACCGGTTTCCGGTAGAAGCTCGGTCTCCGTCACGAGAGTGGTTTCGGCCGGCAGCACGGTTTCACCTGGTTGCTCAATAATCTGGTCTTCAGCCGTGGGCTCCAACCGAACTGATTGGTCCGCGTTGACAACTGGAGTATCCTCAGAATCAGAATCTGTTTCCGAGCCTGAACCCTCTTCAAGAAATTGCTTTTGAAGATCGGCAGCGTATTCCGCCAGTGAGGCCGGAATGGAGTACTGCGGAGCATTATATACCTCGGTCTCGGACCCGCAACCAAGCTGCTCCACCGCACTCCTCCAGCCGCACTTGAAGAACAGATCCTTTGCGGCTTGGCACTGTTGGATGTAGCCGTCTTCTGCCTTCTTAAAGCCTTGCTTTTCGGCTCCTTTGATGCTCTCCTTCAGCTGGGTTATTTCGGTATTTTTCTTCTTTTCCATCTTCGCCAGCTCACAAAGGTACTTATCCTTCAGCTCGATGGCGGCCTTCTGCTTTTCTACTTCGGCCGAACTAACCAGTTCGGTAAGTCGGCCGTTCTCAGATCGCAGCTCGGCTATTTGTTTTCTAGCCTCCTCTAGCTCGGCTGATTTAGCTTCGGCCTCTGCCATTGCCTCCCTTGTATTTCTCCTTAGCTCCATCACTCTCCTGTGGGTAATGTTGTTTTTCTGAATGGCCTGCAAAAGAATAGTAACTTTTTCTTCAGCCGAACTGAAAGTTGGAAAAATTACAAAGGAAGAAAAGAGAGCCGTTTACCAGGATCATTGACTTTGTGGATGACCGGATGGACTTTAGCTCGGTGTTCAGTTGCTTGGAGTGGTGCTCCATGTCTTTTGGAAGGCACACACTCTTGGCTAGATTGAAAGCCATCAAGTGGTCCTTCTCAGCAACAACCGAGTCGGAGTCTAGTATAGCCCGGTTCTGGAAGGTCAGTTCGGGAACCCAGTTAGAGGAGGCAGCTCGGTCAGAGTGCTCCGGCTGAGGGCTTGGGGGAGGACTTGGTGGTAGAATGGCTTCATCTTCGTCAGCAAGGTGTCGCTCAGTTCGGCTAGTCCGGACATGCTTGCTTGGACGAGATGAGGATGGCTGTTGAGAGGGGAGAGCTACCATGGCCTCAGTGGTCTGCCCAGTTGGTGGTACATCGGCTGGGTTTGTTGCGGTTAACAGGGCCTTCAGTCTGCTCCTTTTGGCCATCTCTTGTTCGGCGGTGAGAGGCACTAGGTTGATCTGGGGCAAGGAGGGGTCCGGCTCAGGAGCGTCTTCCAAAAGAAAGTCAGTCACTCTGGCTTTTCGGCGACCGCTGTATCTGTATATCGGCTTGAAGTCTAATAGCTTGGTCCAACTTCTCTCGTGATATCGTAGTGCGGCGCGAAGCGTATCTAAGTTTGGATAACCGTATACTGATTTGAGATGGGCTTTATCTGCAAAAGAAGACAACTGTTAGTTCGGTTCATAAAGAGAAAACCGAAGTAAAGAGAAGCATGAAATAGAACCGAAATATTTATACCGGGTATGCCTTTTTTCCAATTTATTCTTCGGCCAGGAATCTGGGCTTGATGATTTTCAAAGTTTCCAGAAGCCCAGAAAAAATCGTCGTCATTCAAGTCTTTATCCGGTGTATCTTTTATTATTTTTTCTCGGCCGCGGTGTATTCTCAAATAATAGACCCACCCATCCTCTTTGGATCCTAAGGAATATTGGTGGAACAGTTCGGCTAGACCGAGGTTTAGACCGGCTTGGCGGTTTAGTTCGGCTATAGCCATTATTATGCGGTATAAGTTGGTGGAAAGTTGGGTTGGGCATAGTCTGGTTTGCCTGAGGAATTCACAAATCAAGGGCTGGGCTGGAAATCTTAGTCCGGTTTCTATTATTGAGAGAAGGGTAAAAGGAACAAAACCCTCATTCCCCCATGGTATGACACCTTTTTTGGCTAGGGTAAGGTGGACATCGGCAGGAATGTTGTAATCCTTACGGAATTCAGCTAGGCCACCTGGTGTCTCTACCAAAAATCTATATTTACCCATTTGTTCTATAAATTAAGAATAAATTAGCTCGGTCGAAAAATTGTGCTCAGTAGTTCGGTTGAGCGCGCAGAGGAGTGCCTGGGCAACCTAAGTCTGCAAAGTGGAAAAACAAAGGTATTAAGCACAGATCGTTGATCGTGCTACAACATCAAAGCAAAGATAAAGAAATCCTACTTCGGCCTATGGGGGATGCTATGGGGTTTATCTCGGTTCAGCAAAATGCTTGGTAGCTCGGATTGAGCAAGGGATTCGCTAGGTCGGTTGGTATATGGGTTTGTTATCTCGGTTTGAGCTATGGTTTTTGTTACTTCGGTTGAGCTTCTAGGGGCAGCTTTCTGAGTTCGGTTTAGAAACTGAGAAAGCTGGCTTAGCCCCGAAGACCTAGCTCGGTTGAAGGTCAAGGTTTCTAGTATGCTAAGTTCAGACTTAGTTCGGTGTATTTTATATCGGCTAAAGTCAATCAGAAGATGGTGACTTACTAAAATTACTAATATATTTACGAGTTCTAGTTCGGTTATGATCTAGCTATATTCGCACTTAAACGCAAACAGTATCCTAGTTCGGTTGCTTCGTGATTATGGATCAAAATCAATGTTCTGCAGGATATTATATGCATTCAACTGTTCTATAGCCAAGTTTTTTCCAAAAAAAGTGCAAAACTAACAGCAAGGAGTGTTTTGCAAAATAGTAGGCAATGGATTAAATGAAAGCAAAAACAATAAGAGGAAAACGGATTCGAACAGCTTACCTGATCAAAGAAGCACGAGAAGATGGAAATGGCAGTAGAGACAACAACAAAAGCACGCAGCTTCTTCAGAGTGCAAAATAAAGAACAAACAGCACAGAGAGAGAGAGAAGAAGAGTAGTTTGGTGAATGATTTGAGAAACTGATAGGGTTTCTTTGTTTTGGTCCTAAAGGCGGGAACTATTCAAAAATTGCGAAATATAGAGACGGCGTTGACAGCTGCCTTCAGCCAATGGGAGCGTGCCACGTGTATACGGAATAGGAAGCGATTCAGTTTTGGTGATTGAAAAGACGTTGTGACCGGATAAGAACGGCTCGGCTTAAGTTTAGCTCGGCTAGATAAGCTAAATGGTTGTAGCTCGGCTGGAAAGGCTTAGGGACTCTAGCTCGGCTGATGAACAGATAATCCCTATCATGCTATGCAGATGGAATTAAGGGGCAATTGAGAGGGTAATTTATATGTATAAATTGGGCCGAGCTAGGTGTTGGGCCGAGATAGGTCCAAGTACGAAAGACAGTGGATACACCGGTCAAAAGGAGTACTACGGTTAGTTCGGTTGTCAGATGGGCATGGGGTAGCTCGGTTGCGGCGTATTACGGATTAGCCCGGTCATCTCCTCTAACCGGAGTATGAGGGAACCTTCTTCAGGACTGTTTGAGTTAGTTCGGCTCGACACTTCTATGGATAGCTCGGTCTTAGCATTCGCAGCCGGGATAGAAGCAAGGAAGGGAAGAGCCGAACTAGTAGTTAGATCGGCCATACCTGCCTGTATAGTATGGCAGTGTTATTTCGGTCATATTGTAGTTCGGCCATGGTAAAACCATCTCACTTGGTTTAAGCAGTGAGGGGGGTGTTGGGGGATAAGCATTATCCTTCAGGAGTATGAATCCTAGGAGGACTTTACATGGAGGAGTAAAAGTCCTACTAGGATTGTACCATACGGAACCTATAAAAGCTCACAAATATCACCTTTGGAGAGGTAACACAACTTTGTTTTCTGAATACGCAGAGCTTTTGTCTATTTGTCAAGCTTACTGACTTAGGCATCGGAGAGGTTTCCGGCACCCACCCGTCGGCCAGCTCACGTTCGTATTTTCAGGTGATAAAACGACGTCGTACATAGGAGCGCAGACTTGATCAACAGGATTATACGAGAAGGATTATTTCTTTCCCATACAGGTTTGGTTTATGATTGAATTATTCTTCATAAAAGTTGTTCATTATGAAGCTGGAATGTTTAAAATTAACCAACTGAAGATGTGGAAGGAGTTTGAGAATGAGTAATGAAAATCTTATGCATGTCATGGTTTGTAACTTTTGTAGATAGAAGCTTGTCTATGATGTTTGAGACAACCAATTCTCTAGGCATATGTTACGTCCTCATAAAGTGATATCAGAAAACGATAGGGAAGAGAATGGACATTGGTTGATTTGGTGTATTCTTACTTTTTCTAGGACTTCATCTCACTCCTCCAACAACGGTGACAATTTTAGCCACGACGATGTCTATCGAAGCTTACCACAGTGGTTCTCCGGTGTGGTGAGTTTATCTCTCTCTCTCTCTCTCTCTCGTTCAAATATTTAGTGTAGAATGTATATAGCAGAGAAGTTCTGTAATGTATATAACAGTTTCAATTTCTCTATTTATAGGTCTCGTTTAATTCACACCAGTTTTAATTATTTATTTGCTTCTTCATTCTTCTTTGTTGTTTTGATTTATTTTTCTATTGTGAAATTGTGAGATGTGCTTTTCTCTTAGTGATTTCGTCAGTCCCATTTCTTTGTTTCTGGGTCTTGTTCATTTTTTTTTATCCTTTGTTGCTCTAAACAAAAGGGAAAATGAAAACCTGGGCTTTGATTTTTCTTGAGTATTTGTATTTCTATCTTCAAGTTAATTGATTTTGAAATTCATGACTTAATTGGTTTGAATTTATAGTATCATATTGTTCAAGTTTTAATTAATCTCATTAGCAGAAATCTTTATATTTTCTTATAATTCTCTTATTGGTTGTTGAGAGTTTCATCGTTTTAGGTTAGTTTAATTGGATATCTTTATGTGTTCAGATTCAAACTATTAGTTATTAAATTTGATATTTTAAATTGAAGTTGGTCATAATTTATAGATGAAAATGGGTTAGAGAGATATGAAAATTGATGAACTATTATGAGATACAGAGAGGTTAGTTTCTAATTGCTAAACCATTTGGCGAAAATTGATGAAAATTGTTGAACCATTTGGCAAGATGACTTGTTTTTTAGAGAAAGAAATAGAGAGATGGAGCTTTAATTTCTGTGTTGTTGAATTTGTATATAAATATTCACTCAATTTGTTATTCTACCATACAACATAACATGCCATGTATAGGACACAAAGCAATATACATATTACCAACCATACTTCCATAGGAATTTAATTTAATATTCACTCAGTTTGTTATCCTTTCTATTGTTATGTTTTTCTTAATGTGGACACTGATACATGTTTAGAAATGTATGATTAGGTGTAATATGAGTTTCTCCATGGACTACAAGATTTATCATGTCATCAAAAAATAAGAAATTTTTTTACCATATGCCCATCAGTTTTGGCATGGACTACCAAATTTGTTCTAGCATGTGGAAGATTTTTTTTCCCCTGCATGTAGATAAGTGGATATTGACCCAAGGGCATAACAAGATAAATGATTTGATGCTTATAGATTTTCCTTGTTATGTTTCATTTTTTTATTGGTTTAAATGCATTCATAATTTCTGAAAAAGAGACAAATTTTGCCTCTGAATTAATTTGTGTTTTCGTTTTTCAGGTCATAAATTACTTGGAGAGATGTAAAATATGGTCAAAGAATTCAAGAATTTTGTGGTTCAAGTTTTTTCATTTTTTTAATATATGTAATCATAATTAAATTTTTTCTATTAATTCATTTGTATATACTTTTGAACATTCAACTTTTATTTATGAAATATATAACGTTATTCTATTCAATATGCGGTTGTGATTCAAATAATTTATATATATATATATATGTATGTATGTATATATATATTGTGTATTACATTCTTCAAATGTGTATAAAAATAATATTGATTATTCTTCAAATATGTCGAACCCTTTTTTTATCATGCATTAACTGTGATAAGAAATACATATAACGTATGATCTTATCTCATTATTAATCACATGTTTTATTAGTAATACATCACACATAAAAAGTGTGATCTAAATGTTTCACGTAAAAAGTGTGATTTAAATATTTATCATCACACGCATAACGTGTGATAGAATTATCTTTTAATGACACTTAAAATGTGTGATTAAAAATGATCATTTTTAATCACACTCTCAAATATCACACATTGAAAAATTTAGAGCGCATGATTAAATAACATATATCACACATAATAAATGTGATCTATTTATGATTTTATAATAGTGTGTACAAATTATGAAACATAAAAAAAATGTTCAAATTTTGAAATTTATGAATAAATCTCAGCCTAGCGTTAACACTTTTTGTGTTCTAGTGTAAATGAAGTGCACACTAATTGGGTATTAACATTGTATAATGCATTTAGAGGCGTTTTGTCAATCCAAAAAAAAAAAAAAAATTGAAAATTAATTTTTAATTCATTTTGAATCACATCACCTCTCACATGAAATAATAAAAAAAATTAAAAAAATCAACTTTTAACTATCGCCTCAAAATATTTTTTAATAGCAATTAACCATCTTAAAATAATAGTTTGTACTTATCATTTTGATTGTGAAATATAGGTAGCCGTAAATTTGGAGAGACCTATGGACTGACATGACTCAACCCCACCTAAATCAACTAGTTTGAATTGATTCGTCGCATTTTAAATAGATGCGTGATAATAAGCGGACGGTTGCAGATTATTTTTTTCAATTCACCTAGTTTTAGACGGATGGCGGATTTAAAATTCTTTTGGCAGCAACCAAACTGCCAAACCGCGAGTACCCCTAATAATTTTTAAAACTTTATATTTTCAATTTGTTTAGATATTCTATTTATGTTTTCAATTGAAAAACAAGTTTAAATATTTTGTTGAAAAAAAGTTTTCAACTTGAATATATTTTTTGAATTGAAAAAAATAAATGTATTATTTATCTATTTTTTTAATTTTTAAATCTAACTCTAAAAATAATAAATAAATAAGATAATATATGCTGGTTGATTTTTGTTTTTAAAAACAGATATAGATGTAACAATACAGAGACATACATGCAGTGATTGTAATACCTTTTTTTTAGGAAGTGCACAAGTTGAATTATGTTGAAAATTTATAAAAGTTTAAACTACCAAATCGATTCGCATCCATCCGCCAATCCGCTCAATCTCCATCCGTCGGATTGGCGGATGGATGCGGATTGATTTTCCCCAATCTGCCAATCTGGCGGACGGATGGCGAATTAAAGGTTCCATGGCCGCAACCGACCCGCGCCCACCTCTATCCAATAGGGTTAAAAAATATTTAAATCCCCTAAACATCACTTTTAAATTTATGAAGGAGGATTCCCTCTGTAGACACCCCATTTTTGACCGTCCATAAGACTTGGACGCGACTGATGGTTTGCTCGGTGATGAAAGATGTGCAGGGCAAAGGTTCAATTTCTTTGGCAAAAAGAGAGTCAAACCTCAACTTCATACCCCTTTTGGACCAGAACAATCTTGATCAAAAGATTTTAGACTTAAAACCCTTTCTTTCAAAACATTTTTGAAATAAAGTTTCTGCGATGTTCCGAGGCTCGCCTTTTGTCAAACATCGCGTTTTTCGGTAAATCGAGCAAGGACAAAGTGGAAATGAACGAAAGAGAGATGAAATCTTTGAAAAATCTTTCAAAACACCTTACTTAGGGGTTTGAAGTTGAATAAAGAAATCCAGTCGGGGGAGAAAATGGGCATGAACCGTTAAGAGAGAGTCGAGCAGCCCTCGCCGAATCGGGCCTATTCATTTGGATACTTGGAATCAAGCTATGAGGCCACCACCGTTGGAAAGCTTACTCCCGGGGCTTCATTTTGCACTCACGAATCTCCTAAATCCAATTCCGGATAGGGGAGATATCGTTGATTGAAGTAGGGTATCACTCCGGTTGGGACCGAATCTGCGCGGCTTCACGGAAACGGGCATAACTTTTTCCACAGGAGGAATTTTGATGCAAGGTTTGCACCATTGGAAAGCTAACTTCCGGGGCTTCCATTTGGACACTTGAATATCCACCATTGGACTTCCTAATCACCCACCGGCCACTTTTCTTCCCGGTATCCTTTTGTTTTTGTCCTGAAAGTAGCTGGCCGGCCAGAAAATCTGGCTGGCCGGCCACCTATTTGGTGAAATGACTTTTTTGTCCTTTTAAACTAGCCGGCCATGCCCCCCTCCCCAAGTGTGTCCTAGAAGTGAATTTTGTTTTCCACTACACCCATGTCCGAGGGTTTGGCCATTTTGGGAGGAAACTTGGTTTGTTTCCCCCCCCCCCCTTTTTTTCCCTCTCTTTTCCACCCCTTTTGCTTATATATACAGCCCCTCCCCTTCAGATTTTAGGGTTACAAAATTTGTTTTGAGAGCCTTGCATCAATTCTCCCTCTCTCTCTACTCTAAGTCTCAAAACCCTTAAGCTCTTACACCCATTTCTACACCACCACCTAGCACCACACCACCACTTCCATTTCAAGCATTTTGGGGGACTTTCCAGCAGCTAGGAGACACCACTTCTCAAGCCAAAAGGCAGCCAAGAGTTGGTCTTCAAGGGTGAGCACCATTTTTCCCTTTTTGAGCTTCTTTTTGTATCATTTTTTTAGCCATTTTGCTTGCTGTTTTGGGCTCCGACCCTAACTGGAACTAGGCTTATTTTGAGCCATTTGTCATGTTTGTTGAAGGGTCTTACCCTGTTTGAGACCTCCAGCCACCACTTTCTTCATTACCCCTCTTTGGTCCCCATTTTTGCATGATTTATTAGCCTATTGTGTCTCTGTTTTTGGACTTTGGTCCAAACTGAAAATGGCCCTATTTTGACCCCCTATTTATGTTTCATTAAGGGTCTATGGCTGTTTGAGACACCCTTTGTACACTTCATGTTATAGCCCTCTTGGTGGCCTCATTTTGCATGATATTTTGAGCATACTTGTATACTGTTTTGGGGCTGGTGCTAAACTGTAAAAAGCCATATTTTTGGCCCCTCTTCAATATTGTAGAAGGACCCTTCTCTTTTTGGAGCCAGAATTTGTGACTTGCTTCATTACCTCCCTTGCGGAGCCATTTTTGTATGCTAATTTAGTCCCACTTGTGCTCACTGTTTGGCCTCACTCTAAACTGTAAAAATGCTTGTCTCGGGGCTTCCTTTCTTCTGTATTTTCATTTCATATTCAAATTATGTATGCATTGTATAGTTATAGGCCATTTCATGCGCCAAAACCCGTGTTTTGGGACTCGTTTCATGCATCGGGTTTCATTTTACCAGGTTCCGGGGCTGTTTTGCATCTCATTTTACCTCTGATTTTTGTAAGATAGTATGCCATTTTTTGTGTTTTGCCATTTCTTGTTAGAGTGGCGTTCTGTGCCGTACGTTCGGTCCTCGGTTTGCGTGCACGCGTGCACACATCTCGAGTTGTCTCATTTTCATCATGATGGCCTCTTATGTGAGTGTGGCTGAGGTCCAATTGTGTTAGTGTAAGTCCATATTGCATTGTGTATGCCATTTCATTCCATAGCATTGTGTATGCTAGGTTGTATGTTAGTGCATTGTGTATGCCATGTTACCTCATGCATCGTGTATGCCATTTCATAGCATGTTGCATGTTAGGTTGTATCTTAGTTGCATTTCATGCATATCATGCATATTGCATTGTGTTCGGGATAGGAGTTAGCCTGAGCACGGGAAACGAGGTACGTTTCGTACTTCGAGTGACGGAACGTGTCTCAATTCCCCAGTCACCGACACTCCGGATTATCCATGATGGAGTTAGGTTTTAGTTGAGTTTTCATGTGCATTCATTCTATATTGAGTAGTGCAATTCGATTCCTCGGCCATCATGCATCGAAATGCGTGATCGGTGGCACGAGGATCGAGGCATGCATACATTTGTGAAAATACATTGCCATGTCCCTTTCCTGCTCTCTGTTGCAGCAAATCAAGAATCAGCAGTCTTTCGAGGCTTGGTGCGCTTTCCAAAAACCATTGCAAAACAGAGGCTAATCGGGGTATCGTCATGGATTTCTGCGTGAAGGCAACCCGGACATGCATAATTCATCATCTGAAGAAGAGTCAAGACAGTCCCTGGCTTGCATGCCAGTTTTACAGCTTTCTTAGTTAATTTGTTAATTAATTAGGAATTTGTACATTATTTGGACTGCATTATTTGGACTGTACTATACTTTTATTCGGGACTGTATATTTATTCGGACCCTCTGTGCGAGGGCAAAATTGTAATAATGTGGTGTGATGATGTAGTGTATTGTGTTATAGTTTATCTTCTTCTTTTTATGTACCTGCTTATGATGGTTAGATTAGGGCATATTTTCAATTAGCATACAGTATGATAGTATGTTTGCATTCATTTATCTGTCTTGCACGCACCGGGCTCGGCGCATCATACTAACTGCATTTGTATTTCAAGTCCAAGTTGAATACATGTTAGCTGTAGCATTCCATACGCCATGTTTAGAATAGCCGAGCCTACTATAGTTGCATTTTTGCATGTGTTGCATTAGGCATCTCTATATAGTTAGGATCATGCATGATTTCTAATGAGCTTTTGTTTTGGCTTGGAGTACTCGGTAAGTTTTATGCTTTAGCATCCTTGCATGCGTGTGAGTGACTGCCATGAATAGCATGCTTACCATGAGGCTAACTGCTTATGTGATATAACTACCTTGAATGCCTGTGGGTGGAGGTTGTGTTATTTGGATTGGAACAATTCATCAAATGTTTGTTTTAAGCCCACTAGATAGTGGCAAAACCATGTTTTCTAAGTCCACCCGAGGGTGGCAAATCCACGTCTTAGCCTATCTGCGGGTAGCACCATCAAACCATTTTCACAAACAAACATGAAGTGTTTTGTTCCAATTCAGACGACTCAGTCTATACTTGTATGCTGTGCGCATCACATAGTAACCTAGGCTAATAACCAGAATAAGAACACATAATGTTTTCAAAACTAGATATCATGGTTAGTAGAGGCCGATCTTTGATCGGGCGAGCAGGGGTGCTCACGAAGTGACCTTCCCCAATCGTACCCAAGTTCCCGAGCCGAAGCAACTTTGGTGATGACGGACACGTGGCCTTAGGCAACGAGTCAGGGTTTCCTAAATTTCCCAAAATAAAATATTTAGGTGGCGACTCTGTATCTGGCAAAGCAGTCCATGTTTGGCACTTCTTTCAAAAATCTGTTTTCTCAAAACGATTTGCCGGATTTGGACTCTCTGGTTCAGATTACGAACCGTGACACAAATCGAGTCCGAGCTGTAGCGAGGTCCCCCGCGGGCTTGTTACAGTTTCTGGCGACTCTGCTGGGGATTTAGAGAACTTGACTCGAACTCATGATATCTGGTTTTGACTACACTTGTGTGTTTCTTTACATTGCATTTGCATTGGTGCGCCTAGGACATCGTGTTTGCCATCTGCTATTCCTGAGCGGTTTGCCGGAGGCTTGTCTTGTCAAGGCATGTCCGTAAGGCTGACCGGTTGCGGGCTCTGCCAGTATGGGAACACAAACCCCGGTTTTACCGAGGCACCCTTTTTGACCATTCGACCTAGTGCATATTCGGAACCATAGTGACCATTCCAAACTAGGACAGGTTGCTTACCCGTTTATAGGTTGTTTGAAACCGCTGCGTGCGTAGTGAAACCCTAGCTCCTGACAAAATAGGACAGGGAAACCCTACCCCAACATAGGGGTGTTTTGGCTCTCATTTATCTGTTATGTGCTTTTAAAGTGCGTCTCTACAAGAATGCATGTATCAGTTTGCAAGTCTGGGCATCAGGCCTGCGGGCACCAGTTCAGAATTTTGGGATTCAGTTTACCTGAGGGTATCAGTTTACAGGCAGAATTCTGTAGGGGCACAGTCATTCAGCTCGGCTCATATGGGTTATCGTGAAATCAGGCTGAGATGCTCTCTGTTTTCCCTTTTGCTAGGTAGTCTTGGAACCATAGCTTCAGAAGGCTCCGATACCCCAGGTTCATTGGACGCGTGTCAATAGACTTTGTCAGGTCAGAGATTCCATTCAAGGGCAATCAGTGTTCCTTCGCCAGAGGCCGGGTAAAAAGGCCAGTCAAGCACAGATCATCAGTTTAACAATCTTCAGATTAGCAGTCATTATCCATCTCACCTGTGTGCAGTTGGGTTGAGATACCTCAGGGAGTTACACTTGTTATTCAGCTAGGTCAGGGCAGTATGGCAGGGATGGAAGAAATGATGCGTCAGCTTCAAGAGAGTATGAAGCTCATGCAGGAAGACGCTGTCCGTCAAGCGGAATTCGCCAAGCAACAGGCCGTGATCATAGTCCAACAGGCAGAGACAATTGCCAGGTTAGAGCAGCAAACCGGAGTATCTACTTCACACCAGGCTCCTCCCCCACCAAGAGTTCCCATACTCGGGGAGGCAACCCACGTCCAGGATGATACGGACATTCCAGGCGGGCCAGTTCCGCCCCCGGTTCTACTCCAGCTATCTAAAACACCCACCAACCTACCAGACTCCCCTTTTGAGCTCGAGACGAACCCCACAGCATTGAAAGTGAGCAAGCTTGAGAAATTGTTCAAAAAGTCTCAGGGGGCCCATTCTATTCCTGATATAGAGGATGGTTATACCGACTCAGTGGTGACATTACCAGATCGGTTCAAGATGCCACATATCGATCGATTCGATGGCTCTGAAGACCCAATGGTGCACCTCCAACTGTTTTCTGATATCTTAAGGCCAATGGGTTTGACCACAGCCCAGAAATTGTCATTATTCGGCCGAACCCTGTCTGGGATAGCCGCAATCTGGTATGCAAAATTGGAGAGCTCTGTGAAATGGAACTGGGAAGAGCTGGCTGAGGCCTTTATTGCTCAATACTCCTACAACACACAGATCGAGGTCACAACTCGTGATCTCGAAGTCACCCGCCAAGAACCAAATGAGGGTTTCTCAGAGTTCGTGACGAGATGGAGAGCAAAAGCCTCAATAATGACCACTAGGCCCACTGACAAAGATCAGATTCGGATGATTGTGCGCAATCTCTAGCCTAAGCTTATGCAGAAGATGATTGTTCTTCCCTTCCCTACCTTTTCAGATCTGCATGAGATAGGGGTTCAAATCGAGGATGCCATAAGACAAGGGATCTTTGCAGAAGATAATGAGCCTTTGAAGAGGAATGTTGCTCGTAGTTCCAATGCTACTACTGATGGTAGCACAACTGCGAAATGCTCAGAAGTAGATACTATCACCACTTCCCTCAATGGCCAAAAACCAACCACCTCAACTCGACCCCAAGCCCGAAAATTCCATCCTCTTTACATGAGTCTCTCTCAAGCTTTGAAAAAGCTGCGAGAAGAAGGGCATCTAGAACTTCTAGAACCCCAACCCCTTCCAAACCCTCTTCCACCAAGATATGACCCAGCTAAATACTGTGCCTACCATCAACAGCACGGTCATGATACGAACCGTTGCATCCCCCCTCCGTCATAAGATTCAGGATCTTATTGACGAAGAGACCTTAGCTCCACCAAAAGGACCTCAGGTTAGTACTGACCCGTCACCTGTACATCTCAACCTCATCCATATACTGCCATCCACCTACGACCCCAGCATATACATCATCCCAGCCCATCTACCCAAGCCTGAGGTGTTCATTCCAGAAAGCATGGACTTATGCATGATGGATGCATCTGGACCCCAATCATCTCAAACCTGTGAGCCCACTACTTCTGAGCTAAAGAGAATGATCAAAGATCTTCAAAGAACTGTGACAGATCTAGCCTCTGGGACATTGGCTCCATCATCGACCATAGCACATGCTAGGAGTTTCACGACAAAAGGCTCCCCAATCTTGGAACGGGCTGTATTTGAGGAATGCCAATCCCTTGGCAAAGTGGAGGCGAGTGGAAAGAACAAGATAGGGGCGGGCATGGATCCCCATGAACATCTTCTGTTGGCTGTTGAGGCTTTGAAAGCCGAGGGACTGAACAAAGAGCGAGTGCTCGCAGTTGTTACAAAAACTGTGGACGACATTTTTGCCACTCAAGTTGGGGGCAGTTTGAATCAAGGGGCAAGCCGGGAGAAGGGTCGTTGTATCAGAAACGTTCCTTTCAGCTATAATCCTGCACTCGAAGAGATCAACAAACCAGGCCAGCACCTGCCAATCCCTTTACTGGTGCGTCCAGCAAAAATCCACAAACCTTGAAGTACCAACCCCGAGGTCAGGGGGTCTTCCATGCCCTCCACATGCCTTTGTCCAAAGCTTTCCAAATCCTTGCTGGACAAGGCCATCTCAAACCCCTTGAGCCTCGGCCTCTCCCAAATCCTCTTCCGGCTATGCATGATGCCGCCCAGTACTGTGCCTTCCATCAGCAAACTGGCCATACTACCGACAACTGCTTCCGTCTTCGCCATGAAGTACAGGATCTATTTGACAACGGGGTTGTCCTCCTGCCAAGATCTGCAAAGTCTATCGGCACTGGATCGGTGAACTTGGGGGATAATGTGAGTATGTGATCAGGGGATGAACCAGCTGCGGGTGGCACTCGATTAACTCAGATGTGGGGATGGCACGCACCGTTTTGAGCATTTGGCCAATGCTACATTCTGACTTGGGTATTAAGTCAGTCTTGTTGTTTTGTTTTGAGTTTGTCCTTTTGTTTTGAGTCAGTCTTTTCATACTGAGTCAGTAGGGTCTGTCTTGTTGTATCGAGTCAGTCCTGTTGTACAAAGGTCGGGTGATTCCGGGGGGGGTGTTACCTCGGGCGTCACCATTTTGTTTCGCATTTGTCTTTTCGTTTTGTCTTGAGTCTGTTTCTGCCAGGGAGCCAGTTATGCCAACAGATTTTGAATGAACAGCAGTGATTTTCACATCCTTGTGTTCGCTTCTGCCTTGTGCCAGTTATGCCGGAGGTTCTGAACAAGATGACAGTATTTGACTAAGAACTCTGTCTTTTCTGTGCCTT
Source organism: Camellia japonica (assembly GCA_030407325.1). Lineage (NCBI taxonomy): Eukaryota > Viridiplantae > Streptophyta > Magnoliopsida > Ericales > Theaceae > Camellia > Camellia japonica. The sequence goes on along the minus strand of JAPPVO010000016.1, from coordinate 13,627,861 downwards.
GAAGTCATTATAATGACCTGAGTTTTTCAAAACTTTTTAAACACTGTGGTGAAAAACGAAAAGGAAGGAATTCCTCGGGATTTGCAAAAATTTTTTTGATCAACTGAGAGAAAGAGAGGCGTGCTAAGCCCTTAATGAATGAAATCATGCTTGTTAGCGTGAGTACTGAGAAGGACCCTGGCTTCATCCAGACTGGTTTCACACTATCTTCAGCGCGAGTGATTTGTCGCTTTCTTAAAAATTTTCAAAAACAAAATGTTTTGCGCGGTCCTGCGAAGACCTGTGTGGAATCGCTCTTGAGATTGCGCAGCCTAGGATCGCTCTCAGCCTCGAGACTCACCCCCTTTGCTTCCAACCTTGAATTGAATTCAGAAGTTCAATGGTCACTACGACGTGAGCCTGTGTGGCCAGATTTGAAGCAGCCCTCGAACAAGAGGCCAGGAAAGTCGGATCAAGAAGATCAGAAGATCAGAAGAAGCTTACAAAGCTAGAACAGAAGTACCCTTTGAACTAGGGGCAAAGATGTCAGATGTGCTCGAAGAGCCGAAGATGAATCCTCTTGCAAAACAACAGCCACTCTCTTGGATACGGATGGCTTCGAGATCCTAAAACCATTTGGCATGGACTTGTTACACTTTTACCCTTTGAGAGGCTCGCTGGGCCGAAAACCCGGAAAGGGCGACCCAAGCAAAAGTTAGAGCAAGAAAAGATATATACAAAAAGCAAAAAGAAAAAAAAGAAGAAAAGAGAAAAAGAAAAGAAAAGAGAAAAAAAAGAGAAAAAAAAAAGAGAGAAGAAAAGAAATGAAAAGAAAGAAGAACAAAGCTCGCAAGGTTGAAAACCTACAACGGGCGCCTTGGCAAAAGTTAGAGCATAAAAGGAGAGGTTAAATACCCGAGTGTACCTTAACCTCGAACTACGTAAGGCTTGATTCCCATCTTTGGGATACGTAGGCAACTTCATTCTGAAGTCCAGCCGTAAAACACTTCAAATTTGATTGTGTCCATGCAATGGTTCTAGTCATTTTTGTCTTCACTGTATCCGAGAGTTTGGTTGCGTTCAGCACTCTGAGGACTGACTACAATGCGCTGCGGTGCCATTCAAACAAGGGGCAGCTTTCCGTTGCCATTCAACGTGCTGCGGTGCCATCCAAACAAGGGGCAACTTTCCGTTTCCATTCAATGCGCCGCGGTGTCGTTCAAACAAGGGACAACTTTCCGTTGCCGTGCAGCTCTCTTCAAGCACGGGGCAGTTTTCCTTTGGATCCGAGGTTGTGCATCTCAGGAGTAGGTTTCATGCTCGTTGAGCAAGTGGCCGTTTGCAAAAATAGTTTTTGAGAATTTTTACTGAGGTTGACTAATTTTCTCGAAAATTGTTCCATCTTTTCCAAAAACTGGACCATTTCTTGGACCCAAAAAAGGAAAATTTTCAGTGCTCATAGCCTGACTTGCATGATTTCAAATCAAAAATTGAACAAGCATGTTAATCTAACTCTCATGTGGGTCAAAATTGTTTTAGTAGAAAGCAAAAAAAAAAAAAAAAAAAGGTCAAAATGATGAACTAGGGGCGCAGTCGAGTCAGGAGTTCTGTCTTTTCCCCTTTGTCAAAATACTTGCCAAGAAGGGCACTCTACTTGCCAGAAAAGGCACAACTGAAGGGCACAACAAAAGGCTGAAAGCTCTCACATCCTCCGAGCAACGAGGTATCAAGCCAAGTGCAAAGCACAAACTGGAATGAGACCAGAGATTCCACTCCCTCATCTGGACAGATCTGATCACGTCCGAACTCCAAGCAAAGCATCATCAATCGATGTCAGCTACAGATTTGCTACACACCCAGTTGTAGCATAGCCCCTCTGTGGGAGAAACTCACTAGCTGCGTGCAGAAGAAGAAGAATCTAGCAGAATGGTAGGGGCACGAGCCCACAACTTGTTGTTTATCCATCAACCACCCAGGGGAGGGATTGAAAAATGAGAGATTGAAGAATAGAGAGATGTGCGATGAGAGAAAAAGTGAGAAAAGGGCTTTTTCAGAAAAATAGAGCTTGAGGGCCGAGTGATGTGAGAACCACAAATGAGAAAGGGTGAGAAACACTACCCGGTGAAACAGGCTCCCTGTGCATGTCTGAGTGTCGTGTCTTTTTTATCTCGATTCTTGTTTTGAGTCGTTTCAAGTGTTACTCGATGTGTCTAGGTTGTGTGCCTTTTATTTCCGTGTTGAGTCGTTTTGCTGTGTCCAGTCGTAGGCTCAATACCTGATCGAAAACTCATCTCTCAATTTCAAAAATAAAATCGTTTTGTGCTCCGAGTGCCGTGCCGTGCCGTTCTCCACATTTGTGCAAAACAGAATTTGTTCTTTCATAAAACCGCAGGGTTCAACCCAGGTCATGTGAGAACAGTAAAACCAGGACCTATCTGAAGCTGTGAAAGTTCCAGGCTGCAAAGCAAAAAAAAGAGGGAAAATGTTGGGCATCTGAGATTGTTTCAACTTCTGCAAGTTCCGTCATTGCATCCTGTATGTTCAAAATGAGCTGTGCGCCCGAAAAACGAGCTATGTGCCCGGAAATATACTATGTGCCCAAATGAGCTGTGTGCCTGAAGAATGCGCTGTTTGCCCGAGATCTGCTGTGTGCCCAAGATGAGCTGCGTGCCCGAAATGCGCTGTGTGCCCCAAAAGAGTTGTGTGCCTGTAACAAGCCCGCGAGGGACCTCGGCTACAGTTCGGACTCCCCTTTTTTGTTTATTGCGGTTCTTAATCTGAACCAAAGAGTCCAACTCTGGCAAATTGTTTTGAGAAAAAAAACAGATTTGAAAAGAAGTACCAAACATGGACTGCTTTGCCAGATACAGAGTCGCCACCTAAATATTTTTTTAAATGGGAAATTTAGGAAACCCTGACTCGGTGCTGAAGGCCACGTGTCCGTCATCACCAAAGTTGTCTTGGCTCGGGAGCTTGGGTACGATCGGGGAAGGTCAGCTATGAGCACCCCTTTCGCCCGGTCCGAAGACCGGCCTCTACTAACCATGATATCCAATCTTGAAAACGTTACGTGTTCTTATTCCGATTATTAGCCTAGAATTACTATGTTATGCGCACAGCAAATAAGTATAGACTAGATTGCCCAATTTGGAAACAAGCATTGCATATCCGTTTGTTTTGAAAAGCGCTTTGGAATTTACTACTCGCAAGTAGGCTAAAACACAGATTTCAACGAGTTTTTCCAACTCAAACAATCCAACCTCCACCCACAGGCATTCAGGCAGTTTATCTCATATAAGCACCTAGCCACATGGTAATCATACTGTCATGGCAACATTCACACGCATGCGATATGCTAAAGCGAAAATACTTACATCGTACTCCGTGCCAAAAACAATAAACTAGTTAGCAAACATGCATGTCCTAGTTCATGTTAAGTGGCTAATGCAACACAAGCAAAATGTGATTAGGATAGGCTCGGCTATCCTAAACATGGCATGTGAAATGCTACAACTAACACGTATTCAATTTGGAAATTGAAATACAATGCAGTTAGAATGATGCGCCGAGCCCGGTGCATGTAAGACAAATGAATGGATGCACGCATGCATTGCATAAGGTATGCTAATTTAAATGTGCCCTAATACTAACCATCAAAGCAGGAAAGTAAAAGGGAAGAAAGAAGTGGGGGTTGGAAGACATACACACCACTCACCCACACTTATTACAGATTCGCCCTCGCCCGGAGGGACCAAAAGAATATACAAATTAATTAACTACGCAAGCTAATTAAATATTACAGATCAATTAAATTAACTAAACAAATTAATTAATCTAATTAAAACAGTAAAGCCCTCGGGAAGCGGGTCAGATGCAGCGCATGCTCGGGACTTGCTCGGAATCGCACTGCCATGCATAGTCTGCCTCTGTTTTCCCTGCTTTGCTCCTCTGAAAACTGCCAAAGTCTCAGGAATGCCTCTCAGGACACTGAGGGATACCACCGACTGAGTAGAATTACCACCGGCAATAGGATGTGGCCATCGGCACAAAATGAATCCATCGGCTAATGACTTATTGCCGGCCGGCAGAAAATGTTGCCGGTCGGCAAACAATGCCTGCAGAACCTGCAACTCACAGCAGCAGAGGGCAAAACTTGCATGGCAATACAATTCAAACAATGTATGCACCAAACATGCCCCCTATCATGTTTGCGACTCAAAGGGGTATGTGCCTCGATTCTCGGACCACCAATCACGCATTTCCATGCATGATGGCCTAAAGAATCAAGTGTGCACTTTCATGTCAAATGAAATGCAAACCAATCAAACAAAACAAGGCCCAATTCCTATCACCAAATCAAGGAACAAGGCATGCAAGCTAAGGATGCAACATGGCATGGCAAGGCACTTATGCAAGCATACAAGCAAACATGAGGCAATGCAAACTAATGAAAAGGTGGACTTAAACATGATTTAGGCGGCTCTAAATAGGCCTAAAACAGTGGCCAAAATGCCCAAAAATGAAGGCTAAACACACATGCACATGTACACATATTGTGGTCTAAAGCTTAAGCATTAAACTAGCAACTTTCAAGCACACTTAAAAGAGGCTATGATGGATAATTAGCGTGCGATATTAACTCTGAAAATCATGTCAAAATGTGGTGCCAAACCAACTCAAATGAGACAAGCATAAGCATGCAAGCAATGGTCCAAGTACTTGAAGCAAGTCAAGGAGGCCTAAACCATGGCTAAGCCAACCAAGCCTCATAAGGCCAAGAAGGCTTAAAACAAGTTCAAGGCGGTCCTTGAACATGCAAAGGGGACTCTTAGATGGCATCTAAGTGGCTCAAATTCAATAGCATGCATAATGGCTACAACATGGAGCATACAACACAAGCTTTTAAAGCAACAAAGAGACGACCAAGGCAAGCATACAAGCATGTCTTAAGGAATGAAATGGCATGAAAAATTGTGCCAAACCACCAAATCAAAGCAAGCAAAGCATGCTATACATTTACATACTCAAGGCCAACAAGCCCAAAAATGCAAAGAAGCTATATAATGCATGTCATGGCCGACCAAAATGGCTAGGGACAGACCTCAAACATAGCAAAATAAACATGAAAGCTTCATGAAACCAAGCCTAAAACATGTTAGAATGATGGTTTACAACCTAAGGCATATTAAGGTAACAACAAGGCATTACAAGGTTGGTATGCAAGGCATGCATGGTGTACCGAAACCAACACACGACAAGGTTATATCATGGCATAATAAGCATGTAAAACATCCTAGACATGATCAATACACACTCTAACATGATGCTCCCTCAAGAGACCAAAAGAGGCCCTTTCAAGGACAACAAGGAGAGGGGTGGCCCTCCCCTTTTTGAGACTTCAAGGCACCATCTCCACCACTGAATCCCTCAAGATTTCAGTGGTGAAGAGGCCCAAACACCAAAGTCTCGAAACTTGCACAAAAAGCACAAAAAAGGGGCCTTTCAAGGCCTAAGGGTGGTCAAACACACCCAAACCACAAAACACTCTTAACAAACAATCAAGAGGGCCTAAAAACAGAACTTTTTATGTTATACACTAAACACAAAAACAGCTCTAAGATAGGTAGAAATAGGATGCAAAAATGGGGTAAAAGGACTAGTTTCTTACCCTTGAAGCCTTTCTTCAACAATGGTGATCTTGTTGCCCCTTTAAGCTTCAATCCAGTCAAAAATAGCAAGGACAAGCCCTTAGAACCTCAGTAGCCAAAGGAAGGTGAAGCACTAGGTGTTTGTGTGCAATAATATGAACTAAAGCACCTAGAACATAAAGAGAGAAAAAGAGATATAGGAGATATGTATCAACCCTAACCCTAAAACCAGAGCTTCTCTCTGTGTTTTTCTCTCCAAAATTCTCTAACCTCTCTCCCAAGAGAAGAGACCCTTCTCTTATATGCAACCCACTTGTAAAGCTTATACAACAAGCTTACAAGGAGAGCATCCCTCCATACACGTGTATGGAGGGGAACCAAATACCACACAGCTGTCCTAAAATATCTGCAAAAGCAGATGAACAGTAGTCGGCTGGCCAAAAATGTCATTTTGACAAAAATGACTGCCGACCGGCAACAAAGAGTGCCGACCGGCCACATACATTGCCGGTGGCAACAAAAACCAGCCGGTGGCCTCTAGCCACTGCCGGTGGTGTGTGGGGATGCCTCACAAGGCATTTCCTGCCCCTCCAAGGAAAAACACAAGTGTTTGGTGCAAAACCAGACACAAAACGGTCGAGTTCGGAGATCCTGAGGCAGGGCGCGTAGCCGAGACCTCCGGGAACTCCAAACGAACACAAACATGGATAATCACCGAGTGTTCAAACGGTGACGTCCAAGTCTTGAGGACGGTCAAAAATGGGGTGTCTACAGTTGCCCCTCTTTGACAGAACTCGAAAGTCATAACAATGACGGGAGTGAATGTCAAAGCCCAAAGACGACCCATTTTTGACAAGGCCGAAGACTTGGACAAACATGCAAGACAAACAAGGTACGCGCCTGAAGGCAGGGGCAAAATGCAACTGAAAATGCAAGAAGCCGAGCATAACTTATGATCATGCAAAGAAAGCTGTAACGAAGCACACATGCAACAGTTTTAAGCTAGCATACACCAGACTACACTACAATGCAGAAAGGATGTAAGAGAATTATATAATTCTCTGTACGTCTCACGCGGAGGATACAATACTTGTGCGGCTTGTCCGGTTGCACCGGCCTCAAATGAACCGTACATACAATATCGTGCCTGAAAAGAAAACAAACTTAACAGGTACAATGTCGTTAGCAACATGCATGGCAATGCAAATGAAAGCAAGACAACGCAAGTCGCAAGGAATGTAAGACAATGCAAATGATGCACGCATGCTAATGCAAATGACGACACGCATGCCAACGAAAATGTGACACGCATGCCAATGGAAATGAGGCACATATGCCGATGAAGATGGGGCATACATGCCAATGGAAATGAGACACGCATGCCGATGAAGATGGGGCACACATGCCAATGGAAATGAGACACGCATGCCAATGAAAATGAGGCACACGTGCCGATGCAAGTGAGGTACACGTGCCGATGCAAGTGAGGCACACGTGATGCGAATGAGGCACACGTGCGGATGAAAATGAGGCACGTGCGGATGAAAATGAGGCACACGTGCGGATGAAAATGAGGCACACGTGCGGATGAAAATGAGGCACACGTGCCGATGCAATGAGGCACACGTGCCGATGCGAATGAGGCACACGTGCCGATGAAAATGAGGCACACGTGCCGATGCGAATGAGGCACACGTGCCAATGAAAATGAGGCACACGTGCCGATGCAAATGAGGCACACGTGCCGATGAAAAGAGGCACACGTGCCAATGAAAATGTGGCACACGTGCCGATGCAAGTGAGGCACACGTGCCGATGAAATGAGGCACACGTGCCGATGAAATGAGGCACACGTGCCAATGAAAATTAAACGATGCAAGTGTGACACGCATGCCACACGGAATGTAAGATGAAAGTGAATGAGACAAATGAGACACGCATGCCTCATAAGAATGGAAAATGATGCAAGATGCAAATGAAACAAATAAGACACGCATGCCTCATAAGAATGCAAAATGATGCAAATGAGACACGCACGCCCCATAAGATTGGAAAATGATGCAAGTGTGACACGCATGTCGCACGGAATGTAAAATGTAAGTGAGACACGCATGCCTCACGGAATGTGAGATGTAAGTGAGACACGCATGCCTCACGGAATGTGAGATGTAAGTAAGGCACGCATGCCTCACACAATGCAAAACAATGCAAATGAGACACGCATGCCTCATGGAAATTGAGGCACGCATGCCACAAGGCCTGAACTGAAATGTAGATCGAAAGATGCATGATAATGCGAATGAACTAAAGTGCGTGACAACGCACGTCTTTTGAAATGCATGACAATGCTCGTAATAAAAATGCAATGACAATGCATGAGAGATGTGCATGACAATGCAAGGGGTGCGTGTTACAACGCATGTAGTATGTGCATAACAATGCAACTGTGAGGCGCATGATAGCGCGATGTAATGCACCGAAATAGCGCGATGAACGCGTGCAACGCACACGGGGTAACTTTTGAATCTTGTAAAAGGCAAAAAGGATACCAAAGGATACAACATTGTATGAGTTGGAGTGCTACGCACAGAAGACGCGGTCCGAGGTCAAAACGGAGGCCGGTTGAGCGTCGGAGATACACTTTCTTGTACTTTCTTGAGCTATGAAGACCAAAAACTACTCATATGGCCTAAACGAGGTTGTGGGAATACCACCGGCCGGGAGGGGAAGCCACCGGCTGTCCACCGGCTGCAAAATAATTTCACCGGCACAATATTCTGCCGGCCGGTACAAAATGTTGCCGACCGGCAAAAAGTTCCTGAGTCGGGGCAGATTCGACATTTCACCATGGGTGTTTTAAAATAGGGTTCCAAACCCTATTCTTTTCATTATCCTTCGCCGAAAATGACCCCTCTCTCTCTCTAGAGTCTTTTTTCTTCCTCATTTCCTTGTTTTCTTCGCGTTCTAAGCCCGTTTCGTCGTCGGATTCGCGATTTCCTTCGCGTTTCGGACATTTTCAACCGAACAAATCTTTGTTTCGGTGCCTCTTTTACCATTTCCACCTTTTTGGGGTTTGTTCCCCTCACTTTCCTCTCCATTTCTGTACCTTTTCACATCCCGACCTTTTCGGCCATTTTCCACCCTCCCGGGAGTTGACTTTTCGGTTGACTCTTCGTATTCCGACCCGATTTTCATTCTCCGACCATTTTCTCATCACTCTTGACATGGCCGACGACATTCTGCGCGGTGGGACTCCCTCGGATCACGAGATGGATCCTGGGGTTGAGCTCCTACCTTTGAGCGAGCGCCCGTTCGACCCGGCGACCTACCGGCCGGCGATTCATGTTCTGCCACCCGACGGACTGCGCCAGTTCAGGAGTTTCGACATGGCGTTGGATCCCGAGCTCCTTCTACGTGAGTCTGCCTCTCACCTGTCCTTCGGCGCTTCCGAGGTAACTTTCTTTCTCTGTTTTATTTTCTGCAATGTAGAACGCTTTAAACTGTCAACTGCCATAGCTGATTCTGCTCTTTAACTGCTTAGTTCCGATACACTGATACACTGTATATTGTAGTTGATTGCAAATGCACTTGCAACTGATTATCTGTTTAAGACTCATACGTGCACACACACTGCACTAGCCTTGAACCACTCAACACACGGCACACACCGTATTCCACTGCAAACACCGGCACCCGATACCTGTTTGAATCTGAAAATATGCACGCATGCCACATTTGCACTGAACCACTCAAACACGCTGACACATCACACGTTGTAGTTCACTGTAAGCACACCGGTACCCGGTATCTGTTTGAATCTGAAAGTATGCACGCATGCCAAATTTGCACTGATTCACGCAAACACGCTGACGCATCACACATTGTAGTTCACTATAAGCACACCAGCACCCGGTATCTGTTTGAATCCGAAAATACACACGCATGCCACATTTGCACTGAATCACTGTTTCTTCAAAACTGTACATTTTATATTGCTTCGCAACTACTTGTTTGAAAACAGGGAGATTCCCATACCATCCGCGGGTATGGGAACACTGTCGCTCGTGTGTGGTACGCCGAGCTTCCCGACGCAGTTCGCCATATTGTGGACCAGGCCGGCTTTGGCGCGTTCTGCAGAGGACTCTCCAGGCTCACCACATGTAGACCTCTCCTCGCCACTCTGGTGGAGAGGTGGTGGGACACCACCGATTCATTCCATTTCTCCGCGGCAGGGGACATGACGATGACCCCTTACGATTTCTCGATGCTCACAGGTGTAACATGCCCGGGGGGTACCCACGCGCGTTAAACAGTTCGGACTCCCGAGATCTCTTTGATCTCAATGTTTCACGAGTGCAATGTGAAACATAGATGAGAGTCCAGATTTGGCAACTTTTATTGAAAATCCATTTTATTGCAATTTTGTCAAAAATGGACTACGTCATCAGATCTCAGAGTCGCCACCTAATATTTTGGAAAATTAGGAAACCCATGACTCGGTACCAAGGCCACTGTTCGTCGTAACCAAGGATGCTTGGCTCGGAACCTTAGGTATGAGAGGGGAAGGTCAATAATGAGCACCCCCACTCACCCGATCAAAAGATCGGCCTCTACTAAACCATTATATGACTTTTATTTTCTTTATATGTTCATGTTCTGATTATTGAATAAATCCTAAAATTTACTATGTGAAGCATACAAGTATAGACTAGTTTGCTCAAATTGGAACAATTCAACTTCATGTTTGTTTTTCGAAAAGGGTTTGAATTTGCCACCTCAAGTGGGCTTAGAGTTTGTGAATTTGCCACTACAAAGTGGGCTTAAAACATACAATCGTTGAATCATTCCAATTCAGGCAACAAGCCTTCATCCACAGGCATTCAAACAGTTTATCATTTAATCAAGTAGCCTCATGGTAGAATGCTAAACATAATAAGAAAATCACACACAAATGAGATGCTAAAGCATAAAAACTCACAGATTGACCGACGTCCCTCGAACAACTACAAAACAAAAGTTAGTAAAATATGCATGATCTTATATACAGAATCCTAATGCAATTCACTCATGAGATGCAGCTAAAGATTCGGCTTCTAAGATGTGACATGTGAAACATTACAAAACATGAGATTGCGCACAAAATCATGGGATAATCAATTAAAGCATAAAGATGCAAATTTAGCCGAATCTTAATGCATGGAACATGGATGTAAAGCAGGGATATGCATGACATGTCAGATATACATACACACAGTTAGGGAAAGCGATAAAAGAATGGGATAGAAAGAAGCGGGGTGAGGGAATTATTACAACACTTTGAATATTACAAATCCGAAAGAGGTGAATGACAAATAAAATCCTCACAAACACTCAAAATAAAATAAAATAACATAAAATCTTCCATCCAGCAGACTTGCACACCTCAGCCCATGTACTCAATTCATCTTCAATGGAGGGCCCTGCCACTTCATCTCCATGATTCCTTGCAAAAAAATTAGTCACTGACTCACAATCATTCAATGTAACTTGATGTTTTTGAAATAAACTCAAGCACAAGTACCTCATATATATAGACTATCAAATAAGAAAATATTTACTAGAGGCACAAGCATTAGATACACATATCATTGCTATAAGAAGAAGGAAAGAGAATATTTAAAAATTATACACAAGGAAAAGGAAACAAGAATGAAGAGATAAACAAATAAAAAGGCATATTATGTCCTGTCACATTATCGAGAGAGAGAGAGCGGGTTCGATCTGTTGGATGCTGCCGAGCTTTGTTGCTTGAGCAACTTCATGGTCAAGATGATTCAATGACTTGTTGGGCATCCTATGGCTGCCACCAACTTCAGAAGTGGACTTACCACTATCACACAATAGGTCGGAGTCTAGCTCCAATCTACTCATAGCATATCCCATGTTATTGAAAGCAGCCTTGCTGTTAAAAAAAAGTACATTCTATCTGAGAACCATGGCTGTTAATCTGTATAGCAGAGACATCGAACACTGTTGGGTAAGTCAGGGGTGATCTTTCAAATCCTTCTTCACTGTTGTTGATGCTCTTTTGTATTCTCCACCACAGCAGAATCCCTGAATACAGTTTCGGATTCGAAACTTACGCCGACCTCCCATCTTCGCCACAACCAGGAATATCAAATAGCGTCGCCAACTGTAATCACCATCGCACCACCACCAGCACCGTCACAGCGATAGCCCCTCTATCTCTCTCTCATAATCAGTTTCTCACATGGAGGAGACAGTGATTTGCACTATATTTTACCGTCGGCGGCGATTGTAGAGAGAGAGAGAGAGAGAGAGAGCTCCCGTGTTTGCATGTGTGCGTGTGCTCCTTGTGTGTCTGTGTGGTGTGTGTTTGAGGCTGTGTTTTTCCCTCTTTCCTCAGTCTATCAATGGTGTCATCTCTGTGTTGTGTATCAGTCCCCTCCCAACCCGTGTGAGTTGTGTGTGCATCCCTCTCTTCCTTCAACACTCAACACTCAAACCCGAGAGACCAATCCGGAGCCTAACCCATCTCTATCTTTTTTTTGTTGTGTCTCTCCTTCCCTACCCTCTAACCGTGTGTGTATCTTCTCCCTGAACAACCGTGTGTGAATGGAAGTTGTGGTGCCCGTGTGTGAATGGAAGTTGTGGTGCTAGCCCCCTGAGAGAGAGACCCCCCGAGAGAGAGAGAGGTTGGTCTATCTATCTATGGGTGTGTGGGCAGTGGTGTGTGTCTTGGGTGTGTGCTGGGTGATGGGTGGCCATGGTGGTGGTGGTGTTGTGCATGTGTGTTACCTGGGTGTGTGTAACTCAATATGCATGGGTTTAAGGTGGGTTTGCCGTGGGTGTGTGTTTGAGTTCACCCGTGTATCTGCTCTAGCTCATCAGTGTGCACCATGTGTGTGTAGGTATCTATGGTGAGTGTATGACCTATCCCTCCCTCTCACCTTTCTCTCTCAAACCTCTCTCTCTCTCTCTCTCTCTCTCTCTCTCTTCTCTCTCTCTCTCTTTCTACCCATGTGACTGTGTGTGTTTAGTGCATCTCCTCTCTTCCTCTCCCATGTGCATCCCCCCCTGAGAGTTGTAGTGGTCCATCATTTTTATGCATGTGTCTGTGATGAGAGAGAGGGGCTGCCCGAACCATGTGCCTCTGTTTTCTTTTTATTAAACAAACCTCTCCCCCATGCCTTGCATGTTCAATTTCATTTAGAGATGCCCTCTGTCTGTCACCTACCAAAACATCATCATATCATATATTCCATCTCCCCATTTAAAAAAAACATAATATCACGCCAAAGATGCTCTATCTTTTCTTTTTCTTTTTTCTTTTTTTTTATTATTTTCTTCTTTGTTTTATTTTTTTTATTTTTTATTTTTTATTTTTTTTTATTATTATTTTTTTTATTTTTTTTATTTATCACATATTTATCAATTTATATAAAAACACACCTAAACATATGTACACACACAAAGTGATGCCAAAATGGGTGAGCTTTGGAATTATCATTTCAATTTGATTTTTCTGATGAGGGTGGTTAAACTAAAATGCCCAAGTCTTAGGGCCGGTCAAAATGGGGTGTCTACAACAGGCATCGGGGTAGGGGGTGATCCGATCCCCTTTGACATTGATATGGACGAGTGGACCACGGCTCAGGTCTACTTGCTTGGCGCGGCACCGCCTCTTGCGCGTCCCGGCTTCGTCCGATACTCCTGGTTTGAGGTGCAGTTCAGGGTCCAGCCCCTCCTTGTCGATGCAGCCCCGATGACTCAGGAGGCCGTGGAGAGATACGCACGCGGCTTTCTCATGTTCTTGTTTGGGACGACCATTTTCGCCGACCGGGCGAACACCGTGCCTCTCTGCCTGCTCAGCGCACTGGTGGACGTCAGAGACATCTTGCATTACGACTGGGGTGGCGCCGCTCTGGCCACTCTCTACGGATATATGAGCTCAGCTTCCCGCGGCAGCGGACAGTTGCTCGGGGGCTACTGGCGTGTTTGGGAGGTACATTTCTTTTTCTGCCTTTCATTTCTGTTCTATATTTTCTGTACTCTGCACACTGCACACACTGTAGTCTGCTTCATACTTGCTGTATACTGTACACACGGCACACACATACTCTGCTTTACACTGACTGTACACTGCTCACACTGTACACTCTGCACAATACACTGCACAACACACGGCTCTGCTATTTCTGCTTTTTATTCTATATTCTGCTTTATCTGATAAAATGCACTGGTATTTATCTTGCAGTTGTGGGTTTATGCCTACTTTCCTAGGCTTGCTCCCGTACCGGAGACGGAGACTCCTCTGGTCGTCCCTTTTTCGCGTCGCTTCGACGGGAGATGCACCCGGAGGCCGCGAGAGACATTTAGCTTCTTCCGCCGCTTCTTCGACACAGTCACCCCCGCAGAGGTATGTTTTACTTGCAGTTCATTTAAGCTTCGCCTTTCCACTGCATATTTCAATAACAGTAGATAACAAACTGTATTTGCATTTTCAGATCACCTGGCAGCCTTGGGCTCCTTTGCCAGCCGTGGTGCGGGATCGGTTTGCCGGTGCCGTGAGACCTCGCGTTTCCGGATTCTGCTGGAGGGCCCGGTCTGTCGGGCTTGGTACCTGGGCGAGCGTTTCTTGCGCCAGACCCTGGGTTTACCGGAGCAGATAGTCCCGGTGCACCCTCCTGAGCATATGAGGGATACCGAGAGATTCACCGCCGAGCAGATGGCGGACTACACTATTGGCTGGGAGGCAGACGATTTCAGAGGCGAGGGCGATTACTTGGAGTACGTCCGGACCTTCATCATGCGACCTCTGAGCGGCGGCCGCCGAGCGGAGAGAGAGAGAGACCAGCGGCGCCAGCGGCTGGAGTGGGAGCGTCGAGGAGAGCTCGAGTCCGTGGCAGGGGCGGAGTCCAGCGAGGGCGAGGGACCGGTTGGCCTGCTCTGCCCGTCATTGACTTTCCGAGGGCAGGGTGGGGGCGACCTATCAGATTCCTTTTGCTCCTCCGCCGGCTGATCACGAGTTTGTCGGTGTCCCCGACTTGCCTCCGGTATGTATTACTTCATTCTTGTACAGTTATTTCATTTCAGTTTATTTGATATTCCACAGAATACTGATGTATCTGATACTTTCGCAGGCGTCTTCCGAGTACACCCGGCAGTCATTGGAGATGAATGCCTCCATGATGGGGATGCTACAGCGGACCTTCGACCTCCTAGCCCTTTACAGCATTCCGGTATGTTCTTTCTGACCACAGCCTCAAACCATACACAAACTGCTTTACATAATCTGATGCACAACACAACATCTGATAAACTGCTCACGGCATCTGATACACGATACTTACACACTGCACCCTGCACTGACTTACTGCTCACAGCATACATACACTGTATTCATACACTATATTCTGTACTGATAAACTGCTCACGGCACCCACACACTGTACTCATACACTACATTCTGCACTGATAAACTGCTCACGGCACTCACACACTGTACTCATACACTGCATTCTGTACTGATAAACTGCTCACAGTATTCTGATGCATTCGCCTTTCATGCTTTTTCAGCCTCCCTTCCAGATTCCTCCGGTGGGTGGCGCTCCAGCTGGACCTCCCATTTCTACCCGGGATGGCAGAGTATATCCCCGCACCAGAGGGGGGCGCACTCATGTCGGGAGCAGCTCGCGGGCTCCAGTTCCAGATGACGAGTCTGAGGCAGAGACAGAGGCGGAGGAGACCGGTGATGGCTCGGACTCGAGCTCAGACGGCGATGCCCCTGGTGATGCTCCTGGTGATGATGCTCCTGGACCTTCGTCCAGGAAGAGGACTAGGACAGATTGATAGCCCCGGGGCCATTTTTGACATTTGATACAGATTTTTGCTGTGTTTTTTTTTTTTTTTTTGCATTTTTCCCTTTTTGTTAGTAGTTAGGGTACTTTGTACTGCCGCAGGCAGATTTTGTTTCCAAAACTTATGTACTTGAAAAGATTATGAAATGAAACAAACTTTTTGTCCGAAAAGAGTGTTGTATCTGCACATTTCATACCTTGCACTGTATTGCATCATATTACACCTTAAATGTAAATGATCTTAATCTGTTGTCTGAAAAGTGAATACTTGTAATTTGAGCACTTGCACTATGATAATCGGATAACCAACCAACTAACAGCAAACAACTCATACAAACCACTACTCAAACTGAATAATACAGCCCATACTCTACTGGGGATTGATCTGCATACAGCCCATAACACAGCACTCGGTTCATTCCGCACACAGCAAACCCTGAACAAACAGCCCCAATCTGACAAGACGGACCACAAAAGCTGACACGGTTGCAGTTGAAACACACTCGGATGTCCCAAATTTTCCTTTTCCTTCTCTTGCTTCGCACGAATGTAGAGAATGGCACAGCATTCTGAGCACAAACGATTTTTTGTAAATAAAGAAGGGTTTTCAACCGGGGTATCGAGCCTACCACAGAACACAGCGGAGGGACTCAAACAAAGAAACAAAAGGCACACGACCTGAACACAACGAGACACACTCGGAAAAGACTCAAAGCCCAAAATCGAGACCGACAAATCAAAAGACACGACACACGGACATGTTTACAAAAAGACCTCAAATCTCGAGGAGCCAATTCCTCCGGGTATTATTTCCCACCCTTTCTGATTTGTGATACTCACATCACTCGGCCCTCAGGCTCGGTTTTTTCTCTCAAAACCCTCTTCTTACTTTTCTCTCAACTTACTCCTCTCTATTCTTTAATCTCTCATTTTCAATCCCTTCCCAGAGCGGTTGATGGGTAAACGAGAGGTTGTGGGCTCATGCCCGATACAGCTAGCTTGCAGCCGCTTCTTCTGGTAGATAGGGTGCCTTTCTGGCGAGTATGTTGATGGGGGAAAGACAGAAGACCTGACTCAATTGTGCCCCTAGTTCGTCACTTTGACCATTCTTTGTTTTCTAAAACAGTTTTGATCAAAATGAGAGTTGGATTAACATACTTGTTCGATTTTTGATTCAAAATCATGCAAATCAGGCTGTGAGCACTGAAAATTATCCTTTTCGGGTCCAAGAAGATGGTCCGATTTTGGAAAATGAAATAGTTTTCGAGAAAATAGTCAACTTCAGTAAAAATTTTCAAAAACTATTTTTCTACAAACAATCGATGCTCGACGAGCATGGAACTTACCCTCGAGATGCGCAACCTCGGATTGGAGACAATGGAAAATTGCCCCTTGCTTAAAGGGGGGATAAGGCAACGGAAAGTTGCCCCTGGTTTGGACGGCAACTCAGGGCAACTTATGGCAATGCATGGCAACGGAAAGTTGCCCCTTGTTTGGATGATGCCGCCGCAATGCTGTAAGCCAGTCCTCGTTGATGACGATCGGACCCTCGGACGCGGAGGAGACGAAGACGGTTTGAATCAATATATGGACACAGTCACCTGGAAGGTGTTGGTGGTTGGATTTCAAGAGGAAGTTAATCACGTAGTTCCAGGTTGCTGCAATCGAGACATCAGATTCGGAGGAGGCACAAGTGATCAAAACCATGACATGGACTGAGACGCTATGGAAGCGTTGGGGGCTGGACTTCAGGATGAAGTTGCCTACGTATCCCAAACATGGGAATCAAGCCTTACGTAGTTCCGGTTAAGGTACACTCGGGTATTTTAACCTTCACTGTTTAGGCTCTAACTTTTGCCAAGGTGCCCAATGCGGGTTTTCGACCTTGCGAGCTATGTTTTTCTTTTTCTTTTTCTTTTCTTTTCTTTTCTTTTCTTTTGCATTTTCATTTTTTTTTTATTTCTTTTGCTATTTTATTATTTTTTTTTGTTCTTTTTCCTCTCTTGCTTCTTTTTTGTCTCTTTTTTATTTCTTTTTTCTTTGCTCTAACTTTTGCCTGGGTCGCCCTTCCGGGTTTTCGGCCCAGCGAGCCTCTCAAAGGGTAAAAGTGTAGCAAGCCCATGCCAAATGGTTTTGAGATTGAAGCCTCTCTGTGTCCAGGAGAATGACTGTTATGTTGATTTGCAGAAAAGTCCATCACGGTTGCTTCACGAGCCTTGCCGGGTGGGATCTGATCTCCTTGATCTGACTTTGATGCCTCTTGCTCGAGGGCTGCCTCAAAATGGGCCACACAGGCGTTTCATGGCACTTGGCTATTGAACGTTTTGAACGGATTCCACGTTTGCAACAGATAAATTGAATCTTGAGGCTGAGAGCGATCCTGGGCTGCACAATCTCAAGAGCGATTCCACACAGAGACCGCGCAAAACATTTTGTTTTTGAAAGTTTTTAAGAAAGCGACAAATCGCTCGCGCAGAAGATAGTGTGGAACCAGTCTGGATCAAACCAGGATCCTTCTCAGTACTCACGCCGACAAGCATGATTTCATTCATTAAAAGCTTAGCATGCCTCTCTTTCTCTCAAAATGATCAAAATTTTGCAAAACCCGAGGAATTCCTTCCTCTTCGTTTTTATCACCGCAGTGTTCAAAAAGGGTTTTTATGAAAAGCTTAGGTCATTACAACGATGTTTAAGGCACAAGAGAGTAGGTGGTATGTACTGTCGTTCCATTCACATCCTCTGGCACGGCTGACTCAAATAGCAACAAGTACGGAACGTGATAGCCACGGCTGTTTCATTCAGATTTGTTGGTATAACTGGCTCCTCGGCAGCAACAGACTCAAAAAGCAAAAACAACTAATTACAAGACAAAACGGTGTTTGAGGCAACAACCCCGAAATCACCTGGTATACTATACAAGAGGGACTGACTCATTACAACAAGACAGACCCTGTAAGCAAAAAGACTGACTCAATACAGATAGACAGGCTCAAAACAAAACAAAAGACTGACTCGACACCCAAGTCAGAATTTACAAAACTAGCATTGGCAGATGCTCAAAAATGCGTGCCAAACGCCACATCCAAAAATGCACCAGGCACTGCCCGCAGGCGGTTCACCTTCTGATTACATACTCGCAGTATCTGTGTCCTCAAAATCCAACAACTGGGTGGTGACGGACTTTGCTGAGGTGGGGGGGAGGATAACCTCGTTGTCAATCAAATCCTGTACCTCATGACGGAGGCGGAAGCAATTATCAGTGGCATGGCCGGTTTGCTGGTGGTACGCACAGTACAGAGCAGCATCATGAGTAGCAGGGAGATTCTTCGGTAGGGGTCGAGGCTCCAAGGGTTTAAGATGCCCCTTTTTGGCCAAAATCAAAAGTGCCCTAGACAAAGGCATGTAGAGAGGATGGAAAACCCTGTGCCCTCGGGGCAGGTACTTTGGAGCCTGAGCACTCTTGCCAGATGCACTAGCGAACGGATCGGCAGGTGCGGCCTTCATTTTCTGATCTTTCCCGGGTACAGGGTTGGGAGCGGGAAGAACTGTTTTGGCATGACGGGGCCTATCCCGGTTCTCTGATTGACTGGAACTGCCCTCAGGCGGAGTGGGAAAAGCATCCTCCACAGCTTTTGTCACAACTGTAGATATCTGTTGCTTGTTTATCCCCCCGGCTTTCAAAGCCTCGACTGCCCACAGCAGTTGTTCGATAGGATCGGCATCTGCCTTCATCTTGTCTTTCCCTCTGGCCTCAGCCTGATCAGGGGTTTGGGTTACCGTTGACATGTCATTGTTATAACTGGAGGCCATCTCCGGTTGACTGAGTTCAATAACAATCCGCCCAACAGCGGGGGCTCCTGGGGTACAAAGCTCCCGGCGTACGGTGCAGCTGACGGTGAAGCTGACATCCCATAGCGAGATCCGCCACAGACCTCTGGAGATCACCTATCATCCCCATTAGTTCAAATGTAGTAGGCTCGCGAGCCTGATATAGCTGGGGGCCCAGACTGGGTGCGCAGCAGGCGATCTGGGTGGATGCGGCATATCAACAGTAGTCTCACTGTGTAAGGTGATTCCTTGATCCAACGCGGCCGTCATGACCACGATCTCTTCTGAATTCTGCGTCATGCTAAGTCCTGCCTCAGCAAGGAGAAGACACTAGCTATTCTGGATCAACTCTCTGAATCTCTGAACTGAAACGGAAAACAAGCAGTATTTCAGCCCCAAACAGATCAAACACGGGTGTAGCCGATCAACTGCACTCTACTACTGATCACTGTTCCCCAGAATCACTGTTCAAAACTGAACTGATACCCGCAGACATAACTGATTCTCAACAACACTGATACTGGTGCCCTCGGGCCTGATACCCAATCTTGCAAACTGACATGCGCATTCCCTGTAGAGATACACTCTAAAAGCACATAGCAGGTAAAAGAGAGCCAAAACACCCCTATGTTGGGGTAGGGTTTCCCTGTCCTATTTTGTCAGGAGCTAGGGTTTCACTACGCACGCAGCGGTTTCAAACAACCTATATCGGGTAAGCAACCTGTCCTAGTTTGGAATGGTCACTATGGATTCCGAATATGCACTAGGTCGAATGGTCAAAAAGGGTGCCCCGGTAAAACCGGGGTTTGTGTTCCCATACTGGCAGAGCCCGCAACCGGTCAGCCTTATGGTCATGCCTTGACAAGACAAGCCTCCAGCAAACCGCTCAGGAATAGCAGATGGCCAACACGGTGTCCTAGGCGCACCAATGCACATGCAATGCAAAGAAACACATAAGTGTAGTCAAAACAGGATATCACGAGTTCGAGTCAAGCTCTCTAAAATCCCCAGCAGAGTCGCCAGAAACTGTAACAAGCCCGCGAGGGACCTCGGCTAGTTACAGTTCGGACTCCCCTTTTTTTGTTTATTGCGGTTCTTAATCTGAACCAAAGAGTCCAACTCTGGCAAATCGTTTTGAGAAAAAAACAGATTTGAAAAGAAGTGCCAAACATGGACTGCTTTGCCAGATACAGAGTCGCCACCTAAATATTTTTTAAAATGGGAAATTTAGGAAACCCTGACTCGGTGCCGAAGGCCACGTGTCCGTCATCACCAAAGTTGTCTTGGCTCGGGAGCTTGGGTACGATCGGGGAAGGTCAGCTATGAGCACCCCCTTTCGCCCGGTCCGAAGACCGGCCTCTACTAACCATGATATCCGATTTTGAAAACGTTATGTGTTCTTATTCCGGTTATTAGCCTAGAATTACTATGTTATGCGCACAGCAAACAAGTATAGACTAGATTGCCTAATTTGGAAACAAGCATTGCATATCCGTTTGTTTTGAAAAGCGCTTTGGAATTTGCTACTCGCAAGTAGGCTAAAACACGGATTTCAACGAGTTTTTCCAACTCAAACAATCCAACCTCACCCACAGGCATTCAAACAGTTTATCTCATATAAGCACCTAGCCACATGGTAATCATACTGTCATGGCAACATTCACACGCATGCGATATGCTAAAACGAAAATACTTACATCGTACTCCGTGCCAAAACAATAAACTAGTTAGCAAACATGCATGTTCCTAGTTCATGTTAAGTGGCTAATGCAACACAAGCAAAATGTGATTAGGATAAGCTCGGCTATCCTAAACATGGCATGTGAAATGCTACAACTAACACGTATTCAATTTGGAAATTGAAATACAATGCAGTTAGAATGATGCGCCGAGCCCGGTGCATGTAAGACAAATGAATGGATGCACGCATGCATTGCATGAGGTATGCTAATTTAAACGTGCCCTAATACTAACCATCAAAGCAGGTAAATAAAAGGGAAGAAAGAAGTGGGGGTTGGAAGACATGCACACCACTCACCCACACTTATTACAGATTCGCCCTCGCCGGAGGGACCAAAAGAATATACAAATTAATTAACTACGCAAGCTAATTAAATATTACAGATCAATTAAATTAACTAAACAAATTAATTAATCTAATTAAAACAGTAAAGCCCTCGGGAAGCGGGTCAGATGCAGCGCATGCTCGGGACTTGCTCGGAATCGCACTGCCATGCATAGTCTGCCTCTGTTTTCCCTGCTTTGCTCCTCTGAAAACTGCCAAAGTCTCAGGAATGCCTCTCAGGACACTGAGGGATACCACCGGCTGAGTAGAATTACCACCGGCAATAGGATGTGGCCATCGGCACAAAATGAATCCATCGGCTGATGACTTACTGCCGGCCGGCAGAAAATGTTGCCGGTCGGCAAACAATGCCTGCAGAACCTGCAACTCACAGCAGCAGAGGGCAAAACTTGCATGGCAATACAATTCAAACAATGTATGCACCAATCATGCCCCCTATCATGTTTGCGACTCAAAGGGGTATGTGCCTCGATTCTCGGGCCACCAATCACGCATTTCCATGCATGATGGCCTAAAGAATCAAGTGTGCACTTTCATGTCAAATGAAATGCAAACCAATCAAACAAAACAAGGCCCAATTCCTATCACCAAATCAAGGAACAAGGCATGCATGCAAGATGCAATGCAACCTAGGCATGCAAGCTAAGGATGCAACATGGCATGGCAAGGCACTTATGCAAGCATACAAGCAAACATGAGGCAATGCAAACTAATGAAAAGGTGGACTTAAACATGATTTAGGCGGCTCTAAATAGGCCTAAAACAGTGGCCAAAATGCCCAAAAATGAAGGCTAAACACACATGCACATGTACACATATTGTGGTCTAAAGCTTAAGCATTAAACTAGCAACTTTCAAGCACACTTAAAAGAGGCTATGATAGACAATTAGCATGCGATATTAACTCTGAAAATCATGTCAAAATGTGGTGCCAAACCAACTCAAATGAGACAAGCATAAGCATGCAAGCAATGGTCCAAGTACTTGAAGCAAGTCAAGGAGGCCTAAACCATGGCTAAGCCAACCAAGCCTCATAAGGCCAAGAAGGCTTAAAACAAGTTCAAGGCAGTCCTTGAACATGCAAAGGGGACTCTTAGATGGCATCTAAGTGGCTCAAATTCAATAGCATGCATAATGGCTAAAACATGGAGCATACAACACAAGCTTTTAAAGCAACAAAGAGACGACCAAGGCAAGCATACAAGCATGTCTTAAGGACTGAAATGGCATGACAAATGGTGCCAAACCACCAAATCAAAGCAAGCAAAGCATGCTATACACTTACATACTTAAGGCCAACAAGCCCAAAAATGCAAAGAAGCTATATAATGCATGTCATGGCCGACCAAAATGGCTAGGACAGACCTCAAACATGGCAAAATAAACATGAAAGCTTCACAAACCAAGCCTAAAACATGCTAGAATGATGGTTTACAACCTAAGGCATATTAAGGTAACAACAAGGCATTACAAGGTAGGTATGCAAGGCATGCATGGTGTACCAAAACCAACACACGACAAGGTTATATCATGGCATAATAAGCATGTAAAACAGCCTAGACATGATCAATACACACTCTAACATGATGCTCCCTCAAGAGACCAAAAGGGGCCCTTTCAAGGACAACAAGGAGAGGGGGTGGCCCTCCCCTTTTTGAGACTTCAAGGCACCATCTCCACCACTGAAATCCCTCAAGATTTCAGTGGTGAAGAGGCCCAAACACCAAAGTCTCGAAACTTGCACAAAAAGCACAAAAAAAGGGGCCTTTCAAGGCCTAAGGGTGGTCAAACACACCCAAACCACAAAACACTCTTAACAAACAATCAAGAGGGCCTAAAAACAGAACTTTTTATGTTATACACTAAACACAAAAACAGCTCTAAGATAGGTAGAAATAGGATGCAAAAATGGGGTAAAAAGGACTAGTTTCTTACCCTTGAAGCCTTTCTTCAACAATGGTGATCTTGTTGCCCCTTAAGCTTCAATCCAGTCAAAAATAGCAAGGACAAGCCCTTAGAACCTCAGTAGCCAAAGGAAGGTGAAGCACTAGGTGTTTGTGTGCAATAATATGAACTAAAACACCTAGAACATAAAGAGAGAAAAAGAGATATAGGAGATATGTATCAACCCTAACCCTAAAACCAGAGCTTCTCTCTGTGTTTTTCTCTCCAAAATTCTCTAACCTCTCTCCAAGAGAAGAGACCCTTCTCTTATAGGCAACCAACTTGTAAAGCTTATACAACAAGCTTACAAGGAGAGCATCCCTCCATACACGTGTATGGAGGGGAACCAAATGCCACACAGCTGTCCTAAAATATCTGCAAAAGCAGATGAACAGTAGTCGGCTGGCCAAAAATGTCATTTTGACAAAAATGACTGCCGACCGGCAACAAAGAGTGCCGACCGGCCACATACATTGCCGGTGGCAACAAAAACCAGCCGGTGGCCTCTAGCCACTGCCGGTGGTGTGTGGGGATGCCTCACAAGGCATTCCTGCCCCTCCAAGGCAAAACACAAGTGTTTGGTGCAAAACCAGACACAAAACGGTCGAGTTCGGAGATCCTGAGGCAGGGCGCGTAGCCGAGACCTCCGGGAACTCCAAACGAACACAAACATGGATAATCACCGAGTGTTCAAACGGTGACGTCCAAGTCTTGAAGATGGTCAAAAATGGGGTGTCTACAGTGCCCAGATTGAACAGAATTTTGTGTTGCGAGTTGCGCGCCTAACGAACAGAGTGTCGTGTTATGAGCTGTGTGCCAAATGAATGGAATGCTATGTCGTAAGCTGTGTGCCAAGTCTTGCATTATACACGCGTTTCATCGCACTTATTGCATTTATTTGCATCTTGTGTTATCTCTTATTGTTTATCCTTTTACGCTGAGCAGCGTTAGGATCGTTGTCCCCTGGGACTTAACTTAGGTTGTGTGGAACACGCTCTGGAGTTGTTTGACCTCTTCTCACGATTTCAGCGTGGTTAGAGTGTTCTTTTCCTCACACGATTTCAGCGTGTTTGGAATTTATCCCATGTTGTGTTGTAGACGCGCTGGGCGGGCTGTTTTTGGACCTCCTCTCACGATTTCAGCGTGGTTTGAGTGTCCCGTTCCTTACGCGATTTCAGCATGTTTGGAATCTATCTCAGGTTGTGTTGTGTATGCACCTAGGCGGTTGTTTTTGGACCTCCTCTCACGATTTCAGCGTGGTTTGAGTGTCCCGTTCCTTACGCGATTTCAGTGTGTTTGGATTTTATCTCAGGTTGCGATGTGTACGCACCTGGGCGGTTGTTTTGACCTCTTTTCACGATTTCAGCGTGGTTAGAGTTTGGTTCTTCCTCACACGATTTCAGCATGTTTGGAATTTATCTCAGGTTGTGTTGTGTATGCACCTGGGTGGTTGTTTTTGGACCTTCTCTCACGATTTCAGCGTGGTTTGAGTGTCCCGTTCCTTACGCGATTTCAGCGTGTTTGGAATCTCTCTCAGGTTGTGTTGTGTATGCACCCGGGCGGTTGTCTTCGGACCTCTTCTCATGATTTCAGCGTGGTTAGAGTGTTCTTTTCCTCACACGATGTTCAGCGTGTTTGGATTTTATCCCAGGTTGCGTTGTAGACGCGCTGGGCGGGCTGTTTTTGGACCTCATCTCACGATTATCAGCGTGTTTTGAGTGTCCCCTTCCTCACACGATTTTCAGCGTGTCTGGAATTTATCTTAGGTTGCGTGGAACGCGCCTGATTGGTTTTCTTTGTTCTCTCTCCTCTCGCAAGTCCAGCGCGGTTGGAGTATGTCACCATTTTGCATCTATTATACTCTCTGTTGCATCGCATCTATTATCTATTGCATCACATCTATCACATCCATTGCATCATATCTATTTTATTGCCTGTCTAGGAGACCTTAAATCCTCTAAAGGTGCAATTCCTTTGGTGTTTGTCGTGCCCGAACGACTTCCAGTGGTCTGGTATAGCCACCTGCCTGTGTTAGCGGTGAGTTCCTAGGAGACCAACTGAGACGGTGGAAACTAGAGTTCGAATGGCTTATGCCTAGAACGCAAAGGTTCGGGATTTCCGAGACTAAAGTCTGGTTTAAATACCCAGGGGTATATCCTCGGCTTGAAATCTGTATGGCAGCCCCATAGATTGAGATAGCATGTGTATGCGCCTCAATTCTGGATATTGAATCAACCTAGTCTGTCACCCTATTGGAGAATAGGGAAAGCTGCGACCATAGTCAGGGAGAAAAGTAGTACCTGTGGTTCAACCAAGAAGAAGTGGAAGATTCTCACATCAGCATAAGGTAGGACATTGCCGAGGTAAGTCATTGCCAATTGCCCCTGTAAGGTACCTCCCTTTTCCTAGCTATCACATTGCATTTTAGCCACTACATTACAGTGCATTGCATAAATCCTCAATTTTCAAACCGGCTTTGCGTAGCGTGTAAGTCCGATCTTCAAACCGGCTTCGCGTAGCGTATAAGTCCAATTATCAAACCGGCTTCGCGTAGCGTATAAGTCCAATCTTCAAACTGGCTTCGCGTAGCGTATAAGTCCAATTATCAAACCGGCTTCGCGTAGCGTATAAGTCCAATCTTCAAACCGGCTTCGCGTAGCGTGTAAGTCCAATTTTCAAACTGACTTCGCGTAGCGTATAAGTCCAATCTTCAAACCGGCTTCGCATAGCGTATAAGTCCAATTTTCAAAACCGGCTTCGCGTAGCGTGTAAGTCCAATTATCAAAATCTTTCTGCATATCATTTTGTATCCTGCCCCTGAACTACGCTGGTTTGATTCCTTGCAAAGGGATACGTAGGCAGCCTGCGGGCACAACTATTTATTTATCTATATTTTGTTTGTTTGTCCAAGTCTTCGGCCTTGTCAAAAATGGGTCGTCTCTGGGCTTTGACATTCACTCCCTTCACTTCTTGACTTCGGAGTTCTGTCAAAGAGGGGCAACTGTAGACACCCCATTTTTGACCGTCCATAAGACTTGGACGCGACTGATGGTTTGCTCGTTGATGAAAGATGTGCAGGGCAAAGGTTCAATTTCTTTGGCAAAAAGAGAGTCAAACCTCAACTTCATACCCCTTTTGGACCAGAACAATCTTGATCAAAAGATTTTAGACTTAAAATCCTCTCTTTCAAAACATTTTTGAAATAAAGTTTCTGCGATGTTCCGAGGCTCGCCTTTTGTCAAACATCGCGTTTTTCGGTAAACCAAGCAAGGACAAAGTGGAAATGAACGAAAGAGAGATGAAATCTTTGAAAAATCTTTCAAAACACCTTACTTAGGGGTTTGAAGTTGAAGAAAAGAAGAGAAGAGGGAAGAAATCCAGTCGGGGGAGAAAATGGGCATGAACCGTTAAGAGAGAGTCGAGCAGCCCTCGCCGAATCGGGCCTATTCATTTGGATACTTGGAATCAAGCTATGAGGCCACCACCGTTGGAAAGATTACTCCCGGGCTTCATTTTTCACTCAAGAATCTCCTAAATCCAATTCCGGATAGGGGAGATATCGTTGATTGAAGTAGGGCATCACTCCGGTTGGGACCGAATCTGCGCGGCTTCACGGAAACGGGCATAACGTTTTCCACAGGAGGAATTTTGATGCAAGGTTTGCGCCATTGGAAAGATAACTTCTGGGGCTTCCATTTGGACACTTGAATGGCCACCATTGGACTTCCCAATCACCCACCGGCCACTTTTCTTCCCGAAATTCACTTCCAGAAAATCTGGCTGGCCGGCCACCTATTTGGTGAAATGAATTTTTTGCCCTTTAAACTAGCCGGCCATGCCCCCCTCCCCAAGTGTGTCCTAGAAGTGAATTTTGTTTTCCACTACACCCATGTCCGAGGGTTTGGCCATTTTGGGGGAAACTTGGTTTGTTTTCCCCCCCTTTTTTTCCCTCTTTTCCACCCCTTTTGCTTATATATACAGCCCCTCCCCTTCAGAGTTTAGGGTTACAAAATTTGTTTTGAGAGCCTTGCATCAATTCTCCCTCTCTGTCTACTCTAAGTCTCAAAACCCTTAAGCTCTTACACCCATTTCTACACCACCACCTAGCACCACACCACCACTTCCATTTCCAGCAGTTTGGGGGACTTTCCAGCAGCTAGGAGACACCACTTCTCAAGCCAAAAGGCAGCCAAGAGTTGGTCTTCAAGGGTGAGCACCATTTTCCCCTTTTTGAGCTTCTTTTTGTATCATTTTTTTAGCCATTTTGGGCTCTGACCCTGACTGAAACTAGGCTTATTTTGAGCCATTTGTCATGTTTTTTGAAGGGTCTTACCCTGTTTGAGACCTCCAGCCACCACTTTCTTCATTACCCTCTTTGGTCCCATTTTTGCATGATTTATTAGCCTATTGTGTCTCTGTTTTTGGACTTTGGTCAAACTTAAAATGGCCCTATTTTGACCCCTCTTCATGTTTCATTAAGGGTCTATGGCTGTTTGAGACACCCTTTGTACACTTCATGTTATAGCCTCTTGGTGGCCTCATTTTGCATGATATTTTGAGCATACTTGTATACTGTTTTGGGGCTGGTGCTAAACTGTAAAAAGCCATATTTTTTGCCCCTCTTCAATATTGTAGAAGGACCCTTCTCTGTTTGGGGCCAGAATTTGTGACTTGCTTCATTACCTCCCTTGCGGAGCCATTTTTGTATGCTAATTTAGTCCCACTTGTGCTCACTGTTTGGCCTCACTCTAAACTGTAAAAATTATTGTCTCGGGGCTGCCTTGCTTCTGTCTTTTCATTTCATATTCAAATTATGTATGCATTGTATAGTTATAGGCCATTTCATGCGCCAAAACCCGTGTTTCGGGACTCGTTTCATGCATCGGGTTTCATTTTACCGGGTTCCGGGGCTGTTTTGCATCTCATTTTACCTCTGATTTTTGTATGATAGTATGCCATTTTTTGTGTTTTTCCATTTCTTGTTAGAGTGGCATTCCGTGCCGTACGTTCGGCCTCGGTTTGCGTGCACGCGTGCAGGCATCTCGAGTTGTCTCATTTTTATCCTGATGGCCTCTTATGTGAGTGTGGCTGAGGTCCACTTGTGTTAGTGTAAGTCCATATTGCATTGTGTATGCCATTTCATTCCATAGCATTGTGTATGCTAGGTTGTATGTTAGTGTATTGTGTATGCCATGTTATCTCGTGCATCGTGTATGCCATTTCATAGCATGTTGCATGTTAGGTTGTATCTTAGTTGCATTTCATGCATATCATGCATATTGCATTGTGTTCGGGATAGGAGTTAGCCCGAGCACGGGAAACGAGGTACGTTTCGTACTTCGAGTGACGGAACGTGTCTTAATTCCCCAGTCACCGACACTCCGGATTATCCATGATGGAGTTAGGTTTTAGTTGAGTTTTCATGTGCATTCATTCTATATTGAGTAGTGCAATTCGATTCCTCGGCCATCATGCATCGATACGTGATTGGTGGCACGAGGATCGAGGCATGCATACATTTGTGAAAATACATTGCCATGCCCCTTTCCTGCTCTCTGTTGCAGCAAATCAAGAATCAGCAGTCTTTCGAGGCTTGGCGCGCTTTCCAAAAACCATTGCAAAACAGAGGCTAATCGGGGCATCGTCATGGATTTCTGCACGAAGGCAACCCGGACATGCATCATTCATCATCTGAAGAAGAGTCAAGACAGTCCCTGGCTTGCATGCCAGTTTTACAGCTTTCTTAGTTAATTTGTTAATTAATTAGGAATTTGTACATTATTTGGACTGCATTATTTGGACTGTACTATTCTTTTATTCGGGACTATATATTTATTCGGACTCTCTGTGCGAGGGAAAAATTGTAATAAATGTGGGTGAGTGTGATGTATGTCTTCCAATCCCACGTCTTTCTTCCCTTTTATTTACCTGCTTATGATGGTTAGATTAGGGCATATTTTCAATTAGTATACAGTATGATAGCATGTTTGCATTCATTCATCTGTCTTGCACGCACCGGGCTCGGCGCATCATACTAACTGCATTTGTATTTCAATTCCAAGTTGAATACATGTTAGCTGTAGCATTCCATACGCCATGTTTAGAATAGCCGAGCCTGCTATAGTTGCATTTTTGCATGTGTTGCATTAGGCATCTCTGTATAGTTAGGATCATGCATGATTTCTAATGAGCTTTTGTTTTGGCTTGGAGTACTCGGTAAGTTTTATGCTTTAGCATCCTTGCATGCGTGTGAGTGACTGCCATGAATAGCATGCTTACCATGAGGCTAACTGCTTATGTGATATAACTGCCTTGAATGCCTGTGGGTGGAGGTTGTGTTATTTGGATTGGAACAATTCATCAAATGTTTGTTTTAAGCCCACTAGATAGTGGCAAAACCATGTTTTCTAAGCCCACCCGAGGGTGACAAATCCACGTCTTAGCCTACCTGCGGGTAGCACCATCAAACCATTTTCACAAACAAACATGAAGTGTTTTGTTCCAATTCAGACGACTCAGTCTATACTTGTATGCTGTGCGCATCACATAGTAACCTAGGCTAATAACCGGAATAAGAAAGCACAATGTTTTCAAAACTAGATATCATGGTTAGTAGAGGCCGATCTTTGATCGGGCGAGCGGGGGTGCTCACGAAGTGACCTTCTCCAATCGTACCCAAGTTCCCGAGCCGAAGCAACTTTGGTGATGACGGACACGTGGCCTTAGGCAACGAGTCAGGGTTTCCTAAATTTCCCAAAATAAAATATTTAGGTGGCGACTCTGTATCTGGCAAAGCAGTCCATGTTTGGCACTTCTTTCAAAAATCTGTTTTCTCAAAATGATTTGCCGGATTGGGACTCTTTGGTTCAGATTATGAACCATGACACAAATTGAGTCCGAGCTGTAGCGAGGTCCCCCGCGGGTTTGTTGAACCCTCCGATCTAGATTTTGAATTTGGAGGGCACTATTTAAATTTGTGGGGTCTATCACGAGTCTCGTTTTAATAATTCGAATCGTTCATTTTATCAGACATTTTATATATTTTATTCATATAAAAAATTAAATCGATCTGATAATTGTAACTTACTGTAGACACCCCATTTTTGACCGACCTTAAGACTCAGACGTCACCGATTGAGCGCTCAGTGATGTTGCATATTGTGTTCGTTCAGAAGTCTCAGAGTCGCGGCCGTGCGCCCTGCCTCCGGACTTCCGAACTCTCTTTTGTGCCTTGCCTCGGTTTGCGAACCGGACTCGTTTTCTCTGTTTTCTTTCCGAGGGGAGGGAAAGGTCCGTAGACCATCTCTCAGTGGCCGTGGGCTACATTTCGTGGTCGTAGGCCATTTTACTCATTTCGGAGCTCGGTTCCCGGTTTTCGGAGCCGTCAGGCCGTGTGCCTCGGTCCGGGACCACCCAACCATCTCCGATTCCTCCGGTTTTTGGCATGCATCTCATTTACTCCCTTTCGAGGGACACTGGGGTCTTAGATACCCACTTCGTGGCCAAACACCACTTTCGGTGCTTAACGGGTTTTCAGGACCTCGAACTGCGTGTTTTGGTCCCCGAGCATTCGTTTTGCATCGGTTTTCGTTCATTTTGGCAAGTACCTCTGTTTTATCACCAGGAAGATCACTGGAGGGTGGGAGGCTAGCAATTGTCTCAGCAACCTGTTATGCTCTTCCGGTGCCCCCGGCGCCCGTTTTTTCTCACTTCCGGGCTAATGTTGAACACCTAGGGCCATTTTCTTCGAGCCAAAACCACATATTTGTGTTGTACACACATGGGAGGACCCTAAAAACACATGGCCGGCCAGTAATTGTTTTGTCCATTTTGAACCCTCTTTGAAAAGTGGCTTGTTGTTTCTCCTGTTTCAGAGTTGCCAATTTCCAACCACAGGGTCTTGTTCAGCACATATGGGAGGCCACCAATGTGTGGTGGCCGGCCAGCAATTCATTACTTCATTTTTGACCCTTGGCCAGCCGGCCATAGGGGGTGGCCGGCCGGCCACCTGCAGCAAAAGTGCATGGCCGGCCATGCTCCTTGGGAGGTGTGTTTCACAGCTGTATAGCTGTATCCCCCAAAAGATCTGATTTCGGGGGATATTTTTTGGTGCAAGGGAACTTAATCCCTTAAGGCTACACTTTTCACACACTTTGGCAAAAACCACCCTTGCATGCATACATCTCTCTTCCTCTCCCTCAAGAGTTAAACACTTGCTTTGAGCTCAAGAACAAAAACACACCTCCATCTCTTTGATTTTCTCAAGTTTGGTTCCATTTTCTTCATCATCATCAAGCATCACCATCACCACTCCATTTCCAGCAACAAGAAGAGGTTCTTAGAGGCTTAGAAGCAACATTTCTCAAGTCAAGAAGCAAAGAAAGAAAGCTCTACAAGGGTAAGTCTCAATCCCTCTCTTTTGTAGCATTTTCTTACCTCTTTTCTTAAGCCTATTTTCTTATTGTTTTGGGCTCCGACCTTAACTGAAGATAGGTCTATTTTGAGCCATTATCCATGATTGATCAAGGGCTCAACCCTGTTTGAGCCCTCTATGGTGCACTTGCTTCAATATCCTCTTATATGCTATTATTTTGCATTGAGTATTTGGCCTATGAGTGATCTGTTTTCGAGCATAAGTAAACTGTGAGTGGGCCTATTTTGAGCCCTCTTCAACATTGAAGAAGGGATCAACCCTGTTTGGCCTCTCTATCATGCACTTGCTTCATAATCTCTCATATTTACCGTAAATTTGTATGATTTGTTTGACCTACATGTAGTCTGTTTTGGAGCATGTCATGAACTGTGAGTAAGCTTATTTTATGTCCCTCTACAACATTGTAGAAGGGATCAACCTTGTTGGGGGTCTCCATGTTGTGCTTGTCTTTATACCCTCTTTGGCCCCATTTTTGCATGCTTTTTTAAGCTTATCTAGCTTCTGTTTCCGGCCATCATCAGTACTGGAAAGAGTCATATTTTGATCTTCTTAACATATTTCATTAAGGGTATTTTCTGGTTTGATGGATTTTTGGGGTACCTCATGTTATAGCCTTGTATATCCTAGTTCTTGCATAACATTTTTAGCATGTTTTCATACTGAGTTGGGGGATGTCATCTACTGTAAATGTGCATATTTTTAGTCCCTCATCAGTGTTGTAGAAGGGTACTTTTCCATTTGGGCATCGCATGTATCACTTGCTTCAATACCCCTCTTGCGGGGCCATTTTTGCATTCTTGTTTAATCCTATGTGTGCTTGCTATTTAGCCCTTTTTATGACTGAAAAATGCTTGTCTTAGGGCTGCCTTGATACTGTATTTTCATTCCATGTCCATATTATGCATGTTTAGTATGGCTGTAGGCCATTTCGGGTGCTTAATATCGCATTTCGGGACCATTCCGTACATTTGGTGTCATTTCCCCACCTTTCGGGACTGTTTTGCATCATTTGTGAGTGCTGAAATTCCATTTGCATGTTTGCATATCATATTTCATGTCATTTCATGCTTTATGCCATTGCCTCGGTTTGCGTGCCCTTGTGCACGCATTTCGAGGCACTTCATTTTCATCCGACGGCTTCTTATGTGAGTGTGGCTGAGGTCCACTCATGTTAGTGTAAGTCCATTCTGCATTCTGTATGTCATTTTAGTCTCATCGCATTGCGTATGTCATTGCCTCGGTTTGCGTGCCCTTGTGCACGCATTTCGAGGCACTTCATTTTCATCCGACGGCTTCTTATGTGAGTGTGGCTGAGGTCCACTCATGTTAGTGTAAGTCCATTCTGCATTCTGTATGTCATTTTAGTCTCATCGCATTGCGTATGCCATTGCCTCGGTTTGCGTGCCCTTGTGCACGCATTTCGAGGCACTTCATTTTCATCCGACGGCTTCTTATGTGAGTGTGGCTGAGGTCCACTCATGTTAGTGTAAGTCCATTCTTCATTCTGTATGTCATTTTAGTCTCATCGCATTGCGTATGTCATTTTCTCGGTTTGCGTGCCCGCGTGCACGCATTTCGAGGCATCTCATTTTCATAGCATTGTGTATGCTAAGACTGCATATTAGCTGCATTTCATACATATCATGCATATTGCATCGTGTTCGGGATAGGAGTTAGCCCAGGCACGGGAAACGAGGCACGTTTCGTACTCCGAGTGACGAAACGAGTCTCAATTCCCAAGTCACCGACACTCCGGATTACCCATGATGGAGTTAGGTTTTATTGTAGCATTCATCTGCATTCATCCTATATTGAGTTGTGCAATCCGATTCCTCGGCCATCATGCATCGATATGCGTAATTGGTGGCACGAGGATCGAGGCATGCATATATTTGTGAAATACATTGTTGTGCCCCTTTCTTTCTCTCTGTTGCAGCATATCAAGAATCAGCAGTCTTCCGAGGCTTGGCACGCATTTCGAGGAATATTGCAAACAGAGGCTAATTGGGGCATCCCAGTGGATTTCCGCGCAAGACAGCCCAAACTTGCGGCATTCATCAGAATCAAGGCACCCCCTGGCTTGCATGCCAGTTTACAGCTTTTCTTAGTTAATTTGTTAATTAATTAGGGTTTTGTATATTATTCGGACTGTATATTTCGGACTGTAATATTCTTTCATTTCGGACTGTATTATTTATTCGGACCCTCTGCGCGAGGGCATAATTGTAATAAGTGTGGGTGAGTGTGATGTATGTCTTCCAACCCCACGTCTTTCTCCCTTTTATTTACCCGCTTACGATGGTTAGATATAGGGCACATTTCGATTAGCATACAGTATGACAGCATGTTTGCATCATTCATCTGTTTTGCACGCACCGGGCTCGGCGCATCATATAAACTGCATTTGTATTTCAATTACAAATCGAATACGTGTTAGTTGTAGCATTCCATATGCCATGTTTAGAATAGCCGAGCCTGCTATAGTTGCATTATTGCATGTGTTGCATTAGGCATTTCTGTATAATTAGGATCATGCATGATTTCTAATCGAGTTTCTGTTTTTGGCTCGGAGCACTCGGTGAGTTTTATGCTTTAGCATCCTTGCATGCGTGTGAGTGCTGCCATGAATAGCATGCTTGCCATGAGGCTATGTGCTTACATGATATAACTGCCTTGAATGCCTGTGGATGGAGGTTGAGTTGCTTGAATTGGGACAATTCATTAAATGTTTGTTTTAAGCCCACTAGATAGTGGCAAAATCATGTTTTCTAAGCCCACCTAAGGGTGGCAAATCCACGTCTTAGCCTACCTGCGGGTAGCACCATCAAACCATTTTCAAACAAACAAACATGAAATGTTTTGTTCCAGTTCGGGCGACCCAGTCTATACTTGTTTGCTGCGAGCATCACATAGTAACCTAGGCTAATAACCGGAATAAGAACATACAATGTTTTCAAAATAAGATATCATGGTTAGTAGAGGCCGGTCTTTGACCGGGCGAGCGGGGGTGCTCACGAAGTGACCTTCCCCAATCGTACCCAAGTTCCCGAGCCGAGGCAACTTTGGTGATGACGGACACGTGGCCTTTGGCACCGAGTCAGGGTTTCCTAAATTTCCCATTTAAAAAAACATTTAGGTGGCGACTTTGTATCTGGCGAAGCAGTCCATGTTTGGCACTTCTTTCAAAAAATCTGTTTTCAAAATCGATTTGCCGGATTTGGACTCTTTGGTTCAAGATTAAGAACCGTGACATTTGAGTCCTTGAACTGTAGTGACCCCAATATGAACGGAATGGGACTTAACCCTCCCGGGATGCGTTCGGGGACGTCTACACTTACTCATTTTATTATATTTTAAACTAAAAATATATATGTTTATTTTAAAAAGTACAAATTATTTTGGTTAAAAATGTAATAAATTGAATAAATTACATTTATTGGATCGACCTAATTTTACGTGGGGATGAAATACACAAAGTATCTGACAAAATGAACGATTCAGATTATCGAAATGAGTCTCGTGGTGGGCCTCACGAATCCAAACAATGCCTTGGAGGAGATCCTCCTTAATTTATCTACATGGATAGTTACATATCAATTATTGATTTGTGAAGGATTAATTACCTAAAAGTCCTATCTACATATTTAGTAATAGCTTAGGTCCTGTCAAAAAGTTTTTGAACCAATAAGTCCCATTTACAGGTAAAAAGACGTTTTGCCCTTTTAATCCAAACAAGTGTATATATAATAGCATTGCTGTTTAACTATGTGAGACCATGAAATATCCTCTCACATGGATGTTGTAGAGATCCAACGAAGAGAAGAGCTTCACCCCTGTAGATCTGCAATGAGGAACATAGTCGGTGCCACCCAACCGGGGTTGCCGGCCGGGAGTACTCCGATGATGAAGTTAGTCCTTGAATCAAGAAATAGTATATATGTATATCAGAAGGGGTGTGTGTGTGTGGTGGAGGGAGAACAGACATACCTTTAACTTGGGATGCCCCCCCCCCTTTATATAGATGGGGGGTGTGATCTTTATTTGGGCTAGACCTTTGTAGGCTTTGTTTAGGTTAGGCCCAATAAGCTAGTACCTATAAAATTCTGGCTCCCACAATTGCCCCAAAACTTTCATTGTCTGGGGTAGAAGGAATGAGAGTTTTTTCTTGCCAAGTTACGCTGTTCAAATAGCTGTTAGGTTTTTTTTTTTTGATAAAGAATGCTTTGGATAAATGAATAAAATATATGAATGAATGTCGGCATGTATACGTGAATGTATGCTTGAATGTATGTATAAATGTACGATTTACGTATGAATGTACGTATGTCTTGAATGTATGTATAAATGTATATATGTGGATCATAAGATGTGGGGGGTTGAGCTAAAACCCAGAAAGGAATACAAATAAATCATAACGATAGGCCGCGGTATTCTAACCCCCGGCATGGGTGTAGGCCGCAGTATTCTAACCCCCGGGCATGGGTGCAGGCCGCAGTATTCTAACCCCCGGGCATGGGTGCAGGCCGCAGTATTCTAACCCCCGGGCATGGGTGCAGGCCGCAATATTCTAACCCCCGGGCATGGGTGCAGTATTTTGTCAAGTGCAAAGATTGCTTCCAAATATGGACTTTTATGCCGAGCTAGAAATATTTCTATAGGCCGAACACGGAAATGATTACCTAAACCAAATAAGATAGATATATCGGTAAAAAATTGGACCACGGTATTATTACCCCCGGGTGAGGGTGTAGACCTGTGGTATTATAACCCCGGGCAAGGGTGTAGGCTTTTACTAACGGCGCTCTGTGCCGAGTGCGAAGATTGCGCTGTACTCGGAGACTTTTGCTGATTTTAAGTGGCAACTAAGTGCCAATGTGGCAAGGACTTTGAATAATGTATCCCGTACTGAATAAGGTGGACGTGTTAATCGCCAGTAATATTGCTCCGCTTGTATGGAATTGCCAAGTAGATATTGGGCCAACTATTTAATTGCCGAGTTGTTCGGTTTGCATTTAGTCCAAGGTAGACTTGCCCCATTGCTTTCGAATGCCAGGTGTTAGTCGGAAGGAATGTAGATTCCCATTGCCCTATGTTGCAGGGAAGGTTCGGCTTTGATAAAATGACGGCGCGCAAAAATATGCAAACTGCTGTCTGCCAAGAGTGTAATGTATTGCCTCAAAACGGGCGCTTGCTTGAAGCTGTGTGAAAAGGAGCGGAAGTTTGTAACTCGAGTAATCGTCCTTGTAATGTTTGTACCAAGTTGGCCGAGTATTCATGCATATCAAAGGTGCCGAGATGATGATCGGCTGATGTGCCCCAATTGGAAAGCGAAAAATTGACTGATGTCCCAGTGGGCAAATGTTTTGCCAAATAATGTTGTTAAGTGAATAGAGTTGCCGAATACTGTGGCCAATGTTGCTGTATAAAGTTTGACGATGCATAAAGTAGACAAATAATGTTGCTTAGCCGAATAGAGTTGATGCACGGCCGAATAATGATCATGCATAATGTTGAATTTAATAATGGTCGAATAATCTTGCCGAGTAAAGTTGATGCACTGCCGAGTAACTAGTGTCAAAACATCGGTGTCCGTTTACACTTGGGTCGGCGATTGTGCCAATCGTTTGGTCGGCGGCGTGTCGGCATTCTTTCGGGGTTAGGTTTGCTAAGGACTTGGTCGGCAGTGGTTGCCAATTTAGTGGAGTTGAGCTTCTTGTCCGACGTATATTTGCCCCATTGCTTTTGAATAAGGTTTGTTATTCGGAAGGAATAAAATTGACTCGGGCCAAAATTGCCGAGTAGGCCGATAATGATTTGAAACGGATTCCGTGCCCCTGTTCGGTGCCGTGGCGATATCAGAATGAAGCCGAGACAAAGTAGGGTGCTTAGTGATATCGGAATCAAATCTGCAATTTATTTGTATTTTTATTTACTTATTTATTTATTTAATATATATATATATTTTTATTTTTTTTTGCGAGCAGAAATTGCATATTCTGACCGTACGGATGGACCCAGAATACGTCAAATAGCTGGAAAGGACTATTGGAGCGCTGTGATCAGACTCCTGATGGCATAATTGTAGCCAAAATAGAGTTGACGGCTCAGATCGGTTGAGAATTGTGCACCGCAAAGCACCGGATAACTTGTCTTGCATGTTTTGCTAGTTCGACGTCCTCAGAAAATTTCATCAATTCTGGGCAAACTTTGATCGGCCCGTACGCGCGTCGTTTTAGCTCTGATTTTGACGCGGTTTGTTGCGTTGGACTCGTCTTAATGAGTACTTCACATTGGTATGGTCAAAACTTAAGTTTGACAGCTTTTGAAATTTCAATTTTCAGCATGTGTGATCCGTTTCACAACTTTCGGCGGACTTGGGTTGCTTCTTGGCTCCTCGGGTTGGTGGATTTGGAATCTTTGTGCCGATACGAATCTTATGATATGTTCAGATGTGGATTTCGGCAAGCCGAGATGCTAATTTTATGCCGAGATATTAGTGCCGAATAAGGACAACGTTGCCGAATATTTGATGCGGAGGAATATTGTGAGCTGTAGTCCAAGAATGTGCCGAATAAGATGCCGAACCCTAGTTGATCATATGTATGCAGCGTTCATAATGCCGATGAACTCCGTTGCCGATGAACTCTGTTGCCGAATAAGTTGACTGTTGTTTAGTCGAAAATGTTGCCGTATAAAGTTGATAAATGTTGTTAGCCGAATATCATAGATAAGGGGGCCGGATTGTCCGATGTGCATGACATATGGGCGGCCGAGCAGTTGTGCAGCCGAGTAGTGTTAGCTGCCGGGTAAGTTGCCGAAGCCAAGATGTTAAAGCCGAATAAGTTGTCATTGCTGGACAATGCGGCATTGATATTAATATGTTGATGCCAAATTGAAAGGCCGAATAGATTGTCCGTTTTGCAAGTGATGCCAAATAATAAACCGAATAAGTGCAGAGTAGCTTTGGAGCTTCGCCGATTGATTGATTATGAGATACGGCACTGCCGAGATGCGAATGCATGGGCTTGAACGCCGAATTTTGGGTTTGACTGGCTGAGCACATCTGTGCAGCACTTCCCTTTTGTTCTTGACTTGCCACATACTTGGTCGGCAATCGTAATCGTGGTGTATAGTCAAAACTTGGGTTTGACTGTGCCGAAAATTTCAGTTGCCGGATAAATACATGATGTAGGTAGTGAAACTATGAAAATTTTCCTGTGACCGAATAATGTCAACCGTATATTTAAACTTGAAAATATAATGACGTAAGGTAATGAAATATTTGCCGAATAAAATTTGCCTAAGAAATTCACATTGCCGAATAAAATATACGGTTTTTTCAAAAGCCGAAAAACAAATATTCATGGCCACAACTTTCTGTAGGCATCTTCAATTTGTTGCCCAATTGGTCCGCAGCTCGTAAATTCTGCTCTTTGAAAGCACTTGGTTGGTTATCCGAGAGATGGTGGAGTATTGCAATCTATATTTTTAATTAAATTGAAGGTTATAAGCATATATGTATATAGAAAGCACATTGAAGACATTAATTATTCAAACAGGAAAGAATAGAGATTCCACTTAGCAACTTGTGTTCGCATAATCTCAAGAAGTAAACTACGTAAAAGTAAATTGAACCAAAGAGAGAGAAATTACTGGATCAAAACATCAGCCGAATAATCCAAATGTATGCGGAACAACATATGCATCACTAAACTTGGGCTCCTAACCATGGAAATATTAATAGCTCTGCAAACTTAGTCAGGACCATAACTTAAATATGGAGTTTCTAATTAGCTTCATATAAAGCCGATCAAAATATTACCATAAATTACTATAATAACTCATGGTCAAACTTTGTCAATAACTCTTGGGGACAAATTTTTCTAGAGAGAGAGGGTGAAGACCCAGCCATGGGTTTAATGGTAATATCCAATTCTCGAGCCAAACACGTCGTCAAGCTATCCACGACATGTTGGACGTAAACAGATAAATGCAAGTCAATATTAATATTCGTGTAAATATTTATGATCTTGTAATAAA
The DNA here is from genome assembly GCA_030407325.1 of Camellia japonica. Lineage (NCBI taxonomy): Eukaryota > Viridiplantae > Streptophyta > Magnoliopsida > Ericales > Theaceae > Camellia > Camellia japonica. The sequence continues at coordinate 13,588,042 of JAPPVO010000016.1, read as the reverse complement.
TATTATTTTTATACTCATGATTGGCAAGTCGGCAACGTTATTGGCTCGCTGACTTATGTGGTACCTCTTGGTCCTTTGTCTTGCCGTTTGCTGAAATGCTTGATCGGCAATTGATCATGTGATTAACCCTTCATAACTTTCTTTATTCCATTGCTTGCCCAACCTCAAGTAACTTGCCGCAGTGGGTAGCCGAGTTGCCAAAATGTTCCCTGCAATCTTTCTTGACAAACTGAAATGATCACCTAAAAAAGACACGGCCATAAGGATCAAGGTGATAAATAACTTTATAGGCAAAGACTACAAACAAGAGTTAATCGTTGATGTTGCAGAGCAAAAAATAAAAGAAATCCAGGAGGTGGGTCCTGGCCCACTGGGTTTGTCCTGCTGAGACATTTGGAAGGCAAATTGCCTTGGTTGACATGCTAAAGCACTTAGTCGGCACGACTCCACCTTCGCCGATAATAGCGCTAGAGAGGGCCGTGGTCAGCCTATAACACCTTGTCTGAGAGCCGAACAAACAAGTCTGATGCATATGCAAATATTTGTATCCACGTATATATATATATATATATATAAATGTATCTTTGCAAATATAGAGATAGCTTTCAGAAATGAGATTTAGAATAATAAGAGAGTTGATGAACAACCCAATAAATAGTTATTGTTGCTGAGTTGGTTGATAAACAAGCCAAATAAAGTGCCGAATAAGAAGGTGTAGACGTCCCCGAACGCCCTGGGAGGGTGAAGTCCCGTTCCATTCGTTTTGCGGGTCTACTACAGTTCGGACTCAAATTGTCACGGTTCTTAATCTGAACCAAAAGTCCAAATCCGGCAAATCGTTTTGAGAAAACAGATTTTTAAAGAGAAGTGCCAAACATGGACTGCTTTGCCAGATACAGAGTCGCCACCTAAATATTTTATAATAGGGAAATTTAGGAAACCCTGACTCGGTGCCAAAGGCCACGTGTCCATCATCACCAAAGTTGCCTCGGCTCGGGAGCTTGGGTACGATTGGGGAAGGTCAGCTATGAGCACCCCCTCTCGCTCGGTCCGAAGACCGGCCTCTACTAACTGTGATATCTGATTTTGAAAACGTTATGTGTTCTTATTCCGGTTATTAGCCTAGTATTACTATGTTATGCGCACAGCAAACAAGTATAGACTAGATTGCCTAATTTGGAACAACATTGCATATCCGTTCGTTTTAGAAAATGTTTTGGGATTTGCTACTCGCAAGTGGGCTAAAAGACGGGTTTCAATGAGTTTTTCCAACTCAGGCAATCCAACCTTCACCCACAGGCATTCAGGCAGTTTAACACATAAGCATCTAGCTACATGGTAAGCATGCTGTCATGATAGCACTCACACGCATGCGGTATGCTAAAGCATGAAAATACTTACATCGTACTCCGTGCCAAAACAATAAACTAGTTAGCAAACATGCATGGTCCTAGTTCATGTTAAGTTTGACTAATGCAACACATACAGGATGCAATTAGGGTAGGCTCGGCTAACCTAAACATGGCATGTGAAATGCAATCAATTGATGCACGTATTCAATTTGGAATTGAAGTACAAATGTAGTTAGCATGATGCGCCGAGCCCGGTGCATGCAAGACGAATGTATGGATGCACGCATGCATAGCATAAGGTATGCTAATTTAAACATGCCCTAATCTACCATCATAAGCGGGTAAATAAAAGGGAAGAAAGAAGTGGGGATTGGAAGACATACACACACACGCACCCACACTTATTACAGATTCGCCCTCGCCCGGAGGGACCTAAAGAATAATACAGCCCGAATAAATAATACTAAATTAAATATTACAAAACTTCTAACTTAATTAACAAATTAAATATGAAATAAATAGAAAGAATGGGGGCCGCAGCCCTGCCTCGGGATGCGCAAATGATGCATGTTCGACTCGCCTTGCCCAGAAACTCGCTGCCATAGCACTGTTGCCCCTGTTAATCACTGCCTGCTCCTCTGAAGACTGCAAAAGTCTGGATACAGGTTCTCTGCGCACTGCATAACACCATCGGCTGGGAGGGATGGCCACCGGCCATGGGAAAGGGTCATCGGCCTATGATGAAGTTATCGGCTAAAAATCCCTGGCCGGTCGGCACTCTATGTAGCCGATCGGCCAAAACTTGCTGCAGAACCTGCAATTGACAGCAGCAGAGGGCAAGCAGTGTATGGCATGGAATTTCAAAGCAATGTATGCATGGACACACTCCCTATCATGCAATGGACTCAAGGGAGCATGGCCCTCGACCCTCGGGCCACCAATCACGCATTTCGATGCATGATGGCCAAAGAGTCAAGTATGCATTTCAATGTCAAATGCAATGCACACAAAACATACAAGGGACCCAACCTCAATCATGGTTGATCAAGAGGTGAGGCAATGCACAAAAATGCACATGCAACCTAAGCATGCAAGCTAACATACAAACATGCAATGCAACTACATGGCACGCACAATGCCAACAACATAACATGCACAACACATTGAAACATGGCATACACAATGCAAGATGGACTTACACCAATGTGAGTGGACCTCAACCACACTCACATCAGTGGCCATTAGATGAAAATGGGACCATCGAGATGCGTGCACGCATGCACGCAAACCGAGGACCGATCCTAAGGCATAAAATGCCACTCTACCCACGCATGGCAAGAGATGGAACAAGGTATGCAAACATGCAAATTTCAGCACTAAAACATGCTGCTAAACAGCCCCGAAACATGGCGATATGGCACCCGATGCATGAGATGAGACCCGAAACACAAAAGTAGGTACATGGAATGGCTTATAGCTATACAAAGCATGCATTATTTGATCATGAAGCATGAAGACAGAAGCAAGGCAGTCCCAAAACATGCATATTTCCAGTTTAAAGTGTGGCCAAAAAGTGCTAGCAAGATGGACTAAATTAGCATGCAATTTTGACTAGCTAACATGGTTTGCATGGCAAGTGTATGAAGCATGTGGAATCTCATCAAACCATCAAAAATCAGTGAATAAAATATGTGAAAATAGGCCCAAATAACCACTGATATGCAGCCAATGCATGCAAAAAAGATGAGCTCCTTTAGAGGGCCATGCAAGAGGTTATTAAGTACATGCATCATGGACATTAAGCATGGTGAAACCAACTCTGGAAATGGCTCAAGAGGGTCCAAAAACCCACTGAAAATTCCCTGGAATGAAGCTTAGAAGCATGAAACTATGAGGTTCTTTGGAAGGCCAAAAAGGGCACTAAACAAGACAAGGAGAGAGGGGTTCACCCCCCTCTGATTTGGGCTCTCAAAACAGCAAGCTAGCCACTGGAAATCCACTGGATTTCAGTGGCTAGAAGGCCAAACAAAGCACCAAACCAAGGCTTCGAGATATGGCTCAAAATAAGATGCAAACAAGCATACAAGGGGGTAGACGACCCCCAACAGAAATGAGACGTTAAACAAACATGCTTAGAAGCTCAAAACAAGACTTTTCTCAGTTAATACCAAAGCTTGAAAATGCTCACAAGTAGGGCTAAAATAGCATGCAAAAATGGCCCTAAAAGAGAGATTTGAAGACAAGAGGTAGTAGATGATTTCAAACAGCAAAAAGTTCTTAATCAAGCATGAAGATGAGCTCAAAATATGATACTTTTTAGTTCATGACAAAGTCCAGAAATGCTTGCAAGTATAGCTTATAAATGAAGCAAGAAAATGCAAGTTTAAGGGAAATTGGTGCTTACCCTTGAAGAGCAGCAAACCAGCAGCTTGTGGTCCAAATTTCTGAGCTTCTAACTTCTGCAAATGGCCTCCAAAGTGCTGGAATGGAGGATGGAGGTGTTGTGCTATGGGTTGTAGAGCAAATGGTGCAAGGGCAAGGGTGTTTTGAAGGTTGGATGAGAGAGATGGAGGGTTGTATGTATATATATCAGATATATATGTCTACTCTCTGGTTTTTTTGCTCAAAATCTCCAACCCCCAACAATGGAGGAGGAGAGCTCCTTATATAGGCAAAGGAAAAGGCTTGAAGCTTATAAGACAAGCTAAAGAGAAAGGGTCAAGGGGGGCAAGAGGGCCAAGGCTTCTCAAGGAAGCTAGGACAGCTGGTAAGCTTCTTGAGGAAGCCAAGACAAGGGGTCAAGGCTTCCTCAAGAAGCCTTGAGCGAAGGGTGAAAAAGAGGGGTCAAAGGCTCAAAATAGGCACATATATGCATGGGGAGCTGGGTCTGTGCATCCCAGCTGGCACAGCTAGCATGCACCATGCCTAGAAGGTGCAAAAAGGTCAAACCGGCCAGAAAAGGAGGTCGTCGGCCAAAATAAATGGCCGGTCGGCTAAATAGATTGCCGATAGGTGCTGCCAAGGTCAAAAAGTGGCTGGTGGGTGTCCAAATTGAAGCCCCGGAAGTTATCTTTCCAATGCCGCAAACCTTGCATTAAAATTCCTCCTGTGCAAAAAGTTATGCCCTTTTTGGTGAAGCCGCGCAGATTCGATCCAACCGGGATGATGCCCAACTTCAACCAATCATATCTCCTCCACCCGAACTTGGTTTTGAGAGATTCTTGAGTGCAAAATGAAGCCCAGGAAGTAAGCTTTCCAACGGTGGTGGCCTCATAGATAAAATCCAAGTATGCAGTTGAATAGGCCCGATTCAGCGAGAGCTGCTCGACTCCCTTCTACCCGGATCCTTGGCGAACTTCTTCTCCAACTTGTTTTCTCCCCTCTTCTCCTCTTCTCTTCAACTTCAAACCCCTAAGCAAGGTGTTTTGAAAGATTTTTCAAAGATTTCATCTCTCTTTCATTAATCTCCACTTTGTCCTTGCTCGGTTTATCGAAAAGCGCATTATTTGACAAAATGTGAGCCTCGGAACATTGTAGCAACTTTATTTCAAAAATGTTTTGAAAGAGAGGGTTTTAAGGTCTAAAAACCATTCAAAATAGTCTTGGTCCAAAATGGGGTGTGAAGTTGAGATTTGTCTCTCTCCTTGCCGAAGAAACTGAACTTTTGCCTTACACACCTTTTAACACCAAGTAAACCATCAGTCGCGCCCAAGTCTTAAGGGCGGTCAAAAATGGGGTGTCTACAGAAGGTTTAATCCACCCCCAAGTTATTGTGGTCCAAATCTAGTGAGAGAAAAATTGAAGACCCAACCTTGGATTCTATAGAAAGTTCTAGCATAGGCACACGTGCATACATGTCAAGCACCAACTTTAAGCTAAGTTTTGAGAGGCAAAGAATAAATAAATAAATGGACAGACCCACGTATGAATTTAGCCGAATAACTTTATTGAATTGCCGAAAAGATGTTGGCACCAAGAAAGATGTGAAACCCATTTTTAGAGAGAGAAAATAGCTACTAATTTCATCTTGTTTTGACAACCTTTCTAAGCAATATTAATATTCAACAATGCTTTGATCAAATCTGTGAGCATAAATAGATACATACATAGATGTGTATATATATACATATACCTGAACTTTAGCAAAAGAAACATAATCAGAATGAAAGAAGCCAAAAACTCAGCTATGGGCCGTATTACTTGGGATTGATTTTGCTTTTGTAGAAAGTGCACTAACCTCAAAGCATCCCATATATGTTTACTTACAGCAGTATATTTGTTGTGTTCTTCGTTGATCTCATTCAGTCGTTCCCACAGACGGCGCCAATTGTGAGACCATGAAATATCCTCTCACATGGATGTTGTAGAGATCCAACGAAGAGAAGAGCTTCACCCCTGTAGATCTGCAATGAGGAACATAGTCGGTGCCACCCAACCGGGGTTGCCGGCCTGGAGTACTCCGATGATGAAGTTAGTCCTTGAATCAAGAAATAGTATATATGTATATCAGAAGGGGTGTGTGTGTGTGGTAGAGGGAGAACAGACATACCTTTAACTTGGGATGCCCCCCCTCCCCCCTTTTATATAGATGGGGGGTGTGATCTTTATTTGGGCTAGACATTTGTAAGCTTTGTTTAGGTTAGGCCCAATAAGCTAGTACCTATAAAATTCTGGCTCCCACAAACTAGATCAACGTCAAAACTGATAATGTTCTCAATTTCAAAATAGAAAATGATTTCAGTATATAATTATCAAAACTAAGAAATTTCTCAAATTTTTTTTTCTAAGTATGAATTAAGAATATTATCAATTTTAAAAAATTCTCAATTTTTTTCATGATTAAAATTGAGAATATTATAAACTGAAAATGCTCTCAAGTTCAAGACTGAGAATGATTTCAATTTATAATTATCAAAATTAAGAAATTTCTTAATTTTTTTTCTCAGTTTTGAGAATATTATCAGTTTTGAGAAATTTCTCAATTTTTTTCATGATTAAAATTGAGAATATTATCAATCTTCTCTCTCTCTCTTACATTTACCTTCTCCTCCTCCATCTACACTTTCCAGATCTAGAAATCTCCTAATCTAGTTCTAGATCTGGTATTTCAGACGACAAGTTTGAAATGCCTTGTCTCCAACGAGAACGGTTTTCAAAACAACATCATCGAGTTGCCACAATCACACCATCAGCAAAACACTTTTGGTCATTCTGTTAATAGTATCATCATCGACGATGACGACCATCATCAAGCAGACAAAGAAGGAGATGATGATGATCAAGTAGTAGAATGTCCTGTCAGAAATAATGTTGTTGTAAAAACTCCAAGTCTAAGGCAGCAGTGTACTCGAGAACGGCAACGACGTTTCCGTCTTTGCAAGAGACGAATGATGTGAGCTATGGTGATTGAAAACTTTCTCTGCTATGGAGTTTTGAGAGAGAGAGAGAGAGAGTGAGTGAGAGAGTCTGTTTGGTTATTGTCATTGGGGAGTGGGTGTAAAAGTAAGAGAGAGAGAATGAAGATAGCAATTGTTGGCAGCAATGGAGGAGGTCTTGGAAGGGTAAATTGGTCTATTAAAAATTAATGAGACTTGAAGGAACAAATAATTTTTTTTAGGACTTAATGGATTATAGGTTCATCAAATGGGACTTGTATGTAAATGCCCCATTTAAGAATAATATTTTAAAAATATCTAACATTACTCTGGGGCCAAAAATACTTTATATTTTTTCTTTTTTTTTTTTTTTTTTTTTTCTAGTGAACACTTTCTAGTTGCTAGAAACAAAAAAAATAAGAAAAATACCATAATACTACCGAACTACCCCTGACCCATATATATTCGGGTCAGAAATTACAATAAAAACAGACCCAAAAAATTAGGACTGGGCTGCTACCTGTGAAGCCCCATAACAAGAAAGGCCCAACAACACTCTACAAGTTAACCGGGCCTTACATAGGCCTCAAGGCCTTCAGCTTTTTGAAGTCTCAAAAAAGTCTTTTGAACTCGAGTGTTTTTCGAGTGATATGCTTGTGTTGACGGATAATAAAATATATATATATATATATATATAAGTATGTCATTTAAAAAATTAAGACAAAATGGCTCATATGTTATCTTGTTATTGAAATGACACACCATGTTTTACATACGATTTTTTTTTTCTTCTAAATTCAAGAACCATCTTAACTCAAGTTAAATATAAATCTCAATCTTAAAAATCGTTCATCAAAATTTCTTCACCTTCTTCTATATGGATCATGCATTAATTATGTTAGGGGCATCTAAAATGATGATATGACAATGAAAAAAAAAAAACATTTATGGGATTTTTTCATCGCTTTTTCTTAAGTAAGAAAATTAGGTAAGAAAGTGCTATGTTGCAGTAAATGTAGTTACATAAGTTCTGGGTTTGAAGCAAAGGATTTAAATCAAGAAAGTTATGAATTGTACTTTCATTTCACTAGAAAAAAAATAAAAGGGAAAGTGATGATAGGGATGCATTACAATATGACAACCTAAATGTTTAATTAAATATTCCGTAAGAGTAAAATAAAATATTGAATAGTGACCTTGTTCAATTCTTGATAATCGATACACAATCTCATGGTACCATCCTTCTTTTTTACAAACAGTATTGGAGCTCCTCAGGGTAAGGTACTTGATCGAATAAAGCCTTTGTCCAGTAGTTTCTGGAGTTGGGTCTTCAGTTCTTTCAATTCCGTCATTGATATGCGGTAAGGGGCTTTTGATAGTAGTTGTGTACCAGGTTGAATTTCAATGGTGAATTCAATTTCTCAGTCAACCGGGGTACCAAATAAGTCTTCAAGACAGACATTCGAAAATTCTCGAACCACGAGGAATGCATCAAGTGTGGGGGCCTCTTAACAGCTACCAAGCAAGCATTGGAATGGCACCGTACAAAGCATTGTATGGAAGGAAATGTCGATCATCTCTGTGTTGAACGGAAGTCGGAGGTAGGAAATTGTTAGGCCTGGAGATCGTGCAAATAACAAGTGATAAAATTCAACTCATCCAATAGCAAATTCGTACTGCTCAGAGCTGCCAAAAAAGCTAATAACATAATAAAAGCAGATGGATGAATTTCCTTTTTATTTAAATAGTAGGGTAGTTAATGAAGTTAATTATTTATTTAATTATTTTCTTACTTTCATATCACTTCCGTTTACGCCACTTAATTTGGTAACATGAGAATTAGTTAATAAGTTGCGATTTTAGCCTTAAGTATCCGGGAGTTGGGTCGTGACATACAATGATATGGACTTCATCAATAAAGAATTTTTTTTAATTTTTTTTTTATTTTTTTTAGACTTTAGGACAGATGTTATTTTTCATGGTGAAAATAGTTTTGTTTGAAACAAAAAATAAGATTGTATACAACTCATCCTCATTGAACATTCTATATCTTGATTGGCAATATAATGAAAAAGAAAATAGAAAGCAATTAATTTATAGTCATCAAATAAAATTACAATATTGTGGCCACCTTGCATAAACAAGTTGAATTCCAAAAGTTACACACAAAAAATGCTCCACTCTTCTACAAGGTTGAACAGCCGAAAATAATTCAAGGGTTAAACCCAAAAGTGATGAAAACAGGAATTTAGCTTAAATTGAAATGAGAAAAAATAAAACAAAATAAAATAAAATCAAGAAAATGTTTTGCTCATGCAGTGGAACTCAGAAGTGATAGAGTTGAGATCAACATTTGGGGAGATCTGCTGGTGGAGGAGGCAGCTTTTGATTAGGAAGCTTTCCATCTAGGACCAGCCACGCCATCTTCAATCCCCAGCTCGTGTGGACTTCTAGGTGACAATGCATAAACCATACCCCTATAAACCACCACAAATTTGTCCTTGTCTATCATTTTTGTCATTTTGAGCAATTGCTAAACAAATTAGTAAACACAACAAAAAAATTCAACTTTAAGTAAATTATAAACTTTTTCCTCTAACTTTTACATATATTTTACTTTTGATATCTTATTTTTTTAATTGTAATAACTAAGTTCTCAGATTTTAATTCATATTTTTAATGTCATTTACAGTTAAATTTTTTGATAGAAAGTAGTCATGTAAAGTTCACTTGAGCACGGTTTAGAGCAATAGAGAAATGATAGAATGGCATAAAGATGACATTGAAAAATGGGTTAAAGTTTAAACACTAAATTATTGTAATTAAAATATGAATGATCTATCACTCATATTTTACCTATCATTCATAATTCAACTTTCATTTAAATTTTAAATGATAGAATAACAGAAAGATGGCATTAAAAAATGAGTTAAAGTTTGAACACTTAATTATTGTAATTAAAATATGAATGATCAATCCACATAAAAATTAGGGTAAAAAAAATATAATTAATTTGTGAAAAATTGATGCAACATGTAAATTCTACAAACCTAAATTTATATAAACTTTTACAAAATTTGTGTGTTTAGTACTCAAATCATTAAATTATGTTTTCAGATTCATAATAATTCATAGTGTATTAAAACAAACAAAAAACAAAAGCAAAACAAAACAAAAAAAGAAGAGAGATTTTGAGATGGTGAATAGAGAATAGAGAATCCTTGCTCCTAGTGTATTAGCATTGCATTGGAATGCATAAATAAAACTAATCAGTGTGTTTGGTTTGAGTTTTCTGGATTAAGTTTTTTGGTTTTCGTATTCTTTTGTTTTTAGTGAATATTTTTAAAATTTTAAACATTTTTTTTACTTTTTTAGATACACCTTAGTTAAATGTATCTAAAAAGTAAAAAATTTATGAAAAAATATTTTAAAAAATTAATAAATACAAAAAAATATAAAAAATGTACTGAATTCTTATATTTTTTTTATATTTTTGGTATTTAATGAATTTTTAAAAGATTTTTTTTACATTTTTTTTACTTTTAAAGTGTATTTATGTTAGGTGTGTCTAAAAAGTAAAAAAAATTGCTTAAAATATTAAAAAAATTTAGTAAAAACAAAAAAATACGAAAAATAAGAATGTAAAATTTTCTGAAAAGTATTTTCTGAAAAGAGAAAACAAGCAATATTATTTATACATGCCGTTAATATAGTGATGAGATATCACGTCATAAATAAAATATAATAAAAAAATTGTGATTATTATCTATTGTAATTCTCTATACCTGGATTGTCCGCCAAAAATCGAATGGCAACCCACCCTCCAGCGGGCACACCCACCGTATTCCTTTCCATAGGGTCGATAAGATTGAACATTTTAGGATCCTTATTCGAATCAAAGTTCCCAAAACCTTGTCCAACGACATAGAAATTAAACCCATGAAGATGAAGAGGGTGACTCTCAGCTCCAAGAATGCTTGTATCCTGCATAACCAACTCCACACTAGTATTAAAAGGCAGCACCAAAACCTCAGTCCCATTACCCACCATAGTATTGTTCGGAGAAGTCCCTGTATAGTTAAACCAATGTGTCGGATTGATCGGAAAGTAAGGACTATAAACCCCATTCGATTGCCCGAAAAAGTGAGATTGTAAGAGAGCCTTGGTTGGCATTACAAAAGAGATGTTATTCACTGAAGCTGCAAATTTAGTTCCATTTGGACCTTGACATGTCTGGTTTTGGTCACATGGGTTCGATCCCAAACCAACTGTGAAAAAGAAGCGATTATCGACATTTTGAGGGACATTAGCGGGGTATTGGGAACTCGCTAAGCTACGAAGCCTGCTTGTGAAGTTTGCGGCGAAAGATGTGTCATTGAGAGGAGGGAGAGTTGGTTTGAAGAGTGGAAGCATTTTTTGGGAGATGGCTGGGGATTCGTAGTATTCGAGGATAGCGGCGACAGTGGTGTTGTCGAAGGTGCCGCTGCCGGTGGCGTAGGGACGGGCGGCCATGAGGAATGTGGCGTTGGGGAAGTAGGGTTTGGTTTTGAGAAGGACGTTTGTGGTCTGGCCTGGAGTTATGAGAAGTGTTTGCGTTTCGAATGGTTTTATGTAGACCGCGTCAGCTTCGACCACGGTGAGTGTGTGGTTGGCGATGCTGAAGAAGAGCTCATCGTTGAGTGCAGCGTTGATGAATCGGAGGAGGTATGTCTTCCCTGGCTTTACATTCAGCTTGAATGTGTCTGCCAAGCAAGAGACCATTACAAAGTGTAATAAATATGTACTGAAAAATGGTATTATCATGTAACAATTAGTGCACTAATTAATTAGTGTATCAATTGATAATGTGACATAATTTAAAATGTTTTTGATATTTGTAATTTGTATAATGAGTGGGATCAATAATAATGTCATAACTAGTATTGATACACTAATTAGTGCATTAATTAGTACATGTAACACCACTCTTATCATAAAAATTGATTCCAAAATTTGATCACCACTCATTATTCGTGAGGTCCACAATTGTGGAACTCGCGGTTTATGAGTGGTTGGTAACCAATTCTAAAATCAATTTTGATAATGGCAGTAGAGCTCTATATGTATATCAATGAATCTTAATTTATAAACTCACAGTGTTACATTCAGTCTATTCGAGAGAAATCATGTATATTTATATATATACAGTGAAGTTGTAATCAATATGACATCGAGATTAAGTTTTTATATGGTGATACATCATGAATAAATTTAGAATGCACATTAAATTTTCTAAGTACTTTTCTATGTATGAATTTTGTAAATGTACATTGTTTTATACCTTTCTTGGAGCAGTTATATAATGGCCCTGGAAGTCCATTGATGGTATAAGCATCAGAGACATTTGGGCCACCACCTGTTTTCAAAGCCTGGCTAATCACAGCCTCAGGATCAGCATTGAACCACTCTCCTGCAAATCAAGTATTACAGTTTTGTGTTCAAAAGTTTATACAATCATGGTGGGACAGACAATGGATTTCAATTGCATTAAACTTTTGCTTAGTGAATTACCAAGGATGATGGGAACCTCCTTGTAGGGTTTGGCAAATGGGTAAGGGACATTATGTTTGGGACGGATGATTATAGGACCATAGACAGTGACTCTTAACCATGAGATATGGGCATGCCAAAAGAGAGTTCCCCTTTGCCCAACAATGGTGTAGTTGTACACATAGCTCTGGCCAGTTTGTATGGGGCATTGAGTTATGTATGCTGGTCCATCAGCCCAACCGGATTGAAGCTGTCGAATGCCATGCCTGTTTCAAAACAAACACGTTAGCACTCCAGAATACAAGTAGTCTAAGAACACACAGAAATCGAACTCAAAACTCGACAAAGATATCGCCAAGGTAATAACAGGCCATAATACCAGTGAATGGAGATATTGTTTTGAACATGGTTAACGACTTTGATAAGAAGTGTGTCCCCCTCCCTAGCCACAATGCGCGGTCCCGGAAACTGCCCATTTACTGTCACTATGCTCTTGGTGTGGCACAATCTTGTCACATTTTGCAACATTATCTAGAAAAACATACCAAAACATCAATGAATAATCCATATACTATAATAACACGACCAATAAGTACATAAAACATAAATTTTTTCAGAAAAGTGCAGAGAATGCAATGCTGGCAGTACTGAATTATGTTATGTGAAAAATTTCACACATACATCAAATTTGTAATGCCTTGTTACACTTCCGTCCTTGGCTATGACAAGGCCAAGGAAGAGGCAAAATGTCGCCATTGCGAAGAGAACTCTCAAGAATGGTGTTGATTGAAGAAGAGTAGCACCCATTTTTGCACTTGTTTGAGAAGGTCAGAGAGTCTAAATGGGTGAACTCTCAACGTTCTCGTTTGGTACTACTTCCCAAAGCTCATGGGGTTGTCTATATATATAGATGTTTTAAAAGGGTGTTTGGTTGATTAGGTAACTAGACATGGATAGATATTAATTTGAATTGAACAAGGCACAACATAGCTTCAAAAGCTATCTAGGTTGGACCGACTGTTGTTGGAAAATAACTTTAGAGTGTTGTCAAAGAAAATCTTTTTTTTTTTTTACTATTTTCTTTTTATGTAAATTCTTTTACTTTCTAAAAAATGCTATTAATATGATTTAATTTGCAAAGACAACCGGAAATGATTTTGACACTCGTAAGTATTTTTTGATTTTTTTTTTCTTGCAATATTTGATGATACAACACTTAGCATGCTTAATTTGGGTGTATTATGTGACCCTTTCATCTAATCTTACCAAAATCACCCAACACTACAATCATCTGTTGAACCAAAAATGTAAATATTTTGTTTAATTATGCTGTTTTAGGGCATATGTGTGCGCATTATGGTCAAACAAGCTTTTATTTTTAAATTTTTTAAATGCATATCTAGCCAGCCTTGGTCTAGAAACATGCAAGGATGGAAGCACTATAAGAAATTAAGACAAAAATTTAGGGATAAAATTATTTTTTAGGGATAATATTTTTGTTGCTAACAGTATTATTATTATTTTATTTTAAGCGACAAAATTAGATATTTATTAATGAATCTCAAAAAATAAACCTTTTTGGGACTAACTTCTTTTGTCTCTAAAAGTGCACTTATTAACGATATTTTCAAAATTTTGTCTCTAAAAGCTCATCTTTTGACTTTTCGGAACTATTTTTTAGCAATTGTTCTTGTGACAACTGAAATTAGCCTCTAGATATTTTTTGTAACAAAATTTATACTTTTAGAGACAAAAATAACTTGATCCCTAAATCTCTTATATGTTACAGTGAAAGTTTGCATTAAAAATAAGGAAAATTGATACATCCACAAAATTAAGTTTTATTGGGTTCATTTGGCAATAACATAAATTAGTTGTTTATTAGCTTATTAACTTATTTGGATCACGTCATCTCTCCACTTTTGTACACGTCTTTCCGTAATAAGTAAAAAAGACTACTTATTAGGGTGGTTTTAGGTAAAAGGGCAAGAATCTTTTCGAATACTTCCAAATACTTCTACCTCTTTGTTCTAAATCACTCACAATTATTCAATCATGTTAAAATTTCAAAATGTAAGAATCTTGAGATATCATCTAACGACTGTGAATATTTTGGAGACTGGGAGATTTATGATAAATAATTTAGCACCTTGGGAGAGGGATTTTTACTTTTTTCTCAAAATCTCTATCCCTATGTAAAAATTCAGTATAATAGCATCAATGATGTATAATATCATCATTCAATAATAAATCTGCAAACGAAATAATGAACCTGTACGAGCACGAAATAATCTTTTCGTATAATCCTATTGATTAAGTTTGTACTCCTTCAAACGTCGTCACTTTGTCACCTGAAAATACAAACGTGAGCTAGCCGGCGAGTGTGCCGGAAACCCTCCGATGTCTAAGTCAGCAACTAGTCAATAGACAATAAGCTCTATGTATTCTAGAGTAAGAATTGGGATACCTGTACATAGATCCTACTATGAGCTTTTATAGATTCGTGTGGCATAATCCTAGTAGGACTCTTATTCTCCAATGTAGAGTCCTCCTAGGAATCAGAAAGGTAACGCTCATCTTTCTACACCTCCCTCACTGCCTAACCAAGTGAGATAGTTTTACCATGGTAATATGAGAAAATAACCGAGCTAACACTACCGTGCTTAACGGTAGATTTCACCGAACTTTACCTAGTTAGGTTCCACTTTGCTCTTACAGCTCGGCTCTCTGTACCTCAGTTCAGTGCATTAAGACCAGCCTACTAGCAAATAGCTTTGACCAAACTGACAAGATAAATGACCGGGCTAACTAAGCCATCACCACGGCCCATAGCTCGGTTCATTTCCTATTGAGTCACAGCTCGGCCCATGTTAAAACATAAATTACCCTCTCAATTGCCCCTTAATTCCATCTGCAACGCATGATTTGAGATTATTCTTCTCCAGCCGAGCTAAAACATCCAAGCCAACCGAACTAAAACAAGTGACTCCACCAGGATTAAAATATTTAACCCTATCGAGATGGATAAGCTCGGTCTTCTGATCTGTACCTACCACAACCCGTCGCTTTACGTACCTGAAACCACGTCATGTCTGTGACACGTGGCACTTTTTATTGCCTCTTCAAACTGCGACAGTCGTCCCACGTTTATCAAAAAATGTTTGAAAAGTCCTTCCGTTTCTATACCTATTCAAAAACCTATTTTTCTGAATCTTAACCCCACTGTTCATCTTCTTCCATCTTTGTGCTTCTGAGACCTACTCCCTTCGTGTTCGAAAACATTTGCTTTATTGCTGGTGGGTTATTGTCTTCAAGCCTTCTCACCTGTAAGTTACTATAAAACCTTTTTTCCTCATGCTCTTTTGTATTCATTCTTGTATATGCATCTTTTTAGTATTTAATCTCCATATTCGTGTGTTTTGAAAATATTTGAACAAACACTCATGAACTTGAAAGGAATACTGCCAATCATAAAGGCACACCAACTAGTTTTCAAAAAAAAAAATATGTTTCGATCCAAAATCTCTCTGAGACCGAGCTAGGCACTTATTTTTGTAAATCCAAAATCGCCCTGAGACCGAACTAGGTACTTGCTTGTGACTTCAAGGTCTATTCCAGACCAAGTCATGAACCTCAGGTAGGTCCTGTCTTACGACCGAACTAAGAACTAACCGTAACCCAGATGTAGCCGGGCTAGGGATTTTTTTACTTTGCCTTTTTTCTTACCCCGGTCCAATTATCTGGGCATAACACTTTATTGGCACTTTGCAGACTCAACTAGGTTGGCCAGGCACACCTTTGGACCTTGCCCCTAGACAGCTTTGCTGAACCGAGCCAACCAAAGCGTCAGATACGCCGAGCTAGGCTACTGTGAACAATTTTGTCATTATAAGTTATCATGGGTAAATACCGATTTCTTGTGGACTTCCCTGGGGCCATAGCTGAATTCCGGAGGGACTACCACATTCCGGACGATGTTCACCTCTCTCTAGCCGAACTAGAAACAACACCTTGGGGCAAACCGGGCTTTGTCCCGTTTACCGTGATATCCATTGTAGAAGCTGGCCTTCATTTTCCCGTTCAACCTCTCATTTGTGAATTTCCTAGGCAGATAAGACTCTGCCCCACCCAACTCTCCACAAATACATATAGGATAATAAATGGCATCGCCGAGCTAAGCCGCCGGATTGGCCGAGCTATTCCATCAATTTTCGCTCAGCCAAAATGATGACGGTTGGGTGTATTATTTAAGAGTAAGAAGAGGCCGAGAGAAAATAATTAAAAATACATCGGACAAAGATGTGAATGACGACGACTTTTTCTGGGTTTCTGGCAATTTTGAAGACCAGGAAACCCAGATACCGGGCTATAATATTAACTGGAATAAAGGGACAGCCGGTATGAATACCTCGGCTTAGTTGTTTTTTTTTTTTTTGCTGTTGTTTATAACTTTTCTCCGTGCTAACCGTTGCCTTTTCTTTTTCTGCAGACTTGAACCAACTAAAATCACAATACCAATACGCCAATCAAGACGCTCTTCGTGTTATACTTCGGTACTGTCACCGAGGTTGGGCTAAGCTACTTAACTTTTAACCGACCTATCGATACAGTGGAAGGAGGAAGGTCAGGATAACTGACTTTCTTCTGGAACCATCTCCAGAGTCGGACCCAAACTTGCTACAAATCAACCTCATTCCCCTTACTGAGGAACAAGACATGGCCAAGCGCCGAGCTATTCGAGCCCTGATCACCGAGCAAACAAATACTCCAATTGTCGAGGTTCAGACCGAGGTGCCACAGGCCGGTCAGACACAAGAGGTACTGGTAGCCCTCCCTACTGCTAGATCTTCGTCATCTCAACCAAGCAAACGGTCGTGCTCACAAAGCCTGAGGGATGAGGATGAACCATCCCAAACCGAGCTCCAAGAAACATCACTTCCCCAAGGTCGCAACCGACCTAGCTCCTCAAATCCTCCCACCCCGCCGATGTGGGCACCAATAGCCACATTCCAAGGTCGCGCTATCACGGCCTCAGACTCCGTCAGCGCCAAGAAGGACCATCTGCTGGCCTTCAGCCTAGCAAAAAGTGTCTGCCTTCCTGTCGATATGGAGCGGCATGAGGGCTTGACCAAGCTGAAGACCATTCGCTCGGCATCCAAATCGATGATTCTGGTAAGCCCCAGAAATCCACTCAAACTTGAACGAACATTTGTTACAGTCCTAGTGCATTGGTTGTCTTCTAACCGCTCTGAACTATGCAGGCCCTGCAGAAGAGCCAAGTGGTTCATAAACGAGTGCTTGAGCTATAGAAGATGGCGCAGTCAGCTGTCACCAAGGTAGAATCAAAGGCAGCTGAGCTAAAAGATACTCAGGCCAAGCTAGCCGAACTAGAGGCCGAGAACTCGAGGCTCGCCGGACTAGTCAGCACGGTCGAGGCTGACAAGCAGAAGGCCTTGGCCGAGAAAAAAGACCGCTATTTACGTGAGTTGGCCAAGCTGGAGAGGAAGAAGAACGCCGAGCTGGAAGATATGAAGAAAAAAATACAGGACGCAGAGGACCGAGGCTTCAAAGAAGGCGAGGAGACGTACGTTCAACAATGCGAAGCCGCTAAGGATATTTTCTTCAAGTGTGGTTGGAAAGTAGCTGCTGAAAAGCTCGGTTGTGGACACGACTCCGAAGTCTTTCTAAATCCCCCTCCCCACTTCATACCGGGCTACATGGCGAACTTCGCTAACGCGGTCCAACAAAAGTTCCTTCAGGAGGGGGAGGAGGATGAGGTCCTTACTCCTGAGAATGTTTTCAATACTCAGCTCGGCCGCCAATCTGCTTCTCCTACTCCAGTGGACTCCAGCCCACCTTTGCCGAAGGCAACTAACAAGGTACCTATGACTGAGCTTAACCAGGGGGCTCAACTCGTAGCCGAGCTACCTTTGGGTGAGGTCCGAGTGGATTTGGACGCTAACTTGGACGATCTTTTCAATTGATTTGTTCTTTTTCCTCTTTTCTGTTATCAACGAAATTTGTAATCGGGCTAAAGCCCCTCCCTTTGTATTGAACATTTTGAGATGGAATGAAATCTACTTTTGCCTGTAACTGTTTGTTCGGTTATTTACAATACTTTTGCACCATGCCAAGCCGGACTAATTTAGCAAGGCTTTACCTAATCCTGCCAACTTTCTTCAGCCTAGATCCTTATCTCGACTGAAGAAGAGAAATAAATGTTGGTCAATCCTGCCAACTTTTTTCAGCCTAGATCCTTATCTCAGCTGAAGAAGAAAAAATAAATGTTGGTCATACCTGCTAACCTTCTTCAGCCTAGATCCTTATCTCGGCTGAAGAGAGCTAAATGTTGGTCATACCCGCCAACTTTCTTCAGCCTAGATCCTTATCTTGGCTGAAGAGAGCTAAATGTTAGTCATACTTGCCAACCTTCTTCAGCCCTCGGCTGAAGAAAACTAAATGTTTGGCCATTCCTGCCAAACTTCTTCAGCCTAGATACTTATCTCGGCTGAAGAGAGCTAAATGTTGGACATACCTGCCAACCTTCTTCAGCTTAGATCCTTATCTCGGCTGAAGAGAGCTAAATGTTTGGCCATTCCTGCCAAACTTCTTCAGCCTAGATCCTTATCTCAGCTGAAGAGAGCTAATGTTGGTTATTCCTGCCAACCTTCTTTAGCCTAGATCTTTATCTCGGCTGAAGAGAGCTAAATGTTTGGCCATTCCTGCCAAACTTCTTCAGCCTAGATCCTTATCTCAACTGAAGATATCTAAATGTTGGTTATTCCTGCTAACCTTCTTCAGCCTAGATCCTTATCTTGGCTGAAGAGAGCTAAATGTTTGGCCATTCCTGCCAAACTTCTTGATTGCTCCTTGCTGGCAATGACTGAGGACAACTTTTACAATAGAAAGAATTATGCTGAAAAAACTACTTGTTTCATTTGAAAAAGGAAAAATTACGAGTATTTTAAAAAAAAGCTAAAAATAAAATAGTTTGAGATTGGCAGTGTTCCACGGCCTAGGAATAGCCTTGCTGTCTTCATCTTCCAAGTGATATGCCCATTTTCCTGCTAAACCAACCACTTTGTATGGTCTTTCTCAGTTAGGTCCTAACTTGCCATCTCCAGGTATCAAAGTGTTGCCCATTACTTTGCGCAGTACCCAATCTCCAATCTTGAATTGCCTTGGATGCACTGTTTTGTTATATTTTCTGGATAGCTCTTGCTGCTATGAGGCAATATGAACTAGTGCTCTTTCCCTTCTCTCTTCTGCAAGGTCGAGTTCCAAGGTTATGGCTTCTTTATTCAAGTTTGGGTCAAAATTTTCACTTCTAATAGTGGAGAAGCCTACTTCCAGAGGGATTACTGCCTCCATGCCGTAGGCCAAGGAAAAAGGCATTTCTCTAATTGACCGCCGAGGTGTGGTACGGTAAGCCCATAAAACATGAGGAAGCTCCTTAGCCCACTTGCCTTTTGCTTTCTCTAACCTTTTCTTCAAACCATCTCAGACGACTTTGTTTGATGCTTCTGCTTGGCCATTCGCTTGAGGGTATATTGGTGTAGAGTTGTAAAATTATATCTTGTATTCCTCGAAAAAGCCCCTAAAAATTTTTCCATCGAACTGAGTGTCATTGTTAGATATTAGAGCCTTGGGTATGCTGAATCGAGTTATGATATTCTGCCAAATAAACTTCTAGACATCTTTCTCCTTTATTGACGCGAGTGTTTCTGCCTCCACCCACTTTGTGAAGTAGTCTGTTGCTGTGAGAAAAAACTTCATGTTACCGGGTGCAGTTGGAAGTGGTCCTACTATGTCCAGCCCTCACATTACGAAGGGCTATGGGCTAGTTAATGGTAGAAGCTCTCTGGCTGGTTGAAGTATTTAGTGTGTGGACTTCTGACATTTCTCGCACTTCTTAACATATTTCTATGAATCTGCTTGCATGTATGGCCACCAATATCCTTGTGAAATTGCTCTGTAAGCCAATGATCTTCTCCCTTGGTGGCTTCTGCATACGCCTTCATGTATCTTGAACAGAAATGCCTCGACCTTGCTGGGATAGACACATTTCAGGTAAGGTCCTGTGAAGGATTTTTTGTACAATGCCAGTGATGGAAAGAGCCAGAATCGCTGTGATTTTGCTTTAATTTTGTTGGCCTCTTTCTTTTCTTCAGGCAAGATGCCATCTTTTAAAAACACTATGATGGGGTCCAACCATAAAGGGCCTAATTCGACACAACATACCTCAGCTACTTCGGGTTCTTCAATGCTTGGTCGGGGTAGAAAGTCGATCAGTAATGGGTGTGGAATAGATGTTTCTGCCATTGAAGCAAAACATGCCAGCTCGTTCGCTCTACTGTTTTCTTCTCAGCCGATTTGCTCTATCCGAACTACTTCGAACTTCATGATCTCTTTTCTGACTAACTCTTGGTACTTAGCCATCCTCTTATCTTTTGCCTCGTAGTTGCCTGAAATCTAGTTTAGTACCAGCTGGGAGTCACTGTAGACCATTAGCTCGATGGCCTTCATGAAAAGTGCTGATTTTAGGCCTGCTAACAGTGCTTCATACTCTGCCTCATTGTTAGATACTGGGAAGCCAAGATTAACTGCTTGTTCAATTGTTAGGCCATCTGGTGAAATGAGGACTACGCCAAGTCCTACACCGTACCTATTGGATGCTCCATCCCCGAAGAGTTTCCACATCTCTCCGACAAATAACTTCCAGCAAGTAGAGGGATCGGATGATGTTTTGGGATCATGAGTGTCGCTAATGTTTTCTTCCAAGTTCATGCCTGCTGTTGGGGTTTAGTCTTCACTGCCTAACTGCCTCAAGTCTTTACTTTTTGATGAGTCCTCACTGGGAATAGCATGATTTGCTCCTTCCTTCCAGTCCTCAATCCTGTGTGGCTTGCAATGTGGCTGAGCATCCTGTATTAGGGGTTGCGCAGTTCCCGCGGCACTTTCCCTTCTTACTTCGGTTGCGTTGGTTAAATCAACTGGTCAGATGTGATGACTTCCTGGTGTGAACTCAGCCACAAAGTCTGCTAAAGCCTGGGCTTTTATTGTTGTTCTGGGTTGAAACTTGATATCGAACTGCCCCAACTCCACCGCCCATTTCAAGATTCGTCCAGAAAAATCCGCCCTCTCAAACAAGGCCTTTAATGGAAAAGTCGTTAAGACGATCACGGTGTGGGCATGGAAATAATGTGACAACTTTTTTGAGGCCATCATCAAGGCCAATTCCAGTTTTTCCAATGATCGGTACCTTGTTTCAGCGCCCAGCAAGGTTTTACTAACATAAAAGATAGGCAGGTATTGGATTCCTTCCGCTCTGACCAACACTACACTGACTGCATGCTGTGAAACTGCTAAGTACAAAAAGAGCTTTTTTCCTAGCATTGGGGTTACTAACAACGGAGGAAAGGTCATGTAGTCTTTCAAGCTATCTAGGGCACAGTCGCATTCCTCATCCCACTCAAATTTGGCCTTCAATGCTTGGAAGAATGGTCGACATCTGTCTGATGACCGACTTATGAACCGGTTGAGTGCGGCTGCTAGGCCAGTGAGATGCTGTACCTCTTTGACTGTGTTGGGCCTCTCGAGATCTTGGATTGCTTTGATATGAGAGGGATCAGCTTCTATACCTCGGTTGGTTACCAGAAAGCCTAGGAATTTACATGATCCTACGCCGAATGCACACTTAGATGCGTTTAGACGCAACTTGTTCTTCTTCAAAATTTGGAACATTTCATCTAGGTCCTTGAGATAGTCCTTTTCATCATTGCTTTTGACCACCATGTCATCTATGTAAGCCTCCATTGTTCTGCCTAACAATGGTTCAAACATTTTGGTGATCATCCGTTGGAATGTAGCCCCTACGTTCTTTAGGCCAAAAGGCATGACCTTGTAACAGTACAATCCTCTAGGCGTTGTAAATGATGTGACCTCCTGATCTGGTTCATACATAGCGATTTGATGGTAACCTTGATATGCATCAAGGAAGCTAAGTCGATTATGACCTGCCGTCAGGTCCACCAGTTGGTCTATTCGTGGTAGGAGAAAACTGTCCTTTGGGCATGCCTTGTTGACTGTTTTGTAGTCCACGTAAACACGCCATTTTCCGTTCTTCTTTGGCATTACAACAGTATTGGAGATCCACCTGGGATAGTGCACTTCTCTGATGGCTCTTGCCTCCAGCAAGTTTTCCACTTCCTCCGCCACTATCTCCGCATGGTGGAGTGCCGATCTGCGAATGCACTGTATAATTGGTCTGGCAGTTGGGTGGACATTAAGCTGGTGGCAGATGAACTTAGGTTTAATGTCAGGCATGTCATACGGTGTCCAGGCAAACACTTCGATGTTAGAGGTTAAAAACTCCATGACCTCTATTCTCTCAGTGCTGGACAGAGATGAGCCGAGCAGAAAGAACTTTTCTGGGTTCTTTTTATCTATCCTTACCTCTACCAAGTCTTCCACTGCCTTTGTTCAGCTGCTTTGCCGACATCTATAAACAGTTTATTACTTTATGGCTCTTCCACCATCTGTACATACCCTTTTGCAGCCCGACTACCATTTACTGTGACGAAGCACTGTTTTGACATAATTTGGTCTCCCAAGACTTCTTCGATCACTTCGGCTTCGTTGGGGAACCACAATGCCTGATGGTAGGTTGACGCTACCAATCTCATGGTGTGTAACCATGCTTTCCCTAAGATTATGTTATAAGTGGAAGGGACCTTTAATACCCAAAATTCCACCTGTTTTGTCATGGTTCCTGCCTTGACTGGGAGGATTTTCTTGCCCACTGGCCACTCTGGCATTGAGTTAAAACTGACAAGGGGAGATGTCGCAAGTGCCAGGTCTTTGTCCTCCAATTTCAGTTGTTTGAAGGTCTCGTAGTACATTATCTCGTATGAGCTTCCTTGGTCAATCAGAATTCGTTTAATGTTGAAATTCTTGACGCGTAAAGTGACCACTAGTGCGTCATTGTAAGGGTAATGTGGCCTTGCTAGATCCTTGTCTGAAAAGGATATGACGTTCGTGGCCTCTGTTCTGCCCTTTTTGACGGTAGGTTGTGCACTTAATACCTCTCTCAAGTGCTCAGCCTTTTTTATCATCCCCCTGAGCCCACATACCCGCTCAGGTTCGACGATCCCATGTATAACGTTGATGATGCCTTGGGGTGGACCGTCGACTGGCATCTCGTTTGGTCTGTTGAGGTCCTGGGAGGCTGGCTGTGTACCTCCTTCTATATACTGGTCCAGGTGTCCAGCATCCACTAACTCTTCCAGATGTTGCCTCAATGGTGTGCAATTTTCAGTGCGATGCCCCTTCTCATCATAGAAGGTGCATCGGGACCTCTCATCATAGCCTCTTTGTGTTTCTCCCAACTTGGCTGGCTGCCGAACGAAGGGTTCATCGCGTATCTCGCTAAGAATCCAGTAGATAGGTTTATTGAATACGGTGGTGATGGCAATGCGGATTTTTAACTTTCTTTTTTCTAGGTCCTTTATGTTGGCTCGCCTGCCTCGCCCATTCTTGCTTGGTTGTTCCACCATGTTGACCTTCGCTGTAGTCTTTTTATCTGGCATCGCTATTGTGCTAGATTTTGCTTTAGCCCGAGCGCTATCTCCTTCTACTCAGATATGTTGATGCACTTTCTCCATTAGGTCCTCCATCGTGAGGGGTGGCATCATTGTCATTGAGTCTCTCAGTTTGTTACCGACTGGTAAACCCCGTTTGTATTGTGCGATGGCGAGATTTGTAGGGCAATCCCTAATCTGGTTGAAGGTCTTCCAATAGCAACTATTGTAAGACCTCAATGTCTTCTTTTCGCTCATGTCAATGGAGAGTAGCTGGTCAATCTCCACTGGTGTCTTGGTATTCGTTCTGAATCTAGTCACGAACGCTTCTGCCAACTGTGCCCATAAGGCTATGTTGCCTTCTGGTAGTCTTTCAAACCAGGTTAGACCTAGGTCGCCAAGGCTGGATGGAAACAGGATACACATTAGGGCCTCATTTCGCCGATATACTGCCATAACCTGGCGAAAGTGGCTTAAGTGCATGTAGGGGTCAGACTTCCCTTCATAGGTGGTGGATTTGGGCTGGTGGAAGCCTGAGGGTAGTGGTGCGTTCTCAATTGCCGAAACGAACAGCGAGCTTTGTAACCTTGCTAATACTTTATCCACTGGTTCGTAAGCAAGGCGCAGCATTGGCATCCCTACCTCGGCACTCCCATGTGTCCTGGGGGCCAATCGCTGCAGGGTTGAAACTCTGTGAGGGTCGCGAGCCCTGGTGTCCTCCTTCCATCGGGCCCTCTCCTCGAGCACTGTTCGTAAGTGTCACGACCCAAACCCGCCCCTATGGGTTTAGCACCGTAACCGGCCAGTAATCCGAGATTACCGAAGGCCTTCTTAACAGTAATACAGTATAACAGAGTACAGGGGCATGGCGGAAGCCAATACAGTAAATAAACAATGTCCAATGAGCTGTGACAGTCTGTATGCCAAAAAGATTTTTCATACATTTATACAGAACAGTACGAAACAGTATGCATATAATGTACAACCAGTCAGAACAGGGACTTAATCCTTGATAAACAGTACAGTGCAAAACGTTCAGTCTATACAGTAAACAGTACGATAAGGGGGGAATACTAAAACACCCCATAGCCTAAGCTTGGCAGGCTCGGAACCTCGCAGTGAGGCACATTGGTTGGCTTGACAAAACTGGGAATCTACCCCGACGCTTCTAGCTTTGATCCGGTGCCTGACCACCTACATATATATATGAACAGTGAGCTAAAGCCCAGTGAATAACATAAAGCGTAAAGAGGTTTAGAATGGATGTCCTTACAGTAATGAAAACAGTTCATTTCAATCAGTATAACAGTTGTTCAGTACAGTAAATAGTCATATGTGGTACATCCATTAGCATAACAGTAACAGTAGGTCTTAAAAGACCGAACAGTAATGATGGCCATCAGTCAGTAAACAGTAGTGGTTCCATGAGGGAACCGACAGAGATCTCTGTAGCAGTAACAGTAAATAGTAGTGCTAAGGATGCCACAGTACAGTTCAGAAATAAAGGACATACATTCATTCAGTAATCAATATCGGTTCAGTAAACAGTTCAGTTCAGTATTCAAAAGATAATCATTTGAACATATCTTTACACAATTGTTACTCACAGAGTTCTGGGCTACAGTGAACTAGAGTGTCTCCTCGGAAAGCCAACCCTACACAGTTTACAGATTGAACACACACTAAGCTATACAGTTGGGAAAGATAACAACTTAATCCCTAATTTGCCTCGGTGTGGTTCTATACCTATATCCTCTTTAAGATGCCTTAAATATGCCCTAGGAATGCCTAGGATGGAAAGAGGATGCAAAGATGCACTTTTGAACACTTAACAAAATTTTCAGAAAACAGGGGTCTCGCTCGAGCGAAGCTTTCTTCGCTCGAGCGGACATGCAGACAAAGGAGCTCCGCTCGAGCGTCAATTCCTTCGCTCGAGCGGACTGTGTGCTACAGTAAAAATGCTGGATGCTCCAATTTTACGCTCGATGGACGCTCGACCTTCGCTCGAGCGTAAGACACAAGTCCTCGCTCGAGCGTGAGTTTCCTCGCTCGAGCGGACTGTGAACACATGCAAAGTACTGGATGCTCGCATTCCCCGCTCGAGCGTAACTTTTCTCGCTCGAGCGGAGGGCAGAATCACAGAGTGTACGCTCGAGCGTGGACTTCCTCGCTCGAGCGTAGGCCCAAATTCTGGAAATTTCAGATTTGAGTCCCAAGCTCAAAATCAAGTTTAAAAGCCAAATTTTTGATCCTCTTGGGCTAAAAACCTAGAAAAACACTTGCAAACATGTAACCTTATGTATTTCAAAGATTAATTTGGTAAATCAAAGCCCAAGGGTGTTTAATTAAACTCAATTTCAAACCAATATTTCAAGAACATAATCTCCAATACATATGCAAGACTTTAAATCAATTCAAGGCTTCAAAACATGCTTTAAAGAGCTCATCCTTTTCAAAACAAGTTAAAAACATGAACTTAAGCTTAATTATGAACATGCATATGACAATTTGCCATGAAATCAACTCAAAACTCATCAACACACACATGCATGCAAGAGTTGTGCTCTAATTCAACATACTAGAACTAATTCATGACTTAATCCACTAATTTTGACATGAGACATGCAAGAACAAGTTGAATACACAATTAGGAGGGTAAATTCCTCACCTAGGTTCTCAAATACAAGTCTTGGAAGCTCAATTATGCCAATTTACACTTCAATTCTTCCAATCTCCAAGCAAATCACAAGTTGAGTTCAATTCTCCCCTAATTCACTTCCTCTCTCACTCTAGTCGGTTATGAATACAAGAATGAGCTGAGCAAATGTTTGTAGAATGGCTAATAAGGCTCCACCTAATCAATATAGTGGGCCACTCATGTGGCAAAGTAGTAATTAAGTCAAACCTATGTGATTTACCAATATTTAGAAATATACCATTAAATCACAAAAATTATGACGATCATGAAACTCTAATCGGTTTCCGGTTCGGCCGCCGATAAGGCCTTCAATTAACAGTTTAAACATAAAAACATGAACAGATAGTCACGATCTTTCAGGTGGTAAGAGGGCGTGTTACCTTTGCGCCATTCTTCCATCGCCACCCATTTGTCCTTTATTTGGCGCTTCATTGTCTCCATGTCTACCGCCATCCTCATTATTAACTCATCTTGCTCCCTCACGCGATCCTCCAGAACTTGAGGATCCAACCTCCACCTCTGTCTTTCTGGACTGTGAGAGCGACGGGGACTAGTGCCTCATCTCTCCCTTGTGTCTCTTCGGGAGTTCTGTCGCTGGGGTTCTAATTCTGCCATGGGTAGGATAGAAGGTAAACCTTCACGTCCCCCACCCCCTTTCGGGGTTTGCCCATCAATAGCAGATTGCAACAAGTCTTCATTGTGCGCTATTGATTTCAACTAGAGAAGAAAACTTGATCAAAAGGTTTTGTTCTTTGTGTAATTCCCACAGACGGCGCCAATTGTACGAGTACGAAATAATATTCTTGTATAATCTTGTTGATCAAGTTTGCACTCTTCCAAACGTCGTTGCTTTGTCACCTGAAAACACAAACGTGAGCTAGCCGGCGGATGTGTGCCGGAAACCCCTCCAATGCCTAAGTCAACAACTAGAGAATAGACAATAAGCTCTGTGTATTCTAAAGTAAGAATTAGGATACCTGTACATAGGTCTTACTATGAGCTTTTATAGATTCCGTGTGGTACAATCCTAGTAAGACTCTTATTCTCCAATGTAGAGTCCTCCTAGGAATCAGAAATGTAATGCTCATCTTTCTACACCCCTCTCACTGCCTAACCAAGTGAGATAGTTTTACCACAGTAGTATGACAAAACAACCAAGCTAACACTACCGTGCTTAACGGCAGATTTCACCGAGCTTTACCTAGCTCGGTTCCACCTTGCTCTTACAGCTCGGCTCTCTGTACCTCGGTTCACTACATTAAGACCAGCCTACTAGCAAACAACTTTGACCAAACTGACGAGATAAAGGACCGGGCTAACCAAGCCATCACCACGGCCCATAACTCAGTCCATTTCCTATTGAGTCATAGCTCGGCCCATGTTAAAATATAAATTACCCTCTCAGAACCCTACTATTTAGATGTGACTATCACATCTAACATAATTTGACAACTACCATATCTGTATCGTGTAGGTATTTTTTTGCCTATATGATAGTTTATTACTGGAGGATGATAACACCACGTATCAATGAAAACATAGTATAATTGTTGTACTCTTTCTTCTTCTCTTTTTTATTTTTTGCGTCCTATCCACGATGTGCCGTGGTTTTCATTGTTAAATTTAATAATTGAGTTTCATTTTGTAATAAAACTAAACTTTGACCATGATTGGAGCATGGATATTAAATGAAATTGTCTCTAATAGCAACATCATAAACTTGATTATTGGGGGATCAAGAAAATCAAATGTTTGGTTTGAGTTTTTTGGATTAAGTTTTTTGATAATTGAGTTTTTTAGTTTTTGTATTTTTTTGCTTTTAGTGAATATTTTTAAATTTTTAAAATTTTAAACATTTTTTTATTTTTTTAGATACACCTTACTTAGATGTATCTAAAAAGTAAAAAAAGTGCGAAAAAATATTTTAAAAAATTAATAAATACATAAAAATACAAAAAATGTACTGAATTCTCGTATTTTTTTTATATTTTTGGTATTTAGTGAATTTTTAAAAGATTTTTTTCACAAATTTTTTACTTTTTAGGTATATTTATGTTTGGTACATGGTTCTAAATACCAGCCGATACGCTATGTATCGGCCGATACGTATCGGAAAAATGGGGTGTCGCAACGGATACAGGCCGGTATACCGCTGAGATTAAAAATTGCAGGAGTATCAACCGAGTCCCGGTACGTATCGGCCTGTAACCGTTACACACGCCGCGACGGGTCGATACTCACCGGTTCGGACCGGTACGAGAAAGAAAAAGCTGAAAGCCTGTAAAATGATTTTTAAAATTTCACTGCCGCGACACCCGATTCCCAATATTTACTGTTAAAGCAACCTCTACTGATGTATCTACTGATGCATATGTAACGTCTGACTAATGAATGCATCTACTGATGTAAACTGATGTAAAGGAAATATAGTTAATTAGTTAGTAGTAATTCTGTATTAGTCAGTTTGTATTAATTCTGTTATGCTGTTAGTATTCTGTTAGGCAGTTAGTAAGTTTGTTAGTTTGTTAAGTTTGTTACAGATCATACCAGATACTCTATTTCTTGTATAAATATATGAGCTCTGCTCATTCATTAGTTAAATGAGAATCAGTTTTACAGTTTTCCACATGGTATCAGAGCTTCATACGCTCTAACGAGCATTGATTCTTGAATTCAATGGCTGATCCTCTTGCTTCCGATTCTTCAACTATCTTGCCTCCAAATCTGATCCTTCTCATCTCCAATCTATCCTCCTTCGTAACAGTGAAGCTTGATGCTTCAAATTTTCTGATTTGGAGAAATCAAATTCAAAATATGTTGAGAGCCACTGGTTTGATTGGATATGTCGATGGATCGATTCCATGTCCACCAGCACAGATCAAGGATTCTTCTGGATCTGAAGTCTCTAATCCCACAAGAGTTCAGTGGGATCTCATAGATGCACATCTGCTCAGTTGTCTTACGGCAACTCTGTCTTCTCCAATCTATTCCACTGTTGTACAGTTTCAACACTGTTATGAAGTTTGGAATGCCTTAATCAAGAGATTCACCATTCTCTCTCGATCACATATTCATCAACTCAAAAATAAATTGAATACTGTGTCCAAGAAAGGTGCATCCATGGAGGAGTATTTGACTCAGATCAAGGAATTGTCAAATCAATTGGCGCTTGCATCTGCTGTAGTTGAAGATGAAGATCTTGTGTTGATCACTTTGAATGGCCTTCCCGACGAGTATGACTCCTTTAAAACTGCAATTCGAGCCCGATCAGAAGGCATTTCTATGGATGAATTGTGTGCCTTGCTTTGTTCCGAATCCATTCATGTTGAACTTAAAGCACAAAAATCATCTCTTATTGAGCAACCTAATGTTGCTTTCTCTGCTGCTCGAGGCTTCCGTTCCAATCAGACTGGTTCTTCTGGTTATTCCCGTGGTTCACAAGGTCGTTTGTTCTCTAAAGGAGGCAGAGGAGGTAGGTTTCCTCAGTATTCCCGTGGTCGATCTTTTTCCAGAGGCAGAGGACGTACTGGACCTGTTTGTCAGATTTGTGGTGTTTTTGGTCACATAGCCTTTGACTGCTGGCATCGTTTGGATACTCAATATCCACCTCCTGGTCAATCTTCGTCCCAATCTGTTGTGTCCAGTTCTAAAGCCTTTGTGGCTTCTTCTTCTCATCCAACTCCATCCATCTCTTCCTCCTCTTCCTCTGCCATGCCTTGGTATTTGGATTCGGCTGCCACTGATCATATGACCAATGATTTGAACAATTTCAATATCTATCAAGACTATCCAGGTACTGAGCGTATTACTGTTGGTAATGGACAGTCTGTTCCTATTCATCACACTGGTCAAGGTATTTTACCCACACCTCATTTCTCTTTTCGTCTCAATCATATCTTGCATTCTCCTGCTCTTTCCTCTAATCTTCTTTCCGTTCATCAACTTGCCAAAGATAATGATTGCAACATTATTTTTGATGCTTCTTCTTTCCTGATTCAGGACAAGAACACGAAGAGAATTCTTCACCAAGGTTTCCACACTAATGGCTTATATCATTTTCAGTCTCCTCTGCATTCACCTCATTCATCTGATGTGCCTCATGCTCATGCTTCCAAAAAGACTGTTTCTGCTGTACCTCAAGCTAATTTTCATGCTTTCAATAAAGATGTTTCTGCCGAAGTGTGGCATCATAGATTAGGCCATCCTTCTTCTCCGACATTTTTTGCTCAACAAAAGCATATTTCTTGTAAATCTGTGAAGCCTACTGCTATTGATTGTTCCGACTGTTGCATTGCTAAAAGTCATAGATTGCCATTTCAATTGTCAAATTCAACTGTCCAACAACCTTTGTCTTTAATTCATAGTGATGTTTGGGGTCCTTTTAATAAATCTACATCTGGGTTCAAATTTTATGTCATTTTTGTAGATGATTTTAGCCGCTTTACTTGGCTCTATCCTTTAGCTTATAAAAGTGAGGTTTTTGCTAAATTTGTTGAATTCAAATCTTATGTTGAAAAGCAATTTTCTACCTCTCTTCAAGTTCTTCGCACTGACGGTGGTACAGAATATTTCAATAATAAAATGCGATTAGGCAATTTGTCGTATTTTCTTGGGATTTCTGTTCACACCTCTGCTACACATTATTTTCTTTCTCAACAAAAATATGCCCAGGAGCTCCTTCACAAAGCCGGGATGGCTGATTGTAAGTCTTGTCCATCACCTATTTCTGTTAAACCTGGTCTCTCACCTACTTCGGACTTTCCTTTTGCTAATCCTTCTCTCTATCGAACTCTTGTTGGGGGTTTACAGTACTTAACAATCACTCGTCCTGATCTCTCTTTAGCTGTCAACCAAGCCTGCCAGCATATGCATGCACCTACCAATGGTGATTTCTCTGCTGTTAAACGTTTGCTTCGCTTCATTAAGGGTACCCTTTCTCATGGTCTTACCTATACCCCCAGCACCTTTGATCTTCATGGTTTTTCTGATTCAAATTGGGCCGGCGACACTAGTGATCGTAAATCCACATCGGGGTATTGTATCTTTTTGGGTTCCAATCTAGTTTCTTGGTCTGCCAAGAAACAGGCCACTGTTTCTCGTTCCTCCACCGAGGCTGAATATCGGGCTTTAGCCCATGCTGCTGCTGAAGTCAGTTGGCTCCGTATGTTACTGGCTGACTTGTTTGTTTCTTCTCCTACTGTGCCTGTGATCTGGTGCGATAATCTGTCTGCTCTTGCTTTGGCCTCCAATCCGGTGTTTCATTCCCGGTCCAAGCATATTGAGGTCGATTGTCATTTTGTTCGGGAACAGGTGCTCGCTAAACGGCTTTCTCTTCATTATGTTCCCAGCATTGATCAGTTGGCCGACATTTTCACCAAGCCATTGTCTGTCTCTCGGTTTCAGTATCTTCAATCCAAACTCATGGTGTCTTCCCCCATGGGTTTGCAGGGGCATGTTAAAGCAACCTCTACTGATGTATCTACTGATGCATATGTAACGTCTGACTAATGAATGCATCTACTGATGTAAACTGATGTAAAGGAAATATAGTTAATTAGTTAGTAGTAATTCTGTATTAGTCAGTTTGTATTAATTCTGTTATGCTGTTAGTATTCTGTTAGGCAGTTAGTAAGTTTGTTAGTTTGTTAAGTTTGTTACAGATCATACCAGATACTCTATTTCTTGTATAAATATATGAGCTCTGCTCATTCATTAGTTAAATGAGAATCAGTTTTACAGTTTTCCACATTTACCGATCAATACTACCGATACCGATACTCCGCGATCGATACCGTTGCGTTATCCGATACCGCGATTTAGAACCTTGGTTTGGTATGCCTAAAAAGTTTAAAAAATTACTTAAAATATTAAAAAAAATTCAGTAAAAATATTTTTTAAAAAATACAAAAAATAAGAAAATAAAATTTTTAAAAAAATATTTTTAAAAAAATTAGAGCCAAACAAAGTGATTCTCTAAACTTCTAAAGTGCTCATGTGAAGTAGTTCAAAGCTGCATATCTGGAACTACCCGTCATTTTCCCAAGGACTGACCATGGATAAATAGTTGAGAAGCTTGGTTGGTGGCTGAATCATTACTTTTGCTCTTTGATTATTCTTAAGCAGCTTGAGAAGGGACGGCTCATTAACTCTATGTACTTCTGTGGAATCATTGCTTGATTTTCAAGAACCTACTTACCCTTTTCTCTCGAAATTCTTACCACCAAAGGTTCTTTACACCCTACTTCATTGTCCAGTTCTAATATTTTATTTCTTTCTATTCTTTTTACGTTTTTTCCAATGAAAATTTTAAGTTTTACGATACACGTGATCACTACAGTTAAATTGTTTTTTAATTTATGTAGTTATGAAATCCCATCACTCAATTTCATGTTGCATATATGTTCTATGCTTGATTACCTTAATTTCATTTGTTAAAAGAGATTTCTCCCTTCTTCTTTTTTTCTTTTTATATATTTTTTGGTGACATTAGAGTGTGACATTTTCGTATACAATTAGACCTCTTAAAGAAAAAAAAAAATATTAAAAAGCAAGTTTTGGTGACCTAAAAAAAAATGAATAATTAAATAAAAATTGGTGGCTAGTTTCTCTTGTATTTTCGAACACCAATCTTAATCCTAGGCTGGTCACAGGAACATAATCAGATTTTTAACTTGGGAGTGAATGTAGATGTAATCAAAAAAATTTGTGAGAGACATGCAAAATACTATATTAATGTCTATCAATACAAAAAAATATAAATAAATAAATAAATCACAAAATGTTCGATACTCCAAAAGTCCAAATCTTCCATGGTGGTACCCTCTTCCTCTATCTCTTCCCACTCCTCCATGAGTAGCTAGGCTTCTATTTCTAAGGTTTTGATGAAACCTTAGCCAAGTAAATAGGGTTTTTTTTTTTTTTTTTTTGATTATGTAACAATTTAAACAAGTTGTATGGTATTCAAGAAGTTTTTAAATATATTTCCCATTATTTCTTCAAGTATTCTTCTTTCTGTGATTGTTGAATGCTTTCCATGCAATGATTTTCTTTGCTTTCATATTCAAGGTATAAGACGAGCCATACTATAAGGAACGAATCGCATTGCTACTCTAGCTTAAAGTGAATGACTCGTGCTACTTGAGATAATTCGTGCCTATAAATTGAACTTGATAATTCTCTTGATCTATGCTTCGGACTTGTAATTGCGAAGTATTATTTGGTTCGAACCATTACATAATTGATTTTTAAATTGAGACCTTATTTATGTAACTAATGGTGAATTCATTACCTTAAATTTTTTCCAAAAATCAGTAATCCCAATTTTACTTTTAATTGTTAGGTTAAATTCTTAGCTTATTTTAGTCATTTTTAGTTTATGCATCATCATCTTTTTAATCAAAATTAAATTAGGAATTTAACAATTAAATTAATTTAATTTCACATTTGTCCCAATAGATCGATACTTAGATTTACCATTATTCTAAAGAATTTGATACAGTTTAATGTTTATTTTTGGGGTATAAAACGACCCATCATACAGTATCCTCCGTATCATATATCAGGAAAAACAAAAGCATGTGTGCATCAATAATAATTCTGATATGCTTATCACCTTCTTCAAAAAGAATTTACAAATATTCCAATAAAATGGAATGAATCTTAGCCAAAAGGTTTGCCATTAAAGGCCTCCATTATCAACATGTAATATACCTAATACTTCTTGTACTCTTTCTTTAATCTAATATAAACTTCTGTTTCTGTTCAAAAGCAAAAAACAAAAAAAAAACCTTTCCAGCCAGTCTTCCCTCTGAGGCTTTGATGATTATATCTTCTCGACGACTTGTATTAGTTGTTTGGTATGAAATGGAGTTTTCCCAAGCTTGCATGGGTACAAAAAGAGATATGTGAAGAAGTAGAGTCGGGGTTGCCCTTTAACTGTCATGATGTCATCATACCCTCTGATCAGCTATACCTGTAACTGCTGAATATGTGCCAACAATAGCACATGTAATTCCTACAATGATTATAAAAATGCAAACCGAAATCTGCACAAACAAAGAAAAAAAAAATTATCAAAGTAGTCATTAATACTAAAACTTCCTAGAAGCAAGGAAAAAAGATTATTTGAAATCATAGCAAATGCCGGCAAAGAAAAAATGCTCACCTGTAACTTTGTTAATCTGTCACGGCAAATGCTGAGATAGCATGCACAAGGGAAAATTAGAGCCTACAATTCAAGATCAAGCAGTGAAGTTAATCATTCAGGTAATGTATCTACCATGTCAAGGACATTTAAGTGTAAATATGATGATGAGAAACTTACTACAAGCATAACAAGGAAAGATCCAATGAGAGCCATCACAGATCCTGCAGTCATATTTACATAACAGCTTAGCTAACAAGATATCACGTTTGTTGCCCCCCTTAGATTGTGAAACTTAATGAATGCTTAGAATCAATTGAGTATGCGAAATGGAAGTTCTTACCAAAGTATGGAAATGTCAATGCCACAACTGAAGTTGAGAGCACTAAAGTTGTTCTGATGAGTATTGATATTCCATAAGATCTAAACCGAGGTGAAGGCAAGAGTTCCTCCAGACTGAATGCCACAGGGGTAATTGTCAAGGCATACTTTGTGACAGGAGAAGCAACCTAAAATAGAAGTAAATCAAAATACATTAAAAGTTGCATACTATGGATGAACCTGTAGCACCGACATCAGCAGGCCTGCATGCACCCAATCCCAAATGAAAACTGGAGGGCTTCTGGGAAAAGGTCCTATAACTCTTATCAGAAACTGCATATCCAGACAGACTCGTAGTGCAGGCACCAGCAAGTTGTAATATGCAACCCCAAATAGACACCAAGGTTTTTGCTTTTAGAAAATAGTCATACAATCAATATTAAAGGGCCTCATTCTTAAGAATCCCGTAGTGCTGACGCTAGCAGGATCACATGAGACTCCCAATGCAGGGATATGTGAAAAAAAGAAGGCTCCATTAAAAAGGAGATGAGGGAGGAACAGAGAAATGGGGGTTTGAGAGGTGAGACATGTAGAACAACTATACTTATTAGTTGTATCTAGAATGAGTTTCTTTTCGTACCGTGGTCCATCCTGCGACTTTGGTAGCAACAAATTTTGTGGGCATGTTTAAGGTAAACTGAGATTTAGTCGAGTCACCAAACATCAGAAAGCCACATATTCCAACCCCAGCATACAGAAAACCAGATGCTAAAAAGCTGCAGCAGAGTAAACAAATGTTAGGCAAATGAAAGTATTTTCAAAATCTCATAAAACAAGCCATGTCATTTCAAATTCAGAATTTGTAAAACAGTTTCAATGAGTTTGCCTCATGACAAGTTCAGGATTGGACCGAGATGAAACAATGATCACCTGGCTATTAGAACAGAGGGAAACTGTGATGGTTCCTTCATGGAAGAATAGATATTTGGAAAAACTGAATGGCTTCCAAAGCAGAAACCAAATAGACCAATTACGACAGGAAGCTTTGCAAATTCAAAAGGTGTCCCATTTGGATGAAACCCGACTTGGTCAACCACCCCAACCCATAATAAGCAAAGTGACACCAGCACAGCTGTAAGTACTCCTCCAACTGAAAACAAATGCTGCAAGGATCAGTATCTGTAGCCCAAACATGCAACTTGGATATTAATGCAAAGGAAAGTAGGAAGAGAACTTTAGATTAGAAACCTGAAACATATGATAGCAAGCTAAGGTTTCGAAGCCAAACAGTTGGAAGAATGAAAAGAGTCGATATGATCGTGCAGAGTTGATAAGAATCAAGATGAATCCCAGAGAAATTCATTTGGGCATTTGGGAACAATGCTGAAAGATTATCACTCATCATAATTAAGTACTCCACACAAGTTGACTACAAAAAAAAAACTACGAGTTATTAAACTAGTATTATTAAACTGCAATCAAAGAAGTGTGGAGTGTGTGGCGCACTTACATATAACTCTATGTATAAGATTATCTGCATTAACCAAAACCCAAGTATCAGTTTTGCCCAACAATTAACAGTCTTTTTTGCTAATGAAATTAAAGTCATTAACTGTATCATGTTCATCTATGCAACCGCAGATTTAAACATATGATATTCAAATCAGACTTACAGCTAAGCATACACGACCAGGGATCCCAAAAGCAGCCTGTCCAATATCCGGGTAAGTTTGGAGGTGAGGAGAGCTTTCTAAACACCTCTTCATCAAAATTCCAGTATAGCATGTGATGATACAGAGGATAAATAGAATTATGAGGCCCCACCACCCTCCTTCTTTGAGTGCATAAGGAGTTGAAAGGAGTCCTATACCGCATAGAACATTGATTGCTGCATTTGATAACACAATTAAGCACTTAAAACTAAAAGTGTATTGTGGTTTCACAATTAAGTGTATTGGACAATGCATACTTGCCTGTGACTTAAATCTGAGAATTGATTGAAAATAAATTTTAATTTTAAGTAAAAAAACACTGTACTTATCACTGATTGTTATGTATCACATTTTAAAATCCAATACTTCAATATTTCAGTACTAAAAAAAAAATTAGTTTCATCAAATACGCCCTAAATCTTGAAGGGCTGCAATGGGGTTTATAATAGTTCAACAATTGGATATTTGGTGTCTTTTGCTTAATCAATGTGGGAAGTATATTGCTACTTGATTAAGGACCACAATATTTGGGACTTCTGTTTGGGGTTGTCTCATAATTAGAACAAACATGAGAGAAAGAATATATAAATTTCACCGTTAAGAAGTGATTGTGCATAAGAACACTGCTGCTGTGGGGGAGGCAATTCATTACTAGGAAACCCTGACAGATGGGAAGTAGCAGATAACTTTTCAGGGAGGTATGAGGTAGGCACTTCTTCCGAGTCCAAGCTTGACACAGAAATGAGGGGTTTATTGACAGAAGAGTCAGGCCCTGAAGTCTGAGATTTCTTGTGGAATGAATTCAAGAAGGAGGCGCTTATTCTCGTCAAACTTGTCCCAGTTATTACGCTAACAGAGGGTGAAGTCAAGCTTGTGTACAAATCCATGGACTGCCTGTAAACACAGGCCAAATGTAAGTTAAAAATCATTAATTCAGATGTTTCAAAAATCTTGGTTGGTTTGACAACAGCTTCATTAAGGAAACCAAAAAAATAAAAATAAAAAAGAATAACAATTATGCTTCCAAACATTCATGATCTTTTCCACCTCCACCAAGCACCCCTAATCACCTTCCTTAGGTCTGAAGCCTCAATTGCTGTTAGAGCATATTCATATAAATTGGAAAATAATTGGACTCAGCTAATCAGCAATCTATTTCATACAGACAATACTTCAAGAATTAAGAAACCAAAAGATTTCCTTATTGTCTGCGTTTCTTAGTCAATGCATCCTTGCAGTGCACAAGATTTTGAGGAGCTATCTGTAACAGACTCACAAACAAGTAAAATTCACAAACCAATCCGATTGATAAAGGAGCTCAAGTTGTCAATTGATGCTACATGTGAAGAAAATGAAAGAGTCAAAATATCTAAACATTGAAAATGTGGAACACAAAGAAGTTCTCAAGTGATTCTAGTACTCACATCTGTCATTTGCATCCTTCAATTCTTGTATATGAAAACCAACATCATATCTTGCATATAAATATACTATACATAGCAAACCCAATGTGTGGACACATTAATAAAATCCTAGAGTTCTTTATAGTGCCCACCAAGTTTTTGAAAAGAGGTTGCGGTCTCTATAACGGTCGTGGTGACACGATAGCGGTTGCGGGGTGTAAAGGTTGTAGCATAACGGTTGCGGAAACCAGAACCTTGATTTTTTTTTTTTTTTTCACACAATTTGAAGAAAACTTACCGATACACATATTTTTTTTCAGAATTCATTTATTGGCATTTAAAATAAATTTTGATCAATTTTTGTTAAATTTTAAGTATGATGCAATATATTTCATTTCAAATCACTATATAAAAGAAGTTTTTTACATTTTATTTTAATAGTTAATAATTTTAAGAATAATTGATTTTAAATGTCTACAAATTATTTTTTAGCAATACCTAAACTACTACTGAATAAAAAATATTCACAACTATTAAATGAAAGGATTATAAAATTAAAATTGTGCCATAAATTAAAAAAAAATTATAAAGAAAAAAAAAATTCATATAAGATATTTTTTTGGGGCTTCGATCACTTAAGTATATGTTCTTTTTTTGTAAATTTTTTTTTTTTTTTTTTGGGAAAAAGAAACTGTTCAGATATTGTAAAATGGTATAACAGTGTTTAACGGGCTGTCACGGTACCACTATGGCCATTATGTAACACCAAAATGGCCGCTACACATGTGAATTTTCGTCACATCATTGTAGCAGCCGTAACGAGTGACGGTAATCACCACAGCCGTTACGTAGCGGTTGCAGCCACTTTTTAAAACCTTAGTGCCCAGACAATAAAGAAGTCAGGATTTTTTGGTTCACAGATAAAGAACCAAGGCACGTTAATAAAAATCTTAGAACAACCTTTCTTGGTTCACTCATGAAACAGCTTTTTCTGCTTCATCCAGCCGACAAGCTCTTCATCTTCACTACTCTTCAATTTACCAAGAAAGATTCTCACTTTATTAGCAAATACTGGCAATCAAAGATTTGGTTGATCAATTGGCTGTTATAAATAAACAGCTTGTTATGGAAACTAATCTCGTTCTTTAAGGCCTTAATGGCTTAGTTACTAAGACCTTGATTATGAATCGTTTCCCATTGCCATCATGGTTCTATCCTCTCCAGTCACCTTTACTGAACTACAATCATTTCTTTTAACCCATGAACTTGACCAATCAGCTCTCTCAAACCACTATTCAAAACACTGCCTTTGTTGCACTTGTTCACATGGTGGTCACAGTCGGACTCCAAATCAATGTGGACATGGACGGTTCAGCACTGGCATATATTCTAATATCCGACCTGATTCCAATAGAACTTTGAAATTATTATCATCCATTATATCAGCCTCGAACTTCTTCAAGCCTTCTTGGTGTTATTTGTTCTTCAATGTCCTCTGTCATCAAACTCATGTCAAATTTGTGACCGCCAGGGGATACAAGGCTCAAATTTTATAATCATTTTGATCAAAATTTCCAACTTGATGATATTCTCCATGCATTTGCTTGCTATGATCAACAATATTTTCAATATGTGAAGAAAATAAAGGAGTTGAATCCCTGTATATTGAAAATGTGGAACACAAGGAAGCTCTCAAATGATTCTATCCTTCCATTCATCTATACTATTATATAAAGCATACAACTCAGAAGGCTGTGAAGCTTTGTAATGTTTTGTTTATTTATTATTATTTTCCCAAAAGATGCCCATATTATTAACAGTTATCAAATTCAATTCATCTTCTTCATTCATCAAATCATCAAATAAATAAATAAATAAATATAAAGCATTTGCGCCCACCGTTAGGGTTTTTATAATACAATATGTACATCAAACCCACTCACCATTGAAAATAATCTTTGATTATTGAGATTTAAATAATGTAATGATCATCACTTATCTTAGTACTAATGCAAGAGCACAAATTCATCAAATGAGGAAAACAAGGTAGAAGGAGATCAAAAAAACACATTCCAAGTATGAATTACCACCTAATGTTGCAATTTATCAAATACCCATTATATATATCACGAAATTGAAACACATTATATATACCTGAAACTTTGAGGCCATAAGGTTTCAATGATGTTAGAATTTGAAGGGGTTGGAGAAGGAACAACGCCATCGGAATCAGTGTCATCGTCGTCGTCGTCGTTGTTCTCGCAATCCCTTTCGGCCTGGTTTTCTTCGTCATCGGTTTCAAACTCGATCCTTCGATCCGGCCCGAAATCCTCGTCCTTGTTCATCGTATTTGATTCAATGTATATATATATATATTTTTTTTTTTGATTTATTTATATATGTAGTCTATGTAAGTTTTCACGATGATTGATGAACATGCACATCTCGTGATCTTCTCTGCATGTTATTGTGACATTGTCTGCTTTGAGATTATTGTTCGTGATTTGTGTTTTTGTTTGACAATCAGGCTTAACAAAAAATAAAAATAAAATAAAAAATCAGATTATGAGAAGAATAAGAAAGAACAGTATGAGGGGCAAAAAAAATAAAGAAGAAGAAAATGAGAAGCTGCCATTAACAACTCATCAATTAGATTGGATTCTTTTTTTGGGACTCCTATTTATAAATTTTAAAAATTTTAAAATTTTATTTTTCCCCTTAAATAATATCAAAATTTTGTAAAAATATTTTACCCATTCAATTAAATACACACCCCCACACACTAAAAAACTTCTCTTTTAAAAATCCTAACAAAACTCATGAAGGTGATTACTATTTCATCTTTACATATTTGTTCATGACCTGAGAAAATAAATGTAAGTGTTTTTTGTTTTTGATTCAAAATTCCCCTTTCGTGGGTTAGGCGATCTCTACGAGTTTTGGTTATATGTTTCCGAATAAATAAAAAAATGTTTGGTTTTCTGTTCCTGAACAAATAAATAATATTCGAACAAGTGTTCTTGGATTTTGGTCATATGTTAGGGAGTTCAGTCCTAAAAAATAAAATGACGAATAGTTTTTGTAACAACCCAAATTTTTTAATTATCCTGTAGAATTTATACTAATATTATTTAATCTCAGTTCAGAAAATATATAATTTATTATATATTATTATGTGTAATTTTGTGAAATAATATAATTATGAAAAGTTTATGGGTCAAAATATAAATAATAATAATATAGATAATATATAAATAATAATAATGGGTGTGGGTACTAAAATAAATAATTTATTTTCTGTTAGTATATGATAAGTGTAATTTAATTAGAAAATTAATTAATTTATATAATTATATTAAAATATTGGGTCAAAAGGTAATTATCTTAAATATCTATTAAGGATAAGAATGAATCTATATAATTATGAATTAAATCTGAGCGAAAGCGACATCTGAGCCACGTGGAAGCCACGTACTCGTCTTTTCTCCTTAAAGGAGGAGACGTTCACTGGAGAGGAGGAAAAAGAAAGAAAGGAAAAGAGAAAAGAAAGAAGAAAGAAAAGAGAAGAAAGAAAAGAAAGAGAGGAAGAAAAGGAAATAATAGTGAAAGTGAAAGGGTTTTTGATAGTAGAACAGAAGGGTAAGGTATTAAAGTTAAGGTGAGTTATATTATACCTTGAGTCACAAAAATGTATTTTATACGTATATTTTAACTTACTAAAATCTGTTTTATATACAAGTTTATGTTTTATAAAGATTTCAGTTACGTGGTTTTATTTCTGAACCCTATTTGCTTAAAAGGAATCCATGAATATGTTTGTTTATATTTTTAAGAATATTTGGTTATGACCTTATATATAATTATGTTTTGTAAGTACCACCACGGAGTCCCACGCCTTGGGGGAACTTAAAATAATCATTGTGGCTCTGTTTGACACTTTGTGGTCCTCCTCTGTTTGTCATGGATCCATTGACCTCTGTTTTTTGTGCGGACCAAAGTGCTTGTGGAGCTAAGTGTTACACTATTGGGGAGCCACCTCTAGAATCCGTACGAGCCACCTCGAATCCGTACCTCTGTTTTGTGCGGACCAAAGTGCTGTGCGGAACTAAGTGCTAACTATTGTGGGGAGCCACCTCTAATCCGTACCTCTGTTCTGACTGTCACTTCAGTGACCTCTGTTTTGTTCTGTTCAGTACCGTGGTTTGGCTATATATTTTACATAATTTATGTATTTCAGTTCTGCCACTTACATGAAAATAATCTCAGTTTTACTACTTAAAAGATTATTTGTTCTGACTAAATTATCTTAAATGTTTTGGCTAACTAACTATTCATGGTTATTTCGTAGCTTTATACTCTTGGTATAATATTTCTCACTCTGCCATGTGCTTATAGTTGTTTTACCAATTTTTAGGAAATAATGCAATTCAGAAATAGCTTTTGGAAGTGTTAGACGCGGGGCTGCGGAATAAACACACAACAGCACTTTTATGACATTTTTTTATGTAAATATCGGCCTTTTTGGTCAAAATAATAATAATAATGGGTGTGTACTAAAATAAATAATTTATTTTCTGTTAGTATATGATAACGTGTAATTTAATTAGAAATTAATTAATTTATATAATTATATTAAAATATTGGGTCAAAAGGTAATTATCTTAAATATCTATTAAGGATAAGAATGAATCTATATAATTATGAATTAAATCTGAACGAAAGCGACGTCTGAGCCACGTGGAAGCCACGTACTCGTCTTTCCTCCTTAAAGGAGGAGACGTTCACTGGAGAGGAGGAAAAAAGAAAGAAAGGAAAAGAGAAAAGAAAGAAGAGAAGAAAAGAGAAAGAAAGAAAAGAAAGAGAGGAAAGGAAGGAAATAATAGTGAAAGTTGAAAGGGTTTTTGATAGTAGAAAGAAAGGGTAAGGTATTAAAGTTAAGGTGAGTTATATTATACCTTGAGTCACCAAAATGTATTTTACGTATATTTTAACTTACTAAAATCTGTTTTATACAAGTTATGTTTTATAAAGATTTCAGTTACGTGGTTTTATTTCTGAACCCTATTTGCTTAAAAGGAAATCCATGAATATGTTTGTTTATATTTTAAAGAATATTTGGTTATGACCTTATATATAATTATGTTTTGTAAGTACCACCACGGGAGTCTCACGCCTTGGGGGAACTTAAATAATCATTGGCCTCTGTTTGACCACTTTGTGGTCCTCTGTTTGTCATGGATCCATTGACCTCTGTTTTGTGCGGACCAAAGTGCTGTGCGGAGCTAAGTTTACACTCTTGTGGGAATCCGTACCTCTAGAATCCGTACGAGCCACCTCGAATGTACCTCTGTTTTGTGCGGACCAAAGTAACTAAGTGCTACACTATTTTTGCCACCTCTTGAATCCGTACCTCTGTTTGACTGTAACTTCAGTGACAGTTTGTTCTGTTCAGTACTTACGTGGTTATGGCTCAGTATATTTACTACTTTATGATTTCAGTTTCTGCCACTTACTGAAAATAATCTCAGTTACTAAATGTTTTGGCTAAAAGAACTTCATAAATTATCTTAAATGTTTTGGCCTAACTCGTATTCATGGTTATTTCGTCTTTTATACTCTTGGTATAATATTTCTCACTCTGCCATGTGCTTATAGTTGTTTACCAATTTTCAGGAAATAATGCAATTCAGAAATAGCTTTTGGAAAGTGTTAGACGCGGGGCTGCGGAATAAACACACACAGCACTTTTATGACATTTTTATATGTAAATATCGGCCTTTTGGTCAATATAATTTTGTAATAAAAATAGAAGCTCCGATGATTATTTTAGTA
Source organism: Camellia japonica (assembly GCA_030407325.1). Classification (NCBI taxonomy): domain Eukaryota; kingdom Viridiplantae; phylum Streptophyta; class Magnoliopsida; order Ericales; family Theaceae; genus Camellia; species Camellia japonica. The sequence continues at coordinate 13,544,098 of JAPPVO010000016.1, read as the reverse complement.
CCCTTATTTAAATATTTCTTCCGTTTGCGTTTATTAATTTTTTTTTGAATTGGCCAGAGGTAACTTCAGTTACTGGCCATCACGATGCTTAACCCTTGGGTACGGGGAGCGGGTCGTGACAGTTTTTATTATTTTTGTCATTTTTTTCAAAAAATTTACCCTTACAATGCCAATTTCCTCTGAGCTAAGAACACCATTAAAGCTATAAACAACCTCTGAGCTTTTATTGTTATACTCCTCTTATCTCATGAAGTTGTGGTTGTCAGAAAAATTTTCACTCATTGTCATTGTTGGAAAAGTGTAGATAATCAAATGGTTGTCATCGTTACCGTCAGAATATTACCGCCAAAGGGTTTTGAAAATTTTGAGGGTAGATATGTTTTAAAGGTGAGATTTGGGAAAGATGGATAGGTGGTAATAGAAGTAGATGCTCTCATAAACCCTAACTCATAATGTAGTGAATGTGTGAGCTTAATTGTGAGATGGGTGTCCCAAAATTATTGATGTCCTTTTTAATAATTTCATTTGAGTTATTATTATATATATATATATATATATAATAATTGATAGAGTGTTAATAGTAGCACTCTTTTACTTTTTGTCTTCTTGTTGGTCTGATCTTATTGGAGATTCAGGATTATGTTGAGAAATTGGTTAAAAATTAATTTTTTAATTTTTTTTGACTCTCTCTGAAAAAATATATAAAAAAATAAAGAAGTAATGTTATTTAAAAAAGGGAAACTGACCCAAAGGTCCAAGCCCAACGTATCATACCCCATTTAGCCCCAAAACAAATTTAATACTCCATTAAGTCCTCAAATTATCAATCAAACGAAAATACCCACAATATATCATCCAATTTACACGCGCGCAACCTTCACCCACAATCATCTTAGTTTGATCAGTACACAGTCACATCTCCGTTGCTCAACTCTGCATTCTCAGTCCTCCATCTCTCCACCGTTTGACTCCACTCCCTCTGAAACCTTACCCTAACTACAAAACGAACCCGTTCATTTTCTCCAATCTTCGACTCTTACCAACACAACACCAAGCCGTTCATCTTCTCCAATTGGCGACTCTCAACAACACGAAGAACCATCACCATTTTGAAGAAATTTCATAGTTCCTAACTTCCAATTCACAGAAATGGGGAAAAAAAAGTAACATCTCTCTTCACCTATTATTTTTCATTCAAATTTGTACATTATTCTTTCATATTTTGTATATACCGTTTCAATAACACTTTCATAAAAAAAACCCTTGTAAAACACATTTTACATATTTCAAAATGTATAAACCCTCTTTTATATATAATTCCCTGTTTTAAAACATTCTAGTCCCTTGTTTTTAAACATTCTAATTCCTTGTTTTTACACATAAATCCCTGTTTTTACACATTCAACTCATTGTTCTTATTCTTGTTGTTCTTGCTTATTCTTGTTGTTAAATATTTGCTTTTCTTCTATCGTATTATTACTACATTTCGTTGAATACTTAATCTTCTTGTTGTTATTGTTGTTGTTTACAAAATATAATGGGTTGTTCTTATTGTTGATACTGTTTATAAAACTGAAACATCAGACAGTTTCATCACTCTACAAGTAACATATCTAAATTTATTCAAACTGCAAATGAAACTGTAAAATTACACAGTTTAATCACTATTCAAAACAAATAGGTAACTTATTATAAAGTGCAAATCAAACTGTCAAATTATACAGTTTTGTAACTATTAACAACAAATACATATAACTTCATATTAACCTGCATATAAAACTGCAAAATTATCCAGTTTTGTCACTATATTACTCATGCCCTACTGTCGCTTTCATTTTTTCATAAATAGCTGTTGGAAAATATTGGAAAAAACAAACTCATATGCCCAAAAATCCAATCAGGAATTTAAGTATCTCCCATTTTGACAGTCCTTCGTCTGTATCCACTGAAATGCCACCAAAATCTCCCCCTCTACAAAAAAGTCAACCACCACAACCAAAAACAACCAAAAAAAACCCACAAAAAAATCACACTACCTACAAGAAAAAGCCCAAGAACTACACCACAGACCCCACCCACACAACAAACACCAACCACATCTCAAACCACAAAAAAAACAAACAAAAGAAAGCCAACAAAAAAACAAAAAACTCCTCCAACCAAAAAAACAAAGCTCTAAGAAAGCCAATCAACTCCCAAAACAAAAACCAAGCCATCAAAAGGGAAAAAAGGAGCAATCCCTGCAAAGAGAGTCCAATAGTTTAATTATCGTTCCAACATCGGAATAGTAATTAAACTATTGAAGGGGGTCAAATTCACAAAAGTCCAACAGATAGAGCTGCAAAAAACACTTTTTTGGCCCATTATAAATGCTCTCTCCTCAATACAACTGAAGGCCTCTTGGTGCAGATGCTACAATTCCATTGTAGTAGAAATGACAACACTCTACAACAAAAGAAAAAGAGCATTTATACTTGGCAAAAAAGAAATGAAACTTAGAAACAGTGATGTCAGGCTCATTTTTGGTATTGACTATGGAGAAAACAGCATCACCACTAAATCCTATGCAAGACCAAAGGATTTTAAGCTTGCATTTTACAAACAAAGATGCAAATCAGTAAAGAGATTGGATGGCAAGTCATTAACCAAAATGTTTCAACAAACAAAAAAAGGAAAATCAACCAATGATCGTCAAGATCTTGCAAGGGTCATCACTCTTTACTTGTGCTTGAAACTTCTCATGCCTACAACAGGCCATACACTCAATTGGAGTTTTCTCAACTATGTTGACAATCTCAACAACATCAAGAAGTACAATTGAGTTGAGGCAATAAAAGACACACTGATGAATTCAATGGCAAATACAAATAACAACCCAAGGCATGTCACTGGATGCGTCATATTACTCTTGGTAAACACACTACTCAACTACTTTACACAAAAATATCAAACATCCACTTATTTCGAACTATCTAACATATTTCAATTTTTTTTTACAGTACTAGTACTGTGAGCACAGTAAACTCCTCCGACCATCCAACAAAGAAAGCTTCCCAAGGTTTATGAAGTGAAACCTTGGCAAAATGTACTCCAAATGGAAACTGACTTTGAAAAGGTATTCAAACTCTTCTATACTCTCATAGCGCAAATCTATTCAACACTCCTTTCACAGTCATTATAGTAAAAATCATGTTATGAAACTGTAAAATTCTTCAGTTTCAAACAACATATTTTCAACACTTCTTACATTACTCACAGTACAAATCATATTATGAAACTGTAAAAGTTTGCAATTTCAAAGCGCACACCTATTTAACATCACTCATGTTATGAAACTGCAAAAGTTTACAGTTTAAACGCACAAATCTATTCAACAATCATTTCACAGTCATTATAATAAAAATCATGTTATGAAACAGTAAAAGTTTTCAGTTTCAAACAACATATTTTCAACACTTAACTCACATTACTCACAGTACAACTCATGTTATGAAACTGACCAATTTTACGATATTACTGATATATGCCACATTGTTCCAATGCAGGTTGACTAAAGTGCTTTAACCCCAACTGAACAAGAAATACAGTTATTGCATATCAATCAAAGCACATCAATAGACTCTTCAACAAAGAAACATGACCACAAAAAAGACAATAAGGGAAAAAAACAAACAAAAGCAACAACAAAAAAAAAGACTTCTAGACAGTGATGATGATGACTTTTCGAAGAAGAACACCAATCAGAATCAGAATCAGAACAAAAAGAACAACAAAAAAAAAAAAAGAAGAAAAGAAAGCAAGAACCACAAGAAGAACCAGAAAGTGATGAACAAGAAGAAGAGAGTGATGATGAAAAAAAACAAGTGACTGAAGAAGAAGAAGAAGAAGAAGAAGAAGAAGTTGATGAACAACAAGACAATGATGAAGAAGAAGAAGAACAAGAAGAAGAAAAATGTGATCAATAAGAAGACACTAATGAAGAAGAAGGCCAACAACAAGAACAAGAAGAAGAACAAACAAACCAACAACAAAAGTCAATGAACAAGAACTGACAGACCAACAACATGAAAAAAAAGAACAAGCAAAACAACAAGAAAAACAAAGGACAGAACAACAAGAAGAACTCCAAGAGAAATCTGACACATTTCATGCACAACGTAAACTCTTGTCTAATACTGAAGCAAATTGTAAAATTTAATTAAACTAACCAAAACACAATCCAACATTTTTATAGGTGATGACCAAGCACAAACATCAATCAAAGAGGACGACAAGAACAAACTCATAGCAGCCATGAGAGCACAAATGCAAGAAATAGAACAAAAATTCATGGCTGAATTGCGTAGAAAAGAAGACCAATTGAAGGAAATATTCACCAAAAAAATTGGCAGTCCCCAATAAAGATCAATGGTCAAGAGAATTAAACAAAAGTAAAAAAAACAATACGATCAATGGTCAAGGAATCTTTGGTGTTGTTATGGGTTGGTTTTAGGGGAGTACAATCCGATTTAAACTTGTTGGGTTGGTTATTCGCACTTATTCTTGTCAAAAGTTCCTAGGAGACTTAGAAATTCCATTCTAGGGTCGACACCAGCCTTCCTAAGGGTCGACCCTTACCTGTTGGTGAAGTTCTAAAAGTGTTGCTAGAAGATAGAGTAGACACCAGACTGGGAGAGGGTCGACCCTCTTATGTCTGTGTGTTAGTTGTTGGAAGATAGGGTAGACACCAGACTGGAAGAGGGTCGACCCTCTTATGTCTGTGTGTTAGTTGTTGAAAGATAGGGTAGACACCAGACTAGGAGAGGGTCAACCCTCTTATGTCTATGTGTTGGTTGCTGGAAGATAGGGTCGACCCCCTCCTGTCTAAGGATCGACCCCTGCGTGTTTTTCTTAGATTTTTGGGGCCCGAATGGGCCCTATCTAAGAGGGTTTTTGGGCCCATTCTTTTATTTGACTTTAGGGCTTTTCCTCACTACTATAAATAGGCCCAAACCATCTTTTCTCTCATGATTTTCTTTCCATTTTTCCTCTCAAACCGTGATCTCTCTCTTCTATCTCTAAAACTCAACTTTTTTACTTAAATCTCTAGATCTATTCACCTAGAGTGATCTTCTCACCTTGCTCCTTTGAGTTATATTGTAGAGCTTGTCGAGGGCTTTATTTTGATCAGAGCAAAATGTTGTTTCTCCTCCGTCGAATTTTCGATTTTTCTTCATTCTTCCTCTTCTAAGCTTGAAGAAGGGATATTCTACTCTCCTATATGGGTTTTAACATAGATATTGTCATCTTGTATAAATGGTGTGATTTTGGAAGGTTTTTGGTGAATTTTTGGTTGGTTTCTATATATATAAAAAAGGGGTGTTCTGTTTGGGTTCCTTATGGGCATGAGAGGTCTTGACCATGTTATGACTTGAGAAGAATTGATGAAATTTGGTCTTACGTATAATATTTGATAAATGGGGAGATTTGCCCTAATTTGAATTAAATAAGTTATTTTGTATAAATAACGAGATTGACTTGGAAATTATGAAATTGAAGGAACATGTGATTAAATGGTGTAGTTGGATTAATAAATCACTCACGTATGAGAAAAATTGATAAATTATCTGTTGATAGATTTATTTATCTATTTAGAAATATCTACTTTGGGCTATCGATGGAGGATAGCCATGATTGTTATAGAAATTGCATGATGATTAGGTGAATTGAAACTAATCAATTAGATTATGTCATTGAATATGACGGTTGGAGTAAAACATTTAATATGTGATTTAATTGGTCATTGTATATGACAAAGTGTTTAAATACATTGTATATGTATCTTTGTTTGGGAGGAGATAGGGGATGGACTCCATTGATAATTAAGTTGGCTGGAGTGTCCAGGGTGAAAGTCCTGAAATCTTATATATATTTGGGTGCCGGTTCCCTCGGACGTAGTTCCGTAAAATGGCAAGAAATGGAAGTGTATGAATAAATGTTTATGATTGAAGTATTGATAAATGAGTTGTAGTCTCATTTTAAATTATTTAAATGATGATGAACTATGTCCATGAATTGGTTTGGATAAGTAAATGTAAATAAATGGAAGTGGATTGAAATATGGATGTAAATGTTGATTGGTTATGGAAAGGATGTAAGTTGGTTGACAAGTGTTACACATTTATCGAATGCTAATATTTTAGTTAATTCTCATATGTTGTTTAGCATATCTCTACTGGGCTTTGGCTTATCCTATTTGGGACACCATTTTTCAGGTACAGGTGATATGTCGCCTCCAAGATCATAGCTTGGGAAGTTTTGGAGTTGAAGACTCTCTTTTGTTATTCGTTTGATGTTAAATGTAAAATATCAAGCCAAGGGCTTTACATGTAAAGAGTTAGAACTCTTCTTTTGTTGTAATCAAGTGTTAACTTGGAAAGCTGTAAACCCTTTGGGCACTTATTTTTGTGGTTTAGAAGTTAGAGTTTCATGATATAGTTTCAAGATTAATGTTTATGAAAATGTAATGCATGTAATATCTTTTGCAAAGGAAACTCTGATGAATGGAAATGTAATATTTCTTCTATGTTCATGGATCATATGAATGGTTGTCTTATACTTTATTTTGAAGGCGTTACAACTTGGTATCAAAGCGTACCCGGTTTAAATACTTTGGGTACGTGAGAAGTGGTTAGTACCACAATGGGTTTGTCTCGCTTGTTAGAGACTTATGTATGATATTAAGTGTTTATGTGATAACATGTTTATGTGATTATATGGGTATGGGATTTAGTTTCTACGATATAGATCGGGTCCATGGGTTTCTGGAAGTCCTGTTGGAAAGGCATTTGATCACTGCTGTTTCTAACTGGAACTCTAGCAACGCCACGGGACGATCATTATCCGAAAATGAAATTCGTAAGTGTTTATGTAATTATGTGCTTATGTGGAATGAATTACAGTTGTCCATTGCATTAGGACGCAAGTGAGATAACTCATCAACGAACACACAATCAAGTGCTTGTGTCTGGTCTGGTAGCGAAGATGAAAATTGCATATACTTTTCAGATATATGCAGATTGACTAATAGGGAAGCCTTATATGGGAATGTAGGTCTCCAACTGCACAATTTTACAGTTTCTGTTCATATTCAATAACCTATTCCACAAACCTAACACATTTTCATATATAACATGTTTCAGGTCATTGATGCCTTTTCATAAATGAAATTATCACTCCAACCATCAATTGAAGAATTTGAGAAACATGATCTAGTCTTTGCAAGAAATCCATATGCGGGAAGATCTTACGTTTCTTAGCACTCATCAATGTAAGCAAAACTTAACATACCTTTCAATATTATTCAAACTGCAAAATTTTTTACTTTCTTAACATGTCTTACTACATAGTTTTATAACATATTTCAAACATATATAAATTACAGACTTCACTACAAAACCAAGATCAAGCACTGAGAGAAAAAATGATGGACAACCATTTTCCAGAATCAATGAAAAACAGATATATCCATTTCCTAATCAACCACGACAACCATTGGACAATTGTGGTCTTTGACAATGCTGATGGGATATGGAGGCACTATGACTCTTTGAGGCCAACAAAAGGTTGCCACAACAAGCACTTTGAAATTGCAAAGGAAATTGTAAGTTAAATAAAATTTCCTACTTAGTTTCATTCCTTTCAAAACATCTCAACACATCACTATAACTAACAAAAACACCCACTAACTATTTTGTACCAACAACATCAACTGAGATGGAATAAAGCATTATTCAGCAATCAAGGAAATATGTTATCATCTCAAGAGTGCGAGACAGTAATTGCATCAATTGAGGAATGCCCACAACAAACCCCATATTCGTAAGATACAAACTCAATAAACTAATGTTCCAATATGCTAAATTTTGCAGTTTTACCAAACTAATTAACTTTATCTAAAACTTTGCAGGAATGATTGTGCAATTACCATCTGTAATGTTATCAACCAATATATCAACTGGCAACCTGCGCAAAAATCACTTCGACCAACTAAGTAAGTCAAATTTCGAGCAGAAATCATCAGTCAATTCCTCAATGATAAGAATCGATCTTGGAAACTCGAGCACTACCAAATGTTGACAAAACATACTAAACCATAGAAATAATGAACAAACTGCTTGACAATACAAATATTCAAGTGAACATATTTTTGTATTTTTGTATTTTTTTTTAACATGTTGTAGATCCGACTTTCTTCACGCACCCCCCTTTTGGAGAGGGCGCGAATTTGGTCTTACTACAGTTCGAACTCCTGTCACGGTTCTAAATTTAATCTCACAAAGTGCAATATGAGACTGATAAACACCAAAGAATCCAAATCTAGCAATTGGTTTTGGAAAATCAATTTTGAATAAAAAACGCCAAACATGGACTACTTTGCCAGATTACAGAGTCGCCACCTAAATATTTTGTTTGGGAAATTTAGGAAACCCTGACTCGTGCCAAAGGCCACGTGTCCATCATCACCAAAGTTGCCTCGGCTCGGGAACTTGGGTACGAGAGGGGAAGGTCCTGAAATGAGCACCCCCGCTCCCCCGATCAAAGGATCAGCCTCTACTAACATGATATGTTGTTTTTATAAACACATGTGTTCTTATTCCGGTTATTATCTAACTTACTATGTGATGCGCGCAGCATACAAGTATAGACTCAATCACAAGAATTGGAACAAAACGGCTCATGTTTCTTTTTGAAAATGGTTCTAAAGTGCTACTCGCAAGTAGGTTAAAGCGCGGATTTGCCACCCTCAAGTGAGCTTAAAACATGATTTTGCCACTTTGCAAAGTGGGCCCTAAACTCACAATCATCGAGTTGTTCCAATTTAGGCAATCAAGCCTTCACCCACAGGCAATCAAACAGTTAAGCACTTAAGCAAATAGCCTCATGGCAAGCATGCTATCATGGCAACACTTACACTCATGCAAGGATGCTAAAGCGTAAACACTTATAGTGTACTCCAAGCCAAAACAAAAGCTAGTTAGAAATAATGCATGATTCCTAATTATGCTAAAATGCCTAATGCAACACATGTAATATGCAATTAAATAAGCTCGGCTAACTAAGATGGCATATGAATGCAACACTTGATAACATGCTTTGAAACACGTATTCAAGTAAGTATATTGAAATACAATGCAGTTTGAATGATGCGCCGAGCCCAATACATGCAAAACAAATAAATGATGCACGCATGCAAGCATAAGGATGCTAATTAAAATATGCCCTAAAACTAACCATCGAAAGCGGTTAAGTAAAAGGGAGAAAGAAGTGGGGTTGGAAGACATGCACACACACATGCACCCTTATTACAACAATACGCCCTCGCGAAGGAGGGTCCGAATAAGCTAACTAGCTATGCTAAGTACTTACTACAAATCAACTAATTAACTATTCTAGCTAATTAATTATTACAAAACCGAATTAAATAACTAGCTGCACTAAGCTAATTAATTACAAACTGAATTAATTAATTAAACACTTAACTAATTAATTACAAAATAATTAAGCTACTGAACTAAACAGCTAAACAATTCAGATGAACGGCCTCGGGAAGCGAGGGGGAGATGCATGCACGGTTGGCTTCGCCTCGAAAATCCACTACCTTGCCTCTAAATGCCTCTGTTTGCACATCTTTGAACCTCTGAAAATTGTGCCAACCTCCAGATTGCTTCTGTTTGATCTCAAGAACACTCTGATGGCCGATCAGCCATGGTTAGTGATCATCGGCCAACACTGGTGGCCGGTCAGCTAGGACATGTGGCCGGTCGGCCACTGCTTCCCTGAAATTCCTCCTTTTACTGCAACAGAGAGCAAATAGAGGCATGTCAATGTATTTTCAAGGAAATGTGTGTACTACTACCCTCCTTATCATTTCTCAAGCTCAAAGGAGTGTAGCACTTGGCTCTCAAGCCACCAACCAAGTACTTTCAATGCGTGGTGGCCAAAGAACCAAGCTTGTACAAGCTTGATGAATGCACACATAAGACTCAAAGTGTCGTTACCTTATCATGCATGATCAAGGATGACAACGACCAAGAAATGTGACACGTTTCATCACTTCAAGTATGAAACGTCCCACATTTCTTGTGTTTGGATTAACGTCTGATCCAAACGCATGCAATGCAACACAAATGCTTATCTTGCACATGTTTTACTTGATTCAATTTTGTTTACACATTTTAGCTTACCAATTAATCTTTTAACCGGTTAAGTCCAATGTGAAAGTCCTCTAATGAGAGAGATGGCCTAAGCCACAAGCACCTTGAGCATGAAAGAAGCCTCATGCTTTTGGTTAGTAGAAACCCTCAAGAGAAGGTTAAAACCATTAGGCATGAAAGCCTCAATTCCATGCTCAAGTCAACAAGGGGCTAAAGACCTCTTTCAAAGAGAATGAAAGAGTGAAACAATGGAGTGCAACGGCATATATTTCAGCACTGAAATGACATGCTAAATGACTTAAAATCATGCAAACAAACCATGCACAACATGTTAAGAGTCAAAAGCATTGAAACTAGTGAAGGACACAATACTAGAGGTATGCAATACAAAGCTCAAATGACCAAACCAGCTCTGGACAGAGCTCAAATATGTCAAAATAAAGGCCAAAACATGCTGAGATGGAAGTCCATAAGGCAATAAAATCATGCTCAAGTATTGGCTCTCAAACAAGGCATAAGGCACAACTCACAAAAGCTATGAAAGAGTGGAATATGTGAGAATGTGACTATGCTATATGCACTAAAATCATGTGAGAAATGAGGCTAAGGCATGCAAACAACTCAAGCAAAGCATGCTAGGGACTTTGAAACTCAAAGCTAGTCAAGGGCCTTTTACACTATAGCTATACAAAGCAAAGCATATGTGACCGAGACCACCCAAAATAGAGCTAAAGCATGTTAAAACAAAGCCAAAAACATGCTGAGATAGAGTCCCAAAGGGGTAGAAAATCATGCTCACTTCTTAGGCCATCTACACATGCAAACAAGACAAGAGGAGGGGGGACCACCCCCTCCCATTTTGGTCCTCAAAACCAACTTTTTACCACTGAAATTCCTCTGGAATTCAGTGGTTTTAAGGCCAAAAGAGATGGACTCAAAAGCTCTTAAAAGAAGGCTCAAGAGGCTTTACAAGCCAAAGAGCAAGTGAAGGGAACCACCCCCTAACCACACAAGGCTCAAACCAACATTTTAGAACCTTAAAAAACAGAGGTTTTTGCAGTTGGAAACTAGGCCAAAAACAGCATGCAAAGGTGGCCAAATAATGGATTAAAACAAAGCTTAAAAAAGGGTAAGGCTTTACCCTTGAAGCACAGCAACAAATCAGTCCAAATTCTGAGCTAAAACCAAGCTTTAGACCTCAAAATAGGTTCCAAGGGACCTCAGCCCAAAGATATGCAACTTTGATGAAGGATGCCTAGGCAAACTAGAAGTGTTTCTCTACTTCTATGCACAAAAAGGCAAGAGAGAGAAAGCTCTAGAGAGAGGCAGAGATTTTGTTTTGAAAATTTTGTAGAGAGAAGGGAGTTTAGAGAGAGAGACTCCCAAAATTGCTCACCCTCCAATATATGAGATATGGCCTTCATATATAGCAAAAATGAGAGCCTTGGTCGAAATATCTGAATATAGAGACAGCTGAAGCATTTAGAAGACAGCTGGAGCAAAATATCTTCAAATTCTGAGCTTTCTGGACAATTCTGGCCGACCCGCCATCTTGGTGACCTGCTACTTTGTTGGCCGACCAGCTACTAATGTTGGCCGATAAGGATCACTTTTGGCCGAGCTATGGCCGGCAAGCTCCATTTGTGGCCGGCACACTCCCACAGAGGCCGATGGCAAAATCTGGTTCTGGTCCCTGACTTCAACCAAGCATAACTCCTTCATCTGTACTCCTTTTCAAGTCATTCTTGAGCCTAAACCGAATCCTCGGAAGTCTTCTTTCCAATGATGTCAACCTCACATCAAAATTCAAAGTGTGCTAAGAGATATCCCTCTTTTAGTGAAGACTGCTCAGTTTCGGTCTATCCGGGTTGATGCCTAACTTCAACCAACCATATCTCCCTCATTTGGCCTCGGCTTGAGGAGATTCTTGAATGAAAAATGAAGCCCCGGAAGTCTTCTTTCCAACGGTGGTCGCGTCATAGCTAAAATCCAAGTATACAAGTGGATAGGCCTGATTTAGCGAGGACTGCCCGTCTCTCTCTTAACGATTCATGCCCAACTGCTTCCTCAACTAGGTTTCTTCCCTCCACTCCTCTTTTCTTCAACTCCAAACCCCCAAACAAGATGTTTTTGAAGATTTTTTGAAGAGTTCACCTCTCTTTCATGCATTTCCACTTTGTCCTTGCTCGGTTTGCCGAAAAGCACAACATTTAACAAAATGCGAGCGTCGGAACATCGCAGAAACTTTGTTTCAAAAATGTTTTGAAAGAGAGGGTTTTAAGGTCTAAAATCTTTTGTCAAAATAGTTTTAGTCCAAAAATGGGGTGTGAGGTTTGGATTTGACTCTCTCCTTGCAGAAGAAATCGAACATTTGCATAGCACAGCCTACACCATCAAGTAAGCAATCAGTAGTGCCCAAGTCTTAAGGGCGGTCAAAAAGGGGTGTCTACACATGTGACATGTGACAAGTACTTTATATGCTTTTGGGAATTGATATTCTTGTGATTATTATAGTGAAAATGATTGTTGTCATTGATATTGTTGTTGCTCTTCTTGTTGTTATTATTATTGTTGTTCTTCTTCTTGTGCTTATTATACTTGTTTGTGTTCTTCTACTTATTATTATCGTCACATTTGTGATTGCATATATTTTCATACAGTAAATGTTGTTTTTAATAATTCTTCAAACTATAAAAATATGCAGTTTCATCAGGTTGTTTCTAATAATTCTTAAAACTGCAAAATTATGCAGTTTTATCAGGTTGTTTTTCATAATTCTTAAAACTGCAAAATTATACAGTTTCATTACTCAAACAAAAATTATGCTACAAATTATGCATCTAATTTCATGACTCAACAAATAGATGAACTGCATTTCAAAATTGAAAATAAAACTGCAAATTTTTACAGTTTTGTCACTACGAAATATGAAATAAATATATCATGTAGTAAAACTGCATTTCAATATTGTACAGTTTCAATAAAAAAATTTCAACAACCTTTTCAGCATTCCATAAAAATAAAACCAACCAAATCTACAAAAAAAAAAAAAACAAAACAAAACAAAACAAAAACAAAACAAAACAAAACAGTTACAAAACAACTTCAATAACTAAAGAACACATCAAAAAAGAAAAAAGAATGCAACCAACTTTATTCATTACTTCCATAATATCAAGTATCACATTTTTTATTATCATAATCCCTCAAATTCAAATACAAATCCAAAATAATAGACTATGGCCTCAAATAGCAGCCTTGCACATCTTCTTATTGTGATTCTCATATTTCAAGCACCTCCTACACTTGATTTGCTTTATATTCTCACCCCTAGAAGGTATCCTCTTCTTCTTGTTTCGCCCGGGCTGCTTCTTCGTGTCACGACCCAAACCCGCCCCTATAGGTTCAGCATCGTAACCGACCAGTAATCCTGGGATTACCGAAGGCCTCTGAGACAAATTAGCTTAATATTAGGGGCTAGTGGAAGCAAATAACAAATAACAAATATACAACATCCATTGAGCTATGCAAACTTATATGAAACAGAAAAATTTTAAACTTTTTATATACATATTTACGCATCACCCTTACGTCATCATATAAATACAGATTAGACAAAAAGGGACTTAACACTATTTACAAAATAAGCAAGGACTTGTTTAACCAAACAAGAAAACAAAACTTGAACTTAATGCACTTAGCCATAATCACTAGACATATCCGGAACCTCCACAGGAGACACATAGGTTGGCTGACAAAACAGAATCCAGGCAGAAACTCTAGGCGTGGTTAGACGCCTGATCACCTACATTCATAAATAATACAGTGAGCTAGGGCCCAGTGAATAATAACAGAGTAAAGATTTTAATGAATGATGCCCATAATATATTTTAAATCTCATAGTAAATCAGAATCATAATTAGGTAGCAGAAACAGAGTCATAGTCTTATTCATATTCAAATCATGTGTGATACATCCATTAGCATAAATATGTCTCTTTAGTCATGTTGGAACAATCTTCTGTGTAAATAAAATAAACTGAAATAATTCAAACAAAATAAATAAATAACATACCAGATTTATTTATCGAACCGGAAAAAATAATTCAAGACCAAGTCGAGTGTGTGACATTCTGTCCTTAAGACAGATTCGCCCCACTACGGTACTTACGGTTGAGTGGCGTCTATCTCCCAGGATACAATGATCTTCACAAATTGTAGTAGTACTCCAAACAATTTGTTCGACGAACCAAACCTATGTTCTAACTCTCTGAAATTTATACTAAAACTAATATGAAGAATAATAAAAAATGCAGAATTTTTGGACAGCAAAAAGACCACAAACAGACTGAATTATTCATCATCCGGACTGTTGGAATATGATTCTATTTATAGGCAAAAACTGAGGTCCCAACAGCTTCTTAATTTTGAAAGAACAGAAGCAACTGTTCACTTTCAAATTATTTGACCGTTGAACAGGAACGGTTTAAAACTTTCAAACAATTTGAAAAGGGTCTTTGGTTTGTTGATGGAACAAGTTCCAAACCCTCCACTGTGCAGCCACTTTTCAAACAATTTGAAAATGATCCGAAGTTTGACCAAGTCAAATAAAAGGTAATCTATTATTTAAACTATTTCATATATATATATATATATATTAATCTAATGAAATAGTTAAATAAATAAATGAAAATGTATCAATTTTAGGAAACTTATTAGGAATCTAAAATTAGAATTTAGAATTAAATTAAATTCTCACAAAATTAGAATTTAGAATTAAATTTAATTCTCACAATAATTTTTTTTTTTTGAAAAAATTCAAAAGAATTTTATCTAAAAAATTAATGTTACATCCGAAAACGACGTCATCTTCCCATTCACTCATAAATGGTTTTGACGTTCCGTCTTCACCACTACACCTCTTCGGACCCACCCCAAAAGACGTTTGGGGTCCACCCAAATTGGGTTAAAAAATATGCCTATATAAAACCATTTTTCCAACAATCCCCCACATGAATGGAAGTTGACGGAGAGAAAATGCAACAACATGATCTAATCAGAGAGTTTAGAAATTGGAAATATTCTGCAAAGGATAGGTAGCTTTTGGCTTTGAACCTTCCCTTGTGAGACACTATCGGATTTACTAGCTAATCAGTGAACATGATGTCTTGAACTGTTCAGCCGTTTGTGTAAACCAAGACAATAGAACTCACACAGTATATTCCCAGACACAGTTTAGTTCTCACTATTGTGTTCATTTTGGCCCTGAACAACCTGGTCTTCATGAGTGCTCTAGAGAATTGTAGCCCTTCACAAATCTCACAGAACCGGCCCAGTTCACACTCACATAGGTGATTCTTATGAAGAGTATCCTGCCATACTCCACTAGGTTTACCTAGATATAAGAATCATTAAAAGTTTTACTTAACCTAAAACGCTGCAGACATCACTATTTCATTATAGAAATGGGTAGGAGTTGGACTCCACAGTGATCCTTCTGAGTCAATCACAACTCGGTTGTCCCTTTGAACCTAGATCTTGGGATCTCCAGTCAACTAGGTTGGGTTGCCGTTGTGGTAACTCTTATTTAATAGGCTTAAGTCCCATTCCCCTCGATGAATTCTCAACTAACTCTCTTGCTAACCCTTTGGTTAGTGGATCCGCTATGTTGTCTTTAGACTTAACATATTCTATGGAAATAATTCCATTAGAGAGTAGTTGTCTTACGGTATTATGTCGACGACGAATGTGTCGTGACTTACCGTTATACATATGACTCTGTGCTCTACCAATTGCTGATTGACTATCACAATGTATGCATATAGCAGGCACCGGTTTTGGCCATATTGGAATATCTTCAAGGAAGTGGCGAAGCCATTCTGCCTCTTCCCCTGCTTTGTCTAAGGCTATGAATTCAGATTCCATAGTAGACCTAGCAATACAAGTCTGTTTGGAAGATTTCCATGATACAGCCGCCCCACCAAGAGTAAAGACATACCCACTGGTGGACTTCGAGTCTTTAGTATCCGATATCCAATTTGCATCACAGTATCCTTCAAGTACTGCTGGATATCTAGTATAATTCAGCCCAATATTACGAGTGAATCGGAGATATCTTAGAACCCTTATAATTGCTTTCCAGTGTTCTACTCCCGGATTACTCGTATATCTACTTAATTTACTTACTGCATAAGCTATATCTGGGCGAGTGCAGTTCATCAAGTACATTAAGCTTCCAATAATTTGGGCATACTCTAATTGAGAAATACTTTCCTGTACATTCTTAGCAAGATACAAATTAACATCTACAGGAGTTCTAGCAAGATGATCATCATCTTTGCTGAATTTGTCAAGTATTTTCTCAATGTAATGAGATTGTGACAAAGTATAACCTTCTGATGTTTTGGTAATTTTCATACCAAGAATTACATCAGCAATGCCCATGTCCTTCATGTCAAAATGTTTATTCAACATTTTCTTAGTAGTTTTAATCATATCATTATTACTACCAATGATGAGCATATCATCTACATAAAGACATACAATGACATAACCTTTGTCTGTATTTTTAATGTAAACACATTTGTCACACTCATTAATATTAAAACCATTTGACATCATTGCCTTGTCAAATTTCTCATGCCATTGCTTTGGGGCTTGTTTTAAACCATATAATGATTTAACCAATTTACACACTTTCTTTTCTTTCCCTGGAACAGAAAACCCTTCTGGTTGTTCCATGTAAATTTCTTCATTTAACTCACCATTTAAGAAAGCGGTTTTAACATCCATTTGATGAATTTCTAGATTATATAGAGATGCAATGGCAATTAGCATTCTAATGGATGTTATTCTAGTAACCGGTGAGTATGTGTCAAAGTAATCTAGACCTTCTCTTTGTCTAAAACCTTTGACTACAAGTCTTGCCTTGTATTTGTCGATTGATCCATCCGCTTTCAATTTTCTTTTGAAAATCCACTTGTACCTAAGAGGTTTACAACCTGGTGGCAAGTCCACTAATTCCCAAGTGTGATTTTGCAAGATGGATTCAACTTCACTGTTGACAGCTTCTTTCCATAAAGGAGCTTCAGGACTGGACATAGCCTCTTTAAAGGTTAAAGGCTCATTTTCTAACAAATATGTTAGAAAATCTGGACCAAAAGATTTTGAAGTTCTAGCACGTTTACTATGCCTAGGTTCCTCTTCCTCATTTTGATCTAACTCTTGTTCTTGATCATGTTCTTGATCCTGACTAGTAATAGCATCAAAAGATCTTTTATTAGTATTAGTCTCTTGTCCAGTCTTCTTTGGAAATACATGTTCAAAGAATGATGCATTCCTTGACTCAATAATAGTATTTACATGCATTTCGGTATGTTCTGATTTATGAATCAAAAACCGATATGCACTACTATTCTTAGCATAACCAATGAAAATGCAATCAATGGTCTTAGGACCTATCTTAGTCTTTTTAGGACTAGGAATAGCCACTTTAGCCAAACACCCCCACACTTTTAAGTATTTGTAGGATGGTACCTTCCATGCCACAATTCATAAGGTGTTTGATTCACTTTCTTTCGGGGTATTTTATTTAAAATATAATTAGCAGAAAGTATTGCTTCCCCCCACAAGTTCTGAGGTAATCCAGAACTGATTAACATGGCATTCATCATTTCTTTTAAAGTCCTATTTTTCCTTTCAGCAATTCCATTTTGCTGAGGTGAGTAAGGAGCGGTGGTTTGATGAATTATTCCATGTTCTTTACAAAATTCACCAAAAGGTGATTCATATTCACCACTTCTATCACTTCTAAGTTTCTTGATTTTCTTACCAAGTTGATTTTCAACTTCATTCTTATATTGAATGAAAGTTTCCAAAGCTTCATCCTTGGTTCGAATTAAATAAATATAACTATATCTAGTATAGTCATCTATAAAAGTGATTACATATTTTTTTCCACCTCTGGTTTGAATTGATTTAAAATCACAAATGTCACTATGAATTAATTCAAGTGGTTTCGTACTTCTTTCAATTGAATGAAAAGGAGTTTTAGATAATTTTGCCTCAACGCAAATTTCACATTTATGATTTGAATCAATGTTAAATTTAGGTAAACATTCCATATTAATTAATCTTCGCAAAGATCCATAATTAACATGTCCTAATCTACCATGCCATAAATTTGAAGACTCAAGTAAGTAAGAAGAAGATGTAGTATGATTAATACCAGAGGATACAACAGTCATTACATTTAACTTGAAAAGGCCATCAGACATATAACCTTTTCCTACATACATCCCGTTTTTGGTAAGTACAAACTTGTCACTTTCAAAAACCAGTCTAAACCCATTCTTACTCAACAAAGATCCGGAAACTAAATTCTTGCGAATGTTCGGTACATGCAGCACATTGTTGAGAGTGAGTTCCTTTCCAGATGTCATCTTAAGTACAATCTTTCCTTGTCCTTCAACTTTAGAAGTCGAGGAGTTGCCCATAAAAAGTTGTTCACCACTGTCCACTATAGAATAAGATGTGAACATCTTTTTATCGGTACAAATATGGCGAGTAGCACCAGTGTCCACCCACCATTCTTTAGGATTTTCGATAAGATTTGCCTCGGAAACAACTGCAGAAAGATCTATGACATCTACACCATTGGAAATGTTATCCATTTTGGTCATTTTGGCTTTAGCAACCTTCTTACTTGATCTTCCTTTGCCTTTACGAAAATCAGTTCTTAAGAACTTCTCTGGTTTTCCACCATGATTCACTGGCACAGTCCCAACATACGGAGAGGTTGGCGTAATGGCAATCACCATACCAGTACTGGTCTGAACATTAGTTTGACCAGTTTTAGCAGCCATAAATTCTAAATTATAAACCACAATTATAATTAGAATTTAATACTACACAGAAAATTAAAACCAAAAAACACAGAATTTAAAATTCTGTAAAAAATAAAAGAAACAAAAATTGTAACTTTTATTTCCAATTAATTTGAAAATAAAATAAAATTTTATTTAAACAAATTAAACCAAAACAACAGATATAAAATCTGTTAAAATAAAGAAACAAAACAAAATGTAACTTTTATTTTCAATTAATTTGAAATAAAATAAAATAAAATTTTATTTAACCAAATTAATTCCACACAGAAAACTAATCCAAATTCACAGAATTAAATTCTGTAAAAATAAAAGAAACAAGAATGTAACTTTTATTTTCCAATTAATTTGAAAATAAAATAAAATTTTATTTAAACAAATTAATTCTACACCGAAAATAAAAGAAATAAAAACTATAACTTTTATTTTTTCAATTAATTTGGAAATAAAATAAAATTTTATTTAACCAAATTAAATCCACACAAGAAATTAAATTCTGTAAAATAAAAGAAATAAAAACTATAACTTTTATTTTTTCAATTAATTTGGAAAAATAAAAATTTATTTAACCAAATTAATTTCACACAGAAACTTAAATCTCTTATTACACTCCGATAATTAAAATACTGAAAACAGAATTTTAATTAATGAAAACTCAGAAAATAATTTCTAAAAACCAAAATTAATTTTCTGACAAAATTTCACAAAAATATATTCTGAATTGTTAATGACACCAGTATCGTACTACTAGTTGTTGTCAAAGAAAAGAGACAGTATATTACTACTATCTGTCAAATAGCATATAACCACTATTTGTTTTTCCAACCAGAATATTATTTTGTAAATTCACAGAAAATAATTTTCTTTCGAAATTATTTACGAAGAATGGAAAAAGGAAACAAACGAAAAATTCTGTAAACAGAATAATTCGAATCTGTCTTAAGATTGTTGGAACAATCTTCTGTGTAAATAAAATAAACTGAAATAATTCAAACAAAATAAATAAATAACATACCAGATTTATTTATCGAACCGGAAAAAATAATTCAAGACCAAGTCGAGTGTGTGACACTCTGTCCTTAAGACAGATTCGCCCCGCTACGGTACTTACGGTTGAGTGGCGTCTATCTCCCAGGATACAATGATCTTCACAAATTGTAGTAGTACTCCAAACAATTTGTTCGACGAACCAAACCTATGTTCTAACTCTCTGAAATTTATACTAAAACTAATATGAAGAATAATAAAAAATGCAGAATTTTTGGACAGCAAAAAGACCACAAACAGACTGAATTATTCATCATCTGGACTGTTGGAATATGATTCTATTTATAGGCAAAAACTGAGGTCCCAACAGCTTCTTAATTTTGAAAGAACAGAAGCAACTGTTCACTTTCAAATTATTTGACCGTTGAACAGGAACGGTTTAAAACTTTCAAACAATTTGAAAAGGGTCTTTGGTTTGTTGATGGAACAAGTTCCAAACCCTTCACTGTGCAGCCACTTTTCAAACAATTTGAAAATGATCCGAAGTTTGACCAAGTCAATAAAAGGTAATCTATTATTTAAACTATTTCATATATATATATATATATATTAATCTAATGAAATAGTTAAATAAATAAATGAAAATGTATCAATTTTAGGAAACTTATTAGGAATCTAAAATTAGAATTTAGAATTAAATTAAATTCTCACAAAATTAGAATTTAGAATTAAATTTAATTCTCACAATAATTTTTTATTGAAAAAATTCAAAAGAATTTTATCTAAAAAATTAATGTTATATCCGAAAACGACGTCATCTTCCCATTCACTCATAAATGGTTTTGACGTTCCGACTTCACCACTACACCTCTTCGAACCCACCCCAAAAGACGTTTGGGGTCCACCCAAATTGGGTTAAAAAAATATGCCTATATAAAACTATTTTTCCAACAAGTCAAGCATATCAAGTCCCATAAAGGAACCTCCGGTACCGGGGTAACATATCTCATACATCGGTTACGGTATTGTTTTCCCCGGGCGAGGGCCTGGGCTACGGTATTATCCCTCGGGCTAGGGCCTCATGACCATAAGCCACAATATTATGTCTCCTAGGCGAGTGCCTCTGCTAAGGATACCACAATTACGTTTTAAAAAAAAATTGGATAATCATTTATTCATACAAAACACAGCATTTCAGAAAACCTTTCATTTCATATCATCAGAAAATAATTAAAGTCAAATATAACTTTACAGAGTTATTACTCACAGTGGGTTAAGTGGATATAAGGCCTCGGATGCCCACCTATATAAATCACATAACAAAAACATAATAGAAGCACCATTCAATATTCATTTCATTTTAATTTAACTCTCTTTATGCGTTTCTAGTTTATTCCATGACTATGGGAGTCCAATTGGTGCCTAAGAATACTTAGAATGTCATGAGGATGCAATTATGCATTTAAAAAAGTTAGTCAAAAATTGCTGAAAATAGGGTCCTCGCTCGACCGCCACTTTGGTCGCTCGAGCGGACTGTAAAATTTTGAAACACTTCTGGGAGCTCGATTTTCACGCTCGAGCGAGACTTCCCTCGCTCGAGTGGACAGTATAAATTCTGGAATTTCCAAAATTGTAATTGAAGTTCAAATTTGATATTCAAAGCCTCAAAATTTGTATTTTTGGTACAAAAATATGGAGAACCATTGTATAATTTAGTAAACACTCTCAATCAGAAATCATTTATTCAAAATCATGCTCTAATTGTCCAAATTTAGTTTTACTTCATTTTCTTTATATCAAACCCACAATTTTAAAATATGAATTAGATTTTCCAAACTCTTGAAATTTCATGATGTATGTAAAAATAGAGCCCAATTTTATTATTAATAACAAAAATCGACTTAACTATGAATTACACAAATCAATTTCTTAGAAATTCAACTTGACTCAATTTTTAACCAAAAACTTAATTATAATCATAGATGTTCTAAAATGTGTTTAAATTGAATAAAACTTTTAAATTAAATTGCATGCATGGATTTAAAAATTAAAAATCAAACAAATCCCTAATTTTCATAATAAAATCAAAACTTTGTCTAACCTTAAGATTAACTCCAAATTTCCATAAACTTGATATTTCTAAAGCTTTTCCCTTTTTCTCTTCAAAATATGAAATTGAATTAATTCAAATTTTTTTCAAAATCCATGATGCACGTTGTAATTAGAATATTAATTTGCCCATGCGTGTAACAATGAAACTTAATCTTATGTAAGACTACAAAATCATACCCAAAATAATTAATTTCTAATTTATTTTCCATAATCATCCACATGCATGTAACCCATTTCATATTTAGAACCCAATTCCAAATTAACTTCTATAATCTCATACTTAAGTTAATTTTTCTTCATCTTCTTGCTATTCATTCCAATTTCACCTTTAATTTCAAGCATAATGTAAAGATTCTACACAAATTAAACATAAATTTCATACCTTAAGTTTGCTAGTTCTTCTTCTTCCTCAAAAACTAGAGCTCCTCTTCCAATTTTTTTCTTCTCCTCTTTTGTTTCTTTGTTCCTGCAACATTCTCTCTCTCTCTCTCTGGGTTTGACTTCAATTCACCCCAAGGATGCTCCAGCACAAAAGAAACAATACACACACACCTATACACCACATGCACACGAGCATATTGTTTAAGGCTCCCAACACAACACTTAACATGCACACACATACACCACCATATTTCTCAGTACACCCACTTGGATTTCTCAGCACACCCTCACTTCACATACACCCATAATTTTAGATCATTCCATAATTCAATTTATGGTTAAGATTGATTTAATTAAATAACACTTATTCTTAATAAGTCTTGATTAACATATAATTAAATTAACCATAACTAATCATAAATCTCTCATAATTTAATCAATCTAATTTGACTTCCATTAGAGCCTAATTAATTATATTTAAATTTATCAGTCTGAATCAGATTTTTAATCAAACTCCCAAAAGACTCCAAATATCAAATCAAACTTATTGCCATCATCAATTTTGGTTTTCCAAATCTTTAAGGCCTTCAATTTCAGATCAAACTCAAAATCTCTACTAAAAAATTACATATTTAATTAAACATCTCTCCAATAAATTTAATTCAGAATGACCACACTTCTCAATCCTCATGACTTAATCAACTCCAATTTGGACCTAATTAATAAAATATCAATTTTATAGATCTGAATCGAATATTTAGTTAAGTTCCTATATGATCCGATACTCGAAATTAAACTAATTCAATTCACCAATTATACTCTCTTAAGCCATGTTGACTTTCAATTTCTAATTCCAAAATAAATCCTCAATAGAATCTGTAGACACCCCATTTTTGACCGACCTTAAGACTCAGACGTCACCGATTGAGCGCTCGGTGATGTTGCATATTGTGCTCGTTCAGAAGTCTCAGAGTCGCGGCCGTGAGCCCTGCCTCCGGACTTCCGAACCCTCTTCTATGCCTTGCCTCGGTTTGCGAACCAGGCTCGATTTTCTCTGTTTCTTTTCCTGAGGGGAGGGAGAGGTCTCATAGATCATCTCTCAGTGGCCGTGGGCTACATTTCGTGGCCGTAGGCCATTTTGCCCATTTCGGAGCCCGGTTCCCGGTTTTCGGAGCCGTCAGGCCGTGTGCCTCGGTTCGGGACCGTCTAACCATCTCCGACTGCTCCGGTTTTTGGCATGCATCTCATTTACTCTCTTTTTAGGGACACTGAGGTCTGAGAGACCCACTTCGTGGTCGAATGCCACTTTCGGTGCTTAACAGCCTATTTTCGAGACCCCGAACTGCGTGTTTTGGCCCCCGAGCATTCGTTTTGCATCGGTTTTCGTTCATTTTTGGCAGGTACCTCTGTTTTATCACCAGGAAGGTCACTGAAGGGTGGGAGGTCAGCAATTGTCTCAGCAACCAGTTATGTTCCTCCGACGCCCTCAGACGCCCGTTTTTTTCACTTCCGAGCCAATGTTGACGACCCTAGGGCCTTTTTCTTCAACTCCAAACCCCATATTTGTGTTGTACACACTTGGGAGGACCCTAATATCATATGGCCGGCCAGTAATTCAGATTGAACCTTTTGAACCCCTCCTAAAAGTGGCCTATTCTCTCTCCTGTTTTACAGTTGTCAATTTCCAACCACAGGGTTGTGTTTCCTCCCATGGCCACCAATATGTGGTGGCCGGCCAGAAATTCAACTTTCATTTTTGCCCTTGGCCGGCCGGCCATGGGGGTGGCCGGCCGACCACCTGCAACCCCAAAAGCTGGCCGGCCTTCTTCCTTACACCTGCTTTACCTCAGATGTGACCTTTGTTTCCCCCCAGATTCTGTATCCGGGGGGATAACTTTTGGAGGGAAATGTTAGGGTGTTTCCCTCCCCTTTATTCCCTTGCTACTCCCCCCTTTTGGTCCATATAACCAGCTGCCCAAGTCACATATTAGGGGTTGGAAAAAATTGCTTAAGGGCTCTTGCATTACCTCTCTCTCCATCTCTCATTTTCAAGCTCCAAAATCCCTAAGCCCTACCTCATTTCTTCATCACCACCAAGCACCACCACCACCACTACTCCATTTCCAGCAGTTTGGGGAGCTTTCCAGCAGCTAAGAGGCACCATTTCTCAAGCCAAAAGGGAGCAAAAGTTTGGTCTTCAAGGGTAAGTTCATTTTCCCCCTTTTTTAGCTCATTTTTGCACCATTTTTCTAGCCTATTTGCTTGCTGTTTTGAGCTCCGACCAAAACTGAAAATGTCATTTTTTTGAGCTCATTTTCATCTTTCATCAAGGGCTCAACACTGTTTGGGCCCCCCATTTACCACTTGCTTCAATACCCCCTTGTATGCTTTTTTTTTGCATGGTATTTCTAGTCTATGTGTAGTCTGTTTTGAGGCCTGATATAAACTGTAAGTTGGATTATTTTGAGCCCCTCTACAACATTGTAGAAGGGATCAACACTGTTGGGGGTCTCCATGTAGCACCTACCATTGTACCCCTTTTTGGTCCCCATTTTTGCATGTTTTGTTAGCCTATCTTGCTTCTGTTTTTCGGCCATGATCAGAGCTGAGAGTGGCCATGTTTTGACCCCCTTGTCATATTTCATTAAGGGTCTTTGGTTGTTTGGTGAATTCTTTGTATACTTCATGTTATAGCCTCTTGTTGGCCTATTTCTTGCATTGCATTTTGAGCATATTTTCATACTGATTTGAGGTTGGTCATCTACTGTAAATGTTCATATTTTTAGTCCCTCTTCAGTGTTGTAGAAGGGTATTTTTCCATTTGGGCTTTGCATCTATCACTTGCCTCATTGCCTCCCTTGCGAAGCCATTTTTGTATGCCATCTTAGCCCTACTTGTGATTGCTTTTTGGCCTTGTTTTGTACTGTAAAAATGTGAGTTTTGGGGCTGCCTTGCTTCTTCTTTTTCATGTCATGTATCAATTATGCATGTATGGTATAGCTGTAGGCCATTTTATGCATTGAAATCCATGTTTCGGGATCATTTCATACATCGGGTATTATTTCGCCTCATTTCGGGGCTGTTTTGCCCCTCATTTTGCCACTAATTTTTGCATGTTTGCATATCATATTCCATGTCTTTGCTATGTCTCATTAGAGTGGCATTTCGGTGCCTGAGGGTCCGTTCTCGGTTTGCACGCACTTCGAGGTGTCTTGTTTTCATCTGATGGCCTCTTATGTGAGTGTGGCTGAGGCTCTCTCATGTTGGTGTAAGCCCATTATTGCATTGCGTATGCCATTTCACCCATAGCATTGTGTATGCCCGGTTGTATATTACCTCGTATGGCGTGTATGCCATTCCATGACATTGTGTATGTTAGGGTTGCATATTAGCTACATTTCATGCATATCATGCATATCGCATCGTGTTCGGGATAGGAGTTAGCCCGGGCACGGGAAACGAGGCACGTTCCGTACTCCGAGTAACGGAACGGGTCTCAATCCCCAAGTCACCGACACTCCGGATTATCCGTGATGGAGTTAGGTTTTGTTGTAGCATTCATATGCATTCATCCTATATTGAGTCGTGCAATTCGGCTCCTCGGCCATCATGCATCGATATGCGTGATTGGTGGCACGAGGATCGAGGCATGCATATAGTTGTGAAATACATTGCTATGCCCCTTTCCTGCTCTCTGTTGCAGCAAAATGAAGAATCAGCAACTTTTCGGAGTCTGGCACGCATTTCGAGAAACATTGCAAACAGAGGCTAATTGGGGCATCCCAGTGGATTTCCGCGCAAAGCAGCCCAAACATGCATCATTTCATTATCCGGAGCGGAATCAAGGCAGCCCCTGGCTTGCATGCCGGTTTACAGTTTTTCTTAGTTAATTAGTTAATTAATTAGGAATTTGTATATTATTCGGACTGTATTATTTGGACTGTAATATTCTTTCATTCGGGACTGTATATTTATTCGGACCCTCTGTGCGAGGGCATAATTGTAATAAGTGTGGGTGAGTGTGATGTATGTCTTCCAACCCCACGTCTTTCTTCCCTTTTATTTACCCGCTTATGATGGTTAGATATAGGGCATATTTCGATTAGCATACAGTATGACAGCATGTTTGCATCATTCATCTGTTTTGCACGCACCGGGCTCGGCGCATCATACAAACTGCATTTGTATTTCAATTCCAAATTGAATACGTGTTAGTTGTAGCATTCCATATGCCATGTTTAGAATAGCCGAGCCTGCTATAGTTTGCATCTTTGCATGTGTTGCATTAGGCAATTCTGTGTATCTAGGATCATGCATGATTTCTAATGAGTTTCTTTTTTGGCTTGGAGTACTCGGTGAGTCTTATGCTTTAGCATCCTTGCATGCGTGTGAGTAACTGCCATGAATAGCATGCTTACCATGAGGCTATGTGCTTATGTGATATAACTGCCTTGAATGCCTGTGGGTGGAGGTTGTGTTACTTGAATTGGGACAATTCATCAAATGTTTGTTTTAAGCCCACTAGACAGTGGCAAAATCATGTTTTCTAAGCCCACCCGAGGGTGGCAAATCCACGTCTTAGCCTACCTACGGGTAGCACCATCAAACCATTTTCAAACAAACAAACATGAAATGTTTTGTTCCAAATCAGGTGACTCAGTCTATACTTGTATGCTGTGCGCATCACATAGTAACCTAGGCTAATAACCGGAATAAGAACACACGATGTTTTCAAAAACAGATATCATGGTTAGTAGAGGCCGGTCTTTGACCGGGCGAGCGGGGGTGCTCACGAAGTGACCTTCCCCAATCGTACCCAAGTTCCCGAGCCGAGGCAACTTTGGTGATGACGGACACGTGGCCTTTGGCACCGAGTCAGGGTTTCCTAAATTTCCCATTTAAAAAACATTTAGGTGGCGACTCTGTATCTGGCAAAGCAGTCCATGTTTGGCACTTCTTTCAAAAAATCTGTTTTCAAAAATGATTTGCCGGATTTGGACTCTTTGGTTCAAGATTGAGAACCGTGACATTTGAGTCCTTCGAACTGTAGTGACCCAATATCGAACCAGAACGGGGGGGGGGGGGACTCGCACTCCCTTTCCCCGGGATGCGTTCGGGGACGTCCACAGAATCATATACGAATCAAACTAAATAATTCTTATGACCCCAAATTAAATTAGAACAATGGGCAATTAAAATTCAAATCTCCTTAATTAATTTAGTGTTAATCATTATACGCGATGGGGTCGTCACACTTCGTTATAGGAGGTTTGATAATCGAATTACCAGCACCATCAAAGTCAAATCTCTCACTTGAAAGCATTGGATAAACAGATTCCTTGTATGACTCTCTAAAACAATCCACATGAAAAAAAGGATCAATGAAATCATACACATCTCTACCACTACTACGCAAAGCATGCACAGCATGACAATAAGGAAAACCATTCAATTGCCATTCATTGCAAGAACAAGTCTGTCTACCAATATCAACATAAAAAGAAATAGAAGAATGAACATCAAGCACAGTATCACTAGCAACAATCACATTCCAAGACTTAGCTAGCTTCAAAGAGTCCACCAACTTCTTTTCCATAACTTGACACAATTTTGTAGTCCATCTTTTAGATTCAGCTCTTCTATTAGACAATTGAGTCATGATTTGAACCCTAATCATATCAACCATACAAGTAATAGGCAACTCACGGGCCCCACCAATCCAATTATTGTAAGACTCGGCAGCATTAGATGACATCTCACCATATCGTTTCCCTCTAAAAAATGCATTGGCCCACTTATCATTTTGCAAATCATCCAACATACTATCAACTCTACCATTCCCAACAATATGCCTCAATTTCTCCATATAATGTTAGAAAGAAGCAACAGTTGGCGCATAAGCACTTTTAACTAATATTTTCATCAAAGTCAGCTTATAGTTAGTACGAAGTCCCACCAATTTGTCAATCAAATTTCTCTTCAAATAATTCAAGCAATATGCATGATGTGCATTGGGAAAAACTACTGAAAGAGCGTCTAGCAATCCATGTTGACGGTCAGACACAAAGGTCAATCTCTAGCTTGAACCAACAGCCTTTAACAACTGACTTAAGAACCACATCCAATTATTTTGATTTTCAGCGTCAATAATCGCAAAAGCTAAAGAAAACAGGCCTGGAAACAAAATAACATGAAACTGCAAAAATTAGCAGACTCACAATACAATAACACACTGACAAACCAAAACTATACTAACTGCAAATAAATACATACCTTGATTACCATCCTTTGATGTTGCTGCAAGCAAATGTGCCTTGTAATGCCCCTTCAAGAATCTACCATCAACAAACAACAACGGACGACAAAATTGAAAGCTATAAACATCTATGAAATGCCACAAACAACCTCTGAAGACACCCACTACTTTCATCAACATCTAATTCAAACACACTTCCAAGATTCGTTCTCATACCCGTCTCAAGGTACTATAAAAGTTGGTCAAAAGAAGTTGCAAAATCACTAAACAACCCACATCTTGCCTTATCAATTCCTAACCATGCAACCCGATAAGAAACATCTATACCATATTGCTTCCTCAACTTTTTTTTAACTTCAATAGGACGAGTCAACGGATTATCACTAATATCATTATGCACAATGGTCCTGTTTGGTGTAGTTGTTAAAACAGATTATAGATTATAGCTTAACAGATTATAGATTATGACTTTAATCAGAAGCTGTTAATCTGTTTGGTGTAACTGTTGGATTATAGATTTAAGTTGTTGAGTAGTGTTTGTTAAATAAGCTATGAAATACTTTTTCAATTAACTTTTATTTTTTATTATTCACTATTTGTCTACATTTCTCATAAAAAATAATAATAATATTCTATAGTCCATTGGGTCATTTTCTAGTTTTAAAAAAATAAAAAATAAAAAAATCTAAGAGTATAACCGTGAATTAACATGTCCACAGCAGAAGCTGACAATTAAAAGTAAGGGGTGAGCAGCTTCTCAGAATCAGCTTTTTGACTTAAAATAAGTTGTTAGAATCAGAAACTATTTGAAATAAGTTTAACCAAACAGTCCAAAATAACTTTTTAAAAGCCAGAAGCCATAAGTTGGCTGAAAAAAGCCCCACCAAACACCCTCAATATCAAACACAAGTCTAGAACCAATCATTTTGCTACAAGATCTACGAGCAACAACCCCACAAGTATGCACATTATCCAACTTCATAATAAAAAAAGTACCGGAATTCATCAACACCCTTCCATACACAAACCATTTACAACTCGTAGACGACTTCATCATACATTCAGCAGTTACCCTTGTTGCATCGTTCTTCAAATAATTCACTGCAAAACCGCACTCAACTGCATACTTAGCCAATGCAATGCGGAACGCCAACACTCCACCTTCAAATTCTTGACCAACACTATGTATAATCCCCTTCCAACTAGCAGACAACAAAACTCTCTCTGGTTCTGGATAAAAAACTAGACAACAAACCACCAAAATCATCACAATCGTTAACCAAATAGCTCTCACAAATTACATAATCAATCCTAGAAAAATTATCATTAACCTCCACAATTCTCTTATCACCCACAACAATATCAACAACATGCGAACCACTACAACCTACCATTGACATCATATTTTCCAAATCATCATCACATTCAACAATACAATTAGAACATCCAGGAATAGAGACAAACAAACAAAAGTTACCAACACTCAACTCCTTGAACTTCGCAGATATTTTATCAACAACTTCATGATAACTACATCCCTCACTAATCTTAATAGCAGTATAAGAATTACTCTATTTACACATTAACATGAAACACCCCTCCATACTACAAAATCACAAACCAGCAAACAATTGTTCACACATTCCAAACTGCAAAATTATACAGTTACAACATATTAGTATCAACACATCACAATTCACAATTCTAAACTACAAAATTATACAGTTCCAACATATCAGTATCAAAACATCAGAATTCACAATTCAAAACACATTATACTATACAACAAACAAAATCAACAAAATCAAAATCATTACACTATATCACATACAAAAATCATAAAATAAGTATCAAACAAACAAAATTTATCACAAAACAAAGAACTATAACAACATTGCCAATCACAAACCAGATATCACGCAAATTTGCTTATCTATATATACATACATATATGTATCGACAGATACAGATAGAGTGAGACACACACACACACACACACACACACACACACACACACACACACAGAGCGTATGCAGAGATCGCCTATACACAGAAATTCAGATCGCACAACGAGATCGACCTCACAGCACAACGAGATCGACCTCACAGCACAAACAGATCGCCATAACGAAGAGAAGTCGAGATCGCAGAGGCAAATATTTGATTTTTCACGTGTATATATATATATCTCAAAACAAAGGGTAATACAGTCATTTAAAAAATAAGAAAATAAAAACGGGACCTCCAGGTACAAAATTTTAAAAACTGTGGACCTATTAGTCTATTAAAAATATATTGGGATTAGAAGGGAAATAGATCCCCTACATAGAACTACATAGTAATTTTTAAAAAAAAAAATCAAAAAAAACAAAAAACAAACTTTTAACTAATATGTCAACATAGGCCTCAATTGTGTAAGATTCACGGACGCCTATGATTCCGTTTGAGGCCCAATTCTATGGGTCGTGCATTCACTATTCTCAACATCATTGAATCATGTAAAATAAAAATTTTGAGACATCATATATATCTATATATAAGTAGTATTTTTTTCTTTTAAAAGTTTATTTAAAAAAAAAATCATATCATCATATTTTTTTTATTTACATATAAAATTCTATACAAATATAATTTTAATTATAATAATCAATTTTATATAGATTTTATTTGAAAAATACATTTTTTCTTTTATATAATAACTAATTTTATATGGATTCTATTTGAGAAATACTTATCATATATATATATATATATATATTAAAAGTAATGTTTTTTCTTTAGTTAGGTGCCATATTCTAAAGGCTTACTTTTTTCTAAAAACCCACATCAGTATATCTTTTCTATTTACATATACAGCTCTACACAAATTCAATTTCAATTATAATAACCAATTTTATATGGACTCTATTTGAAAAATACTTATTTCAATATATTTTTATATAGTTGATATTTTAGTTTAATTATTATAATATTTAGAAAAAAATATTTTGATATATAAATAAATAAATAAGACAAAATGTGCTTAATTATGTGCGTCGATTGATCAAATTAATTTTCTTTTATATTTTTTTATTTTTTTGTCAATCTTATTGATATCTTAATATTAATTTTTTATTAAACATGAAATTATTTAATTTAAATTTTATATACCTATATACAATATGTATGAATAATTCAAAAAAAATATTAAAGAAAAACTCAATACTTTACATAATTAATTTATGTATTTTCTTTATAATCCAATCACAATATATTTATATTTAAACTTTTAAGAAATTTGTGTGGTTCTATTTAAACATAGTTTCATTTTCCAAATAAAAATAAAAATAAAAATAAGTAATTAGAATCACTTTTAGTTTTATATGACTTATTTCTTTCTAATTTAACAATTATTTTTAATATCAAAATGAGTGTTTATTTTACTATCTTATAATTTAATATATATCATATAAAATCATTATAAGATAATTACACTTTTATAGCATAATAGAACTAAAATGATCAAAATAAGCAAATAATTTAACTAATTTATTATATATAAGTATTCAATTAAAACTTTTATAGAACGATAATGCTAAAATAAATAATTTAAATTTAAATTTTATTTTATATTAAAATTAATATTATTCTTTTTGTAACACATATCATAATACTATAAAATATCATTACATTGATTAAAGTTAACTCCGTTGTGATTTTTATGTCAGACATCATATTTCCAGAAGTGATTTACATATACGTGTAACATCTAATTTGATATTGATTGATAAAAATAATAGAACTAAATACTTTTTTCCGTTAAGTTTTTAGAAGATAATTTGACAAAGGTCAAATGATAAATAGTGTGGAGTATTATTTTAAAAAATAATGATTCATCGAAAATGATTGTGCATATTTGAGGCACATATTGATATTTCTTGAATAATTTTTTTTTTTTTAAATTTGAATTTAAAAGGTGCCCCTAAGTAAAGGAAAAATACTACTTATACATATATATGATAATTAATCAGAACCCTTTGAAAACTGAAATTATTAAGGTTATAGAGATTTTGTGCTTGATTTCCTTTAAAGACACTGTTTATGATTTGAATTTGTAATTTTTTATGCATTAATGTGAATAACTCCTACAATCTTACTAATATAAGGATAAATTCTACCTTTGAGTCAACCCACCTTAAGCACTTTTCCATGTAATAAAATACTTAAGTATTGTTATATAAAAATATTATAATAGATCATAATCAAACACCACTTGAAACATATATAATTAAAGACCCGTTGCACCACTTTTTTTTTTTTTTTTTTTTGAGAATATGAAAAACATTTATATTAAAAAATAACAACCGACGCTTTAGACATAACCAAAAACATAAAGAAATTAATAAAGATATTTTCGATTAATAGCCATAATACTTTGTATATTATAGAATTTTTTGATATATATATATATATTTTAAATGTTTTGATACACGTGGAATTCATGATTTTTTGATAAATTTAATTAACACAAATGAGGATTTGATTTCAGGTTGAGAATATACTTTTTTTCTTATTTTTTTTTAACTTTGAAAGAAATTGTTTTTATGAGCCTTTTATATAGGATTATACACAATGACAAAAAATTTCATTAGTCATTAGCAAATCTGTTTGTATTTGACTTTCAATTATTAAAATTTTCTACACATAAAGTATTAACATTCAAAATTAATTTTTTTGAAAAAAAATAAATTGCCGTGTATAACACGAGTCAGCTACTAGTTTTTCATATATTTTTCATCGTGCATTCAGTTTTATCTTTGTTAGATTTCTTTTATATAGTTGATATTTTAATTTAACTATTATGATATTTGGACAAAAATTATCTTGATATATAAATAAATAAGACAGAATATACTTAATTATGTATATTGCAAAATCAAATTAATTTTCTTTTATATTTTTTATTCTTTGTCTATTTTATTGATGTCTTAATATTAATTTATATTTAATGTTTTATTTAAAATGAAATTATTTATTACAAAATATTTATATTGAATTTAAATTTTATATACCTATATACAATATGTATGAATAATTCAAAAAGAATATTAAAGAAAAAAATCAATACTAACTACACATAATTAATTTATGTATTTTCTTTTTAATCCAATCACAACATATTTATATTTAATCTTTTAAATAAATTTTGTATAGTTCTATTTCTACATATTTTTATTTTCTAAAAAATAAAAATAAAAATAAAAATAAAAATAAATAATTAGAATCACTTTTAGTTTATATTACCAATTATCTTTCTAATTTAACTATAATATCAAAATGAGTGTTTGTTTTACTATCTTATAATATATAGGAGTATCATATAAAATCATGTGGGTGTTTGGGAAGTGAGTTTTTATGTAGATTTTATGAGATGTAGGTTTTTATGAGATAAAAAATTTTTAGTGTTTGGGAAGATAGTTGGGTTTTTATGTAGTTGGATGTGATGTTGTGAGAAAAAAAGTGAAATGATTATGGTGTTGGATGTGATATTTTGTTTGGATGTGTTTTTTTTGGTTTTGCAAAACTTTTGTCTTTTAGTGAAAAAAATTTGGGATCCTCTAGAGTTTTTTTTCCTAAAGTTTCCTAGAGTGGTGCATTGTGTGGTTGAGATTTAATGACAAGTCACATCAATTTTTCAGCATTAAATCTCAACCACACAATACACCACTTTAGGAAACTTTAGGAAAAAAATACTCTAGAGGATCCTTGGTGCCCAAACACCACCATTGATAATTTACACTTTTATAGCACAATAGAACTAAAATTATCAAAATGAACAAATGATTTAACTAAATTTATTATATATATAAGTATTCAAGTTACACTTTTATAGAATGATAAGGCTACGATTATTATAATAAATAATTTAAA
This sequence comes from Camellia japonica, assembly GCA_030407325.1. Lineage (NCBI taxonomy): Eukaryota > Viridiplantae > Streptophyta > Magnoliopsida > Ericales > Theaceae > Camellia > Camellia japonica. The sequence goes on along the minus strand of JAPPVO010000016.1, from coordinate 13,509,372 downwards.
TTTAAATTTTATTTTAAATTAAAATTAAAATTATTCTTTTGTAACATATATCATAATATAATACACCATGAGTTATAACCAAGTTATAATTTGTGTATTATATAATTTTTCATTATTTTTATTTTTTCAAAAAAAAAATTATTTTGATACAAGTGGAATTTATGATTTTTGGTAAATTTGATTAACACAAATAAAGATTTGATTAATACATTTTTTTTAATAATTTTGAAATAAATTATTTTTATGAGCCTTTTATATAGAATCACACATGGTAACAAAAAATTTCATCAGTCATTAGCAAAGATGGTTATATTTGGCTTTCAATTATTAAAATTTTCTACACATGAAGTATTAAGACTTAAAATCAATTTTTCATTTTGAAAATAAATTTTGTGCATCGCACGGGTCACCTAATTTACGTGTGTGTATATATAAGTAGTGTTTTTTGCCTTACTTTTTTTTTTTTTTTTCCTAAAAAAGCAACATCACCATACCTTTTCCATTTACATATAAAATTCTATACAAATTCAATTTCAATTATAATAACCAATTTTATATGGACTATATTGGAGAAATACTTATTTTTCATATATTTTTCATTGTGTATTTAATTTTATCGTTGTCAATTTTTTTTTATATAGTTGATATTTTAATTTAATTATTATGATATTAAAAAAAATTATCTCGATATCCAAAAATATAAATAAATAAGATTGAATGTACTTAATTATGTGTATCGCACTGATCAAATTAATTTTTTTATATTTTTTATTTTTTGTCTAACTTATTAATGTCTTAATATTAATTTATATTTAATTTTTTATTTAACATGAAATTATTTATTAAAAAATATTTATATTTAATTTAAATTTTATATACCTATATACAATATGTATGAATAATTCAAAAAATTAATACTCTACATAATTAATTTATATATTTTCTTCTTAATCTAATCACAACATATTTATATTTAATCTTTTAAATAAAAATTTTGTATAGTTCTATCTCTACATATTTTTATTTTCTAAATAAATATATAATTAATTGGAATCATTTTTAATTTTATATTACTAATTCTCTTTTAATTTAACTTTTATTGTTAATATAAAATTAAGTGTTTATTTTACTATCTTATAATTTAATATATATTATATAAAATCAGTATATGATAATTATACTTTTATAGCCCAATAGTTTTAAAATTATCAAAATAGACAAATAATTTAACTAAATTTATTATATATAAATATTCAAGTAACACTTTTATAGAACGATAAAGTTAATATTATTAAAATAAATAATTTAAAATAAAATTTTATTTTAAATTAAATTAATATTATTTTTTTGTACATATATCATAATATAAAATATCATTATACTAATTAAAATTAACTCTATTGTGATTTTATATCAGACATTATATTTGTAAAAGTGATTTATATACACGTGTAGTGTCGAATTTGATTGATTAAAATACTGAAACTCAATACTTTTTTTGTTAAGTTTTTAGAAGATAAATTGACAAATGTCAAATGATAAATAGTGTGGAGTATTATTTTAAACAATAATATTTTTTTTTTTTTTAGATAGGAAGAATAATGATTCATCGAAAATGATTGTGTATATTTAAGACACTTATTGATATTTCTTGAATAATTTTTAAATAAAAATTTTGAATTTATAATATTACTAATAATGTACCTTCATGAGCTCTGCCAGAAAATATATGCAAAAATAATTTGGCTGGAATAAAAATTTTACGGTTATTATGATGTGTCACATAATTGATGTGAATAACTTTTACGATCTTACTAATATAAGTATAAATCTTATCTTTGAGTCAACTCATCTAAAGCATTTTTTCATGTAATAAAATACTTAAATATTGTCATATAAAAATATCATAATAAATCATAATCAAACACCATTTGAAATATAATTAAAGACCCGATGTATCACTTTAGATATAACCAAAAATATAAGAAATTAGCAAAGATCTTTTCGATTAATAACCAAAATAATACACCATAAGTTATAACCAAATCATAATTTGTATATTATAGAATTTTCTGTTGTTTTTTTATTTTTTCAGAAAAAAAATATTTTGATACAAATGGAATTCATAATTTTTGGTAAATTTGATTAACACATAAAGATTTGATTTTAGTTTGAGAATACATATATATATATATATATATTTTTTTAAACTTTGAAAGAAATTGTTTTATGAGCCTATTTTACATAAGATCACATACAATGATAAAAAATTTCATCAGTTATTAACAAATCTATTTGTATTTGAGTACACAAAGAAATTTTCAACTATTATATGAGTATTTTAGGTTGAGAATAAAAAATAATGAATTATATGCGTTTTTGTGTGAGATATTCCCTCAAAAAATTTCAACCATGTTTGTTTGAAAAATAATATTAAAAAAATAGTGAATAAGTAATACCATGAATTATGCATATCTTCTTGTGACACATGAAACTATTTGGTTAGAGTGTGTGAAATAAGGGACGTGATGAGATTTGAATCATGGTAAGTGTTTTAGACATGACAACGGAAAGATTTGAGCACAAAAAATTTCTTGGCAATTTTATACATTATTGTGGTCTCTTTTTGTAAGATATACATAGGTAATAGAACAATTTTTAAGTAGCTTTGACCATGTTTGTTTAGGGGATAGAATTAAAAGAACAGGAAAATAAATAATATCGTGAAATCTATATATTTGTTTTCGTATTATGAAATTGTTTGATTAGAAGATGTGATGAGATTTGAATAGAAGAATATCAAGATTTGTCAATAAAGAATCTCGTGGCAATTCTATTACATACATTGTTTTTTTTTTTTTTTTGGTGTGTGAGATTCACTATATTAAAAAACTTGTCATGTTATATAAGAAACTACATAGGAAGTGAAAAGTTTGATGATATAAAAAGAGAAAATTACCACTCAGTGGTACTTTCACAAAATTATTACATATTCATAAAAAAATTTAAAGATTTTAATTATTAATGTTTGTAAAGTTTATCACTCATATGTAATTAATTTTTAAAACATATATTTCCCCAAATAGAAAAGGTCATATATACCAGCCCTCTTGAGTAAAAATAAAAAGCATTTTTTGGCTATCAACTCGTACTTGCAGATGAATATCTGGGAATCATTTTCCAGAGAATCACATTAACACAAGCAAGACATGCTACAAAAAAACAACTATAACAAATAAAGCATTCATTAAATACTCAAAAAGAATCAAGCGTGATGCCCCTGCCATCAAAAGAGACAACAAGAATCAAGCATGATGCTCATCATCAAAGGAGACACAATTCAAACAAAAGTTCACATTGGAGTCTCCAGATTTCATATATCAAGAAACAGTTTTAAGGGTACAAAAGTTGATCTACTTATCTATTTGGTTGAGCTTGCCAAGACCGTTGCAACGAGCACATACAATCTGAGTCTGGTCTTTCCGAGCTGCATTTGCCCTCAGGGTAACACCAGATCGCCTAACAAAACCTGCACCGTCGCATTCAGGGCATCTACAACAAGAAGCACGCAACAATTGGCACTTCAAAAAATATTTACAAATATCAGAAAGAGAGTTAATAAAGAGAGAATAAAAATTACAGGTCCTTGCGGGAGAAGAGGATAGGGAAGGCGGTTCCGACCAATGCCACTGCAACTGCACCGGCAATCAGATACGATGTGCCATCAGCCGATACATCTCCAACTGCAGAGACCACCGTCAAAGCTCTGTTCTTGTTCTTTTTCTCATTCCTTTTCCAAGACACAACTTTCGAACCCAATGTTGTCGACCCGGCAGAGAAGCTGGAGAGAGATGGATTCCAGGCTGCTTGCTTTTGTGAATGCACTGAGGATAGATTCTGAAGAGGAGCAATTGAAGCCATTTTTTGAACTGCCTATAAGTTTAGTCGCTTTGGAAGTAGAGATGACACAGTTGCAGATTTTCTATGGTCCTGTCTATGTATCAATATTGTCCATAGATATGCATCATAATATTACTGGATAAGGCCACATCACAACTCAAGAGTCTTGTGTTTTTCTATAGATAAGGATGGCCCCACCTACCATTCAGCCCAAAACCAACTTGCTTCTCTCATATCTGACCACAAAAGTCCACATTATTTTCAAAATGGGCTCTCCCCCACCTAAGAACAACAGTTTGGATAATATGACCATCATTACTCGAAATAACTCTCAAAGTTTGATTTCTAAAACAAGAAAACACAATATCTAAAAATCCATCCCAAAGAAGTATAGTTCCTACATTTTGTTTTCCAGATTTACAATCAGAAGAAGCAGTAGGCTCTTCTTGGAAGCTAATCGAATCTATGGGTTTCAACTTTGTTAGTGCTTGGAGGTAAACGCGAATTTCCAATCAATTAATGACAAGGTTGATAAAGAAAAAATGAGAAATCAAGCACTTTCATGTCCTAACTTCTTGACATCAGAGTAGAGAGAAAAAGGAAAAAAACAATTACAACAGTGTCTAGTGCATTAAAAGTATACCATTCAAGTTAATAATAATAATAAGGCCTCGTTTGGGAACATGCTATTTTAGTAACATTTTAGTCTTTTTGTTAAAATATGCGGTAAAAAAAATTAGTATGTTTGGAATGACTTTTTGATTTTTTATGAAAATATGTGTAAAAAGTAGAGAGAGAAAAGAAATCTTTAACTTTTTGGTATAAGTTGTTAGCTTTTTAATTTTTTTAATGGCTTTTTTACTATTAGGCTAAAATAGTGAGTTGTCAAACGAGACCTAAGACACATTTGGACATGTATATGATATGTGTTGGGAGTGTCTGACATGGATGTAACACCTACCTACAAGTGTATGTTCTTAGTTTTCAATGCATCTAAATGAACAAGAACATATTGATATCTCACATTTGGATCACATATCCAAGACAACTAATCTGTGCTTGGAGGCGTGGATGATACACGTACTCCCGAATGAATGGCCGTGGCTCCATTGCCAACTATAAATTCCTGACTAATGAAAGATCAAGCAATCGATTAAGACAGCTTTGCTTCAAAAAGCCAATCACATGGTTAAAAAGGACAAGAAAAGGACATATCCCCAAACTATAGAGTTTTCATAGTTAAGTGATCAACTAGACAACTTTGTTTCAAGAAGCCGATCACATGGTTGAAGGAAAAGAAAAGTACATAACCCCAAACATGTAGGCCAGCAATTCTTAAACATGGGTTAGTGAGACACCTCTAGAAGGAACAAAAGCCAGTTGCCCAGAGAAAAACTTACATTAGACACCTAAGATTCAAAACAATCAACAAGTTAACAATTTTTGTGGTCAATGTTAGAAGTTCCTCATCGAAAAGCCACTCAAATGGTAGAGAAAATCAAAACAAACCTAGCACCAACAATTATGAAAGATTGGTATTGTGCATTGAACACAGCCACCAAGCAAGTATATCACCATGGCAGAGACATGGAATGAAAACAACCAAAAGAAATTTATTAAGATCTAAACAAGTTATAAGAAAGGGCAAAATTAATTAAGATTTAGAATTCAGTATACTGAAAAATTTAGTAACTGAATATAACTCAAAAAGTCTTTAACATTGAAGCAGGCACAACAGTACACAAGGGCCATTACCTTCATAATATCTGAAGGGCACCTCTACGTGCACAACCCTCTTTCTTCTTTGTCATGGACAAATAATAATCTTCTAGCAAATACTTGCCTACTCAACAAAAAATTAAAATTGCAGAAATGTCTCCAAATATTTCTTTCCAATGTGTATATGCAGCACATAGACAAGACAATTTCTGGGCTCTTCCTCCCTTAACAATCACCTTCTTGCTACTCTCTGCTGTCCTCAAATGCTCAACGGTGAGTGTGCCTCCTCGGTGGCCTATAATCGACAATGGAATGGGAACGACTTCGCCTAAACCCAATTTCAAGTCTAAAACGAGATGATGCAAATCTAAACCTCCTAAAGAATGAGAAGAAACCACGAACAGCTTGACTCACTCCACTCCTCTCCCTTTCTCTGTTTTCATTGGCTGCCCATGCAATCCTCCTCGGTGCACCACCAGCATTGAAACCACCATCCATCTCCGTGTACACAACGGGGAGCTCGCGTTCAGCAGCTAACCTACCACCTGTGAATCTCCCAACAGCAAACCCACCACCAGGTAATCTCCATATAGTCAACCCAACCGAATCTTCCTCATTCGAACCCATCAAATTCTCGGTTACCGGTGCATCTGCAGCCAATTCATGGCGGCAAACAGGGCAAGAATTCCGAATCGAAAGCCATGGTAGAATACAATCCGAATGGTAAATGTGATTACACGGCATTTCACGAGCCTCGGTGTCGATTTCGAAACGTTCTTTACAAACTGCACAATGTGAATCGATCACCACATGGCCAGAACCAATCTTGATTGTGGGTAATGACTCAATCGAAGCTTTTGAGGCAGGAGAGTGATCAAACCTCCCAATCCCATTGATTTCAAGATGGGTCAATTGATCGAGAAGACGATCAAACCCTGAACCCATCAAAAACTCAGACATGCTTGCTGGTAAGGGCCTAATACCCAAACCAGTTCCATCATCATAATACAATTCGTAACTACCCCTTTCTCCACCAGCTTCGCCGCCGCGGAGGACAATAACGGGATTGAAAGAGGACCGTTCGCCGCCGCCATTCCTCAAGTGGCGGCGGACTCTCGGAACTGAATCATGATGAGATTGACGGCTTGGATCGATTTCTTCCAAGAATCCACTTCCGCAATCGGGACAGAGAATTGTGTCCTGTGTCTGAACCCTAACAAAATTGTTGCATCTGTAACACCAATACGACGATCCAGATGACTCCATTATCGAACCCAACTTCAAGAAAACCCTAAATTTCTTCAATTTGACCCAAAAAAATTACAACTTTGAATCATTTTCGTCCATGGGAAAGCAAGAACATTGATTCAATGCTCATGAATTAGGTATTTTGAATCCGATAAAACCCTAATTAGCTGGGCAACATGAAGATTGTGGTTTGGAAATTGGAGAGAGAAAGAATTGGGAGAGAGAGAGGTTTTGAAGCTTTGGGGGATTACACTTTTAACGGCAACACCGAGTCGTTAGTGGCTTGATCGAACGGTTTTCTCGGCTAAAGTTCGAACTGTAACAGTTGTATTTCACACGTGGCAAGATGTTATTGGGGTATTCGGTAACTGCGTTTCAGGCTGGGGTCAGCGGTCTGTCTGAGCCAAGTTGGCGAACCGCACGAGGAATATACATACACTAATGGCAAATAAATAAAAGGGTAAATTGCACTTAACCCCTATCTTTTCTTAAAAATACAATGTTTTCCCAATTTTGATATAATTTCATCTTTCACCCGACTTCCCTATTTAAATTTGCATTACACTTACACCTCTATAATCTATTGCAGGTAGTTATATTCATTATTAACTAGACAAAATTGTTAATTTTGTACTAAAATTCCTAATTTTCCCATAAGTTTATTTTGTCATCTGTTTAAAAAAGTTAAATGTTAGTGTATTAATTTTTTATTCCAAAAAAAAAATTAAGTAACTTTCCAAACACAATAACCATACCCATGTGATTGCAAGTAATAAATGCTTTTGTGCACAGAAAAGTTATTTGTTTGGAAAGAAAATATATTTATTTGTAAGGGAGAGAATGAGAAATAAAGATAGATGACAATAATAACTATCAGAAGTAGACTATCAAATTTCACTTTAAAAAAAAAATCATTTTTATTACTATTATTAAATGAGAGCTCACCATAATTTTTTTTTTTAAATTATGAGACTAATTATAATTTCATCACATAAATTTTTTATGAAAATATATACAAAAAAATAAAAAAAAAATTAGTCTAAGGTCTCTCTATCATTTTTAGTCATGGAATAGATCCACAATATTATTTTTTGATATTTAAGATCCGTCAACCCACATGCATCTATCACAGAGAAATTTGATATTAAGAAAGTATTTCCCAATTTCTATATATTGGGAATCAATCAACCATAAAAAAAACAGAGTGAAGTCGGCCTGATCTAATCTGATCATCGAAGGTAGGAGAGAGAAGAATGGCATCGTCATCGAGCAGCGGATTGACATTCAAGCTCCACCCACTCGTAATCCTCAACATCTCCGATCACTACACTCGTCCTAAGTTCCAATCATAACCACCTGTCACGACCCAAACCCACCCCTATGGGTTTAGCACCGTAACCGGCCAGTAATCCGAGATTACCGAAGGCCTGCTTAACAGTAATACAGTAAAACAGAGTACAGGGGCATGGCGGAAGCCAATACAGTAATAAAACAATGTCCAATGAGCTATGACAGTCTGTATGCAAAAAAGACTTTTCATACATTCACATATATACGGTATAGAACAGTATGCACAATATTTACAATCGTACAAAACGGGGGCCTAATCCCCATAAGACAGTACAGTACTATGAGTCTATACAGTATTACAAAAACGGAACAGAAGGGGGAAACTAAAACACCCCATAGCCTAAGCTTGGCAGGCTCGGAACCTCGCAGTGAGGCATAGTGGTTAGCTTGACAAAACTGGAGTTTACCCCGACGCTTCTAGCATTGGTCCGGTGCCTGTACACCTACATATATATATGAGCAGTGAGCTAAAGCCCAGTGAATAACACAATGCGTAAAGAGGTTTAGAATGAATGTCCTTACAGTAATGAAAACAGTTCATTAAACAGTATTTCAGTCTTTCAGTCAGAACAGTTATTCAGTCATATGTGGTACATCCATTAGCATAACAGTAAACAGTAGGTCTTAAAAGACCGAACAGTAAGTGATGACCATCAATCAGTAAACAGTAGTGGTTCCAACGAGGGAACCGACAGAGATCTCTGTAACAGTAATAGTAAACAGTAGGTACTAAGGATGCCACAGTACAGTCCAGAATATAGAACTTACATTCATTCAGTAAACAATAAACAGTTCAGAAAACAGTACAGTTCAGTTGTTCAGAAGATAATCATTTTGAATATATCTTTACACAATTGTTACTCACAGAGTTATGGGCTACAGTAGGCTAGAGTGTCTCCTCGGAAATACCAACCCTAAACAGTACATAATGAATACACACTAAGCTACACAGTTGGGAAGGATAATAATAATTTAATCCCTAATTGCCTCGGTGTGTTCTACATCTATATCCTCATTAAAATGTCTTAAACTAGGCCTAAGAATGCCTAGAATGGGATGAGGATGCAAAGATGTATTCAGAAAACATTTTCAGAATTTTCAGAAAAATAGAGACCCGCTCGAGCGCAGGTTTCCCCGCTCGAGCGGACATGCAATAAAGGTCCCCGCTCGAGCGTAAACTTTCCCGCTCGAGCGGACCAAAAAGTACTGGATGCTCAAAAATCACGCTCGATTGGGCGCTCGATAGCCGCTTGAGCGCAAGACACAAGGTCCCGCTCGAGAGCCAAATACCCCGCTCGAGCGGACTATAATGCAGTGCAAAGTACTGGATGCTTGAATTCCCCGCTCGAGCGCCACTTTCCCCGCTCGAGCGGGAGTGCAAAATCTGGAAAACCCAGATTGCACCTTCAAGCCAAAAACCAAGTTTAAATGCACTAAATTCGATCCTCTTGGGCCAAATTTCTGGAAAACATTTGTAAACACATAGAATAACATGATTCAAAGATCAATTTTGATAAATCAAAGCCCAAGGGTGTTACAATTAAATCCAATTTCAACCTAACTTTCATGAATATGATTCAAACATGACATGCATGAGTTTTAAATCAATTCAAAGCTTCAATACATGCCCCAATGAGCCAAATCTTTCAAAAACATGATGGTTTCATGGACCTTAGCTAGAACTTGAACTTGCATGCAACAATTATCCATGAAATCACCTTAAAACTCAACAATACCAACATGCATGCATGGAATGAGCTCCAATTCAACATTATTAGACCAAATCTTGACTTAGCTCACCAATTGACATGAACAATGCAAGAACAATCTTAAATACAAGTTTAAGAAGGTAGATGTTCTACCTTATGTCTTGTGATTCAAGCCTAGAAGCTCAATTATGAACTCAACCTCCAATTTCTTTAAGTCTCCAAGCAAAACACAAGATGAACTCAATTCTCTCAATCTCTCTCTCACTTGGTCGGCAATAACATAGAAAGGAGCTGATGAAATGTTTGGTATGGAGTGTACTAAGGCTCAACAATGGTCCATGTAGTGGGCCACTTGTGTGGCAAAAAGGTAAATAAGTGTAACAATGCAATTTAACCTATTTTAATTTAATTTAATCATACCAAATCACTTTTTCGATAAATATACCATAAAATCACATAAATTATGATGATCCTAAAACATCAACCAATTTCTGATTCGGCCGCCGATAAGGCCTTCAATTTACAGTTTAAACATATAAACATGAATAGATAATCACACAGTCAAACAGATAGGATGCAATTCAAACATATATATATATTCAATCGATTCAGTTCAGATTTTAGTCAGTCAGTTCAGTAACTCAATCAGTTCAATTATCAATGATAATCAGTCCCAGTTTAGCAGTAATCAACAGTTTATCAGTAAACAGAGGTGAGGGTCATTATAGTCTCCCCTCCTTAAAAAGAGTTTAGTCCTCTAAACTCGAGTTACCTTCATTCTAGAAGAAAACAGGATTCAGTGGAAACAGTTCAGGATATCGTTTAGCCATGTCGTCTTCCCTTTCCCAAGTGGCATACACACTACCATGGTTTTGCCAGTCAACTTTCACTAACGGGATCTCTTTGTTTCTCAGCTTCTTGATCCGTCTGTTTACAATCTGTATAGGTCGTTCTTCATAAGTGTAGTCATCACTCAGCACTACACGAGTAGGCTCTATCACATGGAAAGGATCCCGGAGATAATCTCTCAACATTGAAATGTGGAAGACGTTATGCATATGCTCCATTTCAGGAGGAAGCGCAACTTGATATGCCACCGGATTGATCTTCTCAATAATCTCATACGGTCCGACATATCGCGGCGCTAACTTGCCTTTGACTCCAAAACGAGTCTGGCCTTTCATCGGTGTCACTTTCACAAAGACGTGATCACCCACTTCATATTCTCTGTCTCGCCTTTTGACATCTGCATAACTTTTCTGTCGGCTCTGTGCAGTTTTTAGTCTCTGTTGTATCAGTTTTACTTTCTCAGTCGTTTCATATACAATCTCGGGCCCAAGCAAAGGCCCATCTCCAACTTCTTCCCAGCAGATCGGAGATCTACATTTTCTGCCATACAATGCCTCGAAAGGCGCCATACCGATACTTGAATGATAACTGTTGTTGTAGGCGAATTCAGCTAAAGGCAAATGGCTTTCCCAGTTTCCCTGAAAATCAAGGACACACATTCTCAATAAATCCTCCAGAGTCTGGATGGTCCTTTCTGATTGGCCATCTGTCTGAGGATGATAGGCACTACTCAGTCTCAGTTCAGTACCCAATGCAGTCTGTAGGCTTTGCCAAAATCTCGATGTAAACTTCGAATCCCTGTCAGAAACAATGGACACAGGCACTCCATGCAATCTAACAATTTCATCAATATAGAGTATAGCCAATTTGTCCGCATTATAAATTGTCTTAACAGGTAAGAAGTGTGCAGATTTAGTCAGTCTATCAACAATAACCCAAATTGAGTCCATACCTTTACTGGAGCGAGGCAGTCCCACAATAAAATCCATAGTAATATGTTCCCATTTTCACTCCGGTATCGGTAAGGGCTACAGTAAGCCTGCGGGTCGTTGATGTTAGGTTTTAACTTGCTGGCAATGAAGACATTTTGATACAAAATCAGCAATTTCTTTCTTCATTCCCGACCACCAGAAATTCAGTTTCAAATCTTGATACATCTTCGTGTTTCTTGGATGGATAGAAAATTTCGAGTTGTGGCCCTCTTGCAAAATTCTTCTTTTCAGTTCAGTATCATTCGGTATACACAGTCTTTCTTGAAATTTCAGGACATTATTTTCAAATTTGAACCCCGGTCTCGGTTTAGATTCCTTTTCTTCGATGATCTTTTTCAAGAAGTCATCCTGTTGCTGTTTTTCTTTAATTTCTTCAATCAGTGCCGATTGAGCAGAAATAACGGCTATTGTTCCACCTTGTTCTCTCAAAACGATTTCAATTTCAGATCTTTCAAGGTCGCAAAGCAACTCTTTCTGTCCGGTGAGCAAACAAGCTAAATTTGCAATCAATTTCCGACTCAATGCATCGGCAACAGTGTTGGCTTTTCCCGGGTGGTACAGAATCTGTAGGTCATAGTCTTTAATCAGTTCTAGCCATCTCCGTTGTCTCATATTCAGTTCTTTCTGAGTGAAGAAATACTTCAGACTCTTGTGGTCGGTATATACTTCACACGTCGCCCCATATAGGTAGTGACGCCAGATTTTCAGTGTAAATACCACTGCGGCGAGTTCTAAATCATGGGTCGGGTAGTTCTTTTCATGCGGTCTTAGTTGTCGGGAAGCATAAGCAACTACTCTCCCATTCTGCATTAAAACACATCTCAAACCCTTATGAGAAGCATCACTAAACACGGTATAACCATCCGTACCTGAAGGTAAGGTAAGAACAGGTGCAGTTACAAGTCGAGTTTTCAACTCTTGAAATGCTGATTCCCTTTGGTCAGTCCAGTCAAATGATGTCCCCTTCTGAGTTAACTGAGTCAACGGTAAGGCAATTTTGGAAAAATCTTTAACAAACTTTCTGTAATATCCAGCCAATCCCAAAAAGCTTCAGACTTCTGTCACATTTGTTGGTCTAGGCCAGTTTACTACAGCTTCAATTTTCTGTGGATCAACAGAAATCCCATCTTTGCTAATAACATGTCCCAAAAACATAACATGGTCAAGCCAAAATTCACATTTAGACAGTTTCGCATAAAGTTTTTGTTCTCTTAGGGTTCGTAGGGCAAGTCTCAGATGTTGTTCATGTTCTTCTCTAGTCTTAGAATAAATCAGAATGTCATCAATGAATACAACAATAAAGTCATCAAGGTATGGTTTAAAGATCCTGTTCATGAGGTCCATAAATGCAGCAGGTGCATTGGTAACTCCGAAAGGCATAACTAAAAATTCATAATGTCCATACCTCGTTCGAAAAGCAGTTTTATCAATGTCTTCTGGTTTAACTTTCAGTTGGTGATATCCAGATCTGAGATCAATCTTAGAAAACACTTGAGCACCCTGTAACTGATCAAATAAGTCATCAATACGAGGCAATGGGTATTTATTTTTCACAGTTACCTTGTTCAGTTCGCGGTAATCAATACACAGTCTCAGTGAGCCGTCTTTCTTTTTCACAAACAAGACAGGTGCGCCCCACGGTGAAGTACTAGGCCTGATAAACTTCTTGTCTAACAGTTCTTGCAGTTGCACTTTCAATTCTTTCAATTCAGTTGGAGCCATTCAGTAAGGAGCTTTCGATACAGGCTGTGTACCCGGAATCACATCAACGGTGAACTCAATCTCCCTGTCAATCAAATCCCCTGGCAGATCATCTGGAAATACATCTGGGAATTCTCTGACTATAGGAATACAGTTCACATCAATTTTAACATTATCATCAGTAGACACAGTCAATACAGAGCACAGATATCCTTTACACCCCTTTCTAATTAATTTAACGGCTTTCACAGAAAAAATCAAATACGGAGGTGGTACTACTCCAACCCCATTAAACACAAATTCGGGTAAACCAGGTGGACAGAAAACAACTTGCTTTGTCACATAGTCAATGGTAGCATGATATTTTTGTAACCAGTCCATCCCCAATATTACATCAAAATGATCAATGTTCAATGGCAGTAAATCAATAAACAGATGCATATCCCCAACAATGATTTCACATGCAGGGTACATATAAGCACATGTCATGGATCCCCCAACTGGTGATGATACAACTAACAGATAGTTCATGGGTTCTAAGGGTCTATTCAATTTTCGTGAAAAAGCATGCGATACATATGAGTGTGTAGACCCCGAATCAATCAGTACATATGCATTTTGAGTACAAATAGAGAGGATACCTGACACAACGGTCTCGTATTTTGCACATCTCCCGGTACTAGGGCGAACACTCGGCCCTGCCTCATAGGCTCTTTCCCGGTAGCTTTGGGGTTCGGTTTTGGTGCTACAGTTGATGCTGCGGCGCTGCCTGCAGCTTTACTATTGCCCGGAGCAGTGGAAGGGCAATCTTTCACCATGTGGCCCACATTGCCACACCTGTAACAAGCACCAGAGATTTTATAACAAACTCCCTTATGGTTCTTACCACATTCAGAATAGGGCGGAATGGAACGGTTTCCTTGACTAGAAGTAGTCGTTGACACTGTATTTTGTTTTTTGTTCAGCGGGTTGTTCTTGCCTTTCTTGAACTTAAAACCCTGCCTTTTACTACGCCATTCAGATGCCGGCGTTTCAGATTGTTTCACAGCTTCGATATTCGCTTCAGCCATCAAGGCTCGGTCAAGAACATTACATAAGTCGGTAATTTCAGAACACTTATTCTGTCCAGTATTGCAACATTCAGGCCGCCTTCAAACCTTCTGGCCTTCTTGTAATCAGTGTCCACCATGTGTGGTGCATATCTAGCAAGCCCGGTGAACTTTGTTTCGTATTCAGCAACGGACATCGTGCCCTGTCTCAGTTGTTCAAATTCAGTCACCTTCCTATCCCTGACACACTGAGGGAAGTACTTTTCAAAGAAGGCTACTTTGAATTGAGCCCAAGTCATAGCAATGTTGTCATCACGGGTAAGCATCCACCACCTTCTAGCCTCTTCTTGCAAAGTGAAGGTGGCCAACAGTACCTTATGTGCCTCCGAGCACGGAAACACTTCAAACAGTTTTTTAGTCTCCAAAACCCATGCTTCAGCTTTTAACGGTTCAAGGCCTCCCTGAAAGGATGGCGGTTTCAGTTTGCTGAACTTCTGGGTAAGAGCAATTATGTCCCCATCATTAGCATTAACATTTTGTTCCGGCTGTACCGGAGGAGGAGGTGGGGGCTGTTGATTCTGTTGTTGATCAAATCTTTCAGTTATCAGTTCCATCATTCTTTCTAGTCTTGCCATTCTTGCCTCAGATGATGAGGATTCAGATTCATTTGCAGTTCTTGTATTATCCATTTCACTATAAGCAGTGATAGCAGTTATAAACATAAACAGTTGCATCCTTAAACAGGTTAACACATTAGCATATATTCAGTCATGTCATAATCACACACTTTTCATGCTCATGAAATGCCCTAATCACTTTTCTAGGACATCCTATAGCTCATTTGGACACGTGTGTGCGGTATAACTCGTGGTTAAGTATCGCTCTGATACCACTCTGTCACGACCCAAACCCGCCCCTATGGGTTTAGCACCGTAACCGGCCAGTAATCCGAGATTACCGAAGGCCTGCTTAACAGTAATACAGTAAAACAGAGTACAGGGGCATGGCGGAAGCCAATACAGTAATAAAACAATGTCCAATGAGCTGTGACAGTCTGTATGCAAAAAGACTTTTCATACATTCACATATATACGGTACAGAACAGTATGCACAATATTTACAATCATACAAAACAGGGGCCTAATCCCCATAAGACAGTACAGTACTATCAGTCTATACAGTATTACAAAAACGGAACAGAAGGGGGAAACTAAAACACCCCATAGCCTAAGCTTGGCAGGCTCGGAACCTCGCAGTGAGGCACAGTGGTTGGCTTGACAAAACTGGAGTTTACCCCGACGCTTCTAGCATTGGTCCGGTGCCTGTACACCTACATATATATATGAGCAGTGAGCTAAAGCCCAGTGAATAACACAATGCGTAAAGAGGTTTAGAATGAATGTCCTTACAGTAATGAAAACAGTTCATTAAACAGTATTTCAGTTTTCAGTCAGAACAGTAAACAGTCATATGTGGTACATCCATTAGCATAACAGTAAACAGTAGGTCTTAAAAGACCGAACAGTAAGTGATGGCCATCAATCAGTAAACAGTAGTGGTTCCAACGAGGGAACCGACAGAGATCTCTGTAACAGTAACAGTAAACAGTAGGTGCTAAGGATGCCACAGTACAGTTCAGAATATAGGACATACATTCATTCAGTAACAGTAAACAGTTCAGAAAACAGTACAGTTCAGTATTCAGAAGATAATCATTTTGAACATATCTTTACACAATTGTTACTCACAGAGTTCTGGGCTACAGTAGGCTAGAGCGTCTCCTCGAAATGCCAACCCTAAACAGTACAGAATGAACACACACTAAGCTACACAGTTGGGAAGGATAATAATAATTTAATCCCTAATTGCCTCGGTGTGTTCTACATCTATATCCTCATTAAGATGTCTTAAACTAGGCCTAAGAATGCCTAGGATGGGATGAGGATGCAAAGATGTATTCAGAAAACATTTTCAGAATTTTCAGAAAAACAGAGTCCCGCTCGAGCGCAGGTTTCCCCGCTCGAGCGGACATGCAATAAAGGTCCCCGCTCGAGCGTAAACTTTCCCGCTCGAGCGGACCAAAAAGTACTGGATGCTCAAAAATCACGCTCGATTGGGCGCTCGATAGCCGCTCGAGCGCAAGACACAAGGTCCCGCTCGAGCAGACTATAATGCAGTGCAAAGTACTGGATGCTCGAATTCCCCGCTCGAGCGCCACTTTCCCCGCTCGAGCGGGAGTGCAAAATCTGGAAAACCCAGATTGCACCTTCAAGCCAAAAACCAAGTTTAAATGCACTAAATTCGATCCTCTTGGGCCAAATTTCTGGAAAACATTTGTAAACACATAGAATAACATGATTCAAAGATCAATTTTGATAAATCAAAGCCCAAGGGTGTTTCAATTAAATCCAATTTCAACCCAAATTTCATGAATATGATTCAAACATGACATGCATGAGTTTTAAATCAATTCAAAGCTTCAATACATGCCCCAATGAGCCAAATCTTTCAAAAACATGATGGTTTCATGGACCTTAGCTAGAACTTGAACTTGCATGCAACAATTATCCATGAAATCACCTTAAAACTCAACAATACCAATATGTATGCATGGAATGAGCTCCAATTCAACATTATTAGACCAAATCTTGACTTAGCTCACCAATTGACATGAACAATGCAAGAACAATCTTAAATACAAGTTTAAGAAGGTGGATGTTCTACCTTATGTCTTGTGATTCAAGCCTAGAAGCTTAATTATGAACTCAACCTCTAATTTCTTTAAGTCTCCAAGCAAAACACAAGATGAACTCAATTCTCTCAATCTCTCTCTCACTTGGTCGGCAATAACATAGAAAGGAGCTGATGAAATGTTTGGTATGGAGTGTACTAAGGCTCAACAATGGTCCATGTAGTGGGTCACTTGTGTGGCAAAAAGGTAAATAAGTGTAACAATGCAATTTAACCTATTTTAATCTAATTTAATCATACCAAATCACTTTTTCGATAAATATACCATAAAATCACATAAATTATGATGATCCTAAAACATCAACCAATTTCTAATTCGGCCGCCGATAAGGCCTTCAATTTACAGTTTAAACATATAAACATGAACAGATAATCACACAGTCAAACAGATAGGATGCAATTCAAACATATATATATATATATTCAATCGATTCAGTTCAGATTTTAGTCAGTCAGTTCAGTAACTCAATCAGTTCAATTATCAATGATAATCAGTCCCAGTTTAGCAGTAATCAACAGTTTATCGGTAAACAGGGGTGAGGGTCATTACACCACTTCACACTGCTGCCAATGGTGGCGAAGCAACAACTTTGTCTCCCCTGTCGAGGGTCTTTGGTTGTATCATCGGCGTCTAGAGGGGACGCACGGTCGAGATCTTTAAGAGCTTTGAACTCCTTTCTGATCCCTCCACACATTCTCTCGATCAACTCTTCCTCGAGAAAAATCAAGAACTTTACAAGAAAGTATTTTCCCAATTTCTATATATTAGGATGGTAATTAACTGGAAGTGAAGCCCAAGAAGCAGATATGCAGATACACAAAGCTTTGATGGATATTAATGAAAGCCCCGTGTATGTTCTTCTCAACCATTCTTTGCCTTTTCCAGAGAAATTCTGGGAATTTCCCGGAGAAAATTAAAATTTCTCTGAGTACCAAAGAAATCTAGAGAGAATCCAGTCTGAAGAAACCAGAGAATGAATCTGAATCCAGTGTGAGCTATGAAACTTATGTATAGTTGGTATAGATCTTTGATAATGGTCTTTAATAATTGCAAGCTCCTCACTACCTGGTAAGCCCATAAAACCTTGTTGTCTTCAATTTTTTTGTGTCTCAGTCTATATAACCTCTTCCTATTCTTCTTGTTCAATTCTCTATTTCTCATACAAATCCACAGAAGTATATACAAAGTAGCTAGCAAACCAATAGAGATACCTTTGACCCCAATCTATATGCTTGCAATGTTATACTGGGTATATAACTTACAAATTGATCCAACCAAAATTAGCTAACATGAAGATTACCAAATATACTAAAAATGCTTTGAAAATCAACCCCGACCTTCATCTTGGTAGTTAATATCCACTAAATGGGTACCCTTACAAAAGAAAATATGCATTCTACAACGACGTCTTTAATTTTACATATAAAATAACAGAGAATATCTTGCCGAAGCATTTATTGTGCTTGTTTGGCAGAGCTTAATTACAGCTTATTTCAGCTTTCAGCTTAATTTAAGCTATTTTGATGTATTTGGTTTAGCTTATAGCTTATAGCTTATAACTTTTTGGAAGTCAGAAATCAGCTTATTCTTTGAGTGAGGCAGGAGATGCTTTAAGAATAAGCTGGAAATCAGCTTAAGCTGAAAGTTATAAGCTATAAGCTGTTTAGGCATAAGCTATAAGTACTTTCCCACAGCTCTACCAAACAGGGCCATTGACAATAGAGAGATTTGCTCTGCTTAAAGATAATAGATCAATCATCGGGGGATCACCCTTAAGCAAACAAGAATCAACTTAAGAGTATAGTTGGCTTATTAAATAGAACTACAAATAGTAGGTTAGTCCCTCTACTTCACTGTAGAAGTGGATTTCACCTTAATGTTTGAGGGAGATGTTGATTTTAGTGACTCACATTGGCAGCAAATTGTGTAAAGAAAATTTGTGTGGCTTTGTGTGACTCTATCCAGAGAAAATTGTGTAGAAAAGATTTGTGTGGCCTTGTGTGGCTCTATCCAAAGAAAATTGTGTTAGAAAAAATTTGTGTGGCTCTATCTAAAGAAAATTGTGTAGAAAAAATTTGTGTTTTTGATCAAACAAGACAAAATTAAACAAAAAACAAAAAATCAATTTTCTCTGGATTAAATTTTTTTCTAGTTGTTCAATTTTCTTTAGATTGAACTTTTCTCTGTTTGTTCAATTATCTCTAGATTGAATTTTTCTTTGGTTGTCCAATTTTCTCTGGATTGAAATGTTCAATCCATGTTTATGCGCTCCAAGTGTTTGATTATTTCTCTTCAATCCCTCTCTCTTCGTCCTTACCAAATTTTTCTGGTTTAAACCAGAGAAATCCTCTAGTATGGATTGAATTTTTCTAGTTTGGAAATCTATAGTTTGTTTGTGTATATTTCTTGGTTTCAATGCTCACCAACCATGATGTGCAATGGGTTGGTTTTAAGTAAATTTTAAGTTTATCATGAGATTATAGATGTTTGGGATTTGAAGGATTCTGACTTGTTTGCAATATATGTTCAAAGAGTTTGAATCCAGTGAAATTTCAATTTTTTCTGCCCTATTTAGAATTTTCTCTGTAATGTGTCCAGAGAAATTTGAAATTTTCTCTATGATGTGTCTAGAGAAATTCTCAAGATCGAAGTCGACTAATCTTAGACATTATCAAAATATTGAGTGCCCTATATATTATGAAATCTTAATACCAGAAACCTTAAAAAAAAATCTCTAAAAAATAAAAAAATAATGTGACAAAAAAAAATATATATATTTATATAACACATCCCAGACAAGCCCTTTATATTGTAATTTACTCAGATCAAAATGTATAAAAAAAAAACAAAAAACACACACATAAGTTGAGCTGATTCGATAAACTTTTCAGAATCCGAATCAAACCCGTGCCCCGACAGAGAGGCCCATGACGAGACGAGAGCAATATTTGTGTGGAGACTGCCGAGCTGAGGCGTGTCTCTCTCGTCTGGAACCTTCACGTAAGTTCCTGAAGCTCCGAGTCCTTTCCAAACAGATCGGTTCTGTTTATAATATATGTAACCCGCCATTGCTCTACCATTCTCTACTTTCTTCTTCTTTGCAGAATCAATAATCACTCTTCTATATATTAGGGCTTTTTTTTTTGTCCTTTTCTTTTTTCCCTCTTTCTCCAATCTGAAAAAATGGCACAAGAAGGACCCAATTGGGATGGATTGCTCAAGTGGAGCCTCGCTCACTCTGATGGCACTCGTCCTCCTCGAAATTTAAGGTACTCTCTCTTTCTCTCTCTCTCTTTTTATCAGCCTGTTTGGATTGTGAGATTTGGAGAGAGCAGAAAAGAAATAGAAAAATGTCTTGGCCCTCGTTTAAGTGTTGTTATGTTCTTATTCTACAAGTCAGAGTTGGGTTTTTATAGCTGAGTTGTTCTCTTTGGTAAAGTTTGGATTTTGGAAATCAGGCTTTCAGTTTTGTAGTTATAATAGCCAGTACATGACCTAGTCACCATGGAACAAACAAACAATTTGCTTTACGCTGTGTTTGTGTTTGGTTGGGGATTTAGGAAGAGATTTGGAAAGGGAAAGGGAAAAAGTGTTTCCCAAATACCCCAACCAAAGCGTTAGGAGATTTTGAAATTATCCCAAAAAATCCATATTGAAAAGCACTATAAATTCACATTTTTCCTGTGAAACAGTATTTTCTTTTCAACAAATTGGCAGTAATTTGTGTGTGTGTGTTTTGTGTACTTGTTTAGTGAGGAGGACCGAAGATGGTTCATGGAAGCTATGCAAGCCCAAACTGTGGATGTTATTAAGAGGATGAAAGATATAACTCTTGTTATGCAAACTCCTGAGCAAGTCCTGGAGTCACAAGGAGTTACTGCTGCAGATATTGAAGGTATTATAAGAATTAGTCTTGGATTTTGAATCTTGTGTGTGGGTAAATGAAATTTTGACCTTATAACATATCAATTTTATTATTTGCTTACTGACCTTGTACTCTTGCAGATATGTTGGATGAGCTGCAGGAGCACGTCGAGGCAATTGACATGGCTAATGGTAAGTTATTTTATTTTGTTTTGTTTTATGCTTTTTTAAAATTAACATGGAATTCTGGATTAGGAATATGTAAATCTCTCTCTCTCTCTCTCTCTCTCTCTCTTGTTGATTGGTATATGTTATGTGTTATTTATATTGTATGGGATTTTGATTTGCATTTTGCATTTCATATTGAAGGAGTTCTGAAGTGCACAAATGTCATTTTTTGCATCATTATGTCGTAATTTTATTTCTCCCACTTCTCTAGTGATATCTTCATGATGCTCATAGATGGTTGACAGAGAAAATTATCATCCCTTGGAATCCAACTGTTGCAGGATTCACGTGGACTCCTTAAAATTTCTTCCTTTCTTTTTTTGTTTCACTTTGGTTTTTTCAAGGTTGTGTAGGTTTTAGTTGCATGTAATATTGTTGTCAATCCAAGGTATTTGGAATAGAGTCATGTTTAAATTGTACTTTTTCTGCTAATTAGTGTCATGGACTCAGGTATGGGTGTTGGGGGCAAGTATGTGTCTACACATTCGAAAACATTCTCATACCTTATGGCCTTACCCAAGTATCAAATGTCCAACATGAATACTTCACACATTTTGAAGAGTCCATGAAACATAGGTTAACAGGGTCATTTGTGCTACATACTCCTCTTGATGAATCCAATTACACGTTTACACTACACTTTTCTTTGGTTCTACCCTTTCTCGTAAGAAAGGAAAAAAATTGTTGTTCCAATGTTGTTAGGTATTCTTGGGTTGTGAATCTTGAAAATGCTTTAACTGCTGGTGTTGTAGGTTTCTTAATTACTTTTCATCTGATTTTGATAATTTTATGTAGGGCATGGTCTTACAACTCGTTTGAATTTACATATAGTTACATCCCATGACTTCGAGGTCCCACCTTGGTTTAATTCATTTGATAGATGGCAATTTCGTTTTCAAAATTAATTTACTGTACAAAAGTCTGAAGTATCCAGTGAAAAGGTTAACAAATGCGTAGTTGCTCTGCATCTATAAGAAACAGTTGCTGCTTTGGCTGACTATTTACATCTGACAGATCTTCACTCAATTGGTGGTTTGGTTCCTCTCCTTGGTTACCTTAAGAACTCCCATGCTAACATTCGAGCAAAGGCTGCAGATGTTGTGACCACAATTGTTCAGAACAACCCTAGGAGTCAACAACTGGTAATGGATGCAAATGGCTTGGAACCTCTGCTTTCTAATTTCACTTCAGATCCTGATGTTACCGCTCGAACCAAAGCACTTGGAGCAATATCCTGTGAGTATTTCTCTCTTGTTACATGGTTATTTTGATCTAGGTTAACTTCAGAAATGCTTCTGTACTATTTGGGGACTCTCCTGCATCTTTTAGCCGGCAAGTTCTGGTTGATAGATTTGAGAAATTTCTAATTATGGTGTGGCTTTCAGCTTTAATCAGGCATAACAAGCCAGGAATTGCTGCGTTTCGTCTTGCAAATGGTTATGCTGGTCTGAGAGATGCTTTGAGTTCTGAGAATGTGAGATTTCAAAGGTAGCCCCCTCTAGCAATCAACCAATTCTGGTGCTATTTGTCTTGATTTTTCAGATGGATTAGATTATTAAATAAATCTGAATTGTGCTAAAATATAGTCTTGATTACGTTTTGAAACAGCATGTGTTTCAATCTTGGATATCTATAGTTTTATTGACTTTTCAAATTCCTTACCAAGTTAGCTATCTTGCAGGAAAGCCCTTAACTTAATCCATTACTTGCTGCACGAAAACTGGTCAGATTGCTACGTAGTAACTGAACTAGGATTTCCTCGCATTATGATGCACCTTGCCTCGAGTGAAGATGCGGAGGTACGAGAAGCTGCACTTCGGGGGCTTCTTGAGCTTGCTCGGGACAGGCCTGGTGGGACAACAAACGGTAGTAGTTTGGGTGATGAAGATGAGAAACTGAAGCAAATTCTTCAAGAACAGATTAATGGTATCAGCTTGATGTCGCCAGAGGATCTTGGAGCTGCTAAGGAGGAGAGGCAGCTTGTGGACTCGCTTTGGAATGCGTGCTATAAAGAGCCATCTTCTCTTCGAGAGAAGGGGCTTCTTGTTCTTCCTGGGGAAGATGCACTGCCACCAGATGTTGCCAGCCAGCATTTTGAACCTCCTCTAAGAGCATGGGCTGCTAACCGAACAGTTGATTCAAATCCCAGTACTGAAAAGAAAGAAACCCCTACACCTTTGTTGCTGGGTCCTGGTTCATCGGCGAATACCTGTGTTCAAAGTAGCTCAAATGCAGATGCTGATGCAGGTGAGAATCACAGCGGCGACACAGGGCAGTAATATAGTTGAGGGAGTTCATAGGTTTAGTCGAAAGTGTTTTCATAAGATATCTTGTTTATCTCTTAGTGTGACTAATATGAATGCTTTTTTGCTCTATTTCGCCCCATTAGTCTCTTTCTGTGTGTTAAAATTAGCACTAAGATGGTTTGTGAGTTTTTGAGAAATGGCCACTGTTTTTTTTCTTTTTCTTTTTCTTTTCTTTTCTTTTCTTTTCTTTCTTTTTTTTTTTTTTTTTTTTTTTTTTTTTGCTGGTTTGTATACATTATCAGTATGTAAGAGGTTTGTTCAATGCTTTTGTACTTCTCATTACTCCAAATCTGTCACAAGAAAGGATAGAAGAAGTTCATGAAATACTCATATGTTCTCCATGATGCTAATTATACAATAAGACTTTCATTGAGTTTAATTGGCCTGTTCTGTCTTTTAATGTATATGCTTGGTGAGTTCTAGAATTTGAATTATGATCTTTTTTCTTATTGTTTCACCAATTCAAGATCAAACACAGTATTAAAAACTGCCATACAACCCAATAATCATGAAGCTAGCCATGTATTTGATTTTCACTATGCATCACTCTCTTGAGATTATTTATGTAAGAGTGAACAACTAGTGTTTTGATTTCATTTTTCGACTCATCTTCCACTTATATATAACTAGCATAACTTCAGAAACAAGATCATGTCTCTCCTAATAAGCCAATATGACTTTTACCAACTATTCAAAAGCAACCCAAAAACAAACAAACAAACAAACTTCAACACTAATACCATCCAGTCCCTCACAAAGCCATGAATGCTCCCTTAATTAGTTTCCCAAAAAAGATGAAAGAGTTACAAAATTAGTCTGAAAAGTGATAAGAAAATGAAACGTAAAATGCAGATTCAAATTTAGTGTGATATAGGCCACACTCAAAATGAATCTGGTCAACACACTTTATTTTTAGTTATTTATTTATTTATTTTTTCTCGACTCCATAGCATAATTTCTTTCATTTAGGTGGGCAGAAAGTGATGGCATAGCGTGAAGCCCTGCATTTGCTAAGGCTGTTGGAGTCATCAAAAGCATAACTATAGGCTTTAGGGCAAGCTGCCTTGAAGATATTTGTGAACAGAGTGGGCTTGCAAGTTTTAGGGTTTGCATATTTGCCAGTGCAACAATACTTAGCTGATTGCATAACCAAGCAAGCACTCTTACACCCCACCACCTTCCCTCCTCTCCTCTTCTCCAACGCTGATGGGCAAAAAATGTTCAAATCAACCTCACACGACGACATGCCACAACCAATCCCACCCCCCACTGGGGCCATTGAAACCGGTAAGTTGAACCCATCAACCAAACTCACATCGTAATAATGTAAGGGCGAGGTTGATGTCCCTAATGTCATTTCCACCACCGTTGCTGGTGGTATGCCACCTAAGCCCTGGCATTGTAGTCGGCCAGAACAGTCTCCAGTGTCACATGATCCTTTTCCAGTATCATGGAAATTGCAACCTTGCCTGGCCCACACCCTCCCTGACCACTTTTGAGGCACGTCGACCACTATTTCCTTACCACTGCTGAGGTGGAAGCCGCCATCTTTTGGGGTAGGATGACCAGTGCCACCAAGTAATGCTGGCCATATGCTTTCATTGCAGTTGTTTACTACTATAAGTTGAGCCCCGTCTGCAATAACAGAGTACAAATAGAAGAAAATCAATCAGTTGGGTAAATAAACAATGGAGTTATTAGTGTTTTGAAAACAAGACATTAGTCTTGAAGTTGTTTCTCAAAACATGACTATAAGATGTTTTAAAACACGATTTCAAGCTTGTGAAAACACTATTTCACAAAACAACATAAATTTGAGAAATACTCACTTTAAAAGATGGGTTGGGTAAAAGAATTCATAAACAAACAAATCTGAAAGAAGGTAGAAGAAGAAAATTTACTTGCAAGGGAGAGAGAGAACAGTAAGAAAAGAAAGCAGAGGACATTTGAGGAAGTTGGCATTGGAGATGATGTGTTTTGGAGAGAGGGAGAGAGGGAGAGAGGGAGGTCTGCAATTGTTGTGGCACAATGGTAGGTTTGGACAACCACTGAGGTTTTAAAGTGCAAACAAACGGATAATGCAGGGAACATCCTCGTTAACAGTTGTCTTGGCTTTAGTTTAACTTCACACTTTAACAAGAAAAGGGCATATATGCATTGCTTCCAATGAAGGGTTTGTTCTTGATTTAGTAACTATTGTTAAAGTCTATACTTTAGTATCTATCTTGTAATTCTATATGTAAAGACAAAATTTGTACTATTGTGTTTCTAGTTTTGGTATGTCCAAGTTGTCTCTCTCTCAAGAATTTTGATCAAGATCACATGCCTAGGAGGGGGATAGGGCCATGGAAGCCCAAATACTTCACAGTAAAAAATGAGTCAGATTTTGAATTGGATCTTTTGTGTATACGAAGGCTCTAGATCCACTTAATCAATACCATGCTCAGGAATATAGACATTAGCATACAGAGACAAGAGAAGGAGAACTCTAAAACCACAAAATACAATTCCTTACTTATAATTAAAGAAAAAATTACAAAAAAAAAAAAAAAAGAAAAGAAAAAAAGGTAAATTTTAAGTCTCTAGAGAGTGACTAAAAAAAATAGCAAAATGGATGCTTTAATACTGTGTTTGGTTGAGGGATTTGGGGATTTGGAAAGGAAAAGGGAAAAGGTGTGTGAAACTAGGTGAAATGTAGGTATATTTTATTCATACTTCACCTAACTTTTCATTTTCTCTTTCCAAATCCCTCCTCAAATCCCCCAACCAAACACAGCGTAAAGGATGGAGTTTTCCTGAATGGCGCCAATGCAAAGCTATGAGTTCTGAATGTTGGGTCGATTCCAATCAAAAGACGCCTTTTGGGGCTAATTGGCCAATGTTGAGCCGAACACTTATTTACTGTTTTGCCATCTTATGATTCAAATAAGCCAAATAAGCCGAGTTCAATCTGTCAACATTGAGCCCAATACTTATTTTTTGTTTTTCCCTCTTATGATTCAAATGGACCAAATAGGCCGTAGCCATTCTGTCTGCATCACATTCAAAGTAGATGTGCCTAGAAAATTTCAATGAGAAATGCTAACCCCAAAATTTTTTCTTGAAAACCAGTTTTTCTTTGCATATGTATTCATGTAAATATTTGGGCACTTTGTTCTGTTTAGTCAAAATTCATGTTTCCTTATATAATGTACTTTCAATCACATGATTTGCGTCTTGAGATTCTCGTATTTTAATGTTTGCATCTCGTATACGATTAAGAGTGTATTGAGTATTGAGAATCCTCGGCGTGTGTTATTTTGTATGAGAAAACATAAGCCAGAAGTGCTTAAAAAATATAAAGATAATTATATATCACAAATCTCTAACTGAAGTAGCATGATTGTAGAGGAATAATCAGATTACCTAGTGGTGGCTTTAGTGATAAAAGTACTTGTAATCTTTAAGAAATGCCCTTCATCTCTAAAAAGAGAAGGGATGAGTATATATAAAGAGGCATATATATAAGGGCAAATTACACAAATAGTCCCTATAGTTTGGGACTTGTGTCACTTTGGTCCCTGACTTTTCAATTGTGATATATTTGACCCTGAATTTTGAATCTTGTTCCAAATAAGGACAATTGAAGTTACCATTGTTTAATTTTAAGGGCAAAATCGTCAATTTAATAAAATATAAACTAATTTGACAAAAATAAATGTCAAAAAAATATTTTTAATTTTTTAAAAATTATTTTTATCCACCAATGATAAAATTATATAAAAATCATAAAAATTAATAAAAATTACATGATTAATTTTTTAAAATTAATTTTACATGATCATCATCCAAACACATAATAAAAATTAATTTGGTAAAAAAAATAAATAAATGTTTAAAAGATTTATCAATTTTACATAATTTTATTTTTAATGGGTAGAAATAATTTTTAAAAATCCAAAAATATTTGTTTGACATTTATATTTGTCAAATTAGTTTATATTTTATCAAATTGACGATTTTACCCTTGAAAAATCTAATAATATTTTCAATTGTCCTTATTTGGAACAAGATTCAAAATTCAGGGTCAAATGTGTCACAATTGAAAAGTTAGGGACCAAAGTGACATAAGTCCCAAACTATAGGGACTATTAGTGTAATTCACCCTATATATAATTATGGCTCAGTTTTTACTTTTTCATTCTTGTGTTTCAAGTATTTGAGCTTGTATGTTTTGTGAATGATAAAGATTGCTTCAAAATTAATTTAAAAATCATTGTCTTTATTGAGGATTAAGCTAGCTTTGTAACTTTTTTATGGGACAAATACTTGAAGTCTGGATCAGGATTAACCGATTGCATCTCTCTTTCAAGAATTGAACACTTTGACATGCACAGAAGAGTTTGGTTTCTAGAAAAATCATTTTTTTTTTTTGCCTTTAGTGGACTTTTTACAAATTTGATCCATTGTTTTTATTTGGGTAAACTACCAATAGGTCCTACTTGGGAGACTTATTACCCAATAGGTCCTACTTTGAGACTTATTACCCATTAAGTCCTATTTGATATAATTTATTAAGTGATAAAGACAAATTTATCAGTCTTTTTTTTTTTATGAATAATTTTATAGTGATAAATTTATCAGTCTCTTTTTTTATGAATAATTTTTTAGTGATAAATTTATCACTCTCTTATTTTTATAATGTTAAATTTATTAGTTAGGACCTGTAGGTAAATAAGTCTAGTGAATAGGACTAATTGGTAAGTACCCCTTTTTATTTTTGATGATTTCATGAGTCCAAAGCACAAAAAACAGTAAAATTTGCTGAAATAATTCATGATAGAACAAATGTGTTCTGTTAAAAAACTTAATGCAATGATGGAGTGTCAATTTACTAATTTATAATCTTTTTAACTCCAAAGTGATTTAGACATGAAATTTACCAAATAGCGCTCGTAATATTACTGACGGTTGCTCAGTCAGGCTGTGAGGTCAAGTTATTCAATGTGAGAAGGTGGCAACTGGTGATCAGAATGTCCGGTCACATTGTAGAAACTGAAAATTACCAAACCGCATACTGTTGATTGATTATTATCTAAATTTGGGCAATGCTAAACAATCTTTTCCCACAAACCATTCTTTCTTCTTGCACCAAAAACTAATCAAATTCTAAGAAAATTTTGACGCTTCATATACAAAAGAAACTACAAGTAATAATACAATGTAATTTCAATAAATTGCAGTGTTGTGTGTTGTTGACACACTGCTTAAAAGATGCAACACAAAGTTGATAAAGACAGTTTACACGATAATAAAGGCAAGTGATAGCTTGATGCAAATTGAAACCCCTGCTGTGATGTATAGATTTCTTATTCTCTCGGTTTGAATGCTTACTATAGAGGGAGATCAAGACCTTTCCCAATATCCACCCCAATCACTTGAAGTATTCCCTTGTTTATTATCTGGAAAAAAAATAAAATAAAAAATAAATAAATAACAGAGACCTTGACAATTATAAAAGAACACCACACTTGAAAGAACACACAACCCCTCTCATATTTTTGTCACATTTTTGGATAGAACCCTTCAATGAGAGAACCATAAAAACTAATAGCCTCCTCTGTCAATTCTTTTCTGCAACAATCTTGTTGTGGTTTTTACTATATCAGAAATAATTTTATCGCCTACGTTTAAAATTATTGTAAGATTATATTAAAATACTGTCTTCTTATTTTAAACTACTCACGCTAAAACAGTGTTATTTGTTTTAACATTAAACTTTGACTACAAGATTATCACAATAAGGTCATTGCAGAGAAATAATGACAGAGAATTCTGATCCTTTTATATTGAAAGAAGTGAAAGTAGTATTACCAGTTCCACAATGAAAGTCCCAATGAGGCCAATCATACAAGCTCTAGAGTTCCATATCTCTGCAGTCCTTGTGAACCCAAGAAAAGGTGCTTTGAACTTTGGTTCTACTTTTGGCAATTCTACCTAAAATTCCGAAAAAAATAAAAATAAAAATGGATTTAATGAATTTTGATGCAGAAACTCACAAAGCCATACATATATCTGATGTATCAGGCGAAAACAAGAACATACCCCTGCAGGAAGCTTAGCAGCCTGAACCTTGAAAGCCATGCGATTTGGGGAGGTTTTGATGCTTTGATTAGGACTGAAAAAGAGAGAGAATTGTTGTTGGTACTGAGGATGGATTGTTAGAGCTGTTGTTGGGAGGAAAGAGGATGAAATGGATGGCAGAGTTGCCATTGTTTTTTTTTGGTTCCTGCTACAGCAGCCATTGCTTTCTTTCTCCCTAGCTAACCTTATCTACTACCCTTCCACTTGAGTTTTAGTCCTCTGGGTCCCATCCTGGTGGAGAGATTGTAGGTGTTGGTTCTTGGGGTGTTAAAGTACAATCAGTATAGTTTGCTAGGTTCAATTTCAATGGGATTGCGCCTTATCAGGTAAAAAAAATTTGGACCTACCTGGTGACATGTCTCTCTCTCTCTCTCTCCTTTCTTTATTGGGTACAAGACATGTCTCTTTCTTTATGGGGTTTTTGTTTTTCATTAGAGAATGCTATACTAACAAATATTTTTTACAAAATTAATTTGAAAATTGATTTGACAGTTGAATTGTTCTTATCATTTAAGTTCAAGTGATGCATTTCAAATATTAAAACTTTATTATTGTATCTCACATCAATCTGCAAAATATATATAATTGTTTGTTCATTGTTTTCCTTTTCATTCAATATAAGCTTCACACACACATCTCTATTTGTGTTTTTATCAAAAAAAGGCACTGAATTTTTTGGTTTCTGGAAAATGAATGATATGTTGAGAGAGAGAAAGAGAGAGTAACAATTTTTGCTAGAGCTTTATAGTTATGTTTAAACAATGGGGGATACATAATAATCTTTCCAACATAGATGGAAGCACATAACAAAAAAAATTAAAAATTAAAAATTAAAAATTAAAAAAATGGCGCACATAATATCAACTCTTCCATTGTAAATTTTGCAGTTCACAATGTTCGGATTCTCCATGTGCTCCCCCAACATGTAACAGACCTCACCTTGTCAAGCTTTATGCAGCAGCAACTGCAACATCAACTTTCACAAACTTTATGCGACTCAATGAAATGCTCATATTTTATCTATAGTACCAGTCCTGGAAAAAAACTGGCTATTTCCATTTATTGCAACTCATATGAAGAAAAACTGAAACCTGATCTTCCTTCATGAGTTGATTTCAGCTCGAGTTTCTGAAATGGGCTGCAGACAAAGTTGAACACATCTTCATCAATCACTTGAATAGGTTTAAGAGAACAGAAACTAAAATGCATAAAGTACAAGGTGTAACATGTTTGGTTCATGAACATGCATACAGTTCAATTGAAAAAGGAAACAAAATTGTTGTCATAACAATTTTATATTTTCAAGAATTAAAGGGGAGTCGCAATATGGATTGTGAAACACTCTGCTCAGGAATTGTGAATAAGGAGGCAGCATACCTGCTATTAGGATCATAATAAAAGCCATTGATGGAGCCATCACTACAAGAGAAGCAAACATAGTAAAAGCCAGCTATAGTTAACCCACAGTCAGTTCCGACATTCACAAAGTATTGCTCTTTCCATCTCTGCAGAGTAAAGTCAAAGGTAATGGCATATCATTACTTAACCTAGTAAAAAAATTTTTAATGAACCAATGGCATTGAAAAATGGGTTACCATGAATATGTAAGGATAGTTACTCAGGTCCAGAGATTTGCCACCATCAACTTCCACTTGGCCCTGAAAAAAAGCAGAGTCAATCAGGAAAGCGTGAAATCTGAATTTGAATAAGTATTGATTACTAACCAGAAGGGGAGAGAAAGATGGGAACTTGGTCCAATGCCTTATGTCAACTTCTGATCTGTTAACAATTTAAAGAATGATTATGAGGGAAAAGCTTTTCCCAATCTATAAGAATGTATAAAAGAATAAGAGAGAGAGAGAGAGAGAGAGAGAGAGAGAGAGAGAACACACGTTGCTTCCCATTTGCCAGTGAAGAACGTATAATTCTTGGTATCAACAATTTCCCCTTCCCAAAAGGTTACCACCTGAGATACCACATAAAGAACAAAGGAAATGAAACAATCAAGAAAGTTCATGAAGGAATAGTGAAAATTTGACTAGATTGATGTATTGCTATTTACTACAATAGCAGCTAAATAGCATAGACATGGGGATGTTACACAACAGAGACACACTGAATTTCAAAAAATGTAGGACACAACATGCTTGGGACGGTAAACCAAATATGGTATGTATAGCATTGCTCTTTTACATGTTGGAAAAGATAAGATTCTTTTCTACCAGGAAAATTAGGTGTGGTAAAAGAATCATTATCTTGGTAAATGGTCATACGACCTCCTTGAGCACAAACAATTATTTTACTTATGATCACATTACTTGAGACATATTACATTACATGAACTCTCTAAGTCAGAAGAGTATGTCAGAATATTGTAGTGATCAGAACAAAAATCCTCAAAGAACATGCAAATAAGTAGGAAAGATAACAATGCTAGAGAGGATTTTGTGCTCAAGCACATGGTTGGCAGAACATTCAATGATGGGCCATAAAATATGAAGAGGAGCCTAATCGTTATCCTAATAATAGAAGCCGCTTACTGGTGTGTCTGCCATAGGAACGTTAAGAGCTTCCATGGTGCCACAAAGATAACCATGTTCAAGGTCACAACCTTGGATTCGTACATTAACTCTCCATGCTTCGTCCTTTTGTAGACTAGAAACATTCTGAGTTCCAGAAAATGCCTGTAAAACACTAAAACATGTGTTAAAAGATTGAAGTATTTAGAGTAATGTCAAGAACTGCAAACAAATGAAAATAAAAAGAAAAGAAGTGGAAATTCACCTGTCCAACACTTAGAAGTGTACAAGCAGAGGGTGAAGTGTGGCCAGGATTGGCACCTTCACAGTGAGAAATAATGGATATATTAAGATTACATAAACAAATAACTTGAAGTTTCCAACACTAAGACAAACCAAAAAATTGCAGATAAATCCCTCTAAAACCATGAAATTTAATCAGAACTCAATATAATACACAACATGGATTCATTTCAATATAATACACAAGCATATCTAACCCTTTTGCATGCATGTGAATGCATCAAGTTCTAAGTGAAACCACTCTCAATTTCCATGTCTATTTTCTTCAACGCTTTTCGATAAATTTTCACTATTTACCTCCTTAAAACGGACAATGAATTACCACAAACACCATGAAGTAGTAAAGATGCATAATTAAATCATTAAATGAAACAAAAATGAGGAAACCTCCCAAGAAGAATAAAAAAAAATGGAACAAAAGATAAAACCTTTCTGAAAGCCCTAACCCATAAGAGCAGCTTGGTAGCTCAAAGGAGGATTTGGGGATGAGGACACACTTTCATTACTTCCTCAAACAACAAATTTGTCTCTATTAATTCAAGACTCATTTTTATTCTTCAGAAAACAAAATTTGATTCCATTTTAGCTTATTGGGTCAAATAATTCGTATACAAAAAAAAAAAAAAAAAAAATCAAGGTTATTCAATTTCTTTCTCTTTTCTTTTCCTCTAATTTCTCACCAACCAAACAGACCTTCAAAGCATAGGAAGAAATTTCTATAAATAATTCATGAAACCCAGATCTAAAAATGAAACTAAATCTCAACACAGCACTCAAACCTCAGTGCTACAAAACATGTGCAACTAAATTACATTCAATTTCAGGGATATCAAAATATAAGGAGCAAAGAATCAAAGAATGAATGAATGAATGAAATTGTAATCTGATTTCAATACCTGAAACTTGAGAAGGTGCAGAACTTTCCACCACTCTCACTGGCATTTTTTCTGATCAAACAAACACCGACTTCTCGACGAAGAGAATAATCAATCAATCACTACCAGTCGATGATAGGTTGATCCAGCCAGGAAAACTGGTTCATCATAAAAAGCCTTTTTTTTTTTTTTCCTACCCGGGGTTCTGATTCGAACCGGTTGAATATTAATTTTAGGATAAATATAACACATATTCATGAGGTTTGCTAAAATTCATATTTGCTTTTCGTGATTTTAAAATTTATATTTTATCTCTTTAAATTTTTAATTGTATAATAAATATTCAATTTTATTAATAAATATAAATTATCAAGATAATTATTTATATATATATATATATATTTAGACTGTGTTTGATTTATTGATTTAAAGAGAGATTTAGAAAGAAAAAAAAATAATAATAATAAAATAAATGAAATGTAAATATATTTTAATTACTTTTTTTTTTTTTTTTCTTCTTATTTTCAAATCTCCTCTTAAATCCTTAAACTAAGGAGAACCATAAAAAATTATTGAAGTTCTTTTCATTGAAGGACAATCTAAAATAAGTGGTTCATCCATTTGACCACACTCAATATTTTTGTTTCGAACCTCCCCCCCCCCCCAAAAAAAAAAAACCCAAAAAAAAAAAAAAAAAAGAGGAGAATTAAATAGTAGGCAAGCAAGAAATGAGAGAGAAGAGATATAAATAATGAGAACAACGTATCATAAATAATAAGGAAAATTAGTAAAACATCTCTCACTAACTTTATGTAGTAACCTAGTGTGAGAGGTCTAAGGTATTTTTGTTTATTAATTAAGACTTCTCGATAAAATTTCTCTATGATCATATTAGAGAAATTTTAAAATTTCTCTGTGAAATCAAATAAATTTCTTTGTATTGGGCCAAAATTTCTCTAAGTCGGACCGAAATTTCTCTGAGTCGATTTTTTCTATAAAAATGTTGAGGGACCCCAATTATTATGAAAGTATTGTATATCATTTATCTTATAAAATCTTAATATTAGGGACTTCAAAAAAAAAATTCCCCTAAACAATATAAATAATGATCTATGTGTTAAAATTTAAAAAATAAATTATTTGAATTATCAAAACAGATCTTATGGTGGATTTCATGTGCTCAAACAGTACGGTTGAGTGGACTGGAGGCAAGTTATTCTCATAAATAATATAAGATTTATAAAAAAGATTTTAGTAAAATTAAACATTTAAGTGACAAATTGTAGGAATTTTTTTTTTAAAATTAATGAATCGTGTTACACTAAAGCCAATGAATTGTATTTATAATCAAGATCAATACAACATACGACTAATAAAAAAAAAAATTCTCTAAGTAAAAGAAAAAAATCTTAATAAATACACGAAAAATACAACCCATAAATAAATAGGATATTTTAACCTCTCATCTCCTAGAAAAGTGTAAAGATTTTGACTAACAAACCAACCTCAATCATTTTACAAAGATTTTGTGAAATCCAAAAATAAAAAAAATAAAAAAAAATTATTAAAAGAAAAGGTGCAAACGCTCGTATCAAAACCATATGTGTTCCAAGTAATATATCAACGGCCTTTAGAGGTGAACAATTCGGTGATTGTTAACGAGGCCACTGAATCTTGTAGCTGAGAAGTTAAATGATGTGACAGTGACATGTTAGAATCGTTGATTTCCACCCAATGTTCTTGTGTCCAAAGGGTATCCGAATCTTCTGGGAGTAAGTCATAGCCCTTCAAGTATTTCAAAACTTGAGACATCTTTGGCCTAAATTCTGCCACAGGGTGTGAACAAAGCAGTCCAAGCTTCAACACTAGTTCCATCTCCCCTGCTTCAAATTCATTCTTTAATTTGGGATCTGCTGCCTTCAAGATTTCGCCTTTCTTTGAACATTCTAGAACCCAATCCACCAAAATCACCTCTCCAGGCTCCGCTCGTCGTTCCACTGGCTTCCTACCACAAGCAACCTCCAAGCAAAATGCTCCGAATGCAAAAACATCGGTGCCTGTAGTTGACTTGCCATATCTTGCTAGCTCTGGCGCAATGTAGCCTAACGTACCTGCAATGTTTGTAGTTTGAGGACCGTTACCATGATGATTGTAACATCTTGCTAGCCCAAAATCGCCTAATTTACCATTTAATTTCCCATCCAATAGTACGTTGCTTGCCTTGATATCTCTATGAACAACTACTGCCACCCACTCCTCGTGTAAGTAGGTGAGTCCTGAAGCCACGTCGCCAATGATTTTGAATCTCTGACTCCAATTAAGAGTGTCTTTTTCCGACTTGCAGAAGAGGAATTTGTCAAGACTTGCATTAGGCATGAAATCATAGACCAAAAAGAGCTCACCCTTTCGTCGACAATATCCAAGGAGTCTCACCAAATTGGGATGTCGTAAATTGCCAATCGTTGCAATCTCTGCTACGAATTCCCTCATTCCCTGTTTTGATTTTTGAGATATTCTTTTCACTGCGACTTGGGTATTTGAATTCGGTAACACGCCTCCATACACTTGACCAAAGCCTCCTCTTCCAAGAAGCTCATTTTCTCTGAAGCCTTTGGTAGCTTTGAGTAAGTCCTTGTAGGAAAACCTGTGAGCTCTATACTGAACTTCCCAATCTTCAAGTATTTCACTAAACTTGGCTTTCCTTTTCACCCATAAAAAGATGACTAAGAATATTAGTAATACTGAAACAACCGCCACTGCAGACACAGTTGATATGACAATTATTTTCTTCTTTTTGGTATTTTTTCCTTTCGAAAAATAATCTAGATTAGAGAGATCAAGTTGTGCTTTTCCACTGAGTTGAAAACTCCAGCCTAGAATATTACTCAACTGTGAGGTCGAATAAAACCCCACATACATTTGATCTGAGACGATTGATGATATATCGATGTCTAGA
The DNA here is from genome assembly GCA_030407325.1 of Camellia japonica. Taxonomy (NCBI): domain Eukaryota; kingdom Viridiplantae; phylum Streptophyta; class Magnoliopsida; order Ericales; family Theaceae; genus Camellia; species Camellia japonica. The sequence continues at coordinate 13,472,929 of JAPPVO010000016.1, read as the reverse complement.
GACAAAAGTGGGAGATTGGGTTGGTTTGTGTTTATAGGAGCTAAAGAGACATTAAGTTTTTTCCTAACACCATCATAGTCTACCCAAGCCTGTATTGGTTCGCCGCTTGCTATAGTGAGCTTCTTGAATTCCCCATTTTCATTCTCAAAATAACCGGCAGGTGTGGATCTGTTGATGTTGACAACATCTACGCCTACATGATTAAACATGTATAGTTCGACAGCAATTATATGGGCAGGAGGAGTTGATGATCCAGGTATATTGTTTGATGGTGCAATCACAAAGGAAATTCCATGGCTTTGATAATTGTATGGATTTTTTTCAGGGACAATGAAAAACACAAAGGTAGTAGAAAAAGAGAGAGCTTTACCGGTTGATGGATTTTTGAAGCCAAGCGGAGAAGAGTAGAAAGCGGTTGTATTGCAAACGTTGACCAGACTATCTGGTGTAGCTTCTGCTTCGCCAACGCCTAGTTTAAAGTTTCCATTGAAGGTGAAACCATAACCATTGTTATTATCAGAGGCTGCCACTCTCATTAGGAGAAAGAGCAACAGATAAGCCTTCAAGAACATGACTGAATATTAATTTGACCGTTGTTTTATTTTTATTTTTTTGATCAGCGAAGATTTGATCTAATATGGAAGCATAGTTTCTTTTTGTAGTAAAAATGTGTCAAATGAATCAAAAAGTCATAGAAACCATTGATGTTCTTCAGTATGATAGAAAATGTCTAAATTAGATGAAAGTATGATAGTTGAAGAATCCAATTTAGCGAGGTAGCAGACAATTTGGACTCACCTAATAAGTTTTTGCTTGAATTGTCAATCCAAAGAAACTTGCTCCCAAGGTTCATTTTGGTTATTTAGTCAAATCACACGCTTGTAGTATTGAGGAATTGTCAGATTAACTGTTTGATATATGACTTATATGTATTTCTTAGCTTAAAAACAAAATTAAAATAAATTGTAAATGTGTGGATGTGTTTAGATTTGAAGACAATGTGAATTTGAATCACCTTGATGTTCCCCTTAGAGAGCTAATCACTGTGTTTGGTTTTAAATTTTTTAATTTAATTTTTTGAAAATTAATATTTTTTTATTTTTTGTATGTTTTTTATTTTTAGTGAATATTTTTAAAATTTTAAGTAATTTTTTACTTTTTAGATGCACCTCACTTAGATATATCTAAAAAGTAAAATATTTGTAAAAAAATATTTCAAAAAATTAATAAATACACAATAATACGAAAAATATATTGAATTCTCGTATTTTTTTATTTATATTTTTGGTATTCAGTGAATGTAGCTAGAAGGAAAAAGGCTGAATTAGACTAATGATTCTTATAATTTGAGACTCGTATCATTTTAGTTTTTAACTTTTTAATTATGACATATTTGATTCTGAATTTTGAATCTTGAATCTTATTTCAAATAAGGATAATTGAAGATATCATTACTCAATTTTAAGAATAAAGTCGTCAATTTAATAAAATATAAACTAATTTAGCAAAATAAATGTCAAAAAAATATTTTTAAATTTTAAAAATTATCTCTACCTACCAAAGATAAAATCATGCAAAATTGATAAATCTTTTACATATTTATTTATTTATTTTTTATCAAATTAAGTTTTAGTATATGCTTGGAAGATGATAATGTAATGGATGGTTGTTTTTATTTTCATTAAATTAATTTTTATTTTTCCAAAAGTCAAATATGGCGATAACTTTGATATCATTATTAAACCGGATAATGTTTGAGAGCTCGAAATTCTTCCCCCCGAATCCCCCTAATGGCCAAAACGACGTCGTTTTGGCCATTTTTTTTTTTTTTTTTTTTTTTTTTTTTCCTTCTTCCATTTTCGACCTGCAACGCAGAAGAGGGAGAGGGAGAGAAAGAGAGAAGAAGAGGGGAAGAGAGAAAGAGAGAAGAAGAGGGGAAGAGATCGTCGCCCAGCCCGTCGCCACCGATCGCCCAGCCCGTCGCCGCCGTCGCCCAGCCAGTCGCCTAGGTCCGATCGTCGCAGCAGCAGCTCCGCCGTCGCCTCCGGCCCGCCTCCGCCTCCTCCCACTGTTATGGCCCTCTCCAATCCACTCCTCCTCCTCCTCCTTCCTTCTCTTCTCCTTCTCTGCTTCTGAAAAAAAAAATAGAAATTAGGGGGATTCGGGGGAGCTCGTTTTCGAGCTCCCTACCACGGTCCTTATTAAACCAATCCATTAAATCAAAAAATCGAAAAATAAAAATATTTCATATATTAAATATATTGATTACACATTAAAAGCCTAATAACCATCCATTACATGATAATCATCCAAAAATATCTGTTAACAACAAATACAATTATCTATTACATGATAATCATCAAAAAATATCAACAAAAACAACCACCCATTATATGATCATCATCCAAACACATAATAAAAAATAATTTGGTAAAAAATAAATAACTAAATAAATGTGTAAAAGATTTATCAATTTTATATAATTTTATTTTTGGTAGGTGGAAATAATTTTTAAAAATTTGAAAATATTTTTTGACATTTATTTTTGTCAAATTAGTTTATATTTTATCAAATTGACGACTTTACCCTTGAAATTGAATAATGGTATCTTCAATTGTCCTTATTTGTAGGGGTGAGCAGCGGATATACTGATCCGCCCAAACCGACCGAACTAAACCGATCTGCCACATTTTGGACGGATGCGTGATGACGAACGAACGGTTGCGGATTGATTTTTTTCAATCTGACGGATGACAGATTTAAGGTTCCTTTGGCCGCAATTGAGCCACCAAACCACGGGCACCCCTAGTAATTTGTAAGATTTTGTATTTTCAATTTGTTTAGATATTTTATTTATGTTTTCAATTGAAAAAAAAATTAAATATTCTATTGAATATATTCTGTTAAAAAAAAGTTTCAACTTGAATATATTTTTTGAATTGAAAAAAATAAATGTATTATTTATCTATATTTTTTAGTTTTTAAATCTAACTCTAAAAATAATAAATAAAAAAGATGATATATGCTAATTGATTTTTGTTTTCAAAAACAGATATAGATGTAACAATGCAGAGGCATACAATCTCTACTATTGCTCTATTCATGGTTTTGGTGGTTTGAATTGTTTTTATATTTTAAGAATAACAGATTGTAATACTTGATGTGGATGAGGCATGCAGTGATTGTAATATTTTAAAGTTTCAAATTTTCTGTCTTTGGATGATGTATGCAGTGATTGTAATACTTTTTTAAGTCATGGACTATAATACTTTTTTTTTTTTGGAAGAAGTGCACAAAATGGATTATGTTGAAAATTTATGAAATTTTAAATTACCAAACCGATTCGCATCCATCTGCTAATTTGCCAATTCACATCAACCGGATTGGCGGCGGACGAATGCGGATTGATTTTCTCCAATCTGTCAATCTGGCGGACGGATGGCAGATTGGAGGTTTCGTGACTGCAATCGACCCGCACCCACCCTAACTTATATGGAATTAAATTTAAAATTTAAGGTCAAATATGTCACAATTGAAAAGTCAGGGATCAAAGCAAAACGAACCCCAAACTATAGGGATGGTTAGTGTTATTCGCCCAAAGAAAAAAAAAAATACTAAGCCTTCGTTTGGTATAAGTTAAAATGGGATTTTTTGGCTAAAATAATCACACAAAAAAAAAAGAAAAAAAGAAATAGGCTTTTAACTCAATAAGACAATGTCACATCCAAATCATAATCATTTTATTTTTTTTCTCACAAAAGTCAAAAAAGTCAAAAAGACAAAAATTCTATCTCAAACGAACTCACATCCCAAACAAACCCTAAATACCCCAAAAACAAACAGTTTGAGTATAATGATTTTTTTCAAGGGTAAAGTACCAATAAATCCCAAGTTTGTATCTTGTGAACCAATTAGTCCTGGATTTTATCTTTCAAACCCATAAGTCCCAATATAATGTTAATGACCAATTTGTACATATTTTTTGCGGGTGTTAGCCAAATATGAGGGCTATATAGGGGTTTTGGTGATGTGAAAATTACCGGTCTGTCCCAATACGGTTTTGGGTTTCCTTCCACCGATCGAAACAGAAGGGACGATTATGGAAGGTTGTATGTGTTGTTAATGTTTGTTTGTTTGGATTTTGGTAATGTTGGAGCCTCAATTTTTCATTCAAAATTAACATCAACGTTGTTGGTAAACCCTAGAACTGCGAGATACCATTTGTGAGATTACATTTCAATCGCCGACCCCATATCGAACACTGCATCCATTGACGTATGGAGCAACGTTAGGGTGTGTGTGGAACAACATTTCACATACGATTGTCGTCGTTGACCGCCGGTTGTGTTTGGTAACCCATGGCATCAAGTATATTCTTGTCGATGTTGTGGGAAAGTTTTCTTACGAATCTGTTGATGTTAAATCATAAGTTGTGTGTGTGTGTGGCATGTAGGCTAGTCTGTTGATGTTGCGTACATCGTATTATAGTTTTTTACATTCGAAATGGGTTGATGTTAGTGGCTTATAGTGTACCATCAGGTTGGGGTGCTGTTGGTATGCTATGATCCCCCTGGTGTGTTATGGAGAAGGTGATTGGAATGTTGTGTTGTTGTAATGTAGTGACATGTTGTGCTGTTGATGTTGCATACATCGTATTACAGTGGTTTACATTGGAAATGGGTTGAGGCAAGTGGCTTACATTGACGTGTGGAGCAACATTAACACCAATAACCCCAGTTATGGAACACACAGCATTCCACATGAACACCAATAACCCCAGTTATGAAACATTCACAAACCCCCTCATAAAAAAATAGAAATTTCCAAACATACCTTACGCACTCTCTGTTAACATCAATACAAAATCAATACACAATCAAAATTAAGGGCAAACAAGTCATACCACAAACCTCAAATTAAAATAAATATAACATACCAAAAATAAAAATGACTAAATGGTTTAAAAGAAAATCTCTAGGACTAAATGGACTAACATTTTCTGAAATGGGATTTATGGGTAATTAATCCTTTTTTGAATTTAAACTAATCATAAATTTACGTTCTTATTTCTTAATCATTAGATATATGATGAAAATTTTCCATAGAGGATCAAAATCCATTCTTAACTAATACAACTGAAAAAAAGAAACAACACAAAAGTTACAACAAATGAAAATATTGAAACATAATATGGAAATGACTAATTTGGATGGGGATCTTCGGAAAATATTAGAAATCCTAAACGTTTTATCAATTTTTTTATTAAATACCTAACATTACGGGATCGTCAGTCCCAACATTTCAACGGTCTGTCCCTTTATTCATGTGTTGCCACGTGTTCATCAATTAAAAAATCAAATTCACTCCGTTAATAATAAAATAAAAAGAAATCAGTCCTCTTTTTCCTATTTATTCGTCACCTCCGGCCACTTAAAGTCGGTAACCGACGGCGAGCTGTATTCGTTTGGCTTTTCGTTGTCGTTTTACAGGAGGGTTCAATTGAATATTTTGATTAGCTACTAACTAGATCAAATGCCATAGAGGGACTCACTCTAATATCTGAAGTTTCAGATCACAAGGCAAACACAATAATGTCACTTTTGCTGCAAAAAATCATCAAAAACCCTACACAGAATCTTCAAAATCCAGTAAGTACACCATAATAATTTAGGAGCAACTTTTTCTTTCTATTTTCTAATATATCTCTCCACCAATTCTTGAACCCATGACTTGGATGTAACTGGAGCCCATTTGGGTTTTAACAGAATAGAATAGAAGACAAAAAGAGAGGACGTGGAGAAGGCAGAGACAAACACAATCACATGTATATACTAGTGGTTTGACACATGTATTGTCTGTGTAAGTTAAATAAATAAATGAATAAAATTTTTGTTGTATGTTGCATGCATTTCAAATGGTAAGAGTTTTGTTTATCAAATTTATATTCTTAAGTTTAAGTCACATCTTTTTCTTTATTTTATTTTATTTTTTTGAATAGAAAATTAGACACTTGACATAAAGAGAAAGAAAGTTTTAAGATACTAAAGTAGGTGCTCACATGTATAATAGTATAGATATATTTGGGATACGTGAGGAAATTGACGATAGTGCTCTGCGGATTTTGTTACAGAAAGTTAACAAAGTTAAATTGAATGTTTGGTGTTGGACAGGTTATCCCACTTCGACTAATTTAGACTTTTATGTTGTGTTTGATTGGGAGATTTGAGGAGGAATTTAGAAAGAGAAATGAAAAAGGTAGGTGAAATATAAATAAAACATACCTATATTTCACCTAGTTTCACACAACTTTTCTCTTTCCCTTTCCAAATCCCTCTCTAAATTGCCCAACCAATCACAGCGTTAGAGCTCATTTGTTTTAGGTTATTGAGGATGAGATTGGATTAGAATGGATGTGAGGTTCGCTAATATTGTGTTTATTTGCAAAATGAAAAAGAGGATTCACAATACCTTGAGACTATGATAGGCCTCTATGGATGGGATTGGATTAGAATAGATGTGGAGTTCACTAATATTGTGTTTATTTGCAAAATGAGAAAGAAGATTCATAATACCTTGGGACTATGATAAGCCTCTATGGATGGGATTAGTAGTTCCCCATAGAAGATGGTATTAGAAAAACAATCCCTTATGAATGGGTAATTCTATTTACACATCACTAATTATCTTAGTACACACCATGACTTTCTTTTTGATTAGTTTACATTACACTCAAATTAAAAGTTTTGATTTTGTCTCAATACACACCATCATTTTTTCAAATGATACCAAACTATCCTTCCTTTCTCTAGCAAAACCCTAACCCTAACCACTATAGCAACTACTATCGTCCGTCGGCAGCCACCCTTTCTCTACTTCCACGGACTCAATACTCTCTTACTAGTGCCATTAACCTCTTTTCCCAAGCCTTCATCGCCACAGCCAGCACCAACCCTTCTCCCCGGTCCAGTCGCGTCTCTCCCAATTCCGTCGCCTAGTCATCCATCGTCGTATGCCCTTATCTCATTATCGCAAACAACCTCATTCCCCTTTTGCCATCGTGAACAACCCCATCCTTACCCTCGCCATCGCGATCCATCTCTCCTACCTCTCCATCGCGACACAACCCTTTTTCATTCTAACATCCTCCATCACACACACACACACAAACACACACACACACAGAGTGTGTGTGTGTGTGTAACGCCCCCAAATTATTATAATAAAACCAATCTTTAAAGCAGAAAAATAATAGAATAATATGCTTTTATTCATCAGAGTTCGTTTACAAAAGTTAACACGTGCGATATACATTTACAAATGTTCATCCTAAATCTACAGCATGTGTTGCAATATTGAGAGAACTAAAACTAAATATATAGTCATATGCCCTATAGGCTTACATCTTTCTAAGTCATTGCTTGGTTACACAAAAGTGAGCCTAGCTCAATACAATTTAAGCCCTTGGCTATACAAAAGAATAAAACAAAATAAAGAAGCTCTTGCTTCCTAAAAGTCCCTCCAAGCTATTGTCTTGGCGGAAGCATGTCACCAGCACTTGAAAATGGTTTTTCCTAAATAGGGTGAGCCAAAGCCCAGTAGGAATAATCTAACACAATATATGAGGTTTAGCAAAGTTATAAGTACAATGTGCATATACAATAATTGTGACAAAACATTCACGTTCCGTAAGATCACAAAGTACCATAATTTGTATCTCAGTCTATTGTCCTTCTGTTCATTTCAAGTTAATTCATTTCATCTCAACTCATGAGCCAATTTCATTATGTTCCAAATAACCCAACTGAGTCTACAACTCAGTGGTTCTCTAATCAACACAACTATTGCATAAACACTTCAATTTGCCATTTTACAGAATTTTTGTCTGCGGGAATCGGCATCCATGTATACACAAGATTTCGGGACTTTCACCCTGGACACTCTGACCAACTTAATTTCAATGGAGTCCATTCCTTATCTCCTTTCAAACAATAAAGTACATCTACTTTCTCCTCCCAAACAATGGAGTACATCTGTTTTCTTCTCCCGAACGTCATACATATACAATGTACTTACAACATAGTCACATTCAATGACAACCAACATTAGATTAGTTTCAATTTACCTAATCCTCATACAATTTCTACAACAAACATAGTTATCCTCCACCGATAGCTCAATACAGATATTTCTAAATAGATATACAATCTTTTCAATAGATAAATTATTTAAATTTTCATGGGTGAGAGACAACACGTGTTCAACTCCACTATTTATATCAATACTTATCCAGTTTCACATTACCAATGTCAATTTCAGTTATTCACACAAAATAACTATTTGACCCAATCAGGACAAAACTTTCATTTTTCCAAATGTCAACCTAAGTACCAAAATCAACAATTTTAACACAATACAACCTCATTTTCGAACTTCATAACTATTTATTTTCCATTCAACAAAAACCCTTCTTTTTATTTCACATCCAAACCTTAGGTTTGTTCAAGCTACTTCCAAATCCCACCATTGTTACACAACGACAAATAACTAAGCTAAAAACAGTATGAAAGTGTAAAGAATCCTTACCTCAAAGAGAGAAGACGAGCAAGGCAAGGATGAAACTCCAAAGATGCTCAAACCTAACTTTGTTCAGATAAAAAATGAAGATCTTGAGACGCTCTACCTTTTTCTCAAAGGCACTAGGGTGAAGATCCCAATGGAGCTAGGTGAAATAGTAGAGAGAATATGAGTTTTAAAGAGAAAAATTCAAGATCTAGGTTTTTAGAAAGTTTTAGAGAGAGAGATGAATGAAAAAGTGATGAGAAATGTCATCTTCACGGACTGTTATACACGCAGTTCGCTCAAGCGTCAGACACAATGCTCCACTTGAGCGCAAGAAGTGACGCTCGAGCATAAAATACACATTTTCAGAAGTTTTGCAGACGAAGGACATCTCTCGAGCGCAAGACTGGATGCTCAAGCGTCCACCCGCTTGAGTGTAGGAATCACCGCTCGAGCATAGAACACACTCTTCCAGTATTTACAGGTTTGCAAAAATACTGAGAGTTTGCAAATTCCGCTCCAGCGCAAGAATAGCCGCTCGAGCGGAGGAGAAAAATTGCAAAGTCCGCTCGAGCGCAAGAATGGCCGCTCGAGCGGAGGGGAAAAAAATCTGAGCAACAAAAGTTTGGAAAAACAAGTAACCAGCCTGTTCCAAACGCACAACTACAATCCAATAACCAAATTTAAAGGGGATTAAGGGAAAAACGATAATGAACAACATTCAAAAACTATAAGCCCGAGTCCAGAATGAACAACATTCGGGTCAAAACCAGAATCGCTATAACTTTCTCCCCTCAAGGAATTTCGTCCCCAAAATTTCAAATCAAGTTCAAAATCATGATTAAACCATTCACAACAACGTTAATCTAATAAGCTCAACACCATGACCCATTCTTCGGTCATCTATTCTCATCAACTCGATACACAAGTTCCAATATTGAAAGTGCAATTTACAATTGCCCAAAACATTTACAATGTTTAAATCAAAATCCAAGTTTTCAAAATTTACACAATATATACAATGCTTCCAGAAATGATACAACACACATGATGTTCCATATTCTCAAAACATATACAATGCTTATATTTAATCCATGTTTCCAAAACATCCATAACATATACAATGTTTTTACATTCCATTCGCATAATCAAAACCTCCATATATAATCAAATATCAACAAATAAGTTTGGATATTTCTCTCGGACTTCCAATTCACGCTTCCAAGTTGCTTCCTCAACTCCGTGATGTTTCTACAATACCTTAACCAAGGGAATCGTCTTGCCTCGTAAAACTTGATCCCTGGTATCCAAGACTCTCATCGGTTTCTCCTCATACAAGGCATCCTCATCTACCTCTAAGTCGGTCCAATCCAACTCATGTAATGGATCTGGCTCATATTTTCGTAGCATGCTAATATGAAACACATCATGAACCCCAGAAAGTTGTGGTGGTAACGCCAAACGGTAAGCTATCTCCCCGATTTGCTTGAGGATCTCAAAAGGCCCAATAAAGCGAGGGGACAACTTCTCATTTTTCCCAAATCTCATCAAACCCCGTTTACGTGATATCTTCAGAAAGACATGATCTCTCGCCTCAAAAGACAAAGGTCTTCTCCTATGGTTGGCGTAACTTTTCTGGCAGCTTTGAGTCGTAACCAACCTCTTACGAATAAGTGTCACTTTCTCCGTTGTTTCCCGAACTAACTCTGGACCCAACAAAGGTACATCACCCACCTCGGCCCAACACATTGGAAATCTACACGGTTGGCCATACAAGGCCTCAAATGGTGCCATACCAATACTAAATAAGAAACTATTATTATAGGCAAACTCCACTAAGGGAAAATGCCTCTCCCACGACCCCTTAAAATCAAGAACAGAGCCTCAAAGTGTATCCTCAAGGATCTGAATGATACGCTCGGACTACCCGCCAGTCTGGGGGTGATACGCTGTGCTAAAAGTCAATTTAGTGCCCAAGGCACTTTGCAAGCTCTAGCACAACTGAGCTATAAAATGCGGATCTCTATCCAAAATAATTGTCACAGGGACCCGTGCAACCTCACTATGTCCCTTATGTAAAGGTCGGCAAGATAGTCTACCAAATCACTCACGCGCATAGGTATAAAGTGCGCCGACTTGGTCAACCGGCCAACTACCACCCAAATGGTATCACTACCCTGTTGAGTCCTTGAAAGGCCCACAACAAAATCCATCGTGACATGCTTCCATTTCCACTCGGCTATAGGCAAGGGTTGTAACAAACCCGCTGGTCTCTAATGATTGACCTTCACTTGCTGACAAGTAAGGCACTTTGATACAAACACGGCTACATCCTTCTTCATACCTTCCACCAAAACTGGCGACTAAGGTCGTGATACATCTTTGTGTCTACCGAATGCACCGCAAGGCGTAAATGGTGAAACTCTCGGAGTACTTCCTCTCGGCAAGACTCCGGCACAAACAAACGATCACGGTATCTCACACTTTGGTCGGGATACACAGTCAAACCTTTCTACTTTCCCATTGGAGATCTTTTCCTGGAGGATTTCTACTTCAAGGTCACCCTTCTGTGCTTCTAACGTTCGGTTAATAAGTGTAGCTTAAGCAACCACTGAAAATAAGGCTGCAGACTCAACAGACTTGCCCAGATGCAAGTCAAACTCACCAAGAGTACCCAACATCTCCCATTTTCAGATGACAATACAAGCTACATTGCTAATTGATTTGTTACTCAAAGCATCGGCTACAACATTGGCCTTTCGCGGATGATAATGCAACTCAAAATCATTATCCTTTGTGAACTCCATCAAAGTTCTCTACCTCAAATTCAAGTCCTTCTGTGTAAAGAGATATTTCAGACTCTTGTGATCAGAAAACACCTAAAATCTCTCATTATACAGATAATGCCTCCAAATCTTCAAGGCAAAAATCATCACTGCTAACTCTAGGTCATGGGTAGGATAATTCCTCTCATGTGTTTTCAACTGCCGTGAGTCATAGGTCTACCTCCCCTTCTTGTATCAACACACAATCCAAACCTTCCCGTGAGGCATCGCAATATACTGAATAACCCAAACCCCTCTTTGGAATAATCAAGACTGGAGCAGTGGTAAATCTAACCTTATGCTCTTGAAATTACTTCTCGCAAGTCTCACTCCACACATATTTGATTCATTTCCTCATCAACCTAGTCCAAGGTGAGGCTAGCCTAGAGAAATCCTTCACAAATCGACGGTAATACGTGGCCAACCCCAAGAAACTACGAATTTCAAAAGTATTCTTAAGTTGTGTCCAATCTTGCACTGCCTTTATCTTGGATGAATCTACAATCACCCCTTCCCCAGATATCACATAGTCTAAGAACTTAACTTCTCTCAGCTAGAATTCACACTTCCCAAACTTAGCATACAGTTTATGGGTTCTAAGCAACTCAAGCACCACTCGTAAATGTTCCTTGTGTTCCTCCTCAGAGGGTGAGTAAATCAAGATGACATCCATAAAGACGACCACAAAACGATTTACGAACTCACGAAAAATCCAGTTCATCAAATCCATAAACGCAGCTGGAGCATTAGTTAGCCCAAAAGGCATTATTAGAAACTCGTAACGGTCATACTGCGTACGAAATATTGTCTTTGGGATATCCTCGTCCCTTACCCTCAACTAATGATAACCCGATCTCAGGTCTATCTTAGAGAAGCAACAAGACCCCTTTAATTGATCAAACATATCATCTATACGAGGCATTAGGTACTTGTTCTTAACGGTTACTCAATTCAACTTCTTGTAATCTATACAAAGTCGCAACACTCTATCTTTCTTTTTAGCAAAGAGAGCCGATGCTCCCCAAGGTGAAGTACTAGGGTGGATGAAACCCTTATCTAACAATTCTTGGAGTTGAATCTTCAACTCACTCAATTCAGTAGGTGCAAATCTATACGGAACCATAGAAATCGGTACCGTGGCAAGCACTAAATCAATAAAGAACTCGATCTCTCGGTGAGGTGGTAAACTAGTAAGATCCTTGGGAAAGACATCCGGGTATTCACAAACCACCCTTGGCAACTCAACCTGGCCTTCATCACATTCATTACTCAAGAAGCTAATAAAAAGACAACTAAGTTCACTCCGCCAACGCGGATTATATACCAGTGATAAGACTCTATCCACCCAGTCCCCCAAGAAATAAAAACAATCACCGCTTAGGGTACATACAGTAACCCTCTGACAGTAGCAATCTATAACAGCCCAGTATGACGATAGCTAGTCCATACCCAAAATAACATCAAAACTAGACATGTCAATCAATACAAATACAAATGGAAGTCGACTACCGATAACCTCTATATTACAACCCCGACACCCTTGCTTCAAAATAACCTCACCACCGATAAGTGACTCTACACAGATATGAGATGCTAACTGAGCCAACTCTAACCCCAAAACCGATGCAAATGTAAACGAGATAAAAGAATAGGATGCACCCATATCAATTAATACATTAGCAATTGAATTGCAAAACAAGAAAGTACCTTTCACTACAGAAGGAGCAAGTACAAGATCTGGCGCTGTAACAGCATACACACGCCCCGTAGGTCTCTGCTTAACTTGCTCACCTCTCGAAGCATAAACCTGATGCACTGACTGAGCCAAAAAGGCTCCCTGGTTGGTCCTCGAGGCCTGTATCGACTGTGCTGGCTAGTGACTCTATGTCTGCCTCAAAGCAGATGCACTAGGCGTGCCACCTAACTGAGGGCAAAATCTCTTCATGTGCCCCGCCTGCCCATACTGATAACAAGTGAGTGGCTAGCCTCTCCTCTGACCCGAGCTTTGAGAATGAGTCGAAAACGATACAGACCGCTGCCCTCCTCCCCTCTGCGGGCAAGCTGGAGACTTGTGGCCCAACTGATCACATTTGTAACAAGTAATGTCTCCCTGACCACCCCTCCCAGAACCCAAACTCAATATTGGAAAAGTGGACCTCGACTGTGCTCCTTGGACGATTGGGGGGTAGAACCCCTCTGTCTCTTGCTGTCCCCCTGATTATCCTGACTCCTCTTGGAGCCCCTCATCCTCTCTTCCTCTGCTTGTATAATGGTCTCAAGATAGGCCGCCTCCTCCACAAGGCGCCCATAATCTCTAATCACGGATCCGGCTACTCTAAATATGAGTCTGGTCCTCAATCGCTTCTCAAACTCTAAGCAACGGTGTTTTTCAGTCGCCACAAGCTCAGGTGCAAACCTAGACAAGCTAGTAAAAGTGGCCTCAAACTCAGCCACTGGTGTGTTCAATTGCACTAGCTTGGAAAACTAGTCTCTCAACTTCTCTCTAACTGTGGGAGACAAAAACTTGTCCTGGAAGGCTTTGACAAAAGCCTCCCAAGTCACCCCAATGTGCCCACGCGTATACTTCCACCACTGACTCGCATCCCCCTTCAGCTGGAAAGACGCCAAGGTCACCTTTAACTAGTCGTCCTCGATGCCAAGCATCTCGAACGCCTTCACTATTTGCTCCAGCCACTCATCTGCCTTCAGTGGCTCCTTGGGATTACCCAAAAACTCATCCAGATTCGACCGGAAAAACTCTCTCTTTAGAAAAGATGGCCCTGCTTCAGCTACTTGGGCTTGGACTTGATTCTCAGCCCTAAGAATGTCCATAAATTTCCGCAATGCTCTGGCGATCTCGCGGGCTAAGGCGCCCATGGCCTGTTGACCAACTGAATCAGCCACATTGGCTTGGCCAACCCTTCTTCCTATACCAGAATTTCATCTGGTATAGGCATCTCATGCCTTCTAGGCCTACCACGCCTACCACTACGACCACGACCTGATATCCTAATGAAGGTAACACAAGAGATTAGCACATTCACAAATGTGTCGTAGCTAACTCACTCGCATCCTAACACGTTGGACAATAGTAATTCACTTCATCTAAGTACGTAGTCACATAAACACATACGAATTTCATTTCCGGATAGTGACCGTTCCGCGGTGTTGCTAGAGTTCCAATTAGAAACGGCAGTGATTAGGTGCCTTTCTAATAGGACTCCTAGAAACCCATAGACTCGATCAACATCCTAGAAATCAAATCCTATACCCATATAATCACATAAGCATGTTATCACATAAGCATACAATACATACTAACGCCTCAGCTAAGCGAGACAAACCCATTGTGGTAATAATCACTTCCCACATACCCATAGTATTCAAATCCAGTACGCTCTGATACCAAGTTGTAACGCCCCCAAATTATTACAATAAAACCAATCCTTAAGCAGAAAAATAATAGAATAATATGCTTTCATTCATCAAAGTTCGTTTACAAAAGTTAACACATGCGATATACATTTACAAATGTTCATCCTGAATCTACAGCATGTGTTGCAATATTAAGAGAACTAAAACTAAACATACAGCCATATGCCCTATAAGCTTACATCTTTCCAAGTCATTGCTTGGTTACACAAAAGTGAGCCTAGCTTAATACAATTTAAGCTTTTGGCTATACAAAAAAATAAAACAAAATAAAGAAGCTCTTGCTTTCTAAAAGTCCCTTCAAGCTATTACCTTGGCAGAGGCATGTCACTAGCACCTGAAAATGGTTTATCCCAAATAGGGTGAGCCAAAGCCCAGTAGGAATAATCTAACACAATATATGAGGTTTAACAAAGATATAAGTACAATGTGCATATACAATAATTGTGACAAAACATTCACATTCTGCAAGATCACAAATTACCATAATTTATATCTCAGTCTATTGTCCTCCTGCTCATTTCAAGTCAATTCATTTCATCTCAACTCATGAGCCAATTTCATTATGTTCCAGATAACCCAACTGAGTCTACAATTCAGTGGTCCTCTAATCAACACAACTATTGCATAAATACTTCAATTTTCCATTTTACGGAATTTTCGTCCGCGGGCTATCCCTTATCTCCTCCCAAGCAATTGAGTACAGCTCCTTTCTCCTCCCAAACAATGGAGTGCATCTGCTTTCTTCTGCCAAACGTCATACATATACAATGTACTTATAGCATAGTCACATTCAATGACAACCAACATTAGATTAGTTTCAATTTACGTAATTCTCATGCAATTTCTACAACAAACATAGCTATCCTCCACCGATAGCCCAATACAGATATTTCTAAACAGATATACAATCTTTTTAATAGATAAATTATTCAAATTTTCATGGGTGAGAGACAACATGTGTTCAACTCCACCATTTATATCAATACTCATCCAATTTCACATTACCAATGTCAATTTCAGTTATTCACACAAAATAACTATTTGACCCAATTAGGGTAAAACTTTCATTTTTCTAAATGTCAACCCAAGTACCAAAATCAATAATTTTGACACAATACAACCTCATTTTCAAACTCCATAACCATTTACTTTCCATTCACCAAGAACCCCTCTTTTTATTTCACACCCAAACCCTAAGTTTGTTCAAGCTACTCTCAAATGCCACCATTGTTACACAATGACAAATAACTAAGCTAAAAACCATATGAAAGTGTAGAGAATCCCTACCTCAAAAAGAGAAGACGAGCAAGGCAAGGATGAAACTCCAAAGATGCTCAAACCCAACTTTGTTCGGATCAAAATGAAGATCTTGAGACGCTCTACCTTTTTCTCAAAGGCACTAGGGTGAAGATCCCAATGGAGCTAGGTGAAATAGTAGAGAGAATATGAGTTTTAGAGAGAAAAACTCAAGATCTAGGTTTTTGGAAAGTTTTAGAGAAAGAGAGAGGAATGAAAAAGTGGTGAGGAATGTCATTAGAGAGAGAACTCTAGGGTTTTCCAAATCTAGATGATGGGACGAAGATGGATGATGGGAGAAGAGATGCAAGTTGCAGTTAATGATTGCGGGAGGAACATCACAAGTTGTAGTAGCAGTGGGGGGTGCGGTGTGAATTGCAAAAAAAGAAAAATAAGAAAAAGAAGAGAGAGAGGGGGTCAGCAAAAGAGGCTGAGAGAAGAAGTTGAAGAAGATAGAGGTTGAGGAGTGAAGGCGCTGGAGTTGGAGCTGGAATTAGAACTAGAGCCGTCGAAGATGGATAGTGGTGATGATTGAATGTGGTGTGTATGTCTGAAAAGGTAATTTAATTAAGGGATAAATTTATAATTAAAAAATTAATAAATGGTGGGTACTGAGAAAATAAGTGGTGTGTAAATAGAATTTTCCCTTGTGATTAGAGTGGAATTTACTATTTTACCTTCTATTATCCTACCTAATTTACTTACTTTACTTGATTTGTACGGTCTTTTCTTTATTATTATTATTTTTTAATTATTCCACCATTATTTATACTAAAAAAAATAGTTCCAAAAAAATATATATTTATGAAATTTAATTTTTAATATTAAAATATAATTTTAATATTTCTAAAATATATTTTTAATATTAAAATATGTAATGTATTTATTAGTTGGTATAACCCCAAATTTGATACTAATGCAACAAAGATATTTGTAAAATTTTACATGATTAATATTACTCATATCTCTCAAAATAAATATGAACTATTATTAATCTACTGGTTATCAAACAAATATAATTTTTTTTAATCCCATGGGCCCTTAGGAGAAAGACAAAACAGATGGAATTCTATAACAAGAGTAATTGACTATCCAAATACTTTTCAAAATCTCGAAATTGGCGTTCTAAACATGAATGGGCCTAAAATCCACGGGGTCAATGGCAATGGTGAAGCGATGGATCCTGATCCCTACTACATTTCTTATTACTCCCCAAATTTCACGCAGTTATAAGCATTGACCAATTAGTATAGTTTGCCTTCTCTTATCACATATCTATTCATTTATTCCCTAAATTGCATAGCCAAATGTTAGTAATATAATATAGTGCCTAAATATAGTGCAACTTTCAGCTAATATAATATGTAATACAGTGCATTGCTTTTGGATTGTTTTTGGCTCTTTTCATCATGAGCCATCATTGTCCATTGTCTGTAAGGATTGTATCTTCTCCTATATAAGGAGCCCCTCACCATTTGTAATATATATCATTCAATACAGATTATATCAATCAATTGAAAACATACAATTTGTTCTCTCTGTATTTCTCTCTTTATACATTGAATTTAACATGGTATCAGAGCTATAAGATTTAGGCCTATATTTCTTTCTTCCCGGCGGGCAGCCGGCCGGCAACCTTACCTTCGCTGCCCGCTGGAGTTTTTCAACACATACGATGAACACATACCAGAAACTCTTCTTTCTTTGTTTCCTCATCTTCATTGTCACTAATTTCTTTCTCTGTGGTCTTCTCTGTCCAGAGGTAGATTGGGTAGCTAATGAACTCAGAGTGCTTCTTCACAAGTTCCTTCAACTTGGACATACTCCTTGCATTGGAGTTGGCGGATGCATGTTCATCCCCATCAAAATCATCAACCATTGAATGTGTGTGTCCAGCGATGCAATCGGTTTTCCCATTTTGAGTAGCCTTATACATGCGCAGGGGATGCCTTATGATGACTTCTTTTTTGGTCTCTCATGATTCACAGATCTGATCTCATCTTCACTTACATCATCATCAGCTGCAGCCAACCTGTATTCATTTCTTTTGGTGGACTTCAATTTAGATCCATCATTATAGTAAAGTTTGTAGACCAGTAACTCTTCGTCTTCCGTTACCACAGACCCACCAGCTTCTCGATCCCTTCGCTGTGCACGGCGTCAACAAGTTCTCCGATCTCACTCCGGCGGAGTTCCGTCGCAATTATCTCGGCCTCAAGCAGTGCCACGCACCACATCACATCACAGTTTACATCTCCACCCACTTTATCACCCACTATGTCAACTTGTGGGTCATATACTTGGCTATGCTACTGGATCATACAGCGGTTGGTTTAATTCACCGCCACTTACCAGCACCACCCAGTCAACCCAACTCCTTCGAGGCTGACCTCTTTCTCTCTTTCACTTGGGTTCTCTCTCTCTCTCTCTCTCTCTCTCAAAAGCAACACTTACCTCATCAAAATGGTTTAACAACTTGTCCACTTTGCACCATCGGCTGAATTCAAGATCTACTACACTCCACTTTGCACCATACCATCCACCAACTTTTGTCCCCCTCTTTTCTTTTCTTTTTATTTTAATAATGACCCCCACTCAACTTTCTTTTATTTTAATATATATATATATTTTTTTTTATTATAATATATTTCCCGTATCCCTACCATTATGTCCACTTTTCAACACATCATTCCCATCTTTTTTTTTTAAAAAAAAAAACTCAACTTTAATTTTTTATTTTATTTTATATTTTTACTTTCCATCATCACATATTTTTTATTATATATTATATTCAAATACCAGCCCACAGATTCCAACCAACTTCTGATTTTTCAACTCTTTATTTCATTTCATTCCATACAACACAACAAAACAAAAATAAAAAAATAAAAAAAATAAATTCCATTCACAACCAACTCGTTTTTCATTCCACAAACTTGTCATTTCTTCATGCCGAGATCAACCCCGATCACAATTTTACACCACAACCGAAAAAAAAAAAAAAAATCCCATCCCAAACACCGGCCTTACTTTTTTGCCTCTTCTACTACTCTCTTCCTCTTACCTCGGTCTTGGGCGTCCCTTGACGGCACTGCCTCCGTGTTTCCCACGCCGCCGAGCACGTTCACTTCCCGTTGCTCCTCAAATGCCACATATGGCGGACCTCCGAATCGGAACATACGGTGGCTTTCCGCTTCAGCTCTTTGTTTTCCGCCTTCAACACACATATCTCTGCTCGCGCATCCTTATACATGCGCTGGAGCAGAGCCAGTTGGGCGTTTAACTGCTGCACCTCATTTGTCCTACTCTGAAGCCGGTGTGACAAGTTTGTGACCGCAGTCATAGTCTCAACACATGACTTCAATGTATAATGATTGGCCTCAATATCTGATTGCGCTGCCATTATTTGCTCCACAGACAGCATAAGAAAGTTCAACGGAGCAAAACCATGGGCGCTTGGTTGAGGTTCAAGGACAACCGCACTGGTTATCTCTCTTGTAGACTCGTTGAGGTCTGGAAAGAGAGTGAGCGGACCACGGGAAGAAGAGGCCATGTTCTGGGTTGCTGAGTGTTTCAGAGAAGCAGCAATTTCAGACTGGTAATGTCAGAAAGGGTTGGTTGCAGAGTGTTTCAGAACGAAGATGTTCAGAGGTTTCAGACTAGTTTGGTTTGCACAGCCTCCGCCTCGGTTTATATAGACAATGACGAAGAGGACGACATGACGCTTTGTCGGTCACGTGCATCGCCGCGTGTCCGGTGCGCCTTTTGATGGCTCGTCGCTCGACGATTTCTGTCGGGCATGACTTTTGATGATTTGGGCGCGCTTTTTGAGGGCGCGACTTTTAAGGGCTCGATATATATATACATGTATATCTTTTGGGCAGCCTCTATACACAAACATACAGTGTATTCTACATTGTGTCCGACAAGACTCTGTAAACTGTCCCGACATTGATTCCGGTTAGCTTCTACAAGGGTCCGACAAGACTTCGTAAACTGTCCCGACATTGATTCCGGTTAGCTTCTACATGGGTCCGGCAAGACTCTGTAAACTGTCCCGACATTAATTTCGGTTAGCTTCTACAAGGGTCCGGCAAGACTCCGTAAACTGTCCCGACATTGATTCCGGTTAGCTTCTACATGGGTCCGACAAGACTCCGTAAACTGTCCCGACATTGATTCCGGTTAGCTTCTACATGGGTCCGACAAGACTCCGTAAACTGTCCCGACATTGATTCCGGTTAGCTTCTACATGGGTCCGGCAAGACTCCGTAAACTGTCCCCACATTGATTCCGGTTGGCTTCTACATGGGTCCGGCAAGACTCCGTAAACTGTCCCAACATTGATTCCGGTTGGCTTCTACATGGGTCCGGCAAGACTCCGTAAACTGTCCCCACATTGATTCCGGTTAGTTGCTACAACGGTCCGACACGACCATACAGTGTCTTCACCAACGGTCTGACACGACCATACAGTGTCTCCTATCCTATTTTATTTTTCTGTTTTGTTACTGTCTCCAAACTCAAGTTGGTTGGTTCCTATCCTCCTTGAGTTTGAGGGGAGCTGTTAGTAATATAATATAGTGCCTAAATATAGTGCAACTTTCGGCTAATATAATATGTAATACAGTGCATTGCTTTTGGATTGTTTTGGGCTCTTTTCATCATGAGCCATCATTGTCCATTGTCTGTAAGGATTGTATCTTCTCCTATATAAGGAGCCCCTCACCATTTGTAATATATAACATTCAATACAGATTATATCAATCAATTGAATATATACAATTTATTCTCTCTGTATTTCTCTCTTTATACATTGAATTTAACACCAAATACACTGCATCAAATTAATATGTGCATATTGTATATATAGAAACGAATATTACAGCCTCTATGGTTCACCAAATACACTAACAAAGCTAGTAAACCAAAGCATGTAAGAGATCTGTTACAAACCCAGAAAAATTTATATCCGAAATTTATTTAATGTATGGTTCACATTTATTGTAAATGTAGATTTCACTGTTTAAAAGTTAAATTTTCACCCTCTATTAATTTTCTGGTCAGATTTCGAGCCTTAATTCTGGGACCGTAACTTTTCTGTTATATATCATCTACCTCCAGAGAGAAGCGATTCTGCAACAGAAGACATTTGTGAAAATGCCTTCTCCATAGAAGATGGACAAGATATTGCAAAATCATCAAACCTTTCTCGTTTGGCAAACGTTAATCCAGTAGCCGAAATCTCGAGAGATGTCAGCTCAGGAAGCTGAACATCTCCCTCCAGAAACTGTACAATTTGTCTCATACTTGGCCTAACTGCAGGCTCTGAATGCGAGCACAACAAGCCGAGCTTCAACACCAACTCCACTTCCTCAGCTACATAGTCACTACCCAATTTTGGATCAATAGCCCGAAAAATTTCACCTCCGCTCCACAAGGAAAAAACCCAATCGACTAAAATTAGATGCTCGATTGGCGCACTAGGCTCTATTGGCCTCCTTCCACACCCCATCTCGAGAAGAAATGACCCAAAAGCGTACACATCAGTGCTCGTTGTGGCCTTGCCTGTTCTAGTGTACTCGGGGGCGAGGTACCCAAGAGTTCCAACAACGTGGGTAGTCTGAGGATTGGTTCCATGATCATACAATCTAGCAAGCCCAAAATCACTCAATCTTCCATTAAGATCGCTGTCTAATAAAACATTGCTAGCCTTGACATCTCTATGCACCACGACTTGTTCACATTCTTCGTGTAAATAAAAAAGCCCCGATGCCACGCCTTTAATGACCCGAAACCTTTGTTGCCAATTGAGAGTGGATTTGGGTTGGCCAAAGAGGAATTTGTCTAGGCTTCCATTGGGCATGTAGTCATAGACCAACAGGAGCTCCCCTTTTCGTCTGCAATAACCCAAGAGTTGCACTAAATTGCGGTGGCGCAACCGCCCAATACTAACGATTTCGGCTACAAATTCCCTCATTCCTTGTCTTGATTCATGAGAAACCCTCTTGACTGCAATCTCAATTTTTGATACGGGTAGTATGCCTCGATAGACCTTGCCAAATCCGCCAATACCCAAAAGTTCTTTCTCTCTAAATCCTTTTGTCGCGATGTATAAATCTTTGAACTTGAATCTATGAGGACCATAGGCAAGCTCCCAATCTTCAAGCACTTTTGCAAACTTCCTCTTCCTTCTCACATACAAAACTACACCGGCCATCACTCCAAACACCGACATTAGACAAATAATCGGCAACCCAATTGTCAAAAATTTCGATATCTTCTTAGGCCTAATTCGAGGAAGCTTGGGAAGTCGAGACAGGTTAAGAGCTCGAGCCTTGCCATTCATCTGAAAGCTCCATCCCCAGACATAATGAGATGTCTCAACAGAACTGGTGGACGACCAGAACCCAACATACAAGGTTTCATTTACGATCGATGAGAGATCATAAAACATAGAGCAAAGTGGTTTTCTTGGCTTAGCAGTGTTGATTGAAGCCATTGTGACATTCATTTGCTTCTTCACCCCATCATAATCCACCCAAACTTGCATTTCTTTGCCACTAATGAGAGTCAAGTTATGAAACTGCCCATTTTGATCATCATAATAGCCCGCTGGCTCTGATATTTCAGAGACCAAACTGTTAATAGCAATTCCAACATGGTTTTCATTGATATCATTGAATTCACTGTTGTAAATCGTGCCAAGCTCGACAGCTACGAAATGGTTGCTGGCATTGTCATTGTTGGTTTTATTGAAAAGGCCAAGGTATTGGCTCCGAAAAGCTTCCGGGAGGGCTCTGGTTGGGGAGGCAATGAAGACGATGCCGTGGCCGCTGAGATTTGGATATTGGGAGATGATGGAGAAGACAAAGGTGGTGGAGAAGGAGAGAGAAGGAGAGTTTGGTGAGGTTTTGAAGGTGATTGGGTTGGGGAAGAAGGCATGGCCTTTTTGTTGTTTGGTGCCATTGGTGAGAGCTAAGAGGCCATTGGGTGTGAACTCGGCTACGCCATCGAGGGTTAGGTTCGATGATCGGAAGCCATTGAAGGTGAAACCAAGATCTTCACTGGCTGCTAAGGGTAGTAGCAGAAGGAGGCACACCAGTGTTGCAAAGTTGAGAAACATGACTCTGTTAGTCTCGCACCATCCCATGATCCCACCTACCTATCAGTGTCTGCATTTATATGCTTTCAATATGCGAGATCTCTCATTAAAATTTAGAATTTAATGAGAATTTATTAGAAATTTCCTAAAATTTAAAACTTGCACTCCCTTTGGGTTAAAAATATTTTTTGAAAAATATTTTTTTACATTTTTTGATATTTGGTACAATATAAAATAAAGTCAACGAAAAATATTTTCCATGATCAACAGAAAAAAAGTCTATATGAACAAAAAATGTTTTCTACTTTTAAAAAGCAAAATACATTTTTCAGACTAAAATCTTACCAACATCTCCACATTATCATTGTCACTCTCACCTCTACCACCACACCACCATCATCACGGCCACTATCACCATCACCATTGCTATCACCACCGCCCCCCAACCATCATGTCACCACCTCCACTTCTACCTCTACCTACGTTTCATCATCACCACTACCAAACATAAAAAAATGTTTTCTTGGAAAAAGTTTTCCACATAAAATGTTTTTCTTTTGAAAATATTTTCCGACCAAACAAATGAAATGTTACTGTCAATACTTGGTGCAAATAGAATTGAATGATTATTCTATTAAAATATTCATTCTTATGTGTGGTTCGACTAAAAAAATAATGACAAATGAATTACAAATTGAATCATTTTTTACTATTTTAAGAGAATAATCATTTAATAAGAAAAGTCTAACGAATTACCATTTCATTTCATTCTACCTTATTCCAATAAAAAAATAAAGTGTTAGAGTTGTTAATTGAATTTAAAATTTTCACCTCTTATCTTTTAATTTTGAAGTCTATTAACTTATTGGTGTTTTGGGAACAAAGAAATAAACAGTTTTTTTGCTCTTTTTTTTTTTTTTTTTTTTGGGTCGGGTTTTTTTCATATTAGGATCTTAACTTGACAGAATTTGAGGAGTTCGTAAGGCCCAACACAAACTTCGTTTAGATAATCTGAACCGTTCATTTGGTAAGACCCGCAATGTATAATATCTATGAAAAAATTTAAGGCGATCCGATAATTATAACATTTTTATTTTATCGCATTTGTCTTTAAAAAAAATGGATGATTTATTTTAAAATTATATTTGTCGTACATTTTTTTGGGATATAAATGCAATAAAAATGTTATGATTATTGAGTCGAATTAATTTTTTTTATGAATAAAATACACATGTCATGTTTTGAAATCACAAAATTTAAGAAAATAATACTAATATATTATTGACATTGATTAAGAGGATTTAAAAATTAATCAATAATATTTTTATATAATAATATAGATAGAAGTATACATATAGATATAGAATTCATACCATAACCCATTAAACTAAAACTAATAATTATATCATTGCATGTTTTGAAATTACAAAATTTAAAGAAATAATATTAATATATTATTGGTAATGATTAAGCGATTGAAAAATTAACCAATAATATTTTTATATAATAGTATAAATAGAAGTATAGTTATAAATATAGTCATCATTGCATGTTTTGAAATCAATTTTTTAAAAAAATAATACTAATATATTATTGACATTGATTAAGAGAATTTAAAAATTAACCAATAATATTTTTATATAATAATATAAATAGAAGTATAGTTATAAATATAGTCATCATTGCATGTTTTGAAATTGCAAAATTTTAAAAAATAATACTAATATATTATTGACATTAATTAAGAGAATTTAAAAATTAACCAATAATATTTTATATAATAGTATAAATAGAAGTATAGTTATAGTTATAAATATAGATTTCATACCATAACCATTGAAATTAAAAATAGTAATTACATCATTGCATGTATTGAAATCACAAAATTTTAAAAAATAATACTAATATATTGACAATGATTAAGAAGATTTAAAAATTAACTTAATTTATGTAAATTAGATTTTAGATTAATCACAAAATGACATGTGTATTTTAAGTGTTAAGAAATTCAAAAAATATGAATATTGAGATTTTCAACATCAAAGAAACCATAACGTTTTTTATTATATTATATAATTTAGATTATAAATTTTAAATTTATTGACCTGATAATATTTTTATATAATAGTATAGATATAACCTTCGTCAGGGATGTGGGTTGGCTTTTTGGCTTTTTGACTATTTTATCATGGGGCTAAAAAGCCTTGTTTGAGATGAATTTTTCGGTTTTTTTGACTTTTATGAGAGAAAAAATAAAATGATTATGGTTTGGATGTGACATTTTATCTTTATTGATTTTTTAGTCTATTTTATTTTTTTTATGGCTAAAATAGCACCAAAAAAAAAAAACCCATGCCAAACATGAAACTAAAAATAGTCATCATTGCATGTTTTGAAATCACAAAATTTTAAAAAATAATACTAATATTGACATTGATTAAGAGAATTTAAAAATTAACCAACAATATTTTATATAATAGTATAAATAGAAGTATAGTTATAAATATAGATTTCATACCATAACAATTGAAATTAAAAATAGTAATTACATCATTGCATGTATTGAAATCACAAAATTTTAGGAAATAATATTAATATATTATTGACAATGATTAAGAGGATTTAAAATTTTACTTAATTTATTTAAATTAGATTTTAAATTAATCACTAAATGACATGTGTATTTTAAGTGTTAAAAAAAGTGAGAAAATTATATTGATATTTTCAACCTCATAGTGGCCATAACGTTTTTTCTTATTTTATATAATTTGGATTAGAAGCTTTAAATTTATTGACCCAATGATATCTTTTATATAATAATATATATATATATATATATTTTATAACATAACTATTGAAACTAAAAATAATAATTATATCATTGCATGTGTTGAGATCACAAAATTTAAGGAAATAATACTAATATATTGGTTAAGAGGATTGAAAAATTAACTAATAATATTTTTATATAATAGCATAGATTGAAGTATAGATCTAGATATAAACATAACCATTAAAACTAAAAATAGTAATTACATCATTGCATGTTTTGAAATCACAAAATTTAAGAAAATAATACTAATATATCATTGACATTGATTAAGAGGATTGAAAAATTAACTAATAATATTTTTTATATAATAGTATAGATAGAAGTATAGATCTAGATATAAATTTCATACCATAACTATTGAAATTAAAAATAGTAATTATATCATTTTATGTTTTAAAATCACAAAATTTTAAAAAATAATCCTAATATATTATTGACATTGATTAAAAGGATTTAAAAATTAACTTAATTTATATAAATTAAATTTTAGACTAATCATAAAATGACATGTGTATTTTAAATATTAAAAAATTCAAAAAATATGAGAAAATTATATTGAGATATTCAGCCTCAAAGATGCCACAATGTGTTTACTTATATTATATAACTAGCGTTACACCCGTGTTATGCACGATTTAACACAAATAATTAAAAAAAAATATTAATATTATGTAATTAATTTTTTAAATGTAGAATTAAAATGAAGTAAATTTTAATTCTTTTCACTATAATTACAATTAAATGTTTTTTTTTTGATCTTGTCATTAATGGTGTGTTCTAAGAATTAAATAACAAAAACATGTGTTATAACATAATTAGTCAAAAATAAAGAAAAAGAAAGTAGAATAAATTACAAAAGCCGCACTTACTATAAAACATAAATACATTATGCTATGCAATTATAACTTGTCTTATATTAAAATTCAACCGATAATATAAATAATCACGTGTTTCAATTAACTTTTACTCCTTTCTTCTTTTTGTGAAATTCACAAAAAATTGTTAACATAAAATACAAATTATAGAATGAAATATAAAAGAGAACAAAGAAAGTAATCATTTTCTCAGGTCACCCTTCAAAGTAGTCTGACCTTGCTAAGCATAGCCACAAAATCTCTCCTCCAATAGATTAATTACAATCAAGTTAACCATTGAAAATAAAAATTAAAACTTGAACTTCCACTTGGCTAATCCAGTATTCAGCCCACCTTAAAGTCATTCTTTTGATTCAACTTTTTTTTTTCTTCTTAATTTTCAAATTAATATATATATATATAATTACTCCACATTAAAAAATTCTGAAACTAATATATAACATAATTAAATATAAATTAAGTATTTTATTTTTACCATACCTGCAAGAACTATCACTTACTATTTTATTAGTTAAGGCTGAGATGTTTGTTGCGTTTAAGCATTTATTGATAAAAGTGTATGTATGATTTTTATTTAAATTATAGTTTGTATAATTTATATAAAAATATACTTTTTTTTTCTTTATTCATTAAACAAATTATATAGAATTCACACTTTAAATAGTAATTTTATAAATTTTTCAAAGTTACTCATAAATTTAAAAATAAAATTGTTGATTATCTGAAGTAATATATAATTTATTTGAAAATTGTACGTATATTTAAATAGTATTTTACCATAAGGGTCATATAAATTATTTAAATTTATATGTTAAATAATTGAAGGTCATAGCTATTTTGATCATACGATGCATCTTATTTAGATCTTAAAGAATTTATAAATAAATTTTATGTGTTACACTATAGTGAACATACAATTAAGGCTAAGTTTGGCATATTTTCAAAAAGTTAAAAAGTTAAAAAGTTACTATCTTATTTAAATCACATCATCTTATTTAAGTCACATCACCTCTCTACCACATCACTTCAAACCCAACTCATATTTCATAAAAAGTCAAAAAATACACTTATTTAGAACATTCCAAACAACCCCTAAATGTCACCTATGACATTGATATAATACAAACTGTCAGGATCAGACCAAATTCACTTGATGTTTGGCCAACGTTTTTTTGGTCCAGACAAGACCTCTATTTTTATTTTTTAATTGTAATAATTTTATTTAAATGTTCTATAATTTAAAAATAAAAATCAATCTACTAAATAAATAAAATATATTTACATGTAAAATAATTTAATTGAGTTAACTCACAAACTTACTTATTTTGCTCACTTTTAAACTTGAACCATTTTAGTGATTACGGTGTAATTTATGAAAAATTCGAGTTTAGGTCCCACTTCATTCTAAAATTCCTTTTTTTTTTTTTTTTTGTGTTGTTGTTGTTAGATCAAACTGTTTGACTGGTTGTTCAATGCATTAGAGAATGAAGTGTATTTACGATTTACCTGAGAGATAGTTTTGTAATCTACCTAAATTTTATTTATATTTTCAATTTTAATAAATTATATATAATTGACACTTCAAATAATATTTTTTATAAATTTTTAAAAGGAGTAATGTCATGCGATGACATTGTGACATCAAATTTTGGTACCATGTAATGTGACACTAACCACATGAGATGGTCACCATAACACTAATAAAATTCTATTTTTGATTTCTTTAAATATTCCAAATTTCAAAATATTAACCAACTAAAATTTTATTTTAAAATTTTTATTTAAATTTCAAATGAGATGTGACATAAATATGAATAAGATTCTATTCTAGACTTTCCATTTAAAAGATTTTCAAATTTTCAAATTAGGTGTATTGTTAGAAGTGTTAATAGTTTTATGACAAATATATTTCTTAACTTTAAAAAAATAAAAAGCAATTTGAAAAAAAAAAAAAAAACTGTAAAATTTGAACCCAAAAAATAAAAATAAAAATTGCACAATAAATTTTGAAAAGTAACATCAATAGATCATGATTAATATGTATTATATGAGTCCATGTTTACCATTATAGTAAACAAACTAAATTTAGTGAAATAGTGTTTCATTATTACTATATTTAAAATACTAATTTATTTCCACAACAAAGTCATAAAAGAACCATATATTTAGAAATATAAAATAATCATACATCTAGAAATTTAGGGGTGGTTTGGGATGATTTAAATAAATATACTTTTTGACTTATTATGAAATATGGGTTAGTTATGGGTTGGGTTTGAAGTGATGTGGTAGAGAGGTGATGTGACTTAAATAAGATAATATGACTTAAATATGATAGTAACTTTTTTAATTTTTAACTTTTTTAAGGGATGACAAATAAGACCTTAAAAGGTAATAATTTTGAAAATTGAAATCTTACCACAACACTTGAAAAGTCAATAATTAAGGCCAAGTTTGGCAATCCAAAAATAATCTATTTTTTTATCTTTTTATTTTTTTTCCATCACATCAACTCTTTCCTTTTCTGCACATTTGTTCGTAAAAAGGCCAAAAGTGCATTTATTTAGGTCATCCCAAACAACCCCTAAATTAAAGTGAAAGCACCCATAACTTTATGACACATGAAATTTTATATTTTATCAATTTATGAAAATTAAATCGAGGGTTTTAAATTTATTCACCCAATAATATTTTTATTTATGTTATATAATTCCCAAAAATACCTTACTGTCACTAGTTACTTCTGAATTAGGTACTTTGTGTATTTTATTCACAAAAAAAAATAAAATTAAGTTGATCTGATAATCATATTTATTCAATTTATCAATAATTGTGTTTTTAAAAATAATTTATTTATTTTTTAATGATAAACGTGATAAATTAAATAAATTATAATTATCAAATCTATATAATTTTTTATATAAATAAAATACATAAAATACCTTACAAAATTAATAATTCAATTAACAAAACAAGATTCTGATAAGGCTCAAGAGTTGAAACAGTGTCGTAACATTACAGAGTTAATAATTCAATTATGAAAACGAGACTCTGAATCTCACGAGTTCAAACAATACACCGACCAGATGTTTTTTTTTTTTTTTTTTTAAAAATGTTTGGGAGCACTAATTAGGTAGCAGTGGGTCCCGTCAATAATGATGTGATGTTTTGATCTTGGAGTTATATATATATTTTTTTTTACTTTTTTAATACATTAGTGCTATTAGTGGTAGTGTTTTTAGTGGGATGAATCATTGTTATTTTTTTTTTTAACACGTTGTCTGAAAATAGTCGCAGACCAAACAAAAAGTCGTGGACCTATTGATTTGTACCATCTGTCCATCTTAACTCATATGGGGCCCCACAATTATATTCTATAGAGCGTTACTTCTTCATTAATTGAGTAGACTGGGTCCTAGGCGGTGTGCGCGGGGAAAATTGTAAAATATTTTCAGAGTATTACGTGTTTGTATTTTTTAATTAATTATTATTTAATATATTTTATTATATTTTTTAATTACTCAACTTAATACTATGTTAAAATTAAGTTTTAGTGACGGTTTTTTACCACCGTTAAAGGATGTATAATCGCCGTTAAAGCTTTTAACGGCGGTTTCGTTACCGCCGTTTATGCGCGTGTCTGAAAAAGTGAAACCGTCGTAAAAAGGTAAATTACCGTCGTTAAAAGTCGACCAAAAACGGCGGTAATATAAGACAAAAAACAGCGGTTTTTTACTGTCGTAAATAGGTTCAAATTTTTCAAAAAATAATTCTTTCTTCTTACACTCCCCAAATTTTGAACCCAAGACCTCTCATCCACTCACACCAACCACTCTGCCACAGCCACTCTTCATGAAATATATTCCCTAAATAAATATTTAAATATTACTTTTACTTTATTGTAGATAGTTTCGCCGGAACTCGCCGGAGTTTCGCCGGAGCTCCGCCGGCAAAGACCGCCGTCATTAACGGCGGTAATGGTTGGGCATTAGCGGCGGTTTTGTTACCGCCGTTAAAAGTGGGCATTAACGGCGGTTTCGTTACCGCCGTTAAAAGTGAGTTTCATTACCGTCGTTAAAGACACTTTTAGTGGCGGTTTTCGTTACCGCCGTTAATAGTACCTTTAACGGCGGTTTTCGTTACCGCCGTTAAAAAAATCGCCGTTAATGCCTGTTTTGGCGTAGTGATATTTTACTTATTCAACTTTACCGCCCATCATAATATTATAAAATATTATATATTCATATTTCGAAAGTATTGAATATTGATTCATGTGCTGGGGCTACATAGTCAAACATTATTAAGGTGATTTAGGCCAGGTTTGGCATCTTTAATAAAAATTAAAAAGTCACTATCCTATTTAAGCCACATCATCTTATTTAAGTCATATCACCTTTTTACCACATCACTTTAAACTCAACCCATATTTCATAAAAAATCAAAAAATACACTTATTTAGAACCTCCCAAACAACTCCTTACTAGCACCACCACACAAACAAATTGTTTAATCGTCCTGTCTATTGGAAAAGACCAACAATACAAATTGAGAAAAAAATTTAAAAATTTATTCAAAATTTAAATTTTGTAAATTAAATTCATTTTAGAAACGTAACTTTAATATATGGTGTGAAGTTTTTATATATGAAACTGACTTTTTAATTTTTTAATTATTTTAATTTAGACTAAAAAGTTTCATTTAAATTGTGTTTTTTGACTTTTGAAAGGGAAAAAAATAAAATAATTATGATTTAAATGTGATATTTTATCTTATTGATTTTTTTATCTTATTTTGTCTTTTTATTACTATTAGAACTAGTATTTGTTAGAATTCACAAGACCTAATACAAATTTCACCAGACGGTTTGAAAAAAATTATGTGAGCTTTTCATATAGTTTTGTTATGTAAATATCAAAGATTATATATTTCAAAATTATTTAGTCCAATTTCTCCATTTTAATCTTGAATCAAATTTCTCCATTATTGGGAGTCTTGAAGCATAAGAAACATGCTCAACCTCTGCTTGGGCCCTCACCGTATTCTCTAATTTCTCCATTCATATGGAAGAGAAAAAAAGACATAAGCATGTTTACAAACTCGCGTACTTTTTTATATTGTTTGTTTGTGAAATGGAGGATTTTTCTTAAAAATGAGTTTCTTTTTGTTTTTTTTTTTTTAATTTTTTTTTTTTTTCCTGGGCTGAGCTCATTTACAATGACTGTTTTGACTACTTACTACAACAAAACACTTCATTCTAAAATGTTAGTTTTTATTTTAAATATTTGATGGGTTAAGTAAAAATGTCATTAAAAGTATGAAAATGCACGTATAGAAATTCAAAGTGTGCAAACTCTTCTACTTTTACAACTCACATCCTCACAATTAATCCCTCGGCCTCGCGAGTTTTTTAATTAAAAAAAAAAAAAAACAAACAAAAAAAAAGCTAA
Source organism: Camellia japonica (assembly GCA_030407325.1). Lineage (NCBI taxonomy): Eukaryota > Viridiplantae > Streptophyta > Magnoliopsida > Ericales > Theaceae > Camellia > Camellia japonica. The sequence goes on along the minus strand of JAPPVO010000016.1, from coordinate 13,440,554 downwards.
GTAGATCTTAATTATAGAACACCAAAATGCTTGAGGCCCCAAAACACAAGAATCATTTGTTCCACTATTTGTATCATCCTTTACTTCGTAAATTTTTAATTGATGATGTGGCAATACCCAAATAAATAAATAAATAAATAAAAATCTATGTATATATAGACAGAAAATGAAATAGACTACGTGTACTGGTTGGTGAGAAATGTTTAGAGCAAGGATCCTCGGCCGCCCTTTTCGGCGGCCGTCCCAGCAGCCCCCCCCAAAACGACGTCGTTTTGGGGGTTTTTGCCTTTTTTTTTTTTTTTTTTTTCTTCTTCCTTGTTCGAACAGAACCAGAGGGAGGGAGGGGAAGAAGAGAGAGAGGGGGAGGGAAGGGGAAGAAGAGAGAGAGGAAGGGAGAAGAAGAGGGAGTCGCCGGTGGGCCGGACTGGAGGGGGCCATAACCAGTGGGGGAGGAGGAGGAGGAGGAGGAGGAGGAGGCGGAGGCGGAGGAGACGGCGGTGCGGCGGTGCAGCTGCTGCGACGAGCTGCACCGGGTGACGATCGGACGGCTGCGACGGCCGGCGGCGAGGCGACGAGCTGCGACGGCGAGCTCGCTCCTCCCTCTTCTCCCCTTCCCCTCCCGGCGGCGAGGCAACGAGCTGCAAGAACGAAGAAGAAGAAAAGAAAAAAAAAACAAAAAAAAAAACAAAACCCCCAAAACGACGTCGTTTTGGGGGGCTGCCGGGTATGGCTGCCGGGTAGGGCGGCCGATGATCCAAATTCAAATGTTTATTATCTTAAAACATGACAAGGCTGTGGGAAAACAAAGATTCTTTTAGATCCAATGCAATGTTGACAATCAATATACGACAAAGTGTGGAATAAAGTTGAGTTCAAACATGACAAAACTATCATTGTAGAAGAGTAGTTGCTGAGAAATGTTTATTGTAGCTTAAAACATAGCAAGAAAGAATATGAGCTTCAATATTGTTGACTACGAACATGTGAAATATAAAATTGCAGAGATGAAGCCTAAATGGATCACATGTTTCATGACATCTTGGGAGATCACGTCACGTGTTACTAATTAATGTGTATTGTCCCAAAAGTATACATTGATGTGTCTTACATTTGACTTCAACATTTGGTGTAGTGTCACACCACTCCAATCCATTTTCTTGGAAGAGAATATCTATTAGTTCATATTATATTATATGTAAATGTAAGTGTCAATGTTCAAGTGATATGTATCGAAAATCAGATGATATTATCATAAATTTTAAAAAATTATCAACAATTGCTCTAAAACTCAATGATATGTGTGTTTGGATAATATTAATTTGAAATTATTATATTTTAATTATTATTTAAAAATATATTTCTCATGGGTCTATCTTAAGAAATTAGGTGGATATATCATATATAGTCTTGCGAAAGGTCCTAAGTTAAGCTTATGAAACAACCTCTTTTATAAGAGTATGAAAATGGTCTGTGGCCTGTGAGCGACCTGAAACCCTCCCACGACCCGGGGTGGGCCTGGCCTGTTTGGACCTGAGCCCGAGTCCCTGAGCCTAAGCTTGGGCTATCATTTTGAAACTCAGCCCGGCTAGTGGCCCAACCCATCGGCTCACTTAAGCCCCACTCAAGGCTCGGCCTGAAGTCTGACCTCTCCGAAGCCCAGTGTCTTTTTTAGTAAAAAATAATAAAATTTGGGTAAAAAAAATTAAAAAAACTAAAAAAATAATCAAGCCTGCCCAAGCTCGAGGCCTGTCCATCGGCCCGAATATCCCTGGGCCTAATTTTTTTGGCTCGTGGACCGACCCGGCCCGACCCAGCCCAAATTTTGACAGGAACCCGTGAGGCCCGACATGGGCTGGGCCATGCGAGATTTACACCCCTACTCTTTTAGTCTTTGAAAAGAAAAAAAAAAAAAAAAAAAAAAGACAACAGCTTGCCAAATCTCACACACTTGAGTGAACCATGCTCAATTTATCCTGTATAATTTGGAGACTTATGTATAGGTCTTAATAGGTAAATTTATTATCTAATTAATCATGTGATAATTAATGACATTTTTCATCAAATATTATTAAAAAATACTACTAATTGTTAATTTTCAGCAACAGTTTAAAAAATTTATCACCAAAAAAGTCACTAATTATAAGTTTTAGCAACAGTTTAAAAAAATCGTCATAAAAAAATTTCTAATTTTCAATTTTCAACGACAATTTAAAAAATTCGTCACAGAAAAATATAACTAATCATAAGTTTTAATTACAATTTATAAAAATCTTGACAAAAAAGTCACTAATTGTCAATTTTTAACGACATGTAAAAAATCATCATGAAAAAATATTTTTAATAACGATTTTATTACGACTAACTGTCAATAGAACTGAATAAAAATTAATTCTAATTATTAGAACCTATTAATAATTTACTCCATAATTTGCTCATGTCATTTTAAAAAAAGAAAGTCCAAAATGAAATGTCCAGTTGTAATTGTAAGCTGACCTCATCCAAAAACGAAAATGATCCGTAGCTCGAATGTTTCGGGCTCGAATGGCTCGAAAGTTTAAATTTCTCTCTCCTCTCGATCTCTTTCCCTCTCCGCCTTAGCAGTTCACTCTCGCCTCTCTCACTCTCAACAAACCTCTCTCTCACTCTCGCCTCATCTCTCGATCTCGCCTTAGCAGTTCACTCTCGCCTCTCTCACCTCTCTCACTCTCAACAAACCTCTCTCTCACTCTCGCCTCATCCCTCTCTCCTTTCTATCTCTTCACTCTCGCCTCTCTCACGAGACGGTGGACGAACGATGGCGGAGGCAGACGAACCACGACGGAGGACGGAGGACGACGAACCACGACGGAGGACGAACGGGAGCCTGCGACAGCGAATCTGAGGTAAACCTAAAATCGCAAAGTTAGGGTTTATGTTTGGCTTCAATTTTTGTAGAAATTAGTCGATTGAGAGTGTTTGGGATTGGATTTTGTTTGCTATTTGTGTTAGGGTTTGGGATTTGGCTTTAATTTGTGATATGTTAGGGTTTGGGATTTGCCTTTATACCTGTGATCAAGAATGAACTCTGTGTTCACATTCTGCACACTGTGTATGTTGAAAAATTGAAATTGAAATGACTTCTCAATTTATACTTGGGATTTGCCTTTATACCTGGGATTTGCCTATATACCTGTATATGACTTCTCAATTTTTTGATTTAAGTGTGCCTTTATACCTATAATTTAAATTCAGCAACCTGTGTATGTTGAGTGAATTTCAGAAACCTGTTAAGAACATAGGTGCACCAGATGTTAATGGCTGTTAAGAACACAGGTGAACCAGGTGAACCACATGTTAAGAACACAGGTGAACCTGTTAAGAACACCTGTGTATGTTGAATTTCATAAACCTGTTAAGACACATGTTAAGAACACAGGATTTGGAGGTATTTAGTTTTGATGGTTTGGCAAGTTCAAATAGCTGGAATCAGTAGTACAATTTTGGGCTTTGCAACTGATAAGTCATATTGAATAGGCAAACAAGGCTTGTGAAAAAGAAATGGTGAAAAAGAAATACACTGTCAAGCACCTGTTATTGAATAGGCAAACACTAGGAATCCATCTTTTTGAGTGGTTTGGAAATGCAAGTGAAAAAGAAATTGTTTTAGCCTAATCACTTCAGATTGCATAGAAAAATATTGAGGAAATGGTGTAAACTTTGGTTGTTGCTGAGTTGCAACTGTGCTGCACAGCGTAGCGAATCCTTTTGAATTTCCAAAGCCCTAAGACTGTAGGAAAGGCAAAACATGAAAGACCAAGAATCACCATTGAGTAACACAAAGAAGAGTTTGGCATCATAATCTGATTCTTATTTATAGGATTCCTAGTGTTTGTTTGCTTTCTTTCTTATTTACAGTAGAGTATAGTTGAATCATCATCTTCTACTAATAGGTAAAATAGCTTGAGAGATAAAAAAAATAGGAAGAACGTCATCTTCTACTAATCGGTAGTTGAATCTGTTGGTATTTTTTATACAGATAAAAAAATGGCTTCATCTTCTACTAATAATACGAACATAAGATTAAAGTCAAGGTTTTGTAATTGTGGAAGAACAGATTCCATACGTATTGTACGAACTAATGAGAATGGAAATGAAGGACGTGTCTATTTTGTTTGCCCAAGAAAATATGTAAGTACCTGTTATATAAATGAATCTGTTACTTTTTACAAATTTCATTTGTCCTTTATTGATTAACTGATTCTTGTCCATTGTAGACTACGAACAAACATTGCAATTACTTCAGGTGGTTCACAGATGATGATGACGACGACGATGACATTACCTCCACAATCCGTGCCAATGCTGGACCTCAGACAGATTCAAGAACAGAAGAAATTAATGATCTAAGGAGAAGGCTTAGTGAGCATGATAGAAGGCTTCAAAGGGTGGAGAAGATTTTGAAGGCAATGACTTATGTCATTGTATTTTGTGTATTTTTTTACTTTATCATGTAAATGAATCAGTTGTTACGTTTTGGACAATGTTATGAATGTAATCAGTATTTCTTTTGTATTTTATTTTGTATGTTCTATTTTGTAATCAATACTGCCTACTATCTTTATTTTCTATTTTATTTTGTTTTGTATTTTGTATTTTGGAAGCATTGGATATGTTAGCCATGACATAAGGCTGAATAGTGATTTGGATATCAATGTTTATAGATTCTGAAATCTGTTGGCTTGAATGAGAACCATTGATAGACTAATATAGCATTATTGATGATGTTTTGAATGAGAAGTGTACACACAGGTTGAAAGTCATGATATACAGGTTTAAAAAAATAGGTTTCTATTTGTTCAATAGGTTGAAAGTCAAGTTTCTATTTGTTGAAAGTCATGATATACAGGTTCAACAGGTTGAAAGTCATGAGAAGTGTACACATTTGTTCAACAGGTTTCTATTTGTTGGGTCTTGAGATGAGATGCATACACACAGTGTAACTGTCTCTATTGTTTTGGGTCTGTTTGAACACAGGTTTGTTGCCTTGAACACAAGTCTGTTGGCTTGAACACATGTCTGTTGGATTGAACACAGGTCTATTGTTTTGGGTCCGTTTGAACACATGTTTCAATCATGACATACAGGTCTATTATTTTGGGTCTGTTTGAACACAGGTATGTTGACTGCAACACAGGTCTGTTGGATTGAACACAGCTCTATTGTTTTGGGTCTGTTTGAACACAGGTCTATTTGAACATAGGTTTCACTTATGACATACAGGTCTGTTGGCTTTAACAAATTGTAGGAGGTCTGTTTGAACAGGTTTAGTCACACAGGTTTCACAAATTCACAGAGTCTAACTGAGATGCATCTGTCCCCATGCTTTTGGGTTTGTTTGAACAGGTTTAGTCACACAGGTTTCACAAATTCACACAGGTTTCAACAATTTTACACAAATTCACACAGGTTTTAACTAATTCACAGAGTCTAATTGAGATGAATCTGTCTCCATGTTTCTGGGTTTGTTTGAACATGTTTAGTCACACAGGTTTCACAAATTCACACAGGTTTCAACAATTTTACACAAATTCACACAGGTTTCAACTAATTCACAGAGGTTTCAACTAATCTGTCTCCATTTTACACAAATTCACACAGGTTTCATCTGTCTCCATGTTTCTGGGTCTGTTTGAACAACAGGTTTCAGTCACAAATTCAGACAGGTCTGTTGCAACAGGTTTTAGTCACACAGGTTTGAACTAATTCACACAAATTCACACAGGTTTTCACAAATTCACAGAGTCTAATTGAGATGCATCTGGGTCTATTTGAACCTGTGTAGTGAACCTGTCCAATTGAACCTGAACCTGTGTAACTGAACCTGTCTAGTTGAACCTGGGTAGTGAACAAAACAGACCAGCAACATATTTTTTTGTTGAAACAACACAGACTAGTAATTGAACCTGTTTACTGAACAAATTTTAAGAACATAGACATTGATCAAAGGAGACATTGAACAGTGTATTACATTGAACAGAACCTGTTTACAAAGACACTGAACCTGTTTATCAAAGGAGACAAAAATAATAGAACATAGACATTGAACCTGTTTACCTGTCTAATTGAACCAAACAGATCAAAGGAGACATTGATCAGTGTATTACATTGAACAGACATTGAACAGTGTATTACATTAAAAATAAAATGGGGCATTTGGATCCAATAGTGATGGTACTGTAGAACTTTGACTGCTTAGATTGTTGACCATTCCTGATGTGCTTCCAATATTGTCCGGCGTTCCCATTGTGCAAACCCGTGCCTATAAAAACAAAGTACATATTACAAAATGATTTTAAAAAATATTGACCAATACATTCATCATTACAAATGTGTACTCATATATTGAACACGTACCGGTACAGACATGTTGTCTTCTGTGCCCACCATAGAAGGAAAATAGTAAGCTTCATCGTGCAGCACCTTATGATTATATAGTAAGACAATGTTATTAATAATTTGAAGCATTAACATAAAACCCAACAAGAAGCAAAGTGTAATATTTTAAGTCCATTCAACACATACCAGAACATACATACTATCTTGTGTGCCAACCATAGAAGGAAAATAGTAAGCTTGGTCTTCCGGCACCTATCATGAAATAGTAACACAATTTCATTACTAATTGTAACCATTCAACTATGAATCCACAAAAAGGTTACGAAACAACCTATGCCAAGTATTTACCTGTGCGGGAGTAGTCTTCTTGTTCTTTCTCTTCAACCGATTAACTATTTAATCAACCTTGGTAACCTTCCGCTTCGTACATGGACGCCCTCTTCGGCGAGCAACCAAAGGACTGAGTACCTTGCGAGTGTTGCTTGCTTTTGTAGTATTCAGACGTGGCGGAATTTTCGGCGAAGTATGAGAAGGTGGTACAATACTAGTACAAGGTGGTACAGTACTAGTACATGGCACGTTACTCGCAGTACCCGATTCAATAGTTTTCACTCGATCCTTGATTTCCCTCAACCCAAGTTGAATCACTTTGTGTTTAACATCGTCATTGGTGGCAAGTTCTAGGATCTCATCTAACGTCTTGTGATATGAATCATGCAACTTTGGATTTATAGCATCCCCGAAGTTAGTATATGTGGTTGGAATGCATGTATACCCTCGTTCCAAATCTTTTCTCCATCTCGAGACAATGTATTTATGTGGCACCTCATATATGGACCTCTCAATGAGCACACTAAGTGAATGGGCACACATAATACCTCTAAACTCAAACAACCGACACATACATTGGAGCTCACATTCAGTTGAATTACAGTATACGATGAATTCTACTTTCTTCATACCCTCACCCAAAAGAATAACCTCCTTCACATGATACGTATAAATTGATCCCTCCTCTTTTACAAGATTCGAACGACAGTACACTAAACGCTTCATTTCTGCTTGAACTTCTTTAAATTTTGCATTTGTGTACATTGCACGAAATTGCTTCTCAAAATGATACACCGTTAGGCAATCATATAATTGGTTACGAGATTTGAAATCTGCTTTTGTCTCCTTTTCTACCTTACTTCTCAAGGCATTGTCATATTGCTCAACAAATTGCTTTAAGGTAGTCTTCTAGTTCACATATCCATCAAAAAATGCATTCATGCTCTCACTTCTACCGGTAGTTGACATGCCAGCCCAAAATATGTCTTTAACATAGGCAGGAATCCACCTATGTCGCTCACGGTATAATACCCCTAATCACTCGTTATCATTCAAATTGAATTTTGTAACCATTGTAAGCCAATTTCCCTCAAATTCATCTTTTGTCAATGAATCATAAACAGCATTTTGCAAAGCAACCTTTATGCCTTCATATTGTGAATATCCTCTTAGTTTCTCCAGAATTTTCTTCATCACATGCCATAAGCACCAACGATGTCGAGCCTGTGGGAAAACTATTTCTATGGCATTTTGCATAGCTCTACACTGGTCAGTTATTATTGCTTTTGGAGCATCTAACATGCAACTTAACCATTCTTTAAATAGCCACACAAATGTCTCAGTGTTCTCATTAGATAACAACCCATATCCAAACAAGATTGATTGTCCATGGTGATTAACTCCTACAAACGGAGCAAATGGCATATCATACTTGTTTGTCAAATAGGTTGTGTTAAATGAGACAACATCCCCAAATGCTTTATAAGCCGCCCTACTCCTTGCATCTGCCCAAAACAAGTTTCGCATGCGACCATCTTCATCAAGGTCAATTGCTGAATAGAAGTTCGAATTTTATTGTTGCATTTTATGGAAATAAAGTGTAACTGATTCGGCGTCTCCCAGCCCAAGTCTCAATCTTCTAGCATTCTCAATATAATTCCTTGCATCTCGTTCATCAAACGTTAATGCCTCATATCCCCCTGCTTCAATAACTATGGAATGAAAATTCCTCGCCACCCCAATCCCTGCTGCATCGTTCACTTCTAGTCTTCTCTTGACCGGAGTACGAATCCTCTTATTCATTGCAAAATGCCGTGAGTCTGTAGGAATTAAATCATGAGTGTGCTCAAGCACAACTGTGGTTAACTTATATCTGCCATCGTTTTGTAGACTAGCTCTGACCTTTGCTTTACAATCAATTTTGGATGACAAAGATGGTTCCAAGGGATTGATTTCTAATCTTTTTGTTCTCAACCTCGCCCGAGTACATTCAATTCCAAAGTACTTCACTTCCCCATCACTTGTTAGATTTTGTGATCTAAAAGCTATAGCAAATCCACAGTGTTTCGCATATTGTGCATAAAATGCATACACTTCTTGTTTTGAGCTAAAATACATCTCCTTCTTGGGTTCTTCAACTTCGCCAATTTCGTTAATATCAAGATTGTTATCCTGTTCTTCAACTTCCTCACTCTCATTCAATGAATTATTGTTTGAATCAATATCCATTGTAGCTTTAAAGTTAAATACAATAGACATTGTTAGCTGCAATTTCAAAGCAAGTAGAATGAATTTTAATTTTAATTTGCATTTGAAACAAAGGGTCAACTAAGGACAGTCATGCCATGGATGAGCAACTACATCTCAATCTGCTAATTTTTTTACATTCATCTTACCTATAATCTTATAACACTATTAATATCAGCTAAGTGACGAAATATGATTACTAATACTAATATCAGCTCAAAGTGCAGATTTTGATGTCAAAAAAATATGATTACTAATACATATGATGAAATTTGATGTCAAAAGACCAAAAAAAATTTGATGTCAAAAAAAATATATATTACTAATATACAGACATCCCACATATGTAACCCTCCTTTTACATTGCAATGATAGCAGGTCTTGGAACTATCCTTTAATTTCACCAATTTGGTTAACTTTTTCTTTCAACCATTTTAATCTCACTTTATAAAGCTTCCCATTTTACAATCGATCAATAAATGCAAGTTGACAGAACACAAAATCATGCTAAGGAGCTCCCAACATTCCATGGTTTGAATTCATATTTTATTATTCATGAATAAACCAAGAACAAAAGCATTAAGCAGGAGAATGTCATGGTGCACCCAAATAGAAAGAAAGAAATCAATAAAGATTGGAAAATCAGAGAGAGAGAGAGAGAGAGAGAGAGAGAGAATTGAAGGCTTGTTACTTAATTAGTCTGATCAGCTATGGCATTTCAGTTTAGTTTAGCTACCAGCCATGACAGCCATGGCAGCAACAATAACAGAGCAATGGAAGAGGAATGGCACAAGGGGAAATAAAACGCCAAGAGGAAATACCTTATTCATAACTGTGAAGAGTCCGATTTGCACACAAACTTCGTCCTCTCCCACTCCGATCAAACAGCAGTAACGATGCCACAAAGAGACGGTTCCGCTCGGTTACGAACAGGCTGGTTCGAAGTCAGTGGAGACTCCGATTTGCACACAAACTTTCTCCTCTCCCACTCCGATCAAACAGCAGCAGCAGCGACCACACGGCTCCGCTATGTTACAACGACACGGTGCTCAAAAACTTTCTCCTACTTTGTCCTCTCCCACTTCGTTTTTGTTTTGTTTTTCAAATCAAAACAGAACAAGGTGTATCCCGCGTAGCAGAGCAGCAAATTCATCAATTCGAGCCACTCTTGAGCCATGCCTTTCGAGCTACGTAGCGGGATCGATCCAAAAATCATCAGATGGCCTGTTGAAATTCAAAAATGATTCGTAGCTCGAGAAACTGTTGGCTCGAATGGCCTGACTGCCCGAAACGACGTCATTTTGGGCATTTTTTTTTTGGTTAGATCTCTGAAAACAGAGAAAGAGAAAGAGAGAGGAAGAGAAGAGAAGAAAGAGAGACCAGAGACTGGGAAAGAAAGAGAGACCAGAGACTCTTGTGTATGTGTGTGTTGATAATGATGGAGGGGGAAGAACCCTCTTGTATCTGTGTGTGTGTGTGTATCTCTTGGGAAGATCTCTCTCTCTCTTTCTTTGTGGGTGTGTTTGATTAGGTTTGATTTTTGTGTTTGATCGGTGGGTGGGTGGGTTTGATTTTGATTTTGATTTCAGTTTTGTAATGGGTTTCATAGTTTTTAGAGAGAGAAAGTGGGTTTGATGATGATGGTGATGTGTTTGATGATGATGTTCATGAAGATGTTTTTGTTGATGATGAAAAAAATTAGCTCTTGCAGAAAACGATTAGCCCAAAACGATTAGCTTGTTTGAAGATCTTCAAAGGGATGATGATGAAAGGGATGATGACGATCTTTTGACGATTAGCCCAAAAATTAGCCCAAAATGATTAGCTTGTTTGAAGATCTTCTGACAAAAACATCTTCAACCATCTTCAATTGTTAATTTTCTTTGCCCAAAACGATTAGCTTTTGTTGATGATGAAAAAAAAAAAATTACAAAGAAATGACCTGTGTACAAAGAAAAGGGTGGGTGTACAAAGAAATTCGGGTCTTTCGACCCAAGCCATTTCGAGCTACCAAATGGAGTTGGTTCAAATTATTTCTGAGATTTTGCCTTGATTATTTGACTATCATATCTTAATAATAATTGTTTTCTAAGGTAGAAAAAATAACCAACCCACATTTTTAATGTTCAATCTTTGGTTGACTATGTAATTAAAAACTATGAACATTGTAATTTATATTGATCGAGTTTTTTATTTTATTTTCAATAACTTTTATAGACCAAACTTTTTCTTTTTAAAACTAATTTTTTTATTGCAAAAAGTTCAATCTAAAAAGTTAAAAATAAGACTTTTAAGGTGTGTTTGAATCATGGATTTTGATAAGAATATGAAAAGGATAAAAAAAATTTTGTTTATATTTCATTCACATTGTTCTTATTTTTTTCTTTTCAAAATCTCTATTCAAATTAATGATTAAAACACAACGTTAGCAAACAAAATTTTAAAAATAAATGTAATTTTAAAAACAAAATCATTTAATGTCAAAATGTTTACTTTTTGAGACGATAATTTTGGTTCTAAAAGGATAATAATTAATTCATTATTAAATGTCTAATTTTGGTGCTAAAATTTTAATAATTACACTTTTAGAAACTAAGATATTTTATTATTAAAAAAGTGATTTCGTTCTCAAATTTTTGTTTTTAAAATTTTAATTTGTTGTAATGAATATTTGTTCCAATTCTAAGGAAAAGTCAAATTATATTTTTTATAATGAAATTAAATGGTAAAATGGGCAGTGTGGGTGAGTATTAAACGTGTGTGAGTAATTTTCCGATCACACTGCCAACTCAGTGATCAGCTGGAGAGAACTGGCAGAATAGATGACACCTAGCTAACCTGCAACAGAAAGAGAAGATTCCGGCGGTGGTTCTTCCACCCGGGGGCACTCCGACGATCAAGTCAGTATATCTCTCAAAGATAATCAAGTGCTAAATTCACTGCTCAAAGTATAAATTGCGTACCTTAGACCCATCGGGGGTGCCTTTCTTTTATAGTTAACTCTGTCCTAATCCCACTAGAAGCCTGACTTCTATGGACTCCCATTCAGTGCTTACTTTGGACTCTACAAGAGATAAGGATAGACTCCCTAGGAACACTATCCTTATCCATCTTGAAGTCTTTCTTCATTCTAGGACTCTTGTCCCTTATCTGCTTATCTCAGATTCCGATATCTTCGGAGGTAACCTCGGCAACACCGAGATAACCTCGGCATAACGACCAGGACACGTGGCACCTCGGTTGACACGTCGGCGTCACCTTGCCACGTGTCGGTACTCAAAAATATTTCCCCACAACTGCCCCCTAGGTTCTATTACCTTGGCATTCTGAGGTGATGGAACCTACATCAGTACTTTCTTCCAGTACGTCGGCTTAAAGTATCTTAGCCGAGATCATAATCATAGGCTGATATGTCTTCTAAAAGATCAAGAACTCCAAGAGCTCCCTTATGAACTTCTTCATGTGTGTGAGCTGTCAAGCATCACTTTTCAACCGTTTTACCTACGCGTTTGATCCTTATTGGATCGTGTTTCTGACGCGCCTGAAAACCGTCTTCTCTGCGTGCGCCGTCTGACGTATGCGTTGCTCCAGGCGTTTTAAATGCTCTGTTTTGCCGCCGTTTCAAGTTTTTGACAAAACTTGTTTTTTCCCTCTTTTCGCCTTTTCACGTTTCATTTGATTTACTTGCTTTTTCTCTCTCTAGCTCTCTTCTCTTGAATCTGCCATTGCTCCAGACTTCAAGCTCTGCAACTGCCTCTATTTCCTCCTTTCGGTGAAGCTTTGCCGTTCTGTTACTCCTGCAACCGTCGTCTGTCTTCGGCGAACTTTATTCCGGCCTCACTTTGTCTGGTAAGCCACTGTTCCTTTCGTTCTCAATTTTTTTGATATTCTTCATTACTTGTTGCCATTACTGTTTTGTTCAAACTTTCATTTTGTGGAACTATTCATCTGGATGTGTCTATTCCATGATTTTGCTCTTGCCCATGTTTTGAACACTTACACTGCTTCACCACTTTCTTGCGTTTTTGTTACTGTTCTTGACCTTGTACCCCTTGTACATACAATATTCTTGATAGTTCATCTCTGTTCTTGATTCTAAAGCACATCCTTGCTTTTCTGTTTTCCAGATCCGTGCCTTCAACCCTTGCTTCCATAGATCTAGGTTTGGGATTTGTTGTGTAGTACCCAAAATTTAGGAAAAACTGAAACCAGTACTTACCTAGGTTTTTGCCGAGGTCTCAATAACCCTTTCAAAACATCTTCTTTCTGAAATTCAACCACGACCATTCAAGCCGATATCATGGGTATGTGGAGAGATAGGGTAAACACCCCAACCAAACTAGAATTCTTTAGACAGGAGTTTGAAATCCCAGCCGACGTCCATCTGAGGTTGGCTAGGGATGATGACTCCATCATGCCTATTGACGACTCCATGCCCTTTCCCATAGTCGTTTTTATTGAGTGTGGACTTCGGCTCCCACTCAACACCCTTTTTCGCGAGATTTTTCATTACTATAAGTTGAACCCCATGCAACTTGCTATCAATTCTTACTGAGTGATCAACGGTATCATAGCTTTAGCTAAACAGGAAAACGTTAGGATCACCTTAGCTGACGTTCAATACTGCTATACCATGTGCAGCCTTAACTTGAAAGAAAAATGCTATATCTATTATCTTAAGCCGAGATCTACGGAGTTCAAAATTGTAGCCGACCTCCCAGACTCCAACAAGGGGGCTGGAGATGATTACCTCATTACCTCAGGAAATTGGGAGTTTGCTCCAGATGAGGATCTCCATCTCTTCCCTCTTCCCCGATCAATTTTAGAGGGCAAGGGTAAGAGCCCAGTGTTAATACTTGGTTGTTTCTTTTCAAGTATTTAATACTTTATCTGTTTCTAATGTCTGTTTTCCCTTGCAGCTCTCCGTCAGCCACCAAAGAACTTCTGCCAATCTTTCGTTTTCAGCAAGGATTTGAAGAAACTCTTGGACTTGCCAGTCCAAAAACGGAAAGCACCTCTTCTGCTCAATTTTATTCCAACGTATAAGTCAACTTTGCCCGACGTTCCCAAAAGGAAGAAAAAAAGCCTTTCTCCACCTTCTGCCTCAACTCCACAAACCGCATCAAATCTCGGGCTGATCAAGGGTCAACATCCGATACAGTAGAACAGCCGTCTACTTCGGCTCAATATCTAATCCCACCACCTCAACGCAAACGTCGCCGATGTCTTGTTCTTGCAGCCGAGATGGGTCGCGCAAAACCTGTGGCCAAGGATCTCTTAGCCAGTATCCCAACCGACGTTGATGCTCTTCCACCTCAAACGCAGTTTCCACCTAAGCCAAAAAGAGTCAAGAAAGCTCAACCAAAGGCCAAAGTGCCTCAGGCTGAGACTGAAGACACTCTGCCGATTTCCCAGCTGGCTCCAAGCGAAAAAACTGCCTCTGTCCCTACGAAGAGGTCCGCTGAAGCCCTTCCTTCCGAATCCACCAAATCAAAAAGGCCGAGGTCATCTGCAACGACCTCGGGGTCAAAGAAGCCTGATTCCCCCTGGGCCCCTGAAATAATATTGGAGGATAAGCCTGTAATGGCTAGTGACAGCGCTGATGATATAAATGTCGGCGTTGCACTTAGTACTGCACTGCTTCTCCCAGGCGACTTGGAACGTAACGCCGGGTTTAATGAATATGAAAATTATGCTTTGATGCTGCAACACTCTGTTCAAGTAAGTGTTTTTGTCTGGTACTTCTTCTTCCTTTCTCATTATTTCACACTTAGAATTTTTTTCTAATACTTCTATTTTCTTCCAGGCCATCCAGCACGTCCACTCTTTCTCCATGCAATCTTTTCAGAACCGTGAAAAGTTAGCCGAGAAAAAGAGGGAAGTCACCACACTTCAGAAAACAAATAAGAGCCTGCAGTCAAAGATGAAAACGCTGGAGGACCAGGACGAGGTCGCCATGAAGGAGAGGGATAATGCCGAGGAAAAAGCTGGTGCTGCCTAGGCAATAAATAAAGTTCTTCAGGCCCAGCTAAAAGAGGCCGAGGATAAGGTGGCCCAGGCCGTGAAGGAGCTTGAAGATGCCTTGGCCACTAAAGCGGCCGAAATAAAAGATACCGATGAAAAGGCCTATAATCAGGGTATGGCCGATGTGACAGAGGCCTATGAGCAACAAGTGAAGCAGGCATGCAACAGGGGTTTCTTCCTTGGTTGGATGTCCCTTCTCAAGAAGCTCAATGTCCTAGAGGACTCACCATTGAGGAAAGCTGATGCCATTCCTCTTCCATTTCCTCCACCTCCTCCACCAGCTCAATCCGAAGAAGATTCAGAATCTGAAGATCAAGATGAGGATGAGGCCTTGGTCAAGAAATCCAAGGAGGTCACTGGGGCCAAGTCCCTTCCTCAAACTGAGCAAGTCCTTGACTTGACTCAAGATGAGGAGGTTGAGGAGGTTCCTAAGGAGACCACCCTTGAGCAGGTATTATCCGACGTTCCTCTGGCCGAAAAAAGTGTTGAAGAAACAATTGCTCAAATTGATGCCGAGATCGCGGCGGAGAAGGCAGCCGAGGTATCTTCTTAACAGTCCTCCGACGTCCAAACTCAGCCTGCTGCCGATGTTGATGAATCTTAGTTTTGATGTTTTTCTTATTTTGTCTTTTGTACTCTTTGTTTTTCAGACAATGTAAGCTCTGCAAATGGCTGACGTGCCTCTTTGTTTTTTGAATATCTAATTCAACTGTCCTTCTCTTGAATGTTTGTACATTTGTCTTTCTCTTGACTGTTTTTGCATGATTCTATACTTCGAATATTTCGCAAGTCTTTTTAATATACTCTTCCTTCTTTGTGTAACCTTCTCGGGGTGACACACCTCGGATAACAATGATCTCGGTTTAACTTAAACTTGTAAATTGCTACAAGTTTCAACAAGTGTTAAACAATAATTTTGGTTTTCAACTTCAACTTGTAAATTGCTACAAATTTCAACAAGTGAAGATAGACAATTATCTCGGCTTAACTTTATCTTGTAAATTGCTACAAATTTCAACAAGTGTTAAGCATCACTTCAGTTTAACTTTAACTTGTAAATTGCTATAAATTTCAACAAGTGTTAAACATTACTTCGGTTTAATTTCAACTTGTAAATTGCTACAAATTTCAACAAGTGAAGATAAAAAAATTTCTTGGCTTAACTTCAACTTGTAAATTGCTACAAATTTCAACAAGTGAAGATAAACAAATATCTCGGCTTAACTTCAACTTGTAAATTGCTACAAATTTCAACAAGCGTTAAACATTACTTCGGTTTAACTTCAACTTGTAAATTGCTACAAATTTCGACAAGTGAAGATAAACAAATATCTCGGCTTAACTTCAACTTGTAAATTGCTACAAATTTCAACAAGCGTTAAGTGTTTTTGTCTTCTCTTTACCCCCAATGTGAACCTGAGTTCCACTTGGGTTCTCATTTTTAAAAACAATATTATGCATAGTTTCACAAGTTGGAGAATTCTGCTAAGATTTTATTGATAACATCGGCAAAAAATCAAACAACATCTAATGATAGAAAAATTTCAAATTACAAGTGTTCCAAGGTCTTGGCAATGCTTTGCCCTCATTATCTTCAAGCCGATATGCTCCATTGCCCAATACCGCAGTGACTTTGTAGGGTCCTTCCTAGTTTGGGCCAAGCTTACCTTCCCTGGGATCCTTCTTGTTGCCGACGACTTTTCTCAGGACTAGGTGTAGACGTCCCCGAACGCCCCGGGAGGGTTAAGTCCCGTTCCGTTCATATTGGGGTCACTACAGTTCAAGGACTCAAATGTCACGGTTCTTAATCTTGAACCAAAGAGTCCAAATCCGGCAAATCGATTTTGAAAACAGATTTTTTTGAAAAGAAGTGCCAAACATGGACTGCTTTGCCAGATACAGAGTCGCCACCTAAATATTTTTTAATGGGAAATTTAGGAAACCCTGACTCGGTGCCGAAGGCCACGTGTCCGTCATCACCAAAGTTGCCTCGGCTCTGGAACTTGGGTACGATTGGGGAAGGTCACTTCGTGAGCACCCCCGCTCGCCCGGTCAAAGACCGGCCTCTACTAACCATGATATCTTATTTTGAAAACATTGTGCGTTCTTATTCCGGTTATTAGCCTAGATTTACTATGTGATGCGCACAGCATACAAGTATAGACTGGATCACCTGAATTGGAACAAAACACTTCATGTTTGTTTGTTTGAAAAAATGGTTTGATGGTGCTACCCGCAGGTAGGCTAAGACGTGAATTTGCCACCCTCGGGTGGGCTTAGAAAACATGATTTTGCCATTATCTAGTGGGCTTAAAACAAACATTTGATGAATTATTCCAATCCAAATAACCCAACCTCCACCCACAGGCATCCAAGCAGGTATATCACATAAGCAGTTAGCCTCATGGTAAGCATGCTATCATGGCAGTCACTCACACGCATGCAAGGATGCTAAAGCATAAAACTCACCGAGTACTCTAAGCCAAAACAGAAACTCATTAGAAATCATGCATGATCCTAAGTATACAGAAATGCCTAATGCAACACATGCAAAAATGCAACTATAGCAGGCTCGGCTATTCTAAACATGGTGTATGGAATGCTACAGCTAACATGTATTCAACTTAGAATTGAAATACAAATGCAGTTAGTATGATGTGCCGAGCCCGGTGCATGTAAAACAGATGAATGAATACAAACATGCTATCATACTGTATGCTAATTGAAATATGCCCGAATCTAACCATCATAAGCAGGTAAATAAAAAGGAAGAAAGACGTGGGATTGGAAGACATACATCACACTCACCCACACTTATTACAATTTTGCCCTCGCACAGAGGGTCCGAATAAATATACAGTCCCGAATAAAATAATAGTACAGTCCAAATAATACAGTCCAAAATGTGTACAAATTCCTAATTAATTTACAAATTAACTAAGAAAATAATAAACTGGCATGCAAGCCAGGGACTGCCTTGATTCTGATGAATGATGTATGTTTAGGCTGCCTTGCGCGGAAATCCACTGGGATGCCCCAATTAGCCTTTGTTTTGCAATTGTTCTTGGAAAGCGCGCCAAGCCTCGGAAGACTGCTGATTCTTGATTTTGCTGCAACAGAGAGCAGGAAAGGGGCATAGCAATGTATTTTCACAAATGTATGCATGTCTCGATCCTCGTGCCACCAATCACGCATCTCGATGCATGATGGCCGAGGAGTCGATTTGCACAATTCAATATGAATGAATGCATATGAAAACACAACAAAACCTAACTCCATCATGGATGATCCGGAGTATCGGTGACTAGGGAATTGAGACACGTTCCGTCACTCGGAGTACGGAACGCACCTCGTTTCCCGTGCCTGGGCTAACTCCTACCCCGAACACAATGCAATATGCATGACATGCATGAATGCAAACTAAGATACAACCCTAACATACACAATGTTATGAAATGGCATACACGATGCACGAAGTAATCATGGCATACACAATGCACTAACATACACCTAGCATACACAATGCTATGGAATGAAATGGCATACGCAATGCATAATGGACTTACACCAACACAAGTGGACCTCAGTCACACTCACATAGGAGGCCATAAGATGAAAATGAGACAACTCGGGATACGTGCACACGTGCACGCAAACTGAGGACCGAACCTACGGCACGGAATGCCACTCTAACAAGACATGGCAAAACATAAAAAATGGCATACTATCATGCAAAAATCAGAGGTAAAATGAGATGCAAAATGTAGACACCCCATTTTTTGACCGCCCCTAAGACTTGGGCACCTTCTTTTAAACACCCCATGATGCAAATTAGAATATGCCATTTTATGACTTTCTCAACAGAAAAATCAAATTGAACCTTTAATTCCAAACCTCACCCATTTTGGCCATCACTAATATTTGGTTAATTTGTAGTATTTTATAATTTTATGTGTGTGTATTAAATTATGTGTGTGCATATCTTTTAGGTGTGTTTTAAATATTTGATATAAAAACAAAAAAAGAAAATAATAAAACAAAAAAATATATAAAATATAAAATAATATAAAAAAAAAAAGAGAGAAGTCAGTGAGTTTTTAGGTGAAAAAGAAAAGAAAAAAAAAAAGAAAAAGAAAAGATGCTAAACAAAAGAAAAGGATGTTCAATGATGCTAAAAAAAAAAGATGTTCAATAATTATGTTTGTTGGTTGTTTGGAGTGGCCTCGTGGATGGCCTCGTGGCTGAATAGAAAAGGATGAGGGAATGAGGAAAAAAGAGAAAACAAAAAGAAAGGAGAAGAACAGACCACCCGGGAGACACACAAAAACACGGTTTCTCTCTCTAGAGGACAACACACACACCCATTTTCAGGAGGAGAGGAGATCAAAAACAAAAAGAATCAAGGAGAGGGGGGACACCCATACACAGACACAACTCTCTCCCTCCCTATCTGGGACTTGATACAAAAAAAGAGATCAATCTCTCTCTCCCCCTCTCTCTCTCGGGTGGGAGGAGGAGAGCATTTCTGTGAAGCAAAATATGAGATACATACAAGAGAGTCATTTTTGAGAGGGGGAGAATCACACAGCAGCACACCACACCGCACCACTACACACTCACGACATGCACTGATCTTTCCCTCCCTCACACAGCAGCACACCACCACTGCCACTATACACCTCACGGACCATGCACTCGACACACACACTCACACCCCACATACACATAGCTCTCGGCAGCACACACCAGCGGCTAGCGGACCAAACCACCATACATTCACATAACACAGGCACACACACGGCTGGCATGTGAAGAGGAGCACAAACCAGCACACCCACTCACCACCCACGGCAGCTCTCTCTCCCTCACACACTCACCACCCACGGCAGCTCTCTCTCTATCTGCACACACCACCGTGGCCATCACACACCAACACACACAACACAGCACCACCACCGTAGCTGATACACACACACACAACGGCGGGGAGAGGCACACCACCACCATGCATGCACGGGAATAACACACACCCAGCATCACAAGACACACACGGCACTCTCTCTCTCTCTAGAAGACCCATGCACACACATGCAGGAAACACACACCCACACACCCACGGCACTCTCTCTCTCTCTAGAAGACCCATGCACACACCACCGGCTGCTACACACACACCCGGTGCACAACTCTCACACACCCTCGGCACCCAACACACCACAACACCCACATGCACACACGGACTCATGACTCACACACACGGGCTGTCTCTCTCTCTCTGCAACATACTCACCAAGCTCCTTCTCTCTCGGTGTGCATGGACGGAGGGGAACACGATCTGGATCAAAGAGGTGGCATGGCAAGAATATTTTCAACATAGGACGAGGAGAAGCTTGAGGAGGAGCTTGAGAAGGAGCCCAAATTCTTGAAGAATGGTGATGCTGGTATGGTGAAGATGATTCTCACAAAGCCCATGCTGGTGGAGACTTGTTCAAAACAGAAGACTTGTGGACTGTCCTTGAAACGGAATCTAGTGAACCCGTGAACAATCTGATGAATTCAGGGACAAAGCAAAAGTGTTGGTTAATGACTTAGTTTAGTTAATTAGAATTTTATAAATTTGTTATGTAATTCATTAGTTAGTTTAATTAGAATTTTATAAATAATTAGTTAGTGTAATTAGTTTAGTTAATTCGAATTTCTTAATTAATATAGTATATAATTAATTAGTTAGTTTAATTAGCATTTTGTAATTAGTTACTTAGTGTAATTAATTAGTGAGTTTAATTAGACTTGAATAATTAATTAGTTTCATTAATTAGATGTTATAAGTAAGGTCATTAGAATTTTAGTGTAATTAATTAATTAGATAGTTACTTAGTGTAGTATTAGTTAATTAATTAGAACTTTATAAAGTAATTAGTTAGTTTAATTGAAATTTTAGAATTAATTAAGTAGTTTAAGTAGTTAGCTCATTAGAGTTAGCTTTTAGTTATTTATTCATATTCAAATTTTGTAATAATTAGTTAAGTAATTTAGTTAGCTAGTTAATTCATTCGGACCCTCCTGCGTGAGGGCGCATTACTTCATTCGGACCCTCCTGCGCGAGGGCGAACAAACTTGTAATAAGTGTGCGTGTGTGTGTGCATGTCTTCCAACCCCACGTCTTTCTCCCTTTTATTTATCAGCTTATGATGGTTAGATTAGAGGCATCATGTTTAATTTAGCATACTCATGTTTGCATCCACTTGTATTGCATGCACCAAGGCTCGGTTCATCATCCAATTCGCATTGTCGTTTCCATACTTCTCTGAATACATGCTTAGACCGCATGCGATCAAATCATCTCATATGTCATATTAGTAGCCGAGCCTAGTAATTGCATATCACATGTGTTGTATAGTTAGGAATCATGCATATTTTCTAACTTTGTTTTATAGCTTGTTCGCGGGACGTCGGTAAATATGTGAGTTGTTATGCTTTAGCATCCCGCTTGTACATAATTTTCTTATTATGTTTAGCATCCTACCATGAGGCTAAGTGCTTAAATGATAAACTGTTTGAATGCCTGTGGATGAAGGCTTGTTGCTTAAATTGGAATGATTCAACGAATGTATGTTTTAAGATTTACAAACCTGGCAAACTAAGCCCACCTAAGGGTGGCAAATGAAGCCCACCTAAGGGTGGCAAATTCAAACCTTTTTCGAGAAACAAACATGAAATTGAATTGTTCCAATTTGAGCAAACTAGTCTATACCTTGTATGCTTCACATAATAAATTTTAGGATTTATTAAATAATCAGAATAAGAACATATATTGTACATAAGAATCACATCATAATTAGTAGAGGCCGATCTTTGATCGGGTGAGTGGGGTGCTCATTATTGACCTTCCCCTCTCATACCTAAGTTCCCGAACCAAGACACTTTGGTAACGACGGACTAATGGCCTTTGGCACGAGTCACGGGTTTCCTAAATTTCCCATAAATATTTAGGTGGCGACTCTGAAATCTGGCAAAACAGTCCATTTTTGGCAGTTGATTCAAACATCGATTTTCCAAAAACAATTGCCGGATTTGGACTCTTTTTGTGTTTCCACTGTTTCACATTGCACTTGTGAAATCAGATTCAGAACCAACACAAGTGGAGTCCGAACTGTAAGGGCTATTTCATTCTTCCGAAAGGGGGCGCGAAAAGCCGAGCTACAGTTTCTGGCGACTCTGCTGGGGATTTAGAGAACTTGACTTGAAATTTATGATGTGAATTTTTATCTACATTTATATGTTCTTTGCATTGCATTTGCATTGGTGCGCCTAAGTCCCTGTGTTTGCCATCTGTTATTCCTGGACGGTTTGCCGGAGGCTTGCCTACAAAGCTTGCCAAAAGGCTGACCGGTCATGGGCTCTGTCAAGTTGGGAACACAACCCTTGGATCTGGACTACCGCTGTACTGTTTGATCCTCCTTTCACTTCTCGGTGTTAGGTGTGAGAGGTATATTAGGTAGTCTTGCTGAGGTACCCTTTTTGACCAATCGGCCTAGCTGCATATAGTAAAGCCATAGTGACTATTCGAACTTAGGACAGGATGCCACCCATTTGTAGGATGTTGTGAAGCCGCTTGTTTGAATAGTGAACCCTAGATCATTTCAAAAGCTAGGACAGGATAACCCCACCCTCCATAGGGGTGTTTGTTCTCTTTCCTGCTATGTGTTCTGTGCAATTATTGAATCTATACAGGGGTTCTCAAATTCTGAACAGTGGTTCAGGCATTTCAGTTTGTGGGGTTGAGTTTAGTGTGTCAGTATGAGTTAGCAGTAATCAGTGATCAGTTTAGTTGAAACGCTGCTAAAATTCTGATTGGGGGTCCCATTGTGTGCAAACATGGCTTCAATAAAAAAAAAAAAAACAAAAAAACAAAAACAAAAACAAAAAGGAAAAACATAATACTAAGTTAACTCATTTCATTTGTGTTGTTATTTTATACCCAAAAAAAAATTCTTAAACAAAAAAAAAAAAAAAAAAAAAAAAAAAAAAATCATCATTGATTGTGTTGTTTGAGTAATTGTTGTTTTTACAAAAAAAAAAAAGGAAAAAAAAAAAAGGGGTTTGTTTTCTTTTATAATGTGTTTTTTGAAAAAAAAAAAAAAAATCATCAAATCATTTTGTTTGTGTTGTTTTAGTAATTGTTGTTTTTCTAAAATTTTGTTTTTTTTTAAAAAAAAAAAAAAAAAAAAAATGTGTTTTTGTTTTTTGAGTATATATATTAAAAAAAACAAAAATTGATTGATATCCCACAAGTCCACCAGTGTAAATAAATAGAACTTGTGGGATATCCGACCATTTCTGTAATTGGGGAGTGACCACCTGTTTTTGAATGTTATGGATGGCCCACACGTTGACTACAATTTGAGAATGATTTTATTCTGAGTTCTGAATTAAGTATTGAGTCTAAGTTTGATTCCACCAAGTTTGTAGAATTGAGATCAGACTCGAGTCATGCTAGTGAGTCAAAGTTTGTTGATTTCAAGAGTGTTAAATCTAGACATTTATGTCCTGTCTAGATCTTCTTTGTCTTTTTCTTTTGAGTCTGTTGTCATTGCTGAGTCATAGTCTCTTTCCAATAAACCACAAAAAAAAAAAAAAACAAAAAAAATGCCGTAGAGTCTGCCTACTTCTCTATGCCTTTAAATCATTGCCTTGACCAAAGTTTTTTCAAAATTTTTCCAAAACTCTGATAAAAACAAAGAGGAAGAATTTCCTCGGGATTTGTAATTTTTGATCAACTGAGAAGAAGAGAGGTGTACTAAGCCCTTGATGAATGAAATCATTTTTGTTAATGTGGGTACTGAGAAGGATCCTGGCTTAGTCCAAATTGGTTCTATCTTGTCTTCGTAAGAGTACGAGTGAGTAGTCACTTTATGAAAAGATTTCAAAAACTGTTTTTGCGTGGTCCTACGAAGACATGCCTGGAATTGATTATACAAGCATAGGGTCCCTCTTGACTCAAGGTCCGACCTCCTTAGCTCCTTAGCTTTCAAACCATGATTTGAAGCATTCCATGATCAATCAAAGTGTAAGGCTTGCATAACCAAATTGGAAACAGCCCTTGAACTAGGGGCAATGTTATGAAGACAACCCTTCAACTAGGGGCAATAAGGTCGAATGTAATCCAGATTGGAAATAGCTCTTGAACTAGAGGCCATGATGTGATTCAAATGGAGGCAGCCCTTCAACTAGGGGCAATAAGGTCGAATGTGATACTTGAATAATTAATTAGTTTCATTAATTAGATGTTATAAGTAAGGTCATTAGAATTTTAGTGTAATTAATTAATTAGATAGTTACTTAGTGTAGTATTAGTTAATTAATTAGAACTTTATAAAGTAATTAGTTAGTTTAATTGAAATTTTAGAATTAATTAAGTAGTTTAAGTAGTTAGCTCATTAGAGTTAGCTTTTAGTTATTTATTCATATTCAAATTTTGTAATAATTAGTTAAGTAATTTAGTTAGCTAGTTAATTCATTCGGACCCTCCTGCGTGAGGGCGCATTACTTCATTCGGACCCTCCTGCGCGAGGGCGAACAAACTTGTAATAAGTGTGCGTGTGTGTGTGCATGTCTTCCAACCCCACGTCTTTCTCCCTTTTATTTATCAGCTTATGATGGTTAGATTAGAGGCATCATGTTTAATTTAGCATACTCATGTTTGCATCCACTTGTATTGCATGCACCAAGGCTCGGTTCATCATCCAATTCGCATTGTCGTTTCCATACTTCTCTGAATACATGCTTAGACCGCATGCGATCAAATCATCTCATATGTCATATTAGTAGCCGAGCCTAGTAATTGCATATCACATGTGTTGTATAGTTAGGAATCATGCATATTTTCTAACTTTGTTTTATAGCTTGTTCGCGGGACGTCGGTAAATATGTGAGTTGTTATGCTTTAGCATCCCGCTTGTACATAATTTTCTTATTATGTTTAGCATCCTACCATGAGGCTAAGTGCTTAAATGATAAACTGTTTGAATGCCTGTGGATGAAGGCTTGTTGCTTAAATTGGAATGATTCAACGAATGTATGTTTTAAGATTTACAAACCTGGCAAACTAAGCCCACCTAAGGGTGGCAAATGAAGCCCACCTAAGGGTGGCAAATTCAAACCTTTTTCGAGAAACAAACATGAAATTGAATTGTTCCAATTTGAGCAAACTAGTCTATACCTTGTATGCTTCACATAATAAATTTTAGGATTTATTAAATAATCAGAATAAGAACATATATTGTACATAAGAATCACATCATAATTAGTAGAGGCCGATCTTTGATCGGGTGAGTGGGGTGCTCATTATTGACCTTCCCCTCTCATACCTAAGTTCCCGAACCAAGACACTTTGGTAACGACGGACTAATGGCCTTTGGCACGAGTCACGGGTTTCCTAAATTTCCCATAAATATTTAGGTGGCGACTCTGAAATCTGGCAAAGCAGTCCATTTTTGGCAGTTGATTCAAACATCGATTTTCCAAAAACAATTGCCGGATTTGGACTCTTTTTGTGTTTCCACTGTTTCACATTGCACTTGTGAAATCAGATTCAGAACCAACACAAGTGGAGTCCGAACTGTAAGGGCTATTTCATTCTTCCGAAAGGGGGCGCGAAAAGCCGAGCTACACAAAACAGCCCCGAAACCCGGTAAAATGAAACCCGATGCATGAAACGAGTCCTGAAACACGGGTTTTGGCGCATGAAATGGCCTATAACTATACAATGCATACATAATTTGAATATGAAATGAAAAGACAGAAGAAAGGAAGCCCCGAGACAAGCATTTTTACAGTTTAAAGCGAGGCCAAACAGTGGGCCCAAGTGGGACTAAATTAGCATACAAAAATGGCTCCGCAAGGGAGGTAATGAAGCAAGTCACAAATTCTGGCCCCAAACAGAGGAGGGGCATTATACAATATTTAAGAGGGGCCAAAAATATGAGGTTTTACAGTTTATGACAGGTCCCAAAAACAGATACAAGTATGCCAAAGATCTCATGTAAGAAATGAGCCAACAAAGGGGCAAAGAAGCAAGTGGTGCATGGAGGTCTCAAACAAGTGAGGGCCCTTCAACAATGTTGAAGAGGGACCCAAAATAAGGCTTTTTACAGTTTAGCACCGGCCCCAAAACAGTATACAAATAGGCTCAAAATATCATGCAAAATGAGGCCACCAAAAGGGCTATAACATGAAGTATACAAAGGGTGTCTCAAATAGCCATAGACCCTTAATGAGACATGAAGAGGGGGTCAAAATAATCCTCTTTTCAGCTCGGACCAAGGTCAAAAAATAGAGGCTCAATAAGCTAATAAATCATGCAAAAAAGGGGACCAAAGAGGGGTACAATGGCAAGTGATACATGGAGGTCCCAAACAGTGGTGAGCCCTTCTTCAATGTTGAAGAAGGGCTCAAAATAAGCTACTTCACAGTTTATGACAGAGCTCAAAACTGTCACGACCCAAACCCGCCCCTATGGGTTTAGCACCGTAACCGGCCAGTAATCCGTGATTACCGAAGGCCTGCTTAACAGTAAAACAGTAATACAGAGTACAGGGGCATGGCGGAAGCCAATACAGTAAATAAATGATGTCCAATGAGCTGTGACAGTCTGTATGCCAAAAAGATTTTTCATACCTTTATACTTTCAGTACAGAACAGTATGCACAACATTTACAGTCAGTCGGAACAGGGACCTAATCCCTCTTAAACAGTACAGTACAGTCTAACAGTCTATACAGTGATACAAACAGTACGGAGACGGACGGGGAAATTAAAACACCCCCAAGCCATAGCTTGAACAGTTCAAGAACCTCGCAGTGAGGCACAATGGTTGGCTTGACAAAACCGAAGTTTACCCTGACGCCTCTAGCAACAGTTCGGTGCCTGTACACCTACATATATATATATGAGCAGTGAGCTAAAGCCCAGTGAATAACATAACGCGTAAAGGGTTAAGAATGAATGTCCTTACAGTATATTGAAAACAGCCATTTCAATCAGTTTATCAGTTGTTCAGTACAGTAAACAGTCATATGTGGTACATCCATTAGCATAACAGTACAGTAAGCAGTAGGTCTAAAAAGACCGAACAGTACAGTAGGTCTAAAAGACCGAACAGTCGTTGATGGCCAATCAACCAGTAAACAGTAGTGGTTCCAACAAGGGAACCGACAGAGATCTCTGTAACAGTAACAGTCAGTAACAGTAGTGCTAAGGATGCCACAGTACAGTTCAGAAATAAAGGACATACATTCATTCAGTAATTAATTCCAGTTCAGTAAACAGTTCAGTTCAGTATTCGAAAGATAATCATTTTGAACATATCTTTACACAATTGTTACTCACAGAGTTCTGGGCTACAGTAAGCTAGAGCGTCTCCTCCAAAGCCAACCCTACACAGTATACAGGATGAACACACACTAAGCTATACAGTTGGATAAGATCAATAACTTAATCCCTAATTTGCCTCGGTGTGTTCTACATCTATATCCTCATTAAGATGCCTTAAACTAGGCCTAAGAATGTCTAGAATGGGATGAGGATGCAAAGATGTGCACAGAAAACAGTTTCAGAAATTTCAGTGAAAACAGAGTTCCGCTCGAGCGCAGGTTTACCCGCTCGAGCGGACAGGCAAAAACGTTCCCCGCTCGAGCGTGATTTCTTCCGCTCGAGCGTACTGTAAAAATATACTGGATGCTCGAAATCTCCGCTCGAGCGGACTGTAAAGCAGGTCGAAGTACTGGGAGCTCGATTTCCCCACTCGAGCGGCACTTCCCCCGCTCGAGCGTACGACCAAAATCTGGAAATTCCAGATTTGAGCTCCAAGATCAAAACCAAGTTTCAAAGCATCAAATTCGATCCTTTTGGGCTAATTTTCTGGAAAACACTTTAAAACTCAATGTATAACATGTTTCAAAGATCAATTTGAGAAATCAAGGCCCAAAGGTAGTTCCATTAAACTCATTTTCAAATCAATTCTCAAGAACATGATGAACATGCAATAACCATGAATTCAATCAATTTGAAGCCTCAAATGTTAGCTCAATTGAGCTCATTTCTTCAAGAACAAGATGAAATCATGGTCTTTAACATGAATATGAACATGCATGCAAGGATTCTAACTCAATTGAAACCAATTTCATGAACATGATGTTAATTGAACATGCAAGACTTTAAACGGTTTCCCAAGCTTCCAAATCATGCTCTAATGAGCCAAATCTTACAAAAACATGGGGAAATTCATGGACTTGAATATAAACATGAGCATGCATGTAACAATTAGCCATGAAAACAACTTCAAATTCCTCAATACAAGCATGCATGCAAGAGATGAGCTTCAATTCAACATTATAAGCCATATCTTGGCTCTAATCTTTAATGATCCTCTAAACCATGCAAGAATCAATTGAATTCACAAACAAGAGGGTAGTCACACTACCTTAGGTCTCCAATTACAAGAATAGAAGCACAATATGCAAGAATCCCTTCAATCTCTACAAGTCTCTAAGCCAATTTGTGAAGGACTCAAGCTAACTCCTTTCTCTCTCTCTCTCTAATTCGGTTTAAGCTCTCAAATGAGCTGATAAATGTTGGCTAAATGCACACTAAGGCTTCAATATAAAATATGGAGTGGGCCACTAAGTGGCAAAATGGTAAATAAGGCCAACTCTTGTAATTTACATCATTTGATCTAATTTAATCATACTAAATCAATTTTCAGATAATTATACCATAAAATCACATTAATTCTACTGATCATAAAACATCAGTCAATTTCTGGTTCGGCCGCCGATAAGGCCTTCAATTTGCAGTTTAATGCATAAGACGAGAACAGATAATTTGACAGTCACACAGATAGATTGTGCATTTAAACAGTTACAGTCAATCAATTCGATTACCAATCATGATCAGTCTCAGTTCAACAGTAATCAGTACTTAATCAGTAAACAGCGACGAGGGTCGTTACAAAAACAGATTATATATAGGCCAAAAATATCATGCAAAAATATGGCATCCAAGAGGGGTAATGAAGAAAGTGGTGGCTGGAGGTCTCAAATAGGGTAAGACCCTTCAACAAACATGAAAAATGGCTCAAAATAAGCCTAGTTCCAGTTATGGTAGGAGCTCAAAACAGCAAGCCAAAAGGCCTAAGAAATGGTACAAAAATGAGCTAGAAAAGAGGGAAATGTCACTCACCCTTGAAGACCAATCTTTGGTTGCTTCTTGGACCAAGAAATGTTGCCTCTCAAGCTCTGGAAATCTGCTCCAAATGGCTGGAATGGAGGTGGTGGTGTGGTGCTAGGTGATGGTGAAGAAAGGGTGTAGGAACTTGGATGTTTGGAGTTTGGAAGTGGGAGATGAATGGAGGTATGTATGCAAGGCTTCAAGACCAAATTTTTTTAACCCCAAACCAGACCTGAGATGCTGGTTTTTATAGGCAAAAAGAGGTGAAAAAAGAGGGGGAAAAAAGGGGGGGAAAACAAGCCAAGTTTCCCCCCAAAAGTTGGCAAACCCGGATACACAATCTAGGAGGGAAAGGAGGGCATTTTTGGAAGGAACCAGGTGTGAGGAACATGGCCAGCCAATTTTCTTGGGCTTAGGTGGCCGGCCGGCTACTTTTTTTGGCTTTTCTGGCCGGCCAGCTACTTTCAGGACAAAAAAACATGGGCTGCCGGAAAGAAAATTGGCTAGTGGGTGTTTGGGAAGTCCAAATGTGGCCGTTCAAGTGTCCAAATTGAAGCCCCGGAAGTTATCTTTCCAATGGCGCAAACCTTGCATCAAAATTCCTCCTGTGGAAAAAGTTATGCTAGATTCCGTGAAGCCGCGCAGATTCGGTCCCAACCGGAGTGATGCCCTACTTCAATCAACCATATCTCCCCTATCCGGAATTGGATTTAGGAGATTCTTGAGTGAAAAATGAGGCCCCGGGAGTAAGCTTTCCAACGGTGGTGGCCTCATAGCTTGATTCCAAGTATGCGAAGGAATAGGCCCGATTCGGCGAGGGCTGCTCGACTCTTTCTTAACGATTCATGCCCATTTTCTCCCCCGACTGGATTTCTTCCCTCTTCTCCTCTTTTCTTCAACCCCAAACCCCTAAGTAAGGTGTTTTGAAAGATTTTTCAAAGATTTCATCTCTCTTTCATTCATTTCCACTTTGTCCTTGCTCGGTTTACCGAAAAGCGCAATTTTTGACAAAATGCGAGCCTCGGAACATTGCAGAAACTTTATTTCAAAAATGTTTTGAAAGAGAGGGTTTTAAGTCTAAAATCTTTTGATCGAGATCGTTCTGGTCCAGAACAGGGGTATGAAGTTGAGGTTTGACTCTTTTTTTGCCAAAGAAATTGAACCTTTGCCCTACACATCTTTCATCACCGAGCAAACCATCAGTCGCGTCCAAGTCTTATGGACGGTCAAAAATGGGGTGTCTACACTAGGTCGCCGACTTGAAATTCTCTTGGATGAACCTTCTTGTTATAAGCGCTAGCAAACTGTTGTTGGTATGTTGCAAGCTGTATTGCAGCTTTCTCTCTTCTTTCTTCTAGGAGATCCAGATCTCGGGCTAAGAGTACATCGTTAGTCCCATTCTCAACTCCCTGGGTTCTGATCCCTGGGATGCCGATCTCCAATGGAATGACTGCTTCTGTGCCATAAGCCATGGCAAAGGGTGATTCCCCTGTTGATCTTCTCGGCGTAGTTCGATATGCCCAAAGTACGTTGGGCAATTCGTCTACCCACTTCCCTTTCGCTGCCTGCAGCCTCTTCTTTATCCCATCCAGAATTACTTTGTTGGACGCTTCTGCTTGTCCATTGCTTTGTGGAAAACTTGGGGTTGAAAAGTAGTTTTTGATTTTAAACTTTGCACAGAAGTTTTTGATCAGCTTATTGTCAAATTGTGTCCCATTGTCTGTAACAATTGCTCTTGGAATCCCAAATCTGGTGATGATGTTTCTTCATATAAAGTTCTTGACATCCACATCTCGGATCTTGGCAAGAGGTTCTGCTTCTATCCACTTTGTGAAGTAATCTGTTGCTACCAGCAGGTACTTCCTTTGCCCAGTTGCTTGGGGCAATTGCCCAACGAGATCCATCCCCCATTGGGCAAATGGCCAAGGGCTGGATACAGGGTTTAGGTCAGCAGCTGGCTGGTGAATCAATGGTGCAAACCTTTGGCATTATTCACACTTCTTCACGTAGGCTTCTGCATCTTTTTGCATGTAGGGCCACCAATACCCCTGGGTAATGGCCCTGTGAGCTAGCGATCTGCCCCCAGTGTGGCTTCCACAAATTCCCTCATGAATTTCATATAAGAAATCTTCAACCTGCAGAGGGTGTCCGCACCTTAAGAGGGGTCCAGTGAAGGACCTTCTGTATAGATGTCCTTCTGCTGTCAGACTGAATCTTGTCGACTTCAATCTGATCTTGTGTGCCTCCTTCTGGTCTTCTGGTAGCTTTCCTTCTTTTAGGAATGCAACAATTGCGTCCATCCAGCTTGGCCCCATGTCTATGCACATTACTTCATGCTCTGTGATTATTGGTTCAATGCTCGGGCCCGACAAGTATTCAATCATTATTGTCCTTGCTTTTCCTAGTTGTATTGCACTAGCTAGGTTGGCCAATGCATCGGCATGGTTATTATCATCTCGGCTAACTTGAAGCAATCTGCAATTCTGGAATAAGGCTGCCAGCCTGATGACCTCTTTTGCGTAGGCCGACATTCTTTCATCTCGGGCTGCAAACTCGCCCGTTGTCTGGTTAACTATCAATTGTGAATCACAAAAGACTATTACCTCATCTGCTTGTACTACTGCTGCTAGCTTCAGTCCTGCAATTAATGCTTCATATTCTGCCTCATTGTTTGAGGCCTTGAACCCCAATCGAATGGACTATTCTAATATTTCTCCATCTGGAGATATCAATACTACCCCTGCCCCCGCTCCTTGACGGTTTGAACTCCCATCAACGAACAGTTGAAAGGAATCGCCGATGTAAATGCTGCAGGGTCTGGGTTTCTCTTCTTTCCTTTGTTCTTTAGCCTTTGGCTGGGCTTCTGCTCGCTTGTTTGGACATTGTCTGTCTTGGCTCAACGGAGCCCGATGTTGGATGGACTCTGGCGTGAACTCGGCCGCGAAGTCGGCCAAAACCTGGCCTTTGATTGCAGTTCTGGGCCTGTACGCTAGATCATACTGGCCTAGGGCGACTGCCCATCTGGCTATTCGTCCTGTTAAGTCTCCCTGCTGCAATAGGGACTTCAATGGATGCTCTGTTAGTACCACAACTTTATGGGCCTGGAAGTAATGGTTCAACTTCTTTGAAGCCATTACTAGAGTCAGTGCCAATTTCTCTAAGGGTAGATACCTTGTTTCTGCATCGGCTAGGGTTTTGCTGACATAGTACACAGCCTTTTGCTCCCATTTTTCTTCTTGGATTAGTACTGCACTAATCGCATGTTCTGAAACCGCTAAGTACAGGAACAGCTCCTCCCCAGGTTCTGGATTTGAAAGTACTAGCGGTGTGGTCAGGTACTTCTTCAGATCGGCTAATGCTTCTTCGCACTCCTCTGTCCAGAGAAAATCTGTGGCTTTCTTCACTAATTTGAAGAAAGGCTTGCACTTGTCTGAGCTTCTGCTTATAAACCTGTTCAGGGCTGCGGCCCTTCCAGTTAGCATCTGCACCTGTTTTGCCGACGTCGGGCTTTTCAGCTCTAGGATGGCCTTGATCTGATCTGGGCTGGCCTCAACGCCCCTCCTAGTCACCAGGTATCCTAGAAACTTACCAGATCTAACTCCAAATGCACACTTCGATGCATTGAGTCGGAGCCGATATGTTTTAAGGATTTCAAAGACTGCTTTTAGATCAGCGAGATGGCCCTCAGGCTCCTTGGACTTAACGACCATGTCGTCAATGTAGACTTCTACTGTTGGGCCGATCAGGTGCTTGAACATCTTCGTTACCAATCTTTGGTAGGTGGCTCCTGCATTTTTCAATCCAAAGGGCATTACTCTGTAGCAGTATAGCCCTTTGGGAGTGATAAATGCAGTCTTCTCTTCATCTGCTGGGTCCATAGCTATCTGATGATACCCTCCTGTAGGCATCTAGGAAGCTCATCCTTCCATGCCCTGAAGTAGCATCCACTAGCTGGTCAATCTTGGGTAGAGGGAAGCTGTCTTTGGGACAGGTCTTGTTTAAACTGGTAAAGTCTACACAGACCCTCCATTTACCGTTCTTCTTCTTTACCACCACTGTATTGGACAGCCACGTCGAGTAGTGAACTTTTCTGATGGCCCTAACCTCCAGAAGCCTGTCTACTTCTTCTTCTACCGCTTCGACGTGCGTCAATGTTGGTCTTCTGGCTCATTGAATTACA
This sequence comes from Camellia japonica, assembly GCA_030407325.1. Classification (NCBI taxonomy): domain Eukaryota; kingdom Viridiplantae; phylum Streptophyta; class Magnoliopsida; order Ericales; family Theaceae; genus Camellia; species Camellia japonica. Next base: position 13,407,169 of record JAPPVO010000016.1, on the reverse strand, counting down.
GGTTTGGCCGACCTGTCAACATTCAGTTTGTGGCAAGTGACCTCGGGGTCAATGCCAGGCATTTCATAAGGTGTCCAAGCAAACACCTCAATATTTGCTCGCAGAAAAGCCTTAAACTCTTTTTCCTCTTCTTCGACTAAGCCCGAGCCGAGAAGAAAGAAGCGTTCCTCATCCCCATCCTGGACGAGGATTTTCTTCAGTGCCTCTTCGCTTTTCTCGGCTGGCACCTTGTCGATATCTTCTAGGACTTCCACGTCCTCATCTTCGATTTCTGCCTTCTTTGGCTCTCGTATGCTGCAGGTCGATTTCATTGCGGCCATGGAGCAATTCTTCGCCTGCAGCTGATCGCCCCTGACTTCCTCTATCCCATGTTCTATTGGGAATCGCAATAGTTGATGCAATGTTGAGGGAACTGCCCCCATTGCATGGCCTTCCCAAAATAATGTTGTAAGGGGAGGGTGTGTCAATGATGGTGAATTCTGTCTTGATCTTCCTGGTGCCAGCCTGCACCTCCAAGTTCACTACTCCCAGTGGCCATGTCGGCGTTCCATTGAACCCAACCATTGGGCCATTGGATTGTTCCATGTCGTCTGGGTGAAGGCCGAGCTCCTTGTAACATCGAATGTACATGATGTCACAAGAGCTGCCTTGGTCAATCAGGATGCGTTTCACTTGGCACTCCCCAACCTGGAGGGATACTACCAAGGCATCGTTATGCGGATGCTGGACCATCTCTAGGTCGGCTTCAGTAAAGGTTATCATTGGTCCCTGGCATCCTTCTGCCCGATGTCTTTTCTCCCCGATTTGATAGACATGTTGTAGGTGTTTTACCTTCTGGGTCTCCCCTCTGATTTCGTTCTCGTTGACCTTCGAATGAATCACATTGACTACCCGAGGTCCTCCTGCTTGAGGTTGCTGTACTGGGGGAGGCGGGGCTGCTGGTGCTTGAGGCAATCTTGCCTGTTCTTCTCTTGTTCTGGCCTCGTCGACCAGATCTCTCAGATGGCCTTGCCTTACTAAGTCCTCCAAGTGTGCCTTCAGGGCTCTGCAACCCTGAGTTGTGTGCCCATCTTCATTGTGGTAGACACAGCGCCTGCCGACGTTCCTTCCCATGAATTCCCCTAGTGCCCTTGCTGGTGCCCTAAAATAGGGTTGGTTCCGAATTTGTTCCAGGACTTTGTTAATTGGGGCCCGGAACACAGTCGTCACCGCCTGTGCAGCCCTCAATTCTGTTTCATGTTTGTTCGATCCGTTGTTACCTCGGCGAGCCGTTTCCTTTCTCTTGCTTTACCTCCCTGGTTCCCGATGTATTTTCCTCGGCTCTGGCATACTTCTCGATTCTCGCCATGAGCTCTTCCATGCTTTTTGGCAAAGTTTTGCCAAAGACTTCCGTAGTGGACAGTTGTCTTTCAAGCCGTTCTTGAATGACACGACCGCCACTTCTTAATTGTATTCTGGTATTCGGTTGAATACCTCGTAGTACCTTTTTGCATAGGCCCTAAGGCCTTCATCCTTACTGATCTTCAAAGCCATCAGTGCGTCCACCCTCAATGGCTGCAGCTTGTTGGCACGAACCTGGCCACGAACATCTCGGCCAGGCCTTCCCATGTCTTCACGCTTCCTTTCGGTAGTTTGTGGAACCAGTCTGATGCAATCTCCCCGAAGGATGAGGAGAACACTTTGCAGAGCAACGGCTCGTTCCCACTGTACAGTGCCATTGAGTTCAGATATAATCCGACGTGGAAGTTGGGGTCTGACTTCCCGTCGTATATCTGAAACCTCGGCATACTGAATCTCTTCGGTGCCTCAAACCTGTCCAATTCCACCGAGAATGGTGTCTTCAGCTTATCTGGGAAATTTACCTCGGCTTCGGCATTCTGCTGCTTCCTTTTGAGGTAATCTCTTAGGTCCTCTTTTGTCCTCCCAGGAGCTCGGCTATCTTATGCTTTCAGTCTTTTTGGTGCACTACTTTCAGCCTCGTGGTGAGTTCTCTTTGACCCCTCTCTATGAATTGTGTCGAAGCACAGCACCTGCCCCTGAACATGCCGATGTCCCTTGGGGTCTGCTTCCCTTGTATGATGCGTCCTCCGTGATTCTTCTCTTCTTGGCTCCCTCCGTCCGACCTCCCTAGAAGGTCGGTGAGAGTGTCTTTCGCTCCTGTTGTGCTGAAGGGCTATGGGGATTGTTCTTTGCCCTCCCTTCTAGGCATCGGCTGCCGGAATCAGCGTGTCCTGCAGCGGGAACGGTGGCTGCATGACGTTATTTTGCATCATGAAATTGACAACCGACTGCTGGTCTGCCAATTTGTTTGCCATCTGCTTCATCTCTTCGTCCCTCCTCAGGCATCTATCCTTCCATACCTGGAGGTCGTCTTTGTTGTAATAGCCACTTCGCTCTGGTTTCTTTGGTGCGCCGCTAGTCTGGCCGACGTCCTTCACTCCGTGATTCTGGTCACGGGTTTCTGCATTGTATTCATCTCCTGTGACATCCAGGTCAATAGGTCTCCCGTTTCCAGCAGAAGTGTCATCCCCAATCTTTTCCTTCTGTCCGTTGCTGGCCATCTATTCTCCTATCTTTCCCACAGACGGCGCCAAATTGTGTGAGTAATTTTCCGATTACACTGCCAACTCAGTGATCAGCTGGAGAGAACTGGCAGAATAGATGACACCTAGCTAACCTGCAACAGAAAGAGAAGATTTCGGCGGTGGTTCTTCCACCCGGGGGCACTCCGACGATCAAGTCAGTATATCTCTCAAAGATAATCAAGTGCTAAATTCACTGCTCAAAGCATAAATTGCGTACCTTAGACCCATCGGGGGTGCCTTTCTTTTATAGTTAACTCTGTCCTTTCTTTTATAGTTAACTCTGTCCTAATCCCACTAGAAGCCTGACTTCTATGGACTCCCATTCAGTGCTTACTTTGGACTCTACAAAAGATAAGGATAGACTCCCTAGGAACACTATCCTTATCCATCTTGAAGTCTTTCTTCATTCTAGGACTCCTGTCCCTTATTTGCTCATCTCGGATTCCGATATCTTCGGAGGTAACCTCGGCAACACCGAGATAACCTCGACATAACGACCAGGACACGTGGCACCTCGGCTGACACGTCGGCTTCACCTTGCCACGTGTCGGTACTCAAAAATATTTCCCCACAAAACGATAGAAGGGCAACACAAACATTAAGTGCCTGAACTATGCTGCAAACTATTATTTTTATATCCATTTAATGAAATAAACTTGAACTTCAAGTATTCCAAATATGTTTGAATCGTTTTACACATTGAGAGGCTTTATTTATCAAATCATTGTAATTTTATTATTTTGAAACGTATGGTTAACAAAACCTAAGAATTTTATAAGATCATTTGTGCCATTTAATTTTCATAGCTTGTGGACGAACCATTATATATATATATATATATTTGATAAGGATGGAAGAATTAACATAACATTTATCAAATTATGCTAATTTTTTACTCAATTGTTCTAACTTTAGAAAGTTCAGATTAGTGTCAAAAGAAAAATAAGAAGCCATTTTAAAACCATTAATCCAATCTCAAATGTACCTACAATTTTATATGAGAAATGTTATGTATCCTAAATATTTTACCAAACCTCTCACATGGGGTGAAACTCGCACAAATTCACATGTGTGTGGGTCTCACAATCATTTGAGAGGTTTGGTAAAATATTTAATAGAATATTTGAGATTCGTAACCTAACTTATTTTATATATACTGGAGGATACAAAAGGTTTAGTAGTTATTGTGAAGCATTTTGGATCTAAACAGTTATTTATGTCTTAGAGGTGTTTTAGAAAAATTTAAAAATTGTGACATTCATACTTAAAAGAGATGAATTTAAAGCGAAGAAGCACCAATAAATCATATTTTCATATTTTAGTTATTAATAAGTTTTTCAAATAATTTAATGAATCCTCACCACAAAAAAAAAAAAAAAAATTAATGAATCCAACAATAACATTTGTGTGGAAATGACAATATAACCCTATAGTTTACACTTGTGGATGCTAGTTAATACTCATAAATGACTGAAATCCTCACAATTTAAATTACACATTTGTCCAAAGTTTACTAAGGGGGTTTTTGTACGCTTTTTAGAATGTTTGAATAATCTTACATTTCAAACATTCCAAATCAAAACTTCACAGTTTGAAATTATATATTTGCTCAAAGCTTAAGAGTACCCATTAGACTAAAAATGAAGTTCTATAGAATGACTATTAGATCATCGATATTGTATGAGTTGTAATATTGGACAACTAAGAAACATATATATAAGATGAGTGTCGCTGAGATGATGATGTTAAGGTAGATGTGTGGCAAGACTAAAAAAAATAGAATTAGAAATGAGTATATTCGAGAATGAGTAGGAGTAGTATCGATAAAAGATAAGTTGAGAGAGAATAGATTGACATAGTTTGGTCATATACAACGGAGACCAACAGAGACAGTAATGAAGAGATGTGATATAGTGACGCTCGATAGAAGTATTAGGAGAAGAGGCAGACTTATATTGACGTGGGCTAATGTAGTAAATAGAGATATGAACCTCATTAATTTGACTAATGAAATGGCCTTGGATAGAGTTGAATGGAGAAAAAGAATCCATGTAACAGACCTCATTTGATAGGACTTAAGGCTTGGTTTAGTTTACATTGGAGTGTTAGACAAATGAGTTTTTTTGTTTGTTACATTGGAGTGTTACACTAACGCTGTGTTTGATTGATGGATTTGGAAAAAGAAAGGGACAGAGAAAAGGAAAGGAAAAAGGTAGGTGAAATATGAATAAAATATATCCACATTTCACTTAATTTCACACACCTTTTCTCTTTTCAAATTCCTCCCCAAATTTCCCAACTAAATACAATGTAAGGAATTTTTTTTGGAGTGCTACATTTGTGAAAAGTACACAAATGAATTTTTTTAGAGTGTTACAGTTTAAAATTGTATATTTGTCCAAAACTTACTAAGAAGTTTTTGTACTCTTTTTGAAATGTTTGAAGACATCTACATCATTTTGGAACATTTGAAAAATCTCATATTTCAAGTCATTTTTATACTCCTTTTAAAATGTTTGAAAATTTCCACATTTCAAGTCATCCCAAGTAAAAAATATTTCCATATAAAAATTCATTCCAAATTTGATTCTTATAGATTGTGTATCTTACATTTTCCAGCACAAAAGAAAAAAAAAAAGAAAAAGGAAAACATAATGAAAATAAAGGTATAACCATAAACCCAATTTCTAAATAGTAATATATTAAATCCACATTTCTAAAATTAATGAGACTAATTGGTCTATAAAAAAATTATTGGGACTAATCGGATTACCATTCTACAAAATGGGATTTATGTTAAGCTCTTTTGAGGTTTTTAATTCACATTAGCTCCTATTTGATCAATAATTTATTAATCATATAAATTTAAAAAATGATATTATTCTCATTTTACATTGAAATCTATATTTTTCTTATTTATTCTTGTGTCTGCACACTATTTGTATTAGTTTCAATATTTTAAAAATTCCTTTAGCCTTACTAAAGGGAGATTAGTGTAATTTTATTAAAAAAATTATGAGACTATTTATATATTCTTCAAAATTCATGAGACTTTAGTGTAATTTACCCTGAAATTTAAGATTTTGAGCACATAATAAAATCACATGACATGAAAGGTAAACTCCAATTTTAAGGTACTACATATATATATATATATATATAGAAAAATGCTTGAGACTCTCATTTTTTGGAGACCCCCACAACCCCCTTTGGATCTCCATCATTAATGTATTTATGGGGCCTATTCCAAAAAATGAGGGTCTCAATCATTGTATATATATAGGGTAAAAGATAAAAAAAAATTTGATTGGATGGTAATACCAATGATATGATATTTGTATTCAAGTTTTATTTTTTATTATTTATTTTATTTATTTAGTTTTTTTCATTAGAAGGCCTTTTGAGTCTTGAATCTAATCTACCATTAGAGTGGACCGTTAGTTAAGCCTATTTCTGTTAGGACTTTAGCACATTACTTTGTTTTGTGGCCTACAAACGATATCGCCAACAGCCCAATGGGCTTGGTAGAAAGCCTAAATGCGTTCGGGCTTGGTAAAACACAACACTAACAACCCTTCTTTTATTAGGCGATTGGCCAATAAATCTTATATTTTAAATTTGTAATTTATATAATTTTATATTTTTTATTATGATTCATTTAGTTCTTTGAGATGTGTAATGATTCATTTGTCCGTCATAATAGAGTGTCACATTTGAAAAAACTATGTTAAGAAATTTTTTTAATATCACATCATACCCATTACGTTGGAATGTCACATTTGGAAAAGTACATTAATAAGTTTTTAATTTTTTTGAAGTGTAACATCATACTTTTCACATTGGAGTGTCATATGTTACATTTGAAAAAAATATAAGAGTTTTAATTTTTTTAGAGTATCACATCATACCCCGTCACGTTGTCACATTTAGAAAAAGTAAACTAAAGAGTTTTAAATTTTTTTGGAGTAGCATATGGAGTTTGAGTGTCACACTATACCCGCTACGTCGTTACATTAAAAAAAAAAAAAAATACACTAAGGAGTTTTTAGTTGTCACATCATATCCACCATGTCGCTACATTTAGAAAAAATACGTTAAGGAGGTTTTTAGTTTTTTTGGAATATTATATCATACTCGCCACGTTAGAGTGTCACATGTTATACTAAGAAAAAGTACACTAAAAAGTTTTTAAATTTTTAAGAGTGTTATATCATATCCGCCACGTTATCACATTTAAAAAAAATACACTAAATTTTTTTAATTTTTTTAGAGTGTCACATCATATCTGTCACGTTACATTTAAAAAAAGTACACTAGCAGCTTTTAATTTTTTTGGAGCGACACATTATATCTGTCACGTTGGAGTATCACATTAATACCTATCACATTTGAGTATTACATCATCCCCGTCATATTAATAAGGGTCCAGCTTGTCTCAAGTTGAGATCAAGACTGGACCCGTCCAGTTCGGCCCATGGGGCCCATTTTTTGGATCCGTTTTGATAATTCGAACCGTTCAATGTGTAAAACTCGTCGAGTACTACATGCTTATAAAAAATTACGTTGATCGGATATCAATAGCTATGTGATCAATTCAGTTTTGTATAAAAAAAATAGACGGTGAAAAAATTAATGGTTGATAAAAAACTGTTTTGTTCACATAGTTATCGATATCCGATCAACGTGATTTTTTACAGACATATAGCACTCGACGAGTTTTACATATTGAATGGTTCGGATTATCAAAACGGGACCCATGGTGGGCCCCCACAGGCCCAACAGCACGGTCCAGTTCGATCTTAGACTGGACCAAAGCCACTGCCTATTAATAAATACAAAAGTATAACCGTCTACCAAAACACTACCAAAATTGAAAATAGGATCACAAGGAACGAAACTCTCCACTAACAGGACTTACCAAATCAATAAAAAAAAATTTGCAACTAATTAGAATACTTATTTGAGAGATGTGATTTATTGGTAAATATCTATTTTTTTTTTTAATTTTCAAAGAAAAAGATAAATATCGGTACAATATCAAAGAACTGTTTTCAAATTTTGTTTTGCGACAACATTCCACTTTTTAAGAAATACCTCAAAAGTTATTTGTTTTTTAATTTCTTAAAACTATTTTCGCACAAAAATAAAGATAATGTTAAAATGGTTAAGTGTTTTCAACATTTAATTATTTGTGTATTAAAAACATGAAAAACATAACCACATAGACCATAATATATAATATGGGTAAAGTACACTGACACCTTGAGATTTATGTTTATTACAGTTTTTCTCCTCACATTTAGGAAATTACACCGACTCTCTTTGTCAGTGTAATTATTTGACGGCGTTAACTTTTAAATTAAAATGACATATTTACCATTAACCTTTACATATACTTTAAAGGGTAAATTACATTGACACCTCTTAAGGTTTCAATTTAATACGGATCCCCCTCGACATTTAAAAACAAAAAAACTAATTTAATAAAAATAAATATGAAAAAATATATTTAATTTGTAAAAAATTATTTTTAACCACTCGAAAGATAAAAATTATATAAAAATGATAATTATTTTTTATTTCTTAACCAAATTAATTTTTAATTTAAAAAAAAAAATCTAAAAATCAAATCATACATAGCCTAAGAATCTTTTGATAAGTCATTTTTTTACGTTGGTAACTTATTTAATTATTTGTTAATTTTACGACATTTTTACCATCTGAGACCTGTTTGGTAACCATTTCGATTTCAGTTTTCAATTTTCAATTTATATTTACAAAAATTTAAAAAACTGTCATAAAAACTTATTTGATAATTTTTTTGGAGAAAAAACGTTTTCAGTTGTCTCAGTTTGTAAATTTAAGAAAAAAAACGTAAATTTAAAAAATGAGTTTACGTTGATTTTTAAATATAAATTTAAAATTTTGACTAACAAAATTTTTTTTCAATTAATTTTTTTCAAATAATTAATTTTTTTTCAAATATTTTTTTTTCCAATTAAATTTTTTTTTCAATGAATTTTTTTTTTTAACTAATACTAACCGAGGGGGCAATTGGTAATACTACTTTAAATCTTGGGGTGGGAATTGTAATTTCTAAAATGTGAGGGTGTCAATGTAATTTACCCATGAGAGCAAAATTGGTATTTAAAAAAATTAAATTGATGACATTAGCAAAATCTGTTAATTGACTTAACAGTCAACTAACTGAGGGAGCAATCTGTAATAAAACTCTTAACCTCAAGGAGGGGGATGTAATTTCCTAAAGGTGAGGAGGAAGTGTAATAAACATAAATCTGAGGGAGTGTCAATATAATTTACCCATATAATATTTTAAATCAGGGCATATTTTGCAACAATTTATGCTACCTCAAGTAGGGGCGAGCATAATTCAGATTGATTGGTTCCTTCTATTGATTTTTATGAAAGACCAAAAAAAAAAAAGGGCATGCGTAATTCTTCCATCTCATTATAAATATATATTTTAAATAAGTAAGTCATATTATTTATAAAAAAAAAAGAAAAAAAGAAAAAAAATAGATATATAATAGAGTTCAATACACATTTTTGTAGGGAACACAAAAATAAACAAAAAAAAATTACTCCCAACAAAAGAAAGAAAACTAAACACAAAAACAACATTCTCAACAAAATGATTCAAAATTTCCTTCTAAATTTCCTTCTAACCTATAGAAGCCAAAAACAACATTCTCATTATAAATTATTTTTGAAAAATAAAAAATATAGATACAACAATGATATCTATCTAGCAAAAATATTTGGAAAAAAAATATCAAAATTTAAAAGGCATATATCATACACTATGTTTGGTTTCCCTTCCTAGAATTCATTTTTCAAAAAATTTTATTTTTTCGTTTTCCATATTTTTTGTTTTTATTGAATTTTTTTTAATATTTTAAGTAATTTTTTAAAATTTTTTTTAGACACATCTAATATAAATACACTTAAAAATTATAATATTTGTAAAACAAATCTTTAAAAAATTTACTACATACTAAAAATACAAAAAAAAAATAAAAATAAAAATTTAATATATTTTTCATATTTTTATGTATTTATTAATTTTTTAAAATATTTTTTCACAAATATTTTTCTATTTAGATACATCTAAGTAAGGTATATTTAAAAAAATAAAAAAAAAATTTAAAAATTTTAAAAATATCTATTAAAAATAATAAAATAAAAAATAAAAAAAATAAAATATAAAATTCAAAAAATTAAAACCATACACTTTTCGAAGTCATCTACGCCACACAAATTTCCGCAATTCCAATTCCGATTCCGGACACTTTAATAAGTATATATATATTGGAAAAGATGAAAAGGTCCCATTCCCTGTCGAATAGGTAAATGTCGGCCACATGGCATTGTGGCTGCGAAAATATCTATGCCAAAGATTACCAGGTTGGCCGACCATTTGTTTTATAGCCACAAAATAAATAAAAGAAAAGAAAATAAAGACCAAAACAAACAAGGGGGTCTTCTGCAATATTGAAAGCTTTTGCTCTTAATATATTATTATATAGGTAGATTTGTTGCAGCTATATATATATACATGATATACCAATTCGCAGAAGAAAAAGAAACTTTCTCTGAGTAGCTTCTTCTTGTAATGGCAGAGGAAAACCAAGAAACAAAGCTTCCCCAAGGGCAGATTGGTCATGAATCAACAGTGTTACCACCAAGTGAGTTGGTTCTTATTCCTCTTCTTTTATTAGGTTTTATATATGTCCAACCATTCACTCTTAATTTCCAATAATACAAAGATAATATAATTCTCAAACTCACAATCATGATGGCCCTTTTTGATCGATAAGATTGGAAAATAACAAAATAACATTAAAAAAAAAAATCGTACCATTGAATATATGATAATTCAACCCTGTCATCTACATGGAAAGGGGGTCAACAAAAATGGAGATATTGTCTCCAGTCTACTGTGGATTGGATGGTATTTGTTGGGTCCCGTCAGCTTACTACAAAAAATAGATGTTATGTTTTCAAATTATTCAAATATAATGAAATGATATGGTTTTGATTATCAAGTTAATCTAATTTTTTTTTTTCTATAACCGACCTATACATCAAGCTCAACAAAATAAATGATACTTTGGTTTGCATGATTAAATTTATGATAAATTAAAAATTGACACATAATTTGCTATGTTTGGAACAGGCAGAGCTCGGAAAACAACATGGCCGGAGGTAGTAGGACTACCGGCGGAAGAAGCAGAGAGAAAAATTAAGGAAGAGATGCCGGGAGTTCGAATTCAGGTGGTTCTACCAAATTGCTTTGTCACCATGGATTTCAATCAGCAACGGGTCCGATTGCACGTTGATTCCTCTGGAAAAGTAGCCAGGCCTCCTAAAATTGGCTGATTAAATTAATATATAATATACAATATTGTTGTTTCCATTCCAGCAATGTGATTGATTACTTGCTTTCCTGTTCATCCAATGAAAACAAATGTAAGAATTTGAAAACTAGTTTTAAAACTTGCATGCAATCCAAAGGTGTTTGTTGTGACCACTGAATTTGGGCTCTTCTAAGAATTGAAAATGAAATGAAGGATTGAGTAGTTGTTTACATTTATTGAATTAATGTGATTTTTTTATGCATTTGATAAATAAATATTGAGTGTAACAGTATTGAGCAATAAAAAAGTGTAAATAGAATTAGGCGGATAAGTTTTATTTTTTACTGTTTTGACTAATCATATTCACATTAAGTCATTAAGTAGCAGTGTTCCAGTGATACTAAATAATTTCTCGAATAAATGACATGTTCAAATAGTGGCACGCAATTGTAAAATCAATAATGTATTCATTTGGAAAGTGGGTTAACTTTTTCACTTTTTAGTTTTTTTTGAGTATTTTAGTCTGAGACTAAAAAATCTCGTTTGGGAAGGATTTTTTGATTTTTTTGACTTTTTGTAAAACAAAGAATGTAATGATTATGAATTAGATGTAATATTATCTTAATAAGCTAAAAAATCTATTTTATTGTTTTTTGGTACTATTTTAGACAAAAAATTCCAAACCCATACTTCCCAAACGAGCTCAATATAGTTTAGAGACACAACATGAATCGGGCATAAATGTCTGCCACTCTCACAGGAAAAGTAGGTCACACACTTGTATGAGTCTCCCACAGATAATTGTTATAAAATTAATTACTATTTAAAAAAAAAAAAGAAGAAAAAAAGTGAAGTTAATCTATAAATCTCTTCTCTGTTAAAAAAATGAAAAAAAAAAAAATTATAAATCTGTTCTCACCTTGTTTAGCCTCTGTGAGGGACCCATTTGAGTATACTATGGGGGTTAGATCTAAAAATTTAGAAAGAATATTCCTATATCATAGTGCTTGTTACATTTTGAATTCATTTTGATTGAAGTTCATTGCTCGTTTATTTATTTATTTATTTTCTATTAAAGGTATGTTTGGCATAGTATTTTGGGGTTATTTTAGTCATAAAAAGATAAAATAGACTAAAAAGTTAATAAGACAAAATGTCACATTCAAACCATAATTAATTTATTTTTTTCTCTTATAAAAGTCAAAAAGGTCAAAAAACTAAAAAGCCTATCACAAACGAGGCTTTTTAGTCCCATATTAAAATAGTCAAAAAATTAAAAAATTAAAAAATTAAAAAACCAACGCACATCCCAAACAAAAGCTAAGGCCTATTTTGAGGACAAGGATACAAGTTGCTTTTCTTTTGAGCCAAAACCATTTGGTAAGTAGAAAATAAATCAACTTTAAAATTATCAAAATACCCTCCTTGATGTGACACCAAAATATCCTCATGTGATGGTAAAATTGTAATTTCACAAAATTGCATTGGGTAATATGGTCAATTTATCCATTTGCCTAGTGATTTGATATTATAAACAAATAATATTAATTAAAAAAAAAGAAAAAATAAAACTTTTTTTGATCTGGCTAAATGATTTTGTGAATAAGACAAAAAAAAAAAAACTTAGATATAAACCAAAAAATAACTTATATCTAAGTTCCCAAAATAAGCCTTAATCAAGAGTCAACAGAATCAAATTAAACGTATTGAGGAAGAAAAATTGAATGTAATGGAATAATATAAAATGTCACAGAATGTAATATCACAATCAGAAATGGTAGACCCATGGAGTGGTCATAAAGTTTAGAAGGCGAATTGAGACTTAAGTCACCTTCCCCTAGCAAGAATGTATACATCTTTTGACTGACTTTGGGCTAACTTTTGACTACTTGATGCTTGCGTTTGGTTTGCTTTCACCAATTTGCATAATTATTATTGAGAGAATCACATCAGGTCGAAAAAAAAAAAAAAAAAAAAAAAAAAAAAAGTTATTATCAATACATGGGGGTAAAAGTGACACTTGCACCTCACAACTTTTCATTTGCATTTCAACACAAACATACTTGCACCCCCATATGTTTTGTAATTTTTTTTTTCTAACTCCGCCTGCATGTAATTCTCCCTTTATTATTTATCTATTTTCAGCCAAAACTTTTTATATCAAGATGAAACAATTCTCAGAGTTGTGAAAGGGATATTAAAAAAAAAATGATAAATTATAATATAATTCTTACATTTTAAATTTAGTTTTAATTTAGTCATTTTATTCAAGTTGAAAGCTAAAATTAACAATTTTGAGACACTTATCACTCTTTCGAGATTTACACAAAAAAATTTATAAAAATTTGAACGGAATAACTAAATTAAAGCTAATCTTAAAATACATCAGCATTCCCTGTTAATTGATCTGGCAATTGACTAATGCAGGGGTGAAATTGTAATATGATTTTAAACTTTAAAGTAGGGATTGTAAAAAGAATGTGAGGGAGGGAGAATTTGTCTTAAGAAATAATATCAGGGGCCGCTCTCCAAACTACACGCACCATCGCTTCTAGGATCACAACCAAATTACAACACAATTTAGAAAACATTTTTCAGAAAAATAGTTTATTATCAATTCATCAAAACGAGCCCAAATCTGCAATACACAATAGTCCAAAACATGGCAGCAAATACCCAACAGCTTGAGGCTTGATAATATTGAAGTTCTCTTTAAGATATGAACAAGTTGTTCCGATCCCATATTGTATCCAAAATCTGAATGCAACTGTACAACACAAAAGGCTTCAACTTTAACAGTCCTGGCAAAAAAAATAGACTTTTCCAGGAAATTGTTTGCTAAGAAAATGAGAAAGAAAAAAACTTTGATATCATTCTATGCAAAGTGAAAGAGGCGAAGTAGAAATCGAAGCAAAACTCGCATTGACATCCCCAACCGTCGATGAATTTGAGCCCTTTTCAACAAACGACGACGACAAATACTGATTCACAAAACCATCAAACACTTGATCATCGTCGGACGTGCTTGGCGCTTGCAAAACCTCCGGGACATCAATCTCACCCTCCAAGTACCTCACAACTTGCCTCATACTAGGCCTAGTTAAAGCCACGTTGTTTGAACACATCAACCCCAATTTCAACACGATCAAAACCTCAATCTCATCAAACTCACCTTTCAGACTAGGGTCCACTACATTTAGGAAAGTCCCTTCTTTCCAATTGTCCCAAACCCAATCCACCAACACCAACTCTTCAGGGGCTGCCTTGGGCTCAATGGGTCTTCTTCCACATGCAACCTCAAGCAACAGTGCACCAAATGCAAACACATCAGACCCTGTTGTGGCCTTCCCTGTCCTAGGCAGCTCCGGCGCAAGATACCCTAAAGTCCCCACCACTCTCGTCGTGCTCGGATTCGCTCCGTGCTCGTACAATCTCGCAAGCCCAAAATCACCCAATCTACCATTCAATTCCCCATCAAGCAACACATTACTCGCTTTAATGTCTCGGTGTATCACAATTTGCTCATACCCTTCGTGTAAATACAATAGTCCTGAAGCAACCCCTTTGATGATCTTGAACCTCTGTTCCCAGCTCAATTTTTGGTTTTGTTCATCAAACAAGAACCTATCTAAGCTTCCATTAGGCATGAAATCGTAGACAAGTAGTAAATCGCCTCTGCGTCGACACCAACCTAGTAATTGAACAAGGTTTCTATGGCGAAGCCTGCCAATGCTGGCGATTTCTGATACGAATTCGCGCAAACCCTGCTTTGAATTGTGCGAAATTCGCTTCACAGCGACTTGAATCTTTGGGTTTGGAAGTGTTCCTTTGTACACTTTTCCAAACCCACCAGCCCCAAGAAGCTCCTTGTCCTTGAAACCTCTAGTAGCTTTCTTAAGTTCTTTGTATGAGTACCTATGTGGGCCTATTTCAAGCTCCCATTCTTCAATTACATCTCTGTTCTTAAATTTCCTAATCAAGTATGCAACAATCAAGATCATAGCAACCAGGAAAACAAATGAAGAACCTGAAACACCGATAACCAGAGCTTTGTCTATCTTCTTTATTACAGGCAATGAGGGCAGAGAATTCAAGCTAAGCGATTTGGAAGCTCCATTGATTTTGAAGCTCCAACCCAATACGTAATGCGAGCTAGCGAGCAAACCAGTGGAAGAAGAGAACCCAATAAACATCCATTCATGGAGAATTGGAGAGAGATCGAAATTCAAAGAAAGAATTGGCAATCTGGGTTTCGAAGAAGAAGGCGAGATTGTAACATTGATAAGAGTCGTAATCGAATCGTATTCAATCCAAACCATGATGGGTTTTCCACCTTTCAGATTCAGATCTGCCGCAACAGATTTGTTCGATGCCATGGTGTTGATGTTGATGCCAACATGGTTATCATTGATATCTCCGAACTCGAAGTCCTGAACAGTGTCGAACTCGACTGCGAACAAGTGGTTCGAGAAGTTTCCGATGTCGGAGGCGTTGAGGAGGCCCAGGTACTGACTAGGAAGAGCTGTTGGGAGGTCTATGGAAGGAGAGAGAGTGAAGGCGAGTCCATGGCCGCCGAGTTTTGGGTATTCGGGGACGATGACGAAGGCGAAAGAGGTAGAGAAAGAGAAAGCAGAGCCATTGGAGGAGTTATTGAAGTGAAATGGAGAGGTGTGAAAAGCATGACCCATTTTTCTACTGGTCTCGTTGGTTAATCGAAGAATGCCATTTTTTTGAAACTCGGATATTCCGGAGAGAGTGATGTTTGTGTTGAGTTCATTGAATCCGGAGTAAAAGAGCTCGTCGAGCTGGGACGAAGATGGGATTGAGAGGAAGAAGATGGAACAGAGGAGTATGAAAAGATGTGACATTTGGAGAGAGTGAGATGAATTGAAGATGTTTGAAGAATTGATTTGGGTTTGGTGAGGGGGTGGGATTGAATTGAGCAATGGTGATGATTTGAGAATGTTATTTGGGTTTGTTTGTTTTTTTTTTTTTTGTAGTTATTGTTTGAAGATGGTGAGGAATGTGAGTGTGTTTGTGCAGTGAAGAATAAGTTGGAGTAATGAAGGAAGAGAGGAAGGAGGTAGGGTGCATAAGACTTTTGCGTGGACTGATGGTCTGAGATACGAGAAGTTAATTTATTAGGGTTCGCAAGCCTTTCTTTGGATTGATTTTTTTGACTTATTAATTTTTTAATTATTTTAATTTAAGGTTACAAAGTTTTATTTGGAATGAATTTTTTGATTTTTTTAACTTTTGTAAAAGAAAAAAATAAAATGATTATAATTTGAATGTGACATTTTGTCTTATTAAAATTTTAATTTATTTTGTCTGTTTGTGGTTAAAATAGTTTTTTAAAAAAAAAATTATCCCAAACTAGCCTTGTTTGAAAGGAGGGTTGGTTAAAATAACTCATTAAAAAAAATTAAAATAATTAATAAAATAAAATAAAATAAAATATTATATTTCATTTAATTTATAATTATGTTATTTTACTTCTTTTACAATAATTAAATTATAAAAAAAATCAACCAATTTCTCAAACATAACTATTTTGACTAAGTTAAAATAATTGAAAAATTAAATAGTTAACTAAAATAATTAACTTCTCAAACAAAGTCATGTACTAGTTCTCGAGGATGACGATGTTTATCACAACTTACAATTGTGTTATTTTGCTTTCGTTTGACATAAATTAAATTTTTTGGCTAAAATAGTTGCAAAAGATAAAATAGACTTTTTAATCTATTAAGACAAAATATCACATTCAAATTATAATCATTTCATTTTTTTTTTCTTACAAAAGTCAAAAAAGTCAAAAAATCAAAAAGTTAATTCCAAACGAGACTTTTTAATCACAGGTTAAAATCGTCAAAAAGTCAATATACATCCCAAACTAACCACTTGAAAATTGACTATATTAATTGATTTTTTATTTTTTCTGAAATAATTTATAATAAAAAATAGAAAGAATGATTAACTTTTTTATAATAATTTTTTAGTTTTAACTAAAATAACCAATTGTCAAAAACACCCTTAAGGCTTCGGGTAAGGATAAGTTATTTTAGATTACCAATTAAGTATTTACATCATTTTATTTATTTTGTTGCACTTTTTTTCTGTAAAAAAAAAAAAAAATTAATGTATTTTTTATGAGTGATATATGTAGAGAAAATGAATAAATTAAACCGTTAAAATAGGATTCATAATAGGCTTACGAACTCAAACAACCATCTGCAACTTAAATTTTAATTTGAGAAATTTTTTTCTTACATGATATTATCAATTAATAAAAAGTCAATGTGAACCAAAGTTGAATTTGAGCACCAAGCTGATCCCAGTGTACATTGGAGACCCAAAAAAAACCATAAAAGTGATCAAAAGCTCCAACCAAAGTTGAATTTGAGCACCAAATGGGGCCATGAATAGGACCTGTGAGCACAACTACTTATTATTAGCTGCAATTGTACAGAAAAAGACTGGAGATTTTCAAATGCAAAGAATGAGAGTAAATTGGGAAGCCAAAAATTAGGGGTTTTTTTTTTTAAAATTTTTAATTTTTGTAATTAAAATTCACAAAAAGATAAAATAAATTAAAATAGTTAATAAAATAAAATATCATATCAAATTCATAATTATGTTATTTTTTTCTCACAAATATCACATCCAACTATAAAAAAAATTCAACACTCTTTTCAAAAACAAATATTTTAGCCTACTAAAATAATCAAAACCAAAATAACATACTAAAATAGTCAATTTTCCAAACGAGGCCTATGCCACAGATTCTCTCCCTTTTTCTGTCTTCCGCCTCAACACAACATTGAAAACCCCTCACTCATTTAAACTCTAGGGTAAACTATCAATTCCCATCAAGTCGTATTGAAAATAAGTCCTAATACAATCGTCGCTAAAAATGATTTTTTGTGACGATTTTTCACATATGTCACTAAAAATTGACAATTAGTGACTTTTTTTGTCATAATTTTTATAACTGTCGTTAAAACTTACAATTAGTGAAGTTTTTCTATGGCGAATTTTTCAAATTATCCCTAAAAGTTAAAAATTAGTGAGTTTTTGTGACGATTTTTTTAAACTGTCATTAAAACTTATAACTAATGATTTTTTGTGATAATATCTTCAAACCGTCATTGAAAATTAATAATTAGTGACTTTTTTTAACAGTGTAGAATGAAAAATATCATTAATTATCATAGGACTTATTGGACAATAAGTGGCCTCAGTAAAACCTACCACATAAGTCTTCTCCTTTACTCTATGACCCTAAATGTGGACTTAACCCTTGCCTAGGCATTATGCAATTGGTTGATGTAAGATGTTAGAGATCTTTAAAACATGGGAAAGATTATGGCACACATCTTTCAAAGGATATATATTATATGTACCTTATAACTAAAGAAGAAAATAATATAATTTTATATTTTTTGAGTCATAATTAAAATATATATATATATATATATATAGTAACCAAACATTATTTGAGGTATAACAAAAATCTTGAAATAATATCATAATTAAAAGGAAAAAATGACGCAACTAAATGTGCATATGGTAAAGGGTGTGTATAGTAGAATTCTCCTTAAAAACATACATATAATGATGTGGTATTAATTTAAATTTAAATTAATTGATTTTTAAATAAATTAATAATATTATTAAAAACAAATTTAAAAATCATGTTTTAAGAATCTTAAACATTTTTGGGCTGCCACGATTGGTCAAATGACCTGACTTCAAAGATAAGAGTTGGCATGCACAATGTGCTAAACTGTTTCAACAAAATCAACTTACTTTTTGAAAGTTTGTTTGGACGTTGATTAAAAATTAATACCTAGGGAATAAACAGCATAAATGGTACTATAGATGATGCAGACTGTGGACTCACTTTGCATGTACCGTCATTCATACACCATGGTGATTCCGTTGTCTAATAATTTTTATTTGGCACGTTCATAGTTTTTTAAATAGAAAATGATTTAACAATGGGTAGGAGAAGAATAAGAGAAGGAGATTTGAACTTGGGCATTACGTTCAGTAAGAAACAACTTATCTACTAAATCATCCTTAGTCTCGGCACGTTCACATTTCAAAGGAGTAACTCTGTATTTTATTTTAATTTCCTCTTTTGTTTATTGTATGCTGGCCTCATAACTGCTACAAAGTGTAGTGAATTATTTGCATTAGTGGTTCTGACATTTCAAAGGAGTGGCGTTCCTTAAAAAAAATATAAAAAGAAGAAGAAAAGAAGCAAAAAGAAAAAAGGAGTGATTTTTATATAGTTTTATTGCTCTCTTTTGTTTATTTTATGTTATCCGTGCAACTGCTAAAAAGTCTGGTCAATTATTTGCATTAGTGGCTCTGATAATGCTCCATTGTATGAAAAAATTATTTCAAAATTTGTTGGAATATAAATGTATGAATTAGATTCATTCTGGATATGGTTCAATCATCAAGCTCTACTCTTCTTACCTTTTTTTAATTTTTTTAATTTTTATTTTTTAATAACTCTTTACAAATTATAAGGCTTGTAACAAACTCAAAACCAGTCATGGGTACATTCAGTTGCATCAAGGGGGTACATGTTTCTAAAGCATAGTTTTTGTACAACAATTTCTAGAGCATGTCATAGCTTCTAGCTGTCAACAAAGTGATTTTGACATTAAAGTTGTTTTATGCCATCTCATGCTTTTAGTTAGCCGTTTGAAGAACTGGAAAACAAGGCCAGTGATTCTCACTCAGAAACTGGTACTGCAGGAATTGAGTTTAGTTATCATGGTACGCTTTGAACTCTGAATTGTTCAGTTATGCTTAAACATCATATCTAATGCCATGAACAACCAATGCCGATTATAAACAAACATTTGAGGACAACTGAATCGCATTCACAAAACACTGAACAAAGCAGGCCTTCAAAATCGACAATTACAGGAGGGAACAGACTAAACAAGTATACAATATTGCAGAAAACATGACACTAAAAAGAAAAAAAATGAGTTGACACCATTGATTCCACTCATTTTTCATGGTTACGCCATTTTTGACTCAAGAAAATTCCTAGTTTAGGCCTACAATGTATACAAGCAGCTTCCATCATCACTCCTAGAGGTTGGATCGAAGTTCACTGCAGATGGGTCGGTGCAGCCTTCACGGACAGGAAGGTTGACTTGTTGGGCTGCTTTCCCTGCATCCAAACAATAATGAAAATCTTAAGCAAGCTCTTCTCAATCTTTATTTTTATCTTAATCCAAAAGGTAGATGCAAACCTCCCATCAAAAAGCTATGTTTGGTTGAAGAATTTGGAGAGGGAATTAGAAAAGGAAAGGGAAAATATGTGTGAAACTAGGTGAAATGTAGATGTATTTTATTCACATTTTACCATCCTTTCCCCCCCCCCCCCCCCCCCCCCCCCCCCCGCCCCCCCCAAAAAAATGCCTCTCCAAATCCTTGAACTAAACACAGCCTTAGGATCAAGGGTCGGTTCTAACCATAGAAAGTTCCTCTGTTCATGGCATCATCATTAGCATCTCCAAGGGCTGCCTCACTCAAGTACTTGTCGGCCAATTGGACTCTCTTCACATTCTCTTGCTCTTGGACAAGCATGCTTCCATACTCTAGAAGCTTCTCTAGAGTCATCTTTGGCTGCTCGAAAGTTGGGGGTGCCTCCTTCGAGTTCACAAGCCTTTTCCCAATGCTTTCAACCCCAATGCTTGAAATCCACTTCCTCACTTCATCATCATACACTCTAGCCCTGAGGGCACTGAAGAAGTCTGCACAAAAAACACTATGATTTTGATCCATTTCATGTCTTGATTATGCACTGATAATAACTTTTTCATGTTTTCTTAGTGGTTTCTCAATTCATACAATCTTTCAATGCCAGCAATATAGTTTCATGTTAGAGTCATCTTAGTAGTTGCATGTTCCAATCAGCTCTTTTAATGCATCTGGCAAACCAGTTTATGTGTTCAAACAAGATGGACATTATGAGGAAGGGCTTACCAATAGATTGCCCAGGGAAGGTGTCAACAAGCTTGACAATGTCATTCTGGGGAACATTGTCGGTCCTGAAGATACCTGTGCAGACACCAATCCGATCTTCCCTTGTAGGAGCCCAGTAGAATTTCTCCATACGACCATCACGGATGAGAGGGGCGTACAATGTGGAGAAGTCATTTCCGGTGACTACAATGGGAACACGGGGATTCTCTTCGTTGTTGTACATACTGGGGAGCTGGACATTGGTTGGGTTATCGGCAATGTTCATAAGAGTGGCATTCACCATTTGGTTGTTGACAGTGTATTGGGTGGTTCCACCAAGTCTACCAGCTCCTGCATCGAGATCATTGATGAAGAGGACACACATTTTTCCTTTCCTGATGATGTCTGCTGCCTCGCGATACCTTTGCCTAATCAATTTCGCTGGCTCTCCTGCATTCCCACTTTCCAGTTCTCCAGCACTCATCATGATGGGGCTGAAATTTCATTGCCAAAAAAGATCAAAGATAGGTAAGCATCATTGTCAGAGACCTGGAATTGAAACCCACATCCATCCAAGTTGGGGGGTTTATGAATTGGGAAGGGCTAGCTCTGTCGTGTAGCCCATCGCCATTGGAACAAAATACTGTTTTCTTTGTATTTTCTTTTCTAAATTTAGGCATGACTTTTTAAACTTGCTCCACACAAAACTTCTTAAATTTGTAAGGTGTCCAACAACATTACAATTAGGGGATGATTTATGAATTGAGACCACATTCTTAGAATTCGATACTAAAAACATAACTTGTAAAATTAAACGGATTGGGGGAAGGGGTCAAGTGGGTAGGTTGGGTATAGGGGCAACATTCATAAATAAAGGGAGAAATGTATGAATTAACTAACTTGATTCCCATTTTGGCAAAGACAAGCTCACACTGGAATGATTTTCCCTGACCTTTGCCTCCCCAAATACCCAAGATAAGAGGAACCTGTGAACAATTTGGACAAACCATATATTTTTGTTGAGTTCTCTTAAAAACCCAAATGATAGAAATTTAATTTTGAGAAAAAATAGATAGCAAACCTTGATATTAGGCAGGGTGAGGAAGTTCTTGGTGATGTGAACAACCAGCTTGTCCATGAAAGCAGGAGCAATGTAGAAGCCATCCATGTTATTATCCAAATTGTATCTAAAAACAGCATACAACATCCAAAAATCAAAATCAAGTCACAAACAAAACAACTTTCAATAGATAGAAATCTCATTAGTTTATCATGTTCTGAGTTACATACTGGCGAAGACCGGCACTGATGTAGTCGTAGGAGCTCATGATTGGGTCATGAGTTCCTGCACCCATTGGAGCTTGAAAGAGAGAGTCCACCATTCCCTTTCCTCTGGTGATGTCCTGTTGGTCGTCAGAGATATCGTATGCAAGGCCTTTCCATCTGTCCTTGTCGGTTTGCTTCTTCTCGTCTATTTCTGCAACAACCTTGAAGTTGCCTGAAGAAACCTTTGGGCTTGTGGTTCTAGAGTTTGCTTTTTTCAGACCATTGCCAAAGAAGGCTGTGCTTGGAACAGAACTTGCAGGACTAGAGCCATTCAAATTCAACTGCACCAAACATGTCCTATTGTTTATACCCAATGAAGAAGGAAATTTACTGGAAACTAGAGTCTCCATGCCTAGAGCAATGACTTGCAACAGACACAGAAATTACAAAACCAACAAAAATCAACTCAAAAGTATGATTACCCAATTTTATTTTATTTTTTTATTTCTTTCCTAACAAACAGTATCAAATCAAACTAAAAGTTGAACCATACCGAACAAATATATAACTTCAATATGGAAAGAGACTAGTGTTCTTTCTGCCCAGATGAAATCAAGAGAGACAGACGATAAAAACAAGACGGTAAATTAGACAGTTAGTCCTTGTTGTTCGAGCCCTCTTCTTTTGGCACTTTCGGTTCTATAATTTTGATTTCGTCCATTTAAACCCTTATACATTCAATTGTGTTTCATTTAAACCCTTAATCTTTTCGTCAGTTGCCAGAAAAAACGACACGTGTAATTCATGTGGCCACTTTAGCAATACCCGTCCAGGAAAGATAAATAATAAATTATAACAGTAGTCTCTATAATTTCCTTCAATTTCACTTTAATACCTATTCACATATGCCCCGCTTTTCCGTCCAAAATATTAACCAGACAGAAGGACTACATTAAAACGTAATTGGAAGGGAAATTGAAACTACTAAAACCCAAGTAAAATTGTGCTAAAATTATAGGGACTAATTACATAATTTTAACCAAAAACATAGCACAAAAAGCTCAAGAACTGATTTTCTTAGATGATACCACAGTGATACAAGTGTACAAGTGAAGTGTGAGAAAAGGGGCAGGAAAATCGTAGTACCAGAGCTCTGCTGACAGCTCCAACGGTGGAGACGGCGGTAGCCATTGGGTACAGCAGTGGTGGGTGGTTTGTTATCTTATATTTAAAGAAGATGAAGAAGTGAAATTGAAACTGAATTTAAGAGAGAGTTAGTTGTTCTGAGGATGAATAGTATGGGGGTGTGAGGTATATATATATATATATATATAGCAGAGCAGTGAGGGAATGAGTGAGTTGTTGAGAGTGCGGAGAAAGTGAAGAGTTGTTGTGTGGACATTGGCTTACGAATTCCCAACGGCCACACAAATAAGATTGGTTTTATTAGGTGGCCATATGTCTGAGAAGGACGTTGGTTTTTGGCACCCAATGGGTGCCCCAACAAAACGGAGTCTTTGCTTTCTTTTGCCCAAAATCAAAACAAAATGGAGGCTTCTAGGAAGTTAGTAGGTTTGAGGTTAGGATTTAAGCTTCTCTCTTCTCCATACAAAATTAGTGTAATTTTTTTTATTATTTAGAAATTAGGTTAACTGGTTACCACAAATTGGTAGAAGTGGAAAATTTAAGGCCTTGGGTTGGGGTACTTTTCAAATGAAAGAAAAGGACGATTTTTTTTTTAATTTTATTTTTTAAATCTCAAATCAGATGTCAGAAATTGGTGCAGTGGTGTGGTTCCTCCATTGTGATTTGGATATCATGAAATCAAGCTATGAAAATAGAGGT
Organism: Camellia japonica; assembly: GCA_030407325.1. Lineage (NCBI taxonomy): Eukaryota > Viridiplantae > Streptophyta > Magnoliopsida > Ericales > Theaceae > Camellia > Camellia japonica. The sequence goes on along the minus strand of JAPPVO010000016.1, from coordinate 13,383,096 downwards.
GGGCATAAAATTATGTACATCAATTTTCTCCAAATTTCTTGGTGATGAAGGCCTTGTGCAAAAATGAAACTACCCTAAGAATGTTTGTTTGGATTTTAAATTCAAAAAATTGCTTTCGATTTTTTTTGTTTTTATTTTCATTTTTTTTGTGTGAATTTTATTATATTTTAAATATTTTTTTTTACTTTTTGAATTTGCCTAATTTAAATGCTCCTAAAAACTCAGAAAATTAAGAAGCAATTAGAAAAAGTTAAGTAAAAACAAAAACAAAAAACCCATCACACACATATATATATATATATATATATATATTTTTACTGAACTTTATTTTAGATTTCTTCAGGAAAAAATTAAAAAAAAAAACTTTTTAGGGTTATATAGATTAAGCGTATCTAAAAAAAAAAAAAAAAAAAATTGAAATATAAATTTTTTTTAAAAAAATAATAAAAAATTAGCTCAAGCAATTTTCAAAAAGTAAATCAAACAAGGTAGCAACTAGAGTGAAATGATGGAAATTATTAATAATTCACATAGTCAACATCACAACTATTTGGTATTAATTTTTAACAAAAGATTTGAAAACTCATTAACATGTACTATCTTAATAGATGACATGTTTTTTTTAACAAGAGTGGTTTTTAAATTTCGGAGTTGTTTGGAATAATCTAAATAAGTGTATTTTTTGACTTTTTATAAAATATGAGTTGAGTTTGGGTTGGGTTTGAAGTGATGTGTTAGAGAGGTGATATGACTTAAATAGAATAATAACTTTTTAATTTTTTAACTTTTTTTAAACATGCCAAACCAACCCTAAATCTTACTGCTATGCAATAAGACCTTTCCTTCCTTTTACCTATTGTAAAAAAAGAAATGCCACATACCTAAGAGCATCTCCAATGCATCCTCCATAACTTCAAATATGAAGGATTTGCTTCTCCAACCCATCCTTTAAATCCATCTCTATTTGGGAAGAGGATGAGTTGATCCTCCAAATATGAAGGGATGATGAAAAATAGAGGATGCCCTCCAAAACACTATTCATTTTATATTTTTTATTATATTACAAATAACTTTTAATATATAAATTTAATTTTTATAAAATTGACAGCATTAAAAAATGTGAAATCATATCTTTAAAACGGGTATAATATTAAATATATTTTATAAAAATTTTAAAATTAAATATTTATTAATGAACAAAAATTACTTTTTAATAAAGGGAGAATGAAAGATTTTGAAGATTTATGATTGAAATTTGAATAAATAATAACATATTCTATATTTACTTTTTGAATAAAAAAATTATTTTCATCCTATTGATGAGATGATTGGATTGGAGGTGCTCTAAAGTCACAATTCAGATCCATCATTTTCAGATATTAATACAGATAGCTAGCCACGTGGTGACCTCAGGACCAGTGAAAATTACTCTGCGTCACTCTTAGGCACGTGGCACATCCTCAGGACATCTCATTTTCACAATCCTATTGTCCTGTTTTGTATATAATTGTTCTATGCTTGTAATGTTGTGGGGCAATCACAATTTATTGCCTTAAGACTTTTGTGTGGTCCTCTTGGGTACTAGAACTTTACAATGAATTGAGATCCATGGCAATTTAACAGTTTTCCTATCTTGTTGGTTTGCTTCTCTAGATTGTTCCCGGGAGTTCCATTAAAGTCTAATTAGCAAGGTTTTGAAGAGTGGTTGTGATCTTCGTAACGATAGCGGTGACACAGTTGCGGTTGTGGAGTGTAAAGACCGTAGCGTAATAGTTGAGATAATTCAAATCGTGAATTTTTTTTTTAATTTTTTGCACGATTTGAAAAAAATTTATCGATACGCTTTTTTTTTTTTTCCCCATAATCAAATTTATTGGGTTTTAAAAATAAATATTGATCAATTTTTATAAATTTTTAAGTATAATCCAATATATTTTATATTTTTAAATCACTATAAACTGAGCTTTTTACATTTTATTTTAATAATTAATGACTTTATATGTCATAAATCCATATTACGCTTGTGGTAATTTTTTTTTTATTGGATTTAGATATATAAAATTAGTTTTTTAATTATTATACTTGTGGAAACATATACAAATTTTAACTTGAATAGTTTTAAAAAATAAATTATATATGCTAATGTAATCATATAAAAATTAAAAAATAAATTATAAAGTTTTTTTTTTTTTTTTTAGTTTGGATCATTTGAATATTCATTCTTTTTTTGGATAACCTGTAAATAAAAATAAAATAAACTAATCAAAAAAAAATTGCTATGTATAAAATATGTATTAATATATAATTATAGGTGTTATATTTTCTAGATATTTTACAAAAAAAATACTCACTAACTATTATATATAAGATAAATAATGACAAAATTAATAGAATAAATAAGAGCCTAAATATATATATATATATATATATATATTAATCAAGCCAAATAGATAATGACACACTTATTATTATTATTATTATTATTTTCAAACAATATATAGATAGACACAATATAATGGTTGAGTGATAGCAGTTGAATAAAATAGCATAGGTCTTACAGTTTCAATAAATCAATAATATGTTCTTCATCTTCTCTCTTCTCTCTCTATTCCTCTTCTCCCATTTTCAGCCTTTTTTTTTTGTTTTTTTTTTTTCGAAAGAAACAATTCGGAATCGTTACGTAACGGTACATAATAGGCCGTTACGGTACCGTTATGACGGCAGCCGTTATGGCTGTTACACTTGTGAATCTCAACCACACCATAAAAGCGGCCGTAACGGGTGACGATAATCACCACAACCGTTACGTAACGACATTACATAACGGTTGTGGTTGTTTTTTACTTACTAATTAGTAATTGGATAAATTAGACTGATCACTCTAAGAATAAAAATATTAAAAAAAAAAACAATAAAATAAGAATCATGATAATTTGAACTTTGTTTAATTGAAATCATGAAGAGATAATTAGCGTGTAAGTTCCAAGCAGTTTGGTTGAAAGTTGAAAATGTGGACTACATTAAAATAAGAACCAATACTTTGTAGAATAGAAAGAATGGCTCTGGTATTTGTCAATAATTGAGGACTTAAAGTCAGTTACACATTGAGAGGGAGATTTTATGTGAACTAGGGCCGAGTTAGGTCCAGGTATAGTGAGGGACCGAGCTATGGGCCAAGGTGAAAGGGCTTCGCAGCTTGGAGCTTACCCCTTTTAGCTCGGTCAAAGATAGCTGCAAGTAGCTCGGTCTTAGTATTCCAAACCGAGGTATAAGTGGGCGATGACCGAGCTAGGCATTGCCCGTGGAAGCACCAAGCTGAGTGTGTCAGAGGTATTAGCTCGGTTGTGCTGTCATTTTGCCGTGGTAAAACCATCTCACTTGGCTTGCAGTGATGAGAGTGTTTTAAGAATAAACATTATCCTTGGGCTTAAGGCTCCTAGGGGGACTCTGCTAAGGAGAGTAGAGTCCTACCAGGATTGTGCAAGGCTATCTCACTTGGTTGGTAGTGAGAAGGGTGTGTGATTCCTAGGAGGACTCTAATAAGGAGAGTTGGAATCCTACTAGGATTGTGCTAGGCGGAATCTATAAAAGCTCATAGTAGGACCTATGTACAGGTATCACAATCCTTATTCTAAAATACACAGAGCTTTTTGTCTATTGTCTATTTGCTGACTTAAGTATTGGAGAGGTATTCGGCATACACCCGTCGGCTAGCTCATGTTTGTGTTTTCAGGGAGTAAAGCGACGACGTTTGGAGGAGTGCAAACTTGATCAACAGGATTATACGAAAAAATTATTTCGTGCTCGTACAATTGGCGCCGTTTGTGGGAAGACACAAAGAACAAAACCTTTTGATCGAGTTTTCCTTTCTAGTTGAAACCAATGGCGCACAATGAAGATTTGCCACAATCTGCTATCGATGGGCAAACCCTGGAGGGGGACGGGAGGCGCGAAGGTTTACCTTCTATTCCACCCATGGCAGAATTAGAACCCCAGCGACGAAACTCCCGGAAGGACACACGGGAGATGCGGGGCACCAGTCCCCGTCGCTCTCAAAGTCTTGAAAGACAGAGGCGGAGGTTGGATCCACAAGTTCTGAAGGATCGCGTGAGGGAGCAAGACGAGTTAATAAGGAGGATGACGACAGACATGGAGAGAATGAAGCGCCAGATAAAGGAAAAAAGGGGTGGCGACGGAAGATGGGCGTAAAGGCAACACGCTCTCTTACCACTCGAAAGATCGTGACAGATATGTCATGCCATCGTAAGCAGAAAGTAAGAGCCTTAGAACAGGCAACACTCAATCAAGGACTTCCAGGACTCGTTACTCCAGGTTTGAGAGAACGAGGACTGAAAGGTCGTATACAAAGGGAAGCAGTTATCGGCCCTCGCACACGCACCAAACGACATCTAGGCATACGGAGTTACCTAGGTTGGCGGATCTGCGAACAGTGCTCGAGGAGAGGGCCCGATGGAAGGAGGACACCAAGGCTAGCGACCCTCGCAGAGTCTCAGCCTTACATCGATTGGCCCCAAGGACACATGGGAGTGTCGAGGTAGGGATGCCAACATTGCGCCTTGCTTATGAACCAGCGGATAAAGTATTAGCAGGGTTACAAAGCTCGCCGTTTGTTCTGGCAATTGAGAATGCACCACTACCCTTAGGCTTCCACCAGGCCAAATTCACCACTTATGAGGGGAAGTCAGACCCCTACATGCACTTAAGTCACTTTCGCCAGGTAATAGCAGTATACCAACGAAACGAAGCTCTAATGTGTATCCTGTTTCCATCCAGCCTTGGTGACCTAGGTCTGACCTGGTTCAAAAGGTTGCCAGAAGGCAGCATAGGCTCATAGGCACAGTTGGCAGAAGCGTTCGTGATTAGATTCAGAACGAATACCAAGACGCCAGTGGAGATTGACCAGCTACTCTCCATTGACATGGGCGAAAAGAAGACGTTGAGGTCTTACAATAGTCGATATTGGGAGACTTTCAACCAGATTGGGGATTGCCCTACAAATCTCGCCATCGCACAATACAAATGGGGTTTACCAGTCGGTAACAAATTGAGGGACTTAATGACAATGATGCCACCCCTTACGATGGAGGCCCTAATGGAGAGAGTACACAAACATATCCGAGTAGAGGAAGATAGCGTCTATGCTAAAGCAAAATCTGACACAACAGCGATGCCAGATAAAAAGACTACAGCAAAAATCAACACGATAGAATAACCAAGCCAAAGTGGACGAGGCAGGCGAGCCAACAGAGAGGACCCAGAAAAAAGGAAGTTAAGAATTCGCATTGTCATTACCACAGTATTTAATAAACCTATCTACTGGATTCTCAGTGAGATACGTGATGAACCCTTCGTTTGGCGGCCAACCAAGTTGGGAGAAGCACAAAAGGGTTATGATGAGAGGTCCCGTTGCACCTTCCATGATGAGAAGGGGCTCCGCACTGAAAATTGCACACCACTGAGGCAACATCTGGAGGAGTTAGTGGCTGCTGGACACCTGGACTAGTATATAGAAGGAGGAACATAGCCAGCCCCCCAGGACCTCAACAGACTAAGCGGGATGCCGATCGACGGTCCACCCCAAGGCATAATCAACGTTTTACATAGGATCGTCGAACTTGAGCGGGTATGTGAACTCAGGGGGATGATAAAAATGGCTGAGCATTTGAGAGAGGTATTAAGTGCACAACCTACCATCAAAAGGGGCAGAACAGAGGCTACGAACGTCATATCCTTTTCAGACAGGGATCTAGCAAGGCTACATGGCCCTCACAATGACGTATTGGTGGTCATTTTGCGCGTCAAGAATTTCGACATCAAGCGGATTCTGATTGACCAGGGAAGCTCATACGAGATAGTGCACTACGAGACCTTTAAACAACTGAAATTGGAGGATAAAGACTTGGCACCTGCAATATCTCTCCTTGTCGGTTTCAACTCAATGCCAGAGTGGCCAGTGGGCAAGATAATCCTGCCAGTCAAAGCTGGAACAATGACAAAACAGGTGGAGTTTTGGGTTTTGAAAGTCCCTTCCACCTACAACAAAATCTTGGGAAGGGCATGGCTGCATGCCATGCGCTTAGTGGCGTCAACCTACCATCAGGCATTACAGTTCCCTAACGAAATCGGCGTGATTGAAGAAGTCTTAGGAGACCAAATCATGTCGAAGCAGTGTTTCGTAACAGTAAACGGAATCTGTGCTGCAAAAGGGTTCGTTCAGATGGTGGAAGAGCCAGAAAGCAACGAACTGTTTGCAGATGTCGGCAAAGCAGCAGAGTAGAAGGCAGTGGAAGACCTAGTTGAGGTAAGGATAGATGAAAAGAACCCAGAAAAATTCTTTTTGCTCGGCTCGTCTTTGTCCAGCACTGAGAGAATAAAGGTCATGAAATTTTTAACCTCTAACATTGAAGTGTTTGCCTGGACACCATACGACATGCCTGGCATTGACCCAAATTTCATCTGCCATCAACTTAATGTCCACCAAACTGCCAGGCCAATTATTCAGCAAACTCGCCGATCGGCACTCTACCACGCAGAGATAGTGGCAGAAGAAATAGGAAACCTACTAGAGGCAGGAGTTATCAGAGAAGTACACTATCCCAGGTAGATCTCCAACACTGTAGTAGTGCCAAAGAATAATGGCAAGTGGCGCGTTTGTGTGGACTACAAAATGGTCAACAAAGCATGCCTAAAAGACAGTTTTCCCCTACCACGGATAGACCAACTGGTGGACCTGACGGCAGGACATAACTGACTTAGCTTCCTTGATGCGTATTGAGGTTACCATCAGATCGCTATGCATGAACCAGACCGGGAGGTCACATCATTTACAACGCCTAGAGGATTGTACTGTTACAAGGTCATGCCCTTTGGCCTAAAGAACGCATGGGCTACATTCCAACGGATGGTCACCAAAATGTTCGAACCATTGTTAGGCAGAACAATGGAGGCTTACATAGATAACATGGTGGTTAAAAGCAATGATGAGAAGGACCATCTCAGAGACCTAGATGAAATGTTCCAAATTTTGAAGTCTCATAAGTTGCGTCTAAACACATCTAAGTGTGCATTCGGTGTTGGATCAGGCAAAATCCTAGGCTTTCTGGTGACCAACCGGGGTATAGAAGCTGATCCTTCTCAGATTAAAGCAATCAAAGATCTTGAGAGGCCCAACACGGTCAAAGAGGTACAACATCTCACTGGCCTAGCAGCCGCGCTCAATCGGTTCATAAGTCGGTCATCAGACAGATGTCGACCATTCTTCTAAGCATTAAAGGCCCAATTTGAGTGGGATGAGGAATGCGACCGTGCCCTAGAAAGCTTAAAAGGCTACATGACTTCTCCTCCGTTGCTAGTAACCTTAGTGTCAAGAGAAGAGCTCTTTTTATACTTAGTAGTTTCACAGCATGCAGTCAGCACAGTGTTGGTCAGAGCGGAAGGAATCCAGCACCTGCCTATCTTTTATGTCAGCAAAACCTTGCTGGGCGTTGAAACAAGGTACCTACTATTGGAAAAGCTGGCATTAGCTTTGATGATGGCCTCAAGAAAGTTGTCACACTATTTCTATGCCCACACCATGATCGTCCTAACGGCTTTTCCATTAAAGGCCTTGTTTGAGAGGGCGGATATTTCTGGACGAATCTTGAAATGGGCGGTAGAGTTAGGGTAGTTCAATATCAAGTTTCAACTTAGAACAGCAATAAAAGCCCAGGCTTTAGCAGACTTTGTAGCTGAGTTCATACCAGGAAATCATCACATTTGCCGAGTCGATTTGACCGACGCAATCGAAGTAAGGGAGGAAAGTGCCGCGGGAACTGCGCAACCCCTAATGCAAGATGCCCAGCCACATTGCAATCCACACAGGATTGAGGAAAGGAAGGAAGGAGCAAATCATCCTATTCCCAGTGATGACTCATCGAAAAGTAAAGACTTAAGGCAGTCAGATAATAAAGTTCAAACTCCAACAGCAGGCATGGACTTGGAAGAAAACATTAGCAACACTCATGATCCCAAGACATCATCCGATCCCTTTACTTGCTGGAAGCTATTCGTCAGAGAGATGTGGAAACTCTTCGTGGATGGAGCATCCAATAGGCACGGTGCAGGACTTGGTGTAGTCCTCATCTTACCAGATGGCCTAACAATTGAACAAGCAGTTAACCTTGGCTTCTCAGCAGCCAACAATGAGGCAGAGTATGAAGTACTGTTAGCAGGCTTAAAATTAGCACTTTTCATGATGGCCGCCGAGCTAATGGTTTACAGTGACTCCCAATTGGTAGTAAACCAGATTTCAGGCGACTACGAGGCAAAAGATGAGAGGATGGCTAAATACCAAGAGTTAGTCAGAAAAGTGATCATGAAGTTCGAAGTAGTTCGGATAGAGCAAATCGGCCGAGAAGAAAATAGTAGAGCAGACGAGCTGGCAGGCTTTGCTTCAATGGCAGATACATCTATCCCACACCCATTACTAATCGACTTCATACCCAGACCAAACATTAAATAACCTAAAGTAGCTGAGGTATGTTGTGCCGAATTGGGCCCTTCTTAGATGGACCCCATCATAGTATTTTTAAAAGACGACATTTTGCCTGAAGAAAAGAAAGAAGCCAACAAAATTAGAGCAAAATCACAACGATTCTGGCTATCTCCATCACTGGCATTGTACAAAAAATCCTTCACAGGATCTTACCTGAAATGTGTCCATTCTAGCAAGGTCGAGGCATTTTTGTTCAAGATATACGAAGGCGTATACGGAAGCCACCAAGGGGGAAGATCATTGGCTTACAGAGCAATTTCACAAAGATATTGGTGGCCATACATGCAAGCAGATTCAGAGAAATATGTTAAGAGGTGCGAAAAATGTCAAAAGTTCGCATACCAAATATATCAACCAGCCAGACAGCTTCTACCATTAACTAGCCCATGGCCCTTCGCAATGTGGGGCCTGGACATAGTAGGACCACTTCCAACTGCACCCGGCAACAGAAAGTTCTTTCTTGCAACAACAGATTACTTCACAAAGTGGGTGGAGGCAGAAGCACTCGCATCAATAAAGGAGAAAGATGTTAAGAAGTTTGTCTGACAGAATATCATAACTCGATTCGGCATACCCAAGGCTCTAATATCTGACAATGGCACTCAGTTCGATGGAAAAATTTTCAGGGGCTTTTGCGAGGAATACAAGATAGAATTCTACAACTCTACACCAGCATATCCTCAAGCGAATGGCCAGGCAGAAGCATCAAACAAAGTCGTCTTAGATAGTTTGAAGAAAAGGTTGGAGAGAGCAAAAGGCAAGTGGGCTGAGGAGCTTCCTTATGTTTTATGGGTTTACCATACCACACCTCGGCGGTCAACTGAAGAAACGCCTTTTTCCTTGGCCTATGGCATGAAGGCAGTAATCCCACTGGAAGTAGGCCTCCCCACTATTAGAAGTGAAAATCTTGACCCAAACTTGAATGAAGAAGCCATAGCCTTAGAACTCGACCCTGCAGAAGAGAGAAGGGAAAGAGCACTAGTTCACATTGCCTCGTACCAGCAAGAGTTATCTAAAAAATATAACAAAACAGTACATCCGAAGCAATTCAAGGTTGGAGATTGGGTACTGCGCAAAGTAATGGGCAACACTTTGGTACCTGGAGATGGCAAATTAGGACCTAACTGGGAAGGACCATATAAGGTGGTTGGTTTAGCAGGAAAATGGGCATATCACTTGGAAGATGGAGACAACAAAGCTATTCCCAGGCCATGGAACACTGCTAATCTCAAACTATTTTATTTCTAGCTTTTCCTTAAAATACTTGTAATTTTTTCTTTTTCAAATAAAACAAGTAGTTTTCTTTTTTAGCATAATTCTTTCTACTGTAAAAGTTATTCTTAGTCATTGCCAGCAAGGGACAATCAAGGGGTTTGACAGGTATGACCAAACATTCTCTTCTTCAGCTGAGATAAGGATCAAGGCTGAAGAAGGTTGGCAGGTATGACCAACATTAAGTTCTCTTCAGCCAAGATAAGGGTCAAGGCTGAAGAAGGTTGGCAGGTATGTGTAACAACCCTCGTACTGATTACCGATAAACCACTGAATTACATACTGATTACTGCTAAATTGAATTGATAATGACTGATGATTGAATTAACTAAAGTACTGAATGGACTGATTGAAATTGAAACTGAAATTGAATAAGTTTATTTGTTGAATTGCATATTGCCTCTGTTTGATTGATTGATTGATTATCTGTTTGAATTCATATGTTTAAACTGCTAATTGAAGGCCTTATCGGCGGCCGAATTAGGAACCGTTTAGAGTTTTGGGATCAGTAGAATATTTGTGATTTTATGGTATAGTTATCTGAAAATTGACTAGGAATGATTAAATTAGATTAAACAGGAGTTAATTGCCAAATTTAACTTATTTACCATAATGCCATTAGGAGTGGGCCTTTGTTTATTCACATATTTGAGCCTTATACCCTTAGGCAACATTTGATCAGCCCTACTTCTTGCTTCAACCGAATTTAGAGAGAGAGAGAAGGGAGAGAGAGTTGATTTCATCACATTTTGCTTGATTGTGCTTGGAACTTAAGAGGATTGAAGTGTTGACTCCATTATTGATCTCCTAGGCTCTCAATTGTAGACTTAGACAAGGTAAATCAATCCCTCATTGTTACATTTAAGGTTGTCTTGCATGAATCAAGTAAATTGTAGAGTTTAAGCCATGAATTGGTTCATATATGTTGAAATAGAGCTTAATTCATACATGCATGTTTATATTGATGCATCTTGAGTTGATTTCATGGCCAATTGTACTTGCATGTTCATATTTAGACTTGAGTCCATGAATTTATCATGTTTTTGCAGAAATGAGTCCATTTGGACAAGCTTTGAAGGTTGAATTTGGTTAAATTTCATGCATGTTAGCATTTCTCCATATTCATGAAAAAATGGGTTTGAAACATGGCTTTAATTGACCAACTCTTGGCCCTTGCATGTGTAAATTGGCTTTTGAAACTTGTTGTATATTGAATGTAAATGTATTTTCCAGAATTTGGGCCCAAGAGGTTGAGTTTTGGGTTGTTGAATGCTTGGTTCGAACTTGGGAGACAAATCTGGAAATTCCAGATTTGGCTTCCTCGCTCGAGCGAAGGATTCCTCGCTCGAGCGAGCACCTTTGTCCAGGGCTCCGCTCGAGCGAGCATCGAGCGACCATCGCGCGTAAAATTTCTGCATCCAGTACTTTTGCATTTTTTCTTCATCTCGCTCGAGCGAGCATCGAGCGAGAAAATCCAGCAACCAGTACTTTTACTGTTCATCAGACCGCTCGAGCGAAGGATTGTTCGCTCGAGCGAATCCTTTGATTTTGGAAGCTCGCTCGAGCGAAGGAAGGCTCGCTCGAGCGAAGCGCCTATTTTCAGCAACTTTTGAAAAATGCCTTCCAACTGTATTTTTGCATCCTCATCTCATCCTAGGCATTCTTAGGCCTAGTTTAAGACATCTTAATGATGATTTAGACATAGAACCACACCGAGGAAATTTAGGGATTTAATTATCATCCTTCTCGACTGTGAAACTTAGTGTGTGTTCTATTTGTTAACTGTTTAGAGTTGGCTCTCGGGGACGCGCTCTAGCTGCTATTAGCCCAATCTCTGTGAGTAACAATCGTGTAAAGATATGTTCAAATGATGATCTTTTGAATACTGAACTGAAATGTTTATCGAACTGATATTGTTTACTGAATGAATGTATGTCCTGTATTGTGAACTGTATTGTGGCATCCTTAGCACTTACTGTTTACTGTTACTGTTACAGAGCTCTGTCGGTTCCCTTGTGGGACCATACTGTTTACCGAATGATTGGCCATCATTACTGTTGGGTCTGTTAAGACCCGGTCCTTTGGACCTACTGTTTATAGGCTAATGGATGTACCACATATGACTGATTGAATGAAATACTGAAAGACTGAAATACTGTTTAATGAACTGCTTTCATTACTGTAAGGACATTCATTCATAACCTCTTTACGCTTTATGTTATTCACTGGGCTTTAGCTCACTGTTTATATATATATGTAGGTTCTCAGCAGCCAGACTAGAGCTAGGAGCGTGGGTTGGTCCCCAGTTTTGTCAAGCCAGCCTATGTGCCTCACTGCGAGGTTCCGAGTTGCCATGCTGTGGCTTGGGGTGTTTTTGTGTCCCCCATCGGTCTCCTTACTGTTTTGTACTACTGTATAGACCGTCTACTGTTTTACTGTACTGTTATCGAGGGATTAAGTCCCCGTACTGAACCTTTGTGTATGATTGTATAGACTGTACTGTTCTGAACCGTACGAATGCATGAAAAGTGTTTTTGGCATACAGATTTACACAGCTCAATGGACACTAGTTACTTATTGTATTGGCTTCCGCCAGGCCCTGTACTCTGTTTAACTGTATTACTGTTCAGCAGGCCTTCGGTAATCTCGGATTACTGGCCAGTTACGGTGCTAAACCCATAGGGCCGGGTTTGGGTCGTGACAGTATGACCAACATTAAGTTCTCTTCAGCCAAGATAAGGGTCAAGGCTGAAGAAGGTTGGCAGGTATGACCAACATTTAGCTCTCTTCAGCCGAGATAAGGATCTAGGCTGAAGAAGGTTAGCAGGAATGACCAACATTTAGCTCTCTTTAGCCGAGATAAGGATCTAGGTTGAAGAAAGTTGGCAGGTATGACCAACATTTAGCTCTCTTCAGCTGAAATAAGGATCTAGACTGAAGAAGGTTGGCAGGTATGACCAACATTTAGTTCTCTTCAGCCGAGATAAGGATCTAGGCTGAAGAAGGTTAGCAGGAATGACCAACATTTAGCTCTCTTCGGTTGAGATAAGGATCTAGGTTGAAAAAGGTTGGCAGGAATGACTAACATTTAGCTCTCTTCAGCCAAGATAAGGATCTAGACTGAAGAAGGTTAGCAGGTATGACCAACATTTAGCTCTCTTCAGCCGAGATAAGGATCTAGGCTGAAGAATGTTGGCAGGTATACCAAAATTTAGCTCTCTTCAGCCGAGATAAAGATCTAGGCTAAAGAAGGTTGACAGGTATGACCAACATTTAGCTCTTTTCAGCCGAGATAAAGATCTAGGCTGAAGAAAGTTGGCAGGTATGACCAACATTTTGTTCTCTTCAGCCGAGATAAGAATCTAGGCCGAAGAAAGTTGGCAAGTATGGCCAACACATAGTAAGGTTAGCAGATTACAGGGCTCTTGGACCGAGATGGCTATCTCGGTCGTAAAAAATTAAGACATGACAATCGAGCAAAGAGTTCAAGACATGCAAATTAAAGTTGAAGGGCAATTACAAGTAAGAGTGAAACCAAACAAAGAAAGGGAAAAATTGCTGATTTCATTCCATTTGAAAAAAGTCCACTACAAGAGGAGGGGCTTGAGTCCAGTTACAAATTCTTTCAAAAGTAAACATCAAAATAAGAAAAACAAGATCAAGCAAATAGATCGTCTAAGTCTGCATCCAGGTCAACCCGAGCTTTACCACTTGGTAGCCCGGTTCCAGCAGGTAGGTCGATCATAGGCGCATCATCAACCGTACTTGGCACCGGTGGCTTCACCCGAGCTGACTGAGCAGTTTGGAGACAGTGATCATTGGTAACATGTGGGGCGTTGTTTGGCTCTGGGGATTCTTCCTCCTCTTCCCCCTCTTGAAGCAACTTTTGTTGAATGGCATTGGCGTAGTCTGCCATATAACTTGGAATGAAGTGGGGAGGAGGGTTCTGGAAGACCTCGGTTTCTTGACCATAACTGAGCTTTGTTGCAGCTGCCTTCCATCCGCATTTGAAAAATATATCCTTCGCAGCTTCACATTGCAGGATGTAGGTGGCCTCCCTTTCCTTGTAGCCCCTATTTTCAGCGTCCTCCATTTTCTTGTTTAACTCGGTGATATCGGCATCTTTTTTCTTCTCGAGCTTGGCGAGCTCGTGCAGATAGTGGTCTTTCCTTTCGGCCAAGGCCTTCTACTTGTCCGCTTCTACCGAGTTGACCAGCTCGGTGAGTCGGGTGATTTCAGATTCGAGCTCGGTCATTTTTTGCTTGGCCTCATTCAGCTCGGCCATCTTAGTGTTGGCGTCTGCCACAGCCAGGCGTGCTGTCTTGCGCAGCTCTAGCACGCGCTTATGAGCAACATGGTTCTTTTGCATGGTCTGTAGAAGGAAAGACAACGATTATAACTAAAACCGAGCAAACATATGTGTAAACTGGTAAACAAACAAAGAGAGCACTTACAAGCACCATTGACTTAGTGGCCGAGCGTATGGCTTTGAGCTCGGTCAAGTGGTCGTGGTGCTCCATGTTGGCTGGCAGACACACGCTCTTGGCAAGGTTGAAGGCAAGCGTGTGGTCCTTGTCTGCAACCACTGAGTCTGTGTTCGAGATAGCACAGTTCTTGTAAGTCATTCTTGGTGCCCAGCCCGAAGGGCTTGCCCGGTTAGAGTGCACGGGCTCAGGGCTTAACATCGTAGTTTTCGGAAGCACGGTGTCCTCATCAACCAAGTGTTGAGGTTCGGTCGAAACTGTACGTGCGCGCTTACTCGGCCGAGATGTTGAGGCCCTTACGGTTGGGAGAGCTACCACGGTTTCGCACTGTTGGCAAGACGGATCTAGCCTGGCCTGCGCTTCAGCGGAAGTCTGCTCGGTGATAAGTGCCCGCACTGCCCTCTTCTTCGCTATTTCTTGTTATTCGGTTAAAGGGATCAGGTTGATTTGTGGAAGGGTGGGATTTGGCTCGGGAGAAGGCTCCAAAAGGAAGTCGATGACTTTGGTCTTTCTCTTACCGTTGTATCGGTAGGTCGGCTGGAAGTTTTACAGCTCGGTCCACTTACGGTGACGGTACTGGAGTGCGGCTTGGTTAGCGTAAGTATAGTGCGATTTTAGTTGGTTCAAATCTACAAAAGAAAAGGACAAGGGTTAGCACGATGAGTAAGCTGAAACAGCAGAATAAAACGAAACTAAACCAAGGTATTCATACCGGCTGTCCCTTTATTCCAGTTGATATTGTAGCCCGGTATCTGGGCTTCTTGGTCTTCGAAATTGCTAGAGACCCAGAAGAAGTCGTCGTCATTAACGTCTTTATCTGGGGTGTTTTTTACAATTTTCTCTCGGCCTCTCCTTACTCTTAAATAATACACTTAACTGGCATCATTTTGGCTGAGTGAGTATTGATGGAATAGCTTGGCTAATCCGAGGTTGAGGCTAAGTCGACGGTTTAGCTCGGCGATGCCGTTTATTATCCTATAAGTGTTAGTGCTGAGTTGGATTGGGCATAGTCTTGTCTGCCTGAGGAACTCGCATATTAGTGGTTGTACAGGAAACCGAAGACCGGCCTCTACTATTGATATTACGGTGAAAAGAACAAAGCTCGGTTTTCCCCATGGCGTGGTATCTAGTTCGGCTAAAGATAGGTGGACGTCATCTAGAATTTGGTAATCCTTTCAGAACTCGGCTATGACCCCAGGGGAGTCAACTAGAAATCGGTATTTACCCATGTTAACTTAAAGTTGTAAATAGAGTTCAAAAGTTGCCCAGCTCGGCGCAGCTGAGGCTTTGGTCGGCTCGGTTGTGCAAAGCCGCCTAGGGGCAGGGTGCAAAGGTGTGCCTGGCCAACCTAGTCAAGTCTGCAAAGGGGAAATAAGAAGTGTTATGCCTAGACAACTGGACCGGGCTAAGTAAATAGTGAATTTACAACAAAATAGTAAAAGCCTAGCTCGACTACATTTGGGTAAACGGGTAGCTCTCAGTTCGGTCGTAAAGAAGGGCCAACTCAAAGCCCCTAGCTCGGTTGGAGATAAGTATGCAAGGTTATAATTGATTTCTTAGTTCGGTCGTATTCAAGCCTAAAAGTTGCCTAAAACAAATACTTAGTTCGGTTACAACACAACTTTGGATTAAACATTATGTTTTTTTGAGTCCACTTGATGTGCTTTTTGAACGTGAGCGTAAGGTTTTGGGTTTATGGTATTTGCTCAACACTTCAGTGTATATAAACGCATGTATATAGAGATTAAACTACCAAAAATGAAGAAATAGATAAAAAGGAACATCAGAAAGAGGCATTAGTAACTTACAAAGTGAAAAGGCTTGAAGACAATAACCAACCAGCAAGAAGACCAACGAGGATGGAGGCGTGGGTATGGAGCTTCGAAATGCAGAAACTCTCTGAGGAATGAAGATGAACAGTAGAAGAGTGACTGTTCGAAATAAAGTAATGGTATTTATGTGAAAGGCAAAACGGCAGGTCTATTTTCAAATTTTTTCTTGAGCAGTGTGATACGACTGTTACAGTTTAAGAGGGCAATTAACGCATGCCACGTGTAAGGACACGATGTCAGACATGAGATGATAGGCTGTTCAACCAACGTGAGTTTCTTGCGCCGAACTAAAAATAGCCCGGTTGAGTAAAACATTTTTTGGACCCGATCAGATGCGTATTTCGGCTCGGTTAGTTTAAGGCATTTTAGCGCGGCTCGAAGATAATAATTCCAACTGCCAAACGTGATTCAGACGTGCTTGAAAGGTGGAACGACGTGTAGAGCAACTGACAAGACGTTTCTGGACCGGCCAAATCAGTAGCCCGGTAACAAATGAGCTCGATTGAAGACTTGGACATTGAGCTCAGTTGGTAATGAGTAATCCCAAATCATGTGTTGCAGATGGCATTAAGGGGCAATTGAGAAGGAGATTTTATGTGAACTAGGGCCGAGCTAGGTCCAGGTATAATGAGGGACCGAGCTATGGGCCGAGGTGAATGGGCTTCGTAGCTTAGAGCTTACCCCTCTTAGCTCGGTCAGAGATAGCTGCAAGTAGCTCGGTCTTAGTATTCCAAACCGAGGTATAAGTGGGCGATGACCGAGCTAGGCATTGCCCGTGGAAGCACCAAGCTAAGTGTGTTAGAGGTATTAGCTCGGTTGTGCAATCATTCTGCCGTGGTAAAACCATCTCACTTAGCTTGCAGTGATGAGGGTGTTTTAAGAATAAACATTATCCTTGGGCTTAAGGCTCCTAGGGGGACTCTGCTAAGGAGAATAGAGTCCTCCTAGGATTATGCAAGGCTATCTCACTTGGTTGGTAGTGAGAATGGTGTGTGATTCCTAGGAGAACTCTTATAAAGAGAGTTGGAATCCTACTAGGATTGTACCAGGCGGAATCTATAAAAGTTCACGGTAGGACCTATGTACAAGTATCACAATTCTTATTCTAGAATACACAGAGCTTTTTGTCTATTGTTTATTTGCTGACTTAGGCATCGGAGAGGTATCCGGCACACACCCACCGGCTAGCTTACGTTTGTGTTTTCAGGGAGTATAGTGACGACGTTTGGAGGAGTGCAAACTTGATCAATAGGATTATACGAGAAAATTATTTCGTGCTCGTACACACATAAATATGAGTAAATATATTTGCATAGAAATCATCATGGGACATAATCTTTTTGTATAAGGTGAGTCTCAAATGACACAAGTGGAACTTATAATTTGTGAGAAGGTTGTATCTCATTTTCTATTTTGATTTCTGTGTTTCTAACATTACTGTATAAATATAAATGTATATAAGTCTTCGTTTATTTTGTCGTAAAATATTAATTTTAATATGGACAAATGCCTTGTCTTATAGGACAATTATTTTCTTTTTCGATTTAATCTTGAATTTAGACTCCTTTTTTGTTTTTGGAAAGAACAAAAAATAAAAAAAATTAGGACCTTGGACTTTAGAACATACTCCCAAATGTTGTGAGATATGATGCACTTTTCATAACATTACCTTTTCCTCAAATTGGCCCCATTTCTTCTCCCGTATAAGTTGACCATTGACTTTGTACTTTGTGAACATTCATTAAGTTTCCCAAAACTTACCCAAATCATCAAAAAAATGAATGGTGTATCTCTATATTTAAGAAGCTTGACATATTTCTAAGAATGTTGCGTCATCGGGTTTGTCTGTATCTCATATTTTGTTTGATTTAAATGATCCACCATTGGAAGGAAAAATAGAGGTGAGCAAACCACATTATGAAGGATAAACTTGAAAGTGATTTGCGAATTCACACTTTATTACCAAAACAAAGAAAATGGATGTCTTGATTACCAAATTAAAGTTTTGAAAAGCGGTTGCGATTGTCGTAACAGTAGCGTTGGGACGGTTGCGGTTGTAGGGTGTAAAGGCTGTAGCGTAACAGTTGCGGTAACCGTAACCGTGAATTTTTTTATTTTTCACACAATTTGAAAAAAATTTACCGATATGCATATTTTTTTTCATAATCATATTTATTGGATTTAAAATAAATATTGATCAATTTTTGTAAATTTTTAAGTATGATCCAATATATTTCATATTTTTAAATCACTATAAATTGAGTTTTTTACATTTTATTTTATTTTTATTTTTTATTTTTATTATTATTATTTTTTTGATAACTCAGGTATCCCCAATCCTCTGATTTTAAAGGAAGCCAGGACTAATCCTGATGGGTAAGTAATCGGTGGGAAGCCGTGTACCATTTTCAAATTGCTGCAAGCACTCATTCGGTGGGAAATCGAATCGGGGACGTGCGCCTTACCCACACATCCCAAGCACGCCCTTACCATTGGGGTAGCCCGCCCCAACTTTACATTTTATTTTAATAATTAATGACTTTATATTATACAAAAAATCAATCACTAACTATTATATATAAGATAAAAATGATAAAAGTAAGAGAATAAATAAGAGCCTAAATATATATATATATATATACACATATTTTAACTAAGCCAAATATATAATTACCACACTTATTATTATTATTATTATTATTTTCAAAAAATATATGAGTAATAGCAGCTGAACAGAATAGCATAGGTCTTACAACTTCAACAAATCAATAACATGTTTTTCATCTTTCCTCTTCTCTTTCTCTATCTCTTGCTCCTCTATTTTCTCTCTTTATCTTCCCTCTACACTCTATCTTTCTTCCCCAATTTTCAGCTCTTTTTTTTGTGTGTTTTTTTTAAAGAAATAATTCGGAACCGTTACGTAACGGCGCGTAACAAGCCGTTACGGCTGTTACTGTGCCATTACGACCGTTACGGCCGATACACTTGTGAATCTCAATCACACTGCAAAAGCGGCCGTAACGAATGGCGGTAAACACCACAACCGTTACGTAACGGCGTTACGTAACGGCGTTACGTAACGGTTGCGGCCGCTTTTTAAAACCTTATTCACACTTTATAGAGCAAGTTCATATTACAAAACGAAAACAAAAAAGCATATACAAAAGAAGTACAATTCATTGGCAGAACAATATTATGCATTGTGCTTCTGTTGCCTTAGTTCAAGAGCTTACTTCTAACATTTTTTATCATCATGGACACCTCTCTCATGCTAGGTCGACTATCAGGTGATTTTCCTGCACACATCAATCCAATTTCTAGTACTCCAACGACACAATCAAAAGACTGTGATTTCAGTTCGTTTCCCAACAATCCACGGTCCACGATGTCCATTACCTGATTTGGCAGTTCCATTGAAACCCATCTCTGCAGATCCATTTCCCCTGTAAACATCTCATCTGTTGGCTTTTTCTTCGTAAAAATCTCAAGCATTAGTATGTCAAAACTGTAAACATCCCCTTTACCCACCCAAAAAGTAAACATCCCCTTTAGTGGACACCCCTTCACCAATTCCATATTCTGCATCAATTTCAAATTCAATGTAGTTCCTTTTCAAACCAAGTGTAATTGTGCATAAATTTTAGCAATAATAAAAAATATAAAACATAAAAAAAAAAAAGAGACGAAAGAGTGAACATAACTCAAAAATTAATTTTGGGCAGCATGCTATTCACACTCTCCATTTGAATCAATATACTCAATTTCTGGGTTTATTAGGAGTAAAAAGAAAATCACATGCTTCATTCAATTTTTACTAGATAACCAAAAGGGACATTATTGTACTTTTTTCCTAATAAAAAAAAGAAGAGAAAGGGAGTGTATTGGTCCCAAAGGGGAGTGTGAATAGTGCCAAGAATTCTCTGTTCCCAAATCCTCCCTTCCCCTATCCCATAGCACTCATAACTATTATATTATGTGAGAATCTCGAGAGATATTCAATGATTGTGAATGTTTTGGGACAAGAAACAATAAAATTTGGGGATAGAGGATCCCATACTTGCAAATAGCATTACCCCTAATTTTCTAAGTGAACTAATACAAAAACTTAAATTTTTTACAGAAAAATGCATAGGATGTTGTGCATTCATCCCAGTAGAGTGTAAGCCCCATTTGACATAAGCATGGTGCTAAAGATGACTAAATTTAGTCACCAGCTGAGAACCATACCTGGAGGAATGTAGCCAATGGAACCTTTCAGGCCAAGAGTGCTGCTCACCGGACCCTTATTTGCAGCGTTAACAAGTATTCGTGCCAGTCCGAAATCTGCAACATGTGCACACATGCTTTCATCCAAAAGAACATTACTTGGCTTCAAATCACAGTGCATTACAGGGTTTTCAGTCATGATGCAAATACTCAATAGCAGATGCAACATCTTGGGCTATCTCCAACCTCTCCTTTATACCAAGCCTCTCATTCCTCTCATGAAGCCACTGTTCCAAGCTTCCATTTGGCATGAAATGGAGCACCAATGCCCTGAAATCACTGCTCGAGCACACACTAATGACTCCAACAAGGTTCCTATGCCGGATATTTCGTAGAGCTTCACACTCAGCAAGAAAGCTCTTGAAAGCTTTGTGTTGTTCCATCTTAAAGACTTTAATTGCTGCAACTGTTCCATCGCCAAACGTTCCCTTGTAAACTGTCCCAAAGCTTCCCTCTCCAATCAAGTTCTCTTGACTGAAATTTCTCGTTGCAATTTTGATTTCATTGAGTCTGTAAAATTTATGAACCCCAATTGGAACATCGTCATCATCAACTGTATGTGTCTTGGCCTTCTCTTTTGCGCAAACAGTAAAATTACTATGGAGAGTGTTAAAATTCCAACAAAGCCCACCACAAGACCTACTGTCAATTTCACTTTTGACACCCCCGAGTGTTTTTTAGTCAGTGTTACAGCGCAAAATGGTAATTTAAATTGCAACAATCCACCACAGAGCTGTGGATTTCCATCAAGAGAAACCGCTGTCGCATTGTTAAATATCCCGCCTGTTGGAACATTTCCTTGTAGTTGGTTCTCGGACAGGTCTAAAAGTTGAAGAAACCGAAGCCTTTCCAAGGAGGCTGGGATTTCACCAGTGAGATTGTTTTTCGCAAGGTCAATATACTCGATCCCTTTCAATTCGGATAGAGATTTTCAAATTGGTCCTTGAAAAGAGTTTCGCGACAAGTTCAGATACAAAAGACTCGAGCAATCCCCAATTCAGACCGGAATGTCTCCTGTTAACCGGTTATTGGAGACATCAATTGCTTGAATCATCTTTAGATTACCTATTTCTTCAGGAAGTGAGCCATTTAACCTATTCCAAGACAGATTCAGAAGCTTTCCAAAGCTTGGTATGCTAAAAATCTCTCTGGGTATTGTACCCGAAAGCATGTTAACTGACAGGTCTAGGATCTGAAGATGCTGATAGTTTCCTAGGCTTGAAGGTATAGTACTGGTTAAAGGTTGTTTTTCAAGCCCATTTCATACAACTCAGTTAAGTTCCCGAATGATTCTGGTATTTTCCCGGAAAATTGGTTTCTATGCAAGTAAAGGTTTTGTAAGTTGGGCAAGGTTCCTATTGAAGGTGGAATGATTCCAGTGAAGGAATTGTACTCCACAGACAACATGGTCAGGCCAACCAAATTACTGATTTCTCCGGGTAAATTTCCTTCTAGATGATTCTTTCCCATAACCAACAAAGAAAGTTGTCATGAGAGGTTTCCTATTGACAGAGGAAGCCTACCAGTGAGGCGATTTGTTGCCACAGAAAAGACTTGAAGTTGGGTTGAATTTGCCAAGGAAGTGATGAAATCCATACCACGCTCCCCACCGCTTACAAGCTCATTGATTTCGAGATTCAGAACTTGGATACTTGGTAGATTTCCCAATGAAGGAATGTGTCCAGTGAAGTTGTTATTAGAAAAATCAACGCGGACAAGCCGCGAAGCATTGGCTATAGAACCTGGTATAGACCCGGAAAATTGATTCCCATCCAAGTAAAGGGTAGTTAAGTTGGATAGTTTTAAGAGCATATCTGAGGGAAGATTACCCGAAAGATTGTTTCCCGCCAAGCCTAATACGATCAGCGAAGAACCATTGAGCAATGAACTTGGAATTTCGCCTACAAAATTGTTCAAACCAATCTGCAGATTGAGTAGATTGGGGAGTTCTCCCAATCTGTCCGGTATTGGTCCTCGTAAGCTGTTTGTCAACAGAATGAGGTTTGTGAGAGAAGACAGGTTTCCGAATGATGATGTAATTTCACCGGTGAGCAAATTGTCCATCAGGGTTATGACTTGAAGCGCGGAAAGTGAGCCTAGTTCTGGTGGGATGGTTCCTTCAAGTTTGTTCCTCGACAGGTCAATATAAACAAGTCTAAGACACAAACTTAGCGATGTTGGAATCGTTCCTTGCAATTGATTAGAACCCAAGATGAGAAATTTTAAACGAAAAAGATTTCCAAGATTGCACGGAAGGGTTGCGAAAAAGCTGTTGTTTTGAAGGTTGAGATGTGTAAGGAAGGAGAGATTGGAAATGTGAGGAGCAATGGGGCTGACGAGGCCGTGGTTTTCCAGATTCAAAGTGGTGACTCTCTGCTTGGTGGTGTTGCAGGTGACACCTTTCCAGTTGCAGAAATTGGTACTGAAATTCCAGGATTGAAGTATTCCAAATGGGTCATGAGTAATGTAGGATTTGAAAGCAAGAAGAGAAAGTTGATCAGTGTGGTTGTTGTTGAGATTGGTTGTGATTTGTGAGTTAGATAACAACGGAAAGAAAATGAGAGTGAGAAGAATCAGATTGAGATTTTCTGAATCCATTATTGGGTAAGGCTAAGAAGTGAATTTTCTGGGGAAGAAGATGGTAACAGCAGTTTTAAATGAGTCTACCAACACAGAACCAACCACAAATGTGAAACTGTCAGTCCTACTTTCCATGAATCTTCAAATGATCATATCTTACTTGCAGCCTAATTTACTAGTCATTTGTCTTCAATTTGTGAATCCAACCTTCCAGTGCGTCACTCACATAATGATGATCTCACAACCTCTGTTTTTTTTTTGGGGGGGATCATGTCTCCTCCTATTTGAAAATACTATTATGCCTAGTTTAAAATAAATGATACATCCCGATATATTGATTAGAATGAAAATCTCATATGTATTGGGTTGTTCTCAATACGTGCCCATTCATAGCCGATTCAGTTCCAACACACATTCACATGAGGAAACAAAATCCACTAGTAATAAAATTTACAACTGATTCACGAGTCAATGCACAGTCAATAAGGTCAGTTCAACTACTAATTTTTTTTATTTATTTATTTTTTGATTGGTAATTTTAAAAAATTAGTCATGAAAACCTTACATTTCTTAAAAAATAGGACTAAAAAAATATGCAAGTTGGACTAAAAAAATTGGCAAGCAGGCCAATTTCCTAATCATTATTTTAAAAATTAGTCATGAAAACCTTACAGTCTTTAGTTTATCTCGTTTCATTTACTTTTGCAGCAATTCCACTCTTCTAATTCCAAATTGACTTGTGTACTACACAACCACCTATTACTACAATTTTCATTACCAATTTGAAATTAACAAAGTTTGACTATCTAATTTTTATATTTGGGACACACAGAATTGTTGTTTGATATTGTTGAAGGCTGAAACTTGCTGCCTACACATTAGGTTAAAGTATAATTCTTGGTAACAAAGTTTGACTGTCTAATTTTTATATGTGGGGCACAGAATTGTTGTTTGATATTGTTGAAGGTTGAAACTTGCTGCCTACACATAGGTTAAAGTATAATTCTTGGTAGCTCGAAACGGCTGGCCTGAAGGCCCGAAAGGAAGCTCAAATCTAGGTGTATCTCTTACCTCATCAACCCAAGCCACATCATCAAGAGCCTAATCATGAAGAAGTTTTTAAATTATAAATTGATAGTTGCACATATCAAGAGCCTATAAAATTTATAGTTGCACATGTCTTGATCTTGTTCAATTGATATTGACAACGAAATTTATAATTGGTTAAACAATTCTAGAGAAATTCTATTTCCACACACTTGTTCGTCTCTTTCCACATCTTTTCTCAATACACACACTAAATAAATTTAAATTATCAATTTTCACTCAATACACATCCTACCATACCAAAAATATTCTTACCATCTTCATCCTTCAAACCTTAACCCTAACAAGCCACCACCGCTATTGCCGCCGCCGTCGGTGGCACCTCTTCCCCTCCATTTCATTTCCAATCGTTACCCTCACTCTCTCTCCACCCGCCGGTGCCACTTCCATGACCTCCATATGTTTAACAATTTCATTTTTGTAGTAATTCAATATGTTTAACAATGTGATAGATTGTGTTAAAACTAGAAATTTATACATGCTATTAAACATTTTTAAAGACTAATTTACCATCTGGGTTGGTTGGTTGAGATGAAAAGTATTCAATTTGTGGCTATGTGACACACTGTGTTATCATGTATCATAGAGGATTAAAGATTCTTGAAAATCATTTAATCTGCCTATCAATGATACTTGTAAAATTGTGCATGTAGAGAGTACAAGTTAATAGAAAAGAATCTGATTGCTTCGATGAGGAGATTAAGAGAATTCGTCTGGTTGTAAGCAGGAGTTGGATAGTGATGATATGAGTTCATTTTTTTGACAGCAGAAGTATTTATACAACTTGACTGAGCGTGCTCTTTGGCAGAACTAGCTCTACATTATATTGAATCTGATGCATGAGAAGTCGTCATTGTTGATGATCGAAGAGCTCACTGCACTATAAGAAATAACACTTTTGGCGACCACCTATTTTGAGTTAGTTGCAAATAATCCACTTTCTGCGACTAAAATTTTTTTGGTCGCTGATGGGCATGTTTTCGCGACCCATAATTTTTTGGTGGCTAATAGCTAATTTTTGGTGACCAAATACAAATTTGGTCGCAGAAGGTCGTCTTTTGGCGACCAAAAAATAAGTTGGTCGCGAATGACTTAACTATTGGTGACCAACTACAAATTTGGTCGTGGAAGATCACCTTTTGGCGATCAAAAAATAAGTTGGTCGCGGAAAGTTATGGTGGGATAAATTAAAAAAAAAACGGGTACTACTGTAATTATATTCTATTTTCATGTTTAGGCATTGAAGGTTTTATGAAATAATATATAATCCAATTTTTATGGGTTATATATTTTCTCTGCCAAATGTGAACAATAAGCATGTTATTGGCAGAGTGGATTGGGCGTATAGAGAGTGACTCCTTGGTCAGGAGTTCAACTCTCAGGCAACGCAGAAGAATATTTTTCTTTGGGATGAAGGCGCTGACTTTCGGTGACCAACTATAACTTTGGTCCCTAAAAGTTACATTTTAGCTAATATGAATTGGACTTTCCGCGACCAATTATTTGGTCGCCAATGGTCCCTTTTAGCAACCAACTATAACTTTGGTCGTAGAAAAACTATTTGTGACGAGGCTTTAGTGAAAAACTTGCGACCAATACATTTTGGTCGCGAAAAGATTTTAGCGACCAAATATGGTACTTTTCGCGACCAAAATATTAGTCGCGGAAAGTGTAATTTCTTGTAGTGCTGGTACATCAAAACTTGAAGGCGGATGGAGATTGTAGTGGTGCGCCGATCTTTTTCTCATGCAAAGGGGGGTCGCAGTGGTATGGAAGAGGCGACGAGAAGAGTGGATGAGAGGAGAGGAGAGGCGGCGGCTATGGATGGTGATGGTAGAAACTGATGGTTTGAGAGAGTTAGAGTTAGGGTTTTGAGAAAGGGATATTTTGGTAATTTAATTTTAAGACAAAAATTTAATAAAACAAATCATTAAGTGTGTGGAAAGAGAGGAAGTAGTGTGTAGAAATAAAATTACCCACAATTCTAATAAATAATGAAAAAGGGAAAATTACATTTTACCCCGTCAACTATTACTATTTTTCACTTTATCCCTTCAAACTAAAAATTGATACAATGTGTTCCTTCATCTTCTGAAAGTTTTTAATCTAACCCTTATGTCTCCATTTTGTTAACAAAACAGATGGAAAAGGTGCATATAATGTGTATATGTTATATTTATGATGAAAATACATTTTAAAGATCAATCATAAATATGATTATATGACATGTGCACATTTCATGTACCTTTTTTGTCTGTTATGTTAACATAATAGAGATATAAGAATTAGGTTAAAAACTTTCAAAAGATGAATGGGTACATTCTATTCACTTTGCTTGTTTTTAGTTTTTCAAAAACACTCTTCAGAAAATTCTACTTTTTTGTTTTCCGTATTTTTCATTTTTACTGAATTTTTTTAATATTTTAAGAATTTTTTATTTTTATTTTTAGGCACGTCTAACATAAATACACATAAAAAGTATAATTATTGTGAAAAAATCTTTTAAAAATTCACTAAATACCAAAAATACAAAAAATTACGAGAATTCAGTATATTTTTCGTATTTTTATGTATTTATCAATTTTTTAAAATATTTTTTCACAAACTTTTTACTTTTTAGATATATTTAAATAAGGTCCATTTAAAAAAGTAAAAAAATGCTTAAAATTTTAAAAATATTCACTAAAAACAAAAAAACATGCAAAAATAAAAAACTCAGTTTTCAAAAAATTTAATCCAAAAAACTCAAACCAAACACACACATTAATTTTTAATTTGAGGGAATAAAGTGAAAAATAGTAATAGTTGAGAGGGTAAAGTGTAATTTGCGCTAATGAAAATGTTAATAATAGCTAAGAGGAAAAAACCAAAAAGAACAGAGAAATAGACTAGTATGCTGCATCATGGAGATAGAAATGGAATAGCATGCACGTACAATTATGCATCAACACAAAACAGACAACATGTTTAAGTGTTTCTCTCATGTAGTTCACATCCGATTCTTACAATACGAGTCATCATGCTGATGTGGTGTATTCTGAGACACATCTGTGTCTCATTTTGTGAAATTTTTTTTTGTGCACGTAACATATCTGAGGTTCTAATATTATATCGGCATTCATCATCTATGGTAGTGTTACTGATTCCCACTGATTGCATCCTCTAACCCTAACATGTACGACACCGTCCACCCCATCTATGGTACTATTGACGATCTCACAGCATTGTCTTCGCGGAGCCTGCTCATTGAAAAGTTACCAAAAATATATTAGTCACTACTATATGTGTGTTTCCAAGATAAGGTATGTTCAACTAAAAGTAAATTTAAACTAAGATAGAATACACACTATTTTTCTTAGTATTTTCTGCCTAGTTCTTAATATCTAATATTATTGTAGATTTAAAATTAATTTATCAAGATTGTTTTTAAATAATTGTAATACCCTCATGAATAAAATTGAAATGGGTGGGTATCGACAACTTTTTCACCTTCTTCCACATGTCAGGTTGGAATGTCGCGGCCAAGACATTAACAAACTCAACAGACAACACCGGAACATAATCCTCCTGCCCACAATCCTTCCTGGACTCACCCAAAAATCTCTTGTATGTGGTCCGAGTCTGACCCATCTCGAACTCCTCAACCTGATCCAAGAAATAAATAACTGGTCTCTCACACGGGTCAGAACTCATGACCCGGGTATTGAATGTGAATGGCTCTTGACTCCAACTCCTCCATGACACAAACGTTTGAAACGGTGTTTCCAACTCCTTTGCTAACACCAATGTCGGGTATAGCTGCACAGTGTAACCCCAAGACACTGAAATTGACCAATTTCGTGACAAGTCGTAACAGAAGCTTTGTTGGAGGATCCGACCCGGATCCAGATTGTATGCTTGGATCAGTTTTTTGAGGGAGTCAATTTGGGTCAGGCCTGGAAACAGTGCCTGCACATAGTCTAGGTGGTGCAGTGACACTAGCGGCGCCACTGGGTGCGCTGCTAGTAATCCGTACGGGTCTCCTCGTACATCAACCTATAAAACACAAAAAATGTAAATTCAAAATATAATTTTAGCTTTGCATGAATCAATTCAGAAACAAAAATGTTAAAAAATTTTAAATGAATTATTAAATATTTTAGTAAATAAACTTATGTATGTGTGAGATCTAAATGGGTCTCATTGCTCATTCAGAAATTACTAAATAAGGAGCTATGTATATATATTGAAATGAAAAACACAATTCAACTATTTTATGATCAGAGAGGAAGATAAATTATGCTCACCAAAGATTTGGGGTATGCTTGATTAGAAAAAAAAATGACAATGAAAAATAAAAATGATAGTGAGTGAAGTGAGAAAAGAGATGAAAATTTAGTTTATTCATGCATTTGATTTTGATGAAAATAAAAAAAAATTGAAATTTTTAACAATGTTGATTAAAAAACATTTTTTTTTTCTTGATTGGCTTGAGAAACATGAAAATTACAAGGAAATCTTTATTTTACTTAATTATTCCTACTCATTTTAAACAAGTGAATAGATTTGATAATGGTTCCCTATTACTTTGTTGCAAAATTCCCTACTTATGTTTTGAGAAACAACGATGCCTCGTTTGGGAATATGTTATTTTAGTAATTTTTTGACTAAAATATGAGGTAAAAAAAATTAGCTTGTTTGGTTTGTTTTCCAGAAAAATTTTTGAGAAAAATTCTCTACAAACAAATTTTTAAGAGTAATCAAACCAAACAAATTTTTCCAAAAAAAATCTCAAAATTTTGTTTGGTTACCTACTTTTCAAAATCACTCTCTCTTTCATACATATCAAATCGATCACTTTTTTTTAAAACTCTCTTCCCAAAATAATTTTCCAAAACCATTTTTGAAAAAAGGTAAACCAAACAAGTTTTCGTACTTTTTATCTCAAAAACTACTCTACAAACACAAACCAAACACACCTGTATGTTTGGGGTGACTTTTTAACTTTTTACGAAATGATGTGTAAAAAGTAGAGAAAAAAGAAATCTTTGACTTTTTGGTATAGGTTATAGGCTTTTTAACTTTTTTAGTAATTTTTTAACTTTTGGCTAAAATGTTAACTTACCAAATGAGACCTATCTAAAGAAAAATGTACTAAAAAAAATATCTAATAACTAGTTGAAATTCATTTTAAATGTGAATTGACTAAACATCAATATTCAATATGCTGGATAACTTTCTCAACATATTTTTTGATATTTTATTTTTTCATGTGAGAAATCAAAATCTAAATTCAGAAGATTAAAAAGACATAAGAAAATTTTCATTTTTCAATACTTTCTAAAATTCTTACTTAAAAAAATACCAATTTTGTTTCATATCCAAAAAAAAAAAAAATATTCAGAATTCAGATATGTGGACAAGATTCATTCTATCTATGGCCTACAACAAATTACTCTACACTTCACTTTCCTAAGGACGGTTATGTATCACTATTTTCTTCACTTCTTTACATTAGTAAAATATGTTACAGATATTATTTATCTTTTTTTAATTTTGTAATCTTTATCTTCAAACAAGGTAGCCAATAATACTTACCATTTCTCCAGAATTATGGGTAGTTTTTCATGATTTTTACAATTATTTAAAAAAAAAACATTAATTACTCTCTTACTAGTCAAAGTACTATTGACACAGGGAAACAAACCTGATGAAAGCCAAGTTCTTTAGTAACGACCACACCAATCTCACTCATACAACTTCCAATCTTTTGATCAGACCCATACAACGCCGCATACCGATCAACACACCCATCCAAAATCCTCACAAGCTCGGCCGCCAACGGATAACTCACCGCGAACCCACCACCGCCATACGCCATAGTATACGAATGAATCAAATCTTGCTCAACACTCTCCGAATTCCCACCAACATAATACATCTCATTATGATCGTATTTCCCTAAAACCGTCACCAAATTCTCCACGAAAAACACCGTGTCATCGTCCCCCATCACGAACCACCTCACATTGTCTAATCCCATTTCGAAACACTCTTTCACAACCCGAGCTATGCGAACCGCAGAGCGAGACCCATAGGGACTCGTGTACTTGAACCTGGACGTGTCCTCGGAAACCATATACAGCGGTGATGTGTTGTCGGGCCAATTCGGGTTTGGTTTTTTGTCGAGGAATACGAAGCCGCGAGTGGTGTTGGGTTTCCACCATAGTTCAGTGTAATGGCGGCGATTATTCCATGTTTTTGCAGAGCCACTTAGACAGAACATTATGTGTGAAATGTTGGTCTTGGTCTGTTCTTGATCGCCGAGTTTGCGGAGTTTTTCGGCGTGATCAGATTGAATGAAGGTGTCGAGTTTGCGGAGTTTTTTGTCGTGATCGGAGTGAATGAATGTGTCGAGTCTGCCGAGTTTTGGGGTGTGATCGGAGTGAATGAATGTTGGGTCGAAGTGACTGAGCCATCTGGGACGGTTCAAGAGAGTCGAGTAAGAGAAGAGAGAGATTGAAGCGACTATGCAAATCGCGAGAAAGCCTTTCATGAACGATGACACAGTATCGGAGAGCTTTATTGTGGTAGTGGTGGGTACGAATATGGACTTCCAGGGTTTGAGAGGCTCGTTAATGGTCTGTTGTGTGTGAGAGTGGGTCATTTTTTTTTTTTTGGATAAACACAGAATAGATAGAGGCCCGGAATATCTGGGAATCACAAAAAGGGTTGAATCAATCGAAATCAAAATTTTGAAAGTAGTTTTTCGAAGTTTGAAGATGATCTGATCTGTGAACTTTGATGCCCCTCCCAGAATTCTCTCTTTAGTTTAGATTCTGCCCCTTTTGTATGCTACACTCGCTACAAAACAGACCCTTTTTGCGTGCGTTGATCTATCCCTTTAAAACAGAAAAATATAGGAGAATTGGGTACTGTTTGGGCCAATGGGATTCATGAGTTCCGTTTTGGTGATTTTAACTGTTTATTTTTGTCAAATATTTTACCTTTTTTATTATAAAAAATTAGGTTTATTTGATAGACGTAACTTATTCAATTTATCGCGTTTGTCATTCAAAATAGATAGTTTAATTTTAAAAACACAATTATCGTCTATTTTTTTAATAATAAACCTAATAAATTAAATAAAATACAATTATCGAATTGATATGATTTTTTATGTGAATAAAGTATATGAAATATTCGACAAAATGAAGGTTTAGATTAATCTAATTTAGTTAGGCATACTAGCATGGTACTTCAATTTCGTTTTTATTAGTTGAAATAGTGAGACTTACAAATTTTATTTATTTATTTATTTATTTTTTTATAGATAATTGGACAAGTGTCATTCAATAAATAGTGTAAGCAACAAGACGACCAAATAACTTCTCTAAAATGAGATTGAGGAATGATTAAGTTCGATTTCATTATTACATATTTAAAAGTGATAAAATAAGATAGAAAATTAGATTGCATGTATAATTAAGTAAATATACTGCCTCTAGTCCAAAGTGTTGTTTGAGTTGGTGAGATAATTCAAATTATCGTAATGAAGATTTATAATAGATTTTAAAAATTCAAATACCACCTTCCAATCCAAATTCAAGCCCGGAGTCAATCCACCTCTTATAATTAAAGAGTAGGAGTAATGCCAAGTTTGACAAATTGAAAAAAAGTTAAAAAGTTACTCAAAAAGTTAAAAAGTTATCACTATTTACCAAAAGTCAAAAATTACGTCTGCACAACTCCCAATCTTAATTTTTCCCTACACACTAATTTATACACTTTTTTAATGCATATTTTTTCATAAAAAGTCAAAAATTTAACCCAAACATCCATATTTTTTTTTCTCAATTTTTTAATTCAAAAAGATAAAAAATACACTTATTTAGAACACTCTAAACAACCCCTAAGTATCAGATCAAAAAACAAGGAGTAACTGATACTTGTTAAGTGGGTTTAACAGTCAATGGGAGGCACTTTCCCCCCCACAGTCATATAAGTTTGGGAGCAAGGATCCTCGGCCGCCCTTTTCGGCGGCCGTCCCAGCAGCCCCCCCAAAACGACGTCGTTTTGGGGTTTTTTTTCTTTTTTTCTTTTATTCTTCCTTGTTCGAACAGAACCAGAGGGGAGGGAGGGAAAGAAGAGAGAGAGGGGGAGGGAAAGGGAAGAAGAGAGAGAGGAAGGGAGAAGAAGAGGGAGTCGCCGGTGGGCCGGACTGGAGGGGGCCATAACCAGTGGGGGAGGAGGAGGAGGAGGAGGAGGAGGAGGAGGAGGCGGAGGCGGAGGAGACGGCAGTGTGGCGGTGCAGCTGCTGCGACGAGCTGCACCGGGTGACGATCGGACGGCTGCGACGGCCGGCGGCGAGGCGACGAGCTGCGACGGTGAGCTCGCTCCTCCCCCTCCCTCCTCCCTCTTCTCCCCCTCCCTCTTCTCCCCCTCCCCTCCCCTCCCCTCTGGTTTCGAAGAGAGAGAAAGCAAGAACGAAGAAGAAGAAAAGGAAAAAAAAAAAAAACAAACAAACAAAACCCCCAAAACGACGTCGTTTTGGGGGGCTGCCGGGTAGAGCGGCCGATGATCCAAATTCATAAGTTTGGGCCTGCCTAGTTTGGGGATAGACGCCAAAGTTCCATCTCCATTGACTACAGAAAATTTATTCATTCATTTATTTCACTTAGATTTCTTTCTTAAATTTTTTTCAATTCATAATTTTTTAACAATCAATGAACTTCAACTAACTGGGTTAACTGAGGCTTATTTTGGAAAGTAAAAAAAAAAAAAAAAACATTTTAGTTTTTTTTTTTTTTTGCTTTTTTTTTTTTTAAAGAAAAACATATATAAAAATAAAAATATGATGTGATTGACTTTTTTTTCCTAATTATCAAAATAAGCCTTAATTGATCACTTTTGTGTACTTTCAACTTAACACAATTCTCATAATATGAAAAAAAATCCAATTGAATTCCAATTATGTGCATCCATCTTGTTGAACAGAGTTTCTTCAACAAATATTTCTTTTGAAGGTATAAGAATGGCTATATATTATCAATTTTTTCATAGTTTTCTTCATTTGATGGGTAGAAGCAGGGCTGGTTCCGACTTTTTTAGAGTCCCTAAATATGGGGCCGTTCACATATATTTAAAAAAAAAAAAAGTTCTAATTTGTTAGTTGTATATATCTATATTACCATATTGTGTATTATCATATTGTGTTGTTACAATATTGTACATTGCCATATTAACTTCTTACCATATTATGTTATTACCATATTGCACATTACCATATTAGCTTTTCTTTCTCCTATATAAAGGAGTCTTGTATTCACTCATATTCATTCATTGAAATATACAGAGTTATATTATCTCTCTCTCTCTCTCTCAGTTTCTCTTTATTTTCATAACATGGTATCAGAGCCTAGGGTTTCTTCTTAGCCTTCTCTTCTCCTTCACGTTGTTTTTGTCTCTCCAGTAGACTGATTCATTCTCACGTTGGTTTCTGCGAATCTAGTCCTTCTTTATTTCAACGATTAGACTATACCAGACTCTGTCTCTTCAAGACGAATTCAATGCCACTAGAATCATCTTCATCAGAGGTCACACGCGCCACCCAAAGTTTGGCCATGCGTTATGTCGCTGCCAAACGCGCCTTACGCGCCTCTTGCTTTCGTTTACGTCAGCGGTTAACGCAAGCCCTCTGTCGCCTTACACTATCTTGCGTTGTGTCCTCCTTTGCTATTGTGAGCCGCGTGTTTCTAATGTCATCGCTGACGTCAACCCTGGTCTCCAATGCACCGTACCTCCTGTCTGTTATCTTGCACTGTGCACTCCTTTGCTAACGTGCTTGGTGCCATATCCCTTATTTGGCACTGTTTCTTATTTTGGTTATTTTTTTTTTAATCTATTTTCGGCCTTATTTTGATTGTTTTGGCCCTCTTCCTAACTATTTTCGACCTTTCAGATTCACTAGTGCACTCAGTTTTACCCAGTTCTACTCTGACACCACAAGACACTTTTTGTGAGTCATATTTTGCTTACTCCATGGATTGTTCAAATAACTTTTTTTAGCACAGTGGTTTTTCTAAACCACTTACAACTCATAGTCGGTATCATTCTTTGGCTTACTTAGCCTCAACTGCTACTCATCACCAGCCACATACTCAACATTCTCCAGGTCGCTCTTTTGTACCTTCACCAACTTACAATCTTCATGATATTGAAGCCATTGTGAAAAAGATTCTTTTTACTTCTACTTCTACCTCTACCTCTATCTCTGGCACACCCTCTACTGCTCTCTCAGTCACTCCAGGTACCTTTTCTTGGTATTTTGATTCAACTTGTTGCAATCATATGACCTCTGACCATACAATTTTTTCTTCCATTACATCTTCTTCTAATTTACCAATTATTCACACTACTGATGACTCTCAATGCATGTTATTCATATAGGTCATATCTCCACTTCTAAAATCTTTTTGCCTCGCACTTATGTGATCCTTAACCTTACACTTAATCTTATCTCTATTGGTTAACTATGTGATCTTGTTGGCCTCACTATTTTATTTTCTCCAACTGGTTGTGTTTTGCAGGATTTGAAGACTGGACAAACTCTTGGGGATAGGTCATAGACATGGTCGTCTGTACGAGCTCATCTATCTGTGCATTCCATTATCCAATACTTCTCCTATCCAGATTGCTGCTCCTACTGCTACTAGTTCCCCTCTTGTTTTATGGCATTCTCGGTTACGTCATGTGTCTTTTGGTCATTTATGATCTATAGTTTCAAGTGGTCAATTAGGTCATGCTCCAAATAATAAAGTAGACTGTCTATCTTGTCAACTTGCCAAACAATTCTGCTTTACCGTTTCATACTAGTACCTCTATATCTCATGCACCTTTTGATCTCATACACTTTGATATTTTGGGACCTTCACCTAATACCACTATGGGGAGATCCAAATACTTTGTCATATTTTTCGATGATTTCACTCGTTTTACTTGGTTATTTCTTATGAAATCTCGTTTTGAGTTACACCAAATATACTATTCACAAATGGTCAAAACTCAGTTTTCTTCCACTACTAAAGTTTTTTGTGCTAATAATGCCTGGGAATAAAAAGAAACTTATTTTTTGAGATTCCTTCGTCAAAATGGTGCACTTTCTCATTATTTTTGTCATGGTACCTCCCAACAAAATGGTCGTGTTGAGCGCAAATATCACCATATCTTAGATACTGTCTGTGCTCTTTTAATATATTCTTCTTGTCCTGAACGTTTTTGGGGAGAAGCTGCTCTCATAGTCGTCTATACTATCAACCGTGTTCCTTTCCTTACCATCAACAATCAAACCCCACTTGAATGTCTGTATAGCACACCTCATCCCTATATTGGTGTTCGTGTGTTTGAATGTGCTTGTTTTGTTCTTCATGAACGTACCAAATTAGAACCTCACGCTTGTTTGTATTGTTTCTTGGGGTATGTGATTGAATATAAAGGTTATCGTTGTTGGGATTCTCTTTCTCGTAGTCTCCGTGTCTCTTGTCATGTGGTATTTTAGAAACACAAGATGTTCTCTTCTCTATCTAAGTTTTATTTGTCCACTCCTCCTATTACATCATTCTTTACAAATCCTTCTCTTTTGTTTGATGAGCTTGATACAGGCCCTACTTCCGACATAATGACTCCGGTCCATCTTGAGGATTCAGCTCCTACTCCTGGTCCTACTGCTTCACTCTCTGGTCCTAAGCCTGCTGCTGTTCCTACTCTTACTCCTACTCATGTTCTTGCTCAAACTCTAGCTCTACCTCTACCTCATAGTCTTGTTTTTATTCCATCTCACAGTGAGCCTCTTACATCCCTTGATTCTACTCCATCATCTTCTATACAAGAGGTACCTCTTCATCATTTTACTTGGGAAACACAACATTTTGTACTTCTTCGTGATTTCATTGTTGGTTCTTTTGGTTTTTCTTCTCAAGAACCTACTTCCTATCAAGAGGCTTACTCTAACCCTCTTTGGCAGTAAGCTATGACTAATGAACTGCAGGCTTATAATAAAACTCATACTTGGGATGTAGTTAACTCTCCACCTGGAAAAAGTGTTGTTAGTTGTAAATGGATTTATAAGATCAAAACTTATTCTGATGGTTCCATTGAGCATTACAAAGCTCGACTTGTTGCCCAGGGGTTTACTCAAGAATATGAGATTGATTATGAGGAAACATTTTCCACCGTTGCTGGTTTTACTTCAATTCGCAACCTTCTTGCCATTGTTGCTGCTCGCCATTGGAGTCTTTGTCAGATGGATGTCATAACACTTTTCTCAATGGTGATCTCACTGAGGAAGTTTATATGCAACCTCCTCCTAGTTCCTCAGTTCCGTTCATCAAAGTTTGCAAACTTTGTCGTGCTTTGTATGGTTTGAAACAAGCTCCTCGTGTTTGGTTTGCTAAGTTCAGTTCTACCATTCTTGACTTTAGCTTCTCCTCCAGTGTCCATGATTCTGCTTTATTTATACGCAAGACAGAGCGTGGTATTATTATTATTATTCTCTATGTGGATGATATAATCATTATTGGAAATTACACAGTGGGTATCTCTAGTCTCAAACAGTTCCTCCGTCGCCAGTTTGAAATGAAAGATTTGGGTCTATTTAGCTACTTCCTCGGCTTGGAAATTTCTTAAGATCCTTTTGGTTACTTTCTCACCTAGACCAAGTACATATCTGATCTCTTAGCTCGTGCTAGTCTTGCTGATTGCAAGACTGCGCGTACCCTAGTTAATCCTCAGACTCGTCTCACACCTCTTGATAATCACCTATTATTTGATGTTACTTTATATCGTCAGTTAGTTGGCAGTCTTGTCTATCTCACGGTTACTCGTCTAGACATTGCCTATGCAGTTCACATTGTCAGTCAGTTTATGGCTGCTCCTCGCTCTCTACACTATGATACTCCATTTCACATTTTGCGCTACCTCAAAGGCACTATGTTTTATGATCTTCACTACTCAACACACTCTTCTCTATAGCTACACGCTTTTTTTTTATGCAGATTGGATAGGGAATCCTACTGATCGTCATTTTACTACAGGGTTTTGCTTTTTCTTGGGTGACTTTCTCATTGTCTAGTGTAGCAAGAAACAAACTTTTATTGCTCATTTTAGTACTGAGGCTGAGTATCGTGCTCTTGCTGACTCTACTCAAGAGCTTGTGTGGCTTCGTTGGCTTCTTTCTGATATGGAAGTTTCTCATCCTACTGCCACTAACCTCTATTGTGACAATTAGGGTGCTATTCAGATTGCACATAATGATGTCTTTCATGATCGCACCAAGCATATTAAGATTGATTGTCACTTTATACGGCAACATGTTATTAGTGGCACTGTTCGTCTTATCTTTGTTACCTCTGTCGATTAGACAGCCGACATCTTCTCCAATACGCTTTTCTGACTCACTTTCCAAGCTCAAGTTAATATCTGTATTACCACCTTAAGCTTGAGGGGGGTGTTAGCTGTATATATCTATATTACCATATTATGCATTAACATATTGTGTTATTACCATATTGTGCATTACCATATTAGCCATATTGCACATTACCATATTAGCTTATCCTTCTCCTATATAAAGGAGTCTTGTATTCATTCATATTTATTTATTGAAATATACAGAGTTATATTATCTCTCTCTCTCTCTCTCTCTCTCTCTCTCTCTCTCTCTCTCTCTCTCTCTCTCTCTCATAACATGATCAAAAGATTATATATCGAATTTTGTTTTAAATTTTTGCATTTAATAGTGCTCACAAAAAGACTATTAAAATTTACTTAAATATATAAAAAAATTTATAATAATAAAAAAGACAAAAATATAAGTTAGAGTACCAAATAAAAAGTATTCTATTCTTTATTTCTTTTTCTTTTTTTCATGTTCAAAATTATACTTTCTAGGAATAGTGACATGTTTGATATAGTTTATCAAAAGTTATTAAAATCATCATAATGCTAACTTAATCATCAATCATTACAAATCAAATAATCAATGAAAAGAAACATAAAAAATAATAAAAATATGTAATCGTAATAGACAATATATAATTAATGATCAAATAAATATTTAATCAAACAAAAATAAGAGTCCATCTATTACAGAGTTTGTATCTTAAAACCCAACTTCATATTACAAATTTAAGACTTTCCATCATAGTTGAACAAATAAAAAAACAAATAAAAAAATCAACACATAAAAAGTTAAGAAATATAGTAGTTCTTCAATTAGTTTTAAAAAAAAAAGTTGATTACACCCCTTGGTTTGAGTGTAGTGTTTGGTTAGCGCTTTCAAAAATTGATCCCACACCTACTTTTCAAAACACGTGTACCCAGTCATTCCCCCGGACCTCTCCCGGGACGTCCGGTTGGTTGATTGGAATAGTGTTCGCTTTTTTTATTTTTATATTTTAAATAAAAAATATTTTCGGATTTTTAAAATTTTTTTTTATGAGCTTTGAATAAAATTTTAAGTTGTGTGTTTGGTTATGAGTTGTAAGTTTTTGAATCAAATATCATATGTCACATCATTTATTTTAAACTCAATTTAAAACTCTTTTCAAAACTCATAACCAAACAAATTTTCACACTCAAATCATAATTTCAAAACTTGCAAACTCAAAATACAACTCTATTATTAAATTATAATTTTAAAACTCTACCAAACGCTACCTTTGGTTTTATTATGTGTATGTAATTATATCTCAATTATATTTAAAATATAAATCGAGATATCAAAATGTTGGGCCTTTTCATTCAAATTGGACCTCTTCTTATAAGAAATTTTAGATCTTTCTAACTCAAGTGAGCCTTTTTTCTAAACCAGTATATTTACTATAGTTTTGGAGCCTTTTTTAAAATATTTTTTGGGGGTTCAAAGTGGTTGCTTTGTGGCCCGGCCCTCGGTAGAAGCAACATATTTTTGGTTTATAATCTTTCATATTTTCTTTTGTGCATAACAATGTGCCAAACCTATAGCCTTGGGGAAAGGCTTGGCTAGATTGAGCCAAACATGCCTATATCTCAATGATTACCTTGAAATTTGAAAACAAGCACATTGATTTAATTATTGTTTCTTCTTATACACATGACAAGGTATATTGAAGTAATTATTCTGTCTTTTTCCTAAAATGCTATAGTTGGTTGTGTTTTTCCAATAATTTACTTGTATGTCTCCAAAAATAGGTTTGATATTGAGAGATGATGAAACACAATTAGTTAGACGACCAAGTGGCTAGGCAAGGTAGGCCTAAGATCTGCAATTTAAACATGAGTAACATGGGAGACGACTGCACACCTTTCAAATTTATCTAAGCCTGCCTGACTCATTATTAATATATTTTTAATAAAATTTATATAAAGATCTTTAATAGTGCTTAATGTCAAGCCAAGCGAGGTTCAATAATATTTTTTATTTTTAAGTTTTTATTATTTTTAAAGTTTCTAATATACAGCCGGCCTAAATCCGGCCCGACCCCATGGATGTCCATCCCTATCTTCCAAAATGAGATATGCTTTTTAACTTTTGACCACCTTAGTACAACCATAGGTACCAATAGCAAGGCTCGCATTGTTATTTTGGGGTTCATGTTGATCCACGCCACATAAGCCCAATGCTTGATGGAAGGTCGGCTCAACCCGTACATTTACTAATGACCCAACACCAAAGGCCTTCAAGAGTTAAAAGGGCAAAAAATAGTATTTTATATTATATATTTGCTATTTTATTATATCAGGCTGATTGAAGAGGAATTTTTGTTTACGTGATGTCCC
The DNA here is from genome assembly GCA_030407325.1 of Camellia japonica. Taxonomy (NCBI): domain Eukaryota; kingdom Viridiplantae; phylum Streptophyta; class Magnoliopsida; order Ericales; family Theaceae; genus Camellia; species Camellia japonica. The sequence goes on along the minus strand of JAPPVO010000016.1, from coordinate 13,343,206 downwards.
TCTCAATAAGATCATAAATAGGAAAATTTCCGCAAAACAAAAGTTGAGAATTTGTAAATGGGACGGTGCTGGTAGAGTGGGGTTTCACATTGCATGTTATGAGATGAAGCAGATTTGGATCACCAAACCATACATTCCCGTTATCATCTAAATTGGCGGTGTTATCGATTCCCAACGATTGCAACCTCGTACCCTGACTTGTATGACACTGTCGGCCCCATTTGTGCCACCATTGACGATTTCACAACATTGTCTTCTTGGCGCCTGCGCATTTAATCGTTGGTAACGCATGTTAGTCCATTACATAGGCTCAAAATTGGGTTCCAACTAAAAATAATATTTTTATTGAACATATCTTCATAATTAAAGCCAGAATTTGAATCTCGTGCAATTTACATGATGTATATAAGACTACAAATCTCACATGGTTACAAGTCACTATAGTCGTGGTACAATCGCCTATTTATATGAACTACATTGTCCCAACATTATGAAAAATAATGATGGAACTGAAATGTATTTTTATTGTAAAACCTTGCTAATATGGGAATCAAATTAATTAATGTGAATAAAACAAATACAAACGGAGATAGACAATTTACGTGACTTATAGTCTACATTTATGAGCAAATGACAAAAATATTTTATTATGGAAGAACAAAGTTTGGAGGATTTAGGTCTTATTTGGAAATATTATTTTAGTATTTTTTTAAGTTTTTTGACCAAAATATAATTTAAAAAAAAAATAGTCTGTTTGGGATATTTTATGGCTTTTTACAATTTTTTTTGACTTTTTTATATAATTTATTGACTTTTTAATGACTTTTTGACTTTTAAATCAAAATACCAACTGGCCAAGAGACATTAGTCACCTGTTTAGTCTAGTTTAATTTTTTTTTTTTTGGGGGGACATTTTTTCCCCTATTTCTTTTCTTATTTTTAAATAGAAACTATGCAGCCCTCTCCATATATTTTAATGGGTACTTTTTTCCACTTTCACTCTTAATTCCCTACTTGAAAATAGAAAATAAACGCTTTATATATAGTTGTAGCTCCAAAGACTTGTAGATAGAGTTGGTAGCCATAAATGCAAATAGAAGAAATTAAAATTTTCAAACTATTTTGATCCACGAGGGGCTTATGATAAATGTAACCTCATTATATGATTAATAATGGCCGATTAATTAATATATGTGTATTTTAAATAAATTTAAAAATATGAACGAATAATCAAATAGGTCCAAAATTCGATTTAATAAATTGGTGGCCACAGACAAGTTTCTTACCTTCTTCCACGTGTTGGACTGGAATGCGGCCGCTGAGACATTGACCAACTGAACCAAAGTAGCATTAACATAATCGGTCCGAAAACATCCCAACCCTGGCTCAGCCACAACCTTCTTATACGTCGTCAGGGTTTCACCCATCTTGACCATCTCAACCTGGTCCAAGAAAAAAATAACTGGCCTATCACACGGGTCCGGGCTAAAGACCCGGGTATTAAATATGAATGGACCTTGACTCGAACTCTTCCATGTCACAAATGTTTGAAATGGAGTTTCCAACACCTTTGAAGTCACCAGTGATGGGTATAGCTGCACAGTGTAACCCCAAGACACTGAAACAGACCAATTTCGAGACAGGTCGTAGCAGAAGCTTTGTTGGACGATCCGACCCGGATCCGAATTGTGTGTTTGGACCAGTTTTTTAAGGGAGTCAAGCTTTGTTAGGCATGGAAAGAGTGGTTGCGTGGAGTCTACGTGGTGCAGGGAGACTAGTGGCGCCACCGGGTGTGCTGCTAGTAACCCATATGGGTCTCCTTTTAAATCAACCTATAAATGAAAAAAAAAAAAAAAAAAAGTGTGAATTTTTTTTTTAAATATACTTTTAAAGTCAGACTTAATTATGATTAGATGAGTTTACTTTGCATGCCAAAATTAACTTTGAATTTGTTTTTTATCCAGGATAAAGCATATGGATTCAGAAGCGTGATGACTTAATATTCTTCTCAATTTGTCTTCATCCCTTTTTTTCCACAAACATCTTGCAGTGTCTCTGATGAGATATTTTCCACAAGAGACGTCTTCCAACCACTGCGCGGGATATCATCCTCTCCTTAATTTTGCTCCTTGCCTCCCTATTTGCTCAGCCATTAGACCCACTGTGGGCTCAATTTTGATAATCCAAACCGTTCACATTTTAATATTTGTTGAGTATATCATATCTGTAAAAAATTAAATTGATCAGATATCAGAAAACATGTGTTCTTGTTTATTAAATTTTAAAAGAAAATAATTTTTAGTTCAATGATCCGAACACATAGTTTCTGATATTTGATCAACTTGATTTTTTATAGGTATGATACACTCAACAAATCTTAAAATATAAATGGTTCGGATCATCAAAATTGGGTCCAAAAGTGGACCAATAGCCCAACAAATTAAAAAGTAAGGAGAGAGATTCAAGAGAGGATACTGATTCATCATTTGTGACCATTCCATCCATTTCTTCTACTAGCCATCACCTCTTTCACTATTGGTGATCACTTTATTTAACTGTTTTAAAAACATCTTTTTGAATATATACATATACATATATGGAAAATGATTTTCCCCCCGAAATTTGTCCCCCTGAACAGCCCGAAATTTAGAAGAGAAAGAGAAAGAGAGAGAGAAAGAGAAGAGAGGGGAAGAGGAGATGGCAGCTCGTTGTCGCAGCCCCGCCCGCCGTCGCCTCCGCCCGATCGTCGCAGCCCCACCTCTGCCTCTGCCTCCACCTGTCGTCGCCTCCGCCTCTGATCGTTGCAGCCCCCGCCTCTGCCTCCGCCTCCGCTCCTTGCCTCTGCCTCTGCCCCCCATCCCCGCCTCCTCCTCCGCCTCCCGCTTCTGCCTCCGCCCCCTGCCTTTGCCTCCGCTTCTTCTTCTTCTTTCTTCTTCTTTCTTTCTTCTTCTTCTTCTTCTTTTCTGATTGAAAAAAAAAAAAAAAATTCAAAACGACGAAACGACGTCGTTTTGAATTCGGGGGATTCGGGCGCCCTCTCTTTCGAGCTACATAGCACGATTCATACATATATATATATGTGAATTAAGCATGTTTTTATTTATTTTTTTAACATCAAATAGAAACATAAAAATTGTTTTTTGTGTATGAAAAATAATGAACTAATAATATTACTAAAGGAAATGGATTTTCTCTAGTTAAAGGGTTGGGTTTAGTGGACCATATAAAGATGTTTATTGTGTAAGATTCATAGTCTATCTTTAACTTCTTCTGTTTTTGTTTTGATCAACAAAACTTGACATTTTATTAATGATATATGTATAAAAAAAAACTAGATAACAAATGTGTTTTTGAGACAAATTTCATTTAATCATGTGATGAGTAATCTCTGATTTTTATGATTTGGTTTTGTAAGAATCACCTGGATAGTCTTAGATTCTCAAATATGAACCCACCAACATCCAATAACACCTCTTCAACTCTATTTGGATGCCCAACTAGAAAATATCTCGTCTCATTTCAAAAGGGCACTTATGTACAATTATAAATTTCTATTCATATTTTATAACCATTAAATTTGTAATAAAAAACTGTCCATAACAAATATATAATGGATAGGATCAGGGTTGTTAAAATCGGGATCTTACGTTAGATTGTAGGAGGTATTTACGGGATCTAATTGTAAAATCGGATCGATAATTGTAACATTATATCAAAAAGACAAATTACATAATAATTTAATTTAAATAAATATTTCTTAAAAAATATACACAAAATGAGCTTATATTCTATTAAAAAGAAGTGAAGATATTGCGAAAAATATAATACTCTATGTAAAATGTACATATAATATTATACAATAGAAAACTCGATAATAAAAGTTTTGTATTTTATCAAAAAAAAAAAAAAAAGGTAAAGAAGAAGAATTCTATAATAAAAAAACTTTACAATCTACAATAATACACAAAATGTGAAAAAAAATATTTAACAAACTTGGGCATGAAAATAGATTAAACACTCAAAAAAGCGGCTTAATAGAATGATAAGATTTGTTGTTAACATCTCTGGTAAAGCGGATTCGAGTCATAAAAATAGTCTTTCTAAAATTTGGGATAAAGTTACAATCATACACTACAACAAAAAACACTTTCGGCGACCAAAAAATCGTTTTTCGTCGCTAAAAGTAGGGGAATTGGTGACTAAATTGGATTTAGTCGCCGAAATTGAGCACTTTCGCCGACTAAACTCTTTTAGTCGCCAAATATAATGCTTTTAGCGACTAAAAGGCAATTTAGTCGCCACATGTAGGGCTTTTAGCGACTAATGGTTGTTTAGTAGCCAAAAGTCATGGTTTTTGGCGACTAAAATGATTTAGTAGCCAAAAGTCACGGTTTTGGCGACTAAACTTCAGTTTCGTCGCCGATTATAGGTGTTTTGGCGACTAAAAAATGTTTCGTCGTTGAAAGTGGACCTTTTTTGCTACCAAAAAAAAAAAAAAGTAGCTGAAAGCAGGGTTTTGGCGACAAAACTTCAGTTTAGTCGCCAAAACAGGGTCCGTTTAGGCCTAAGTCACGGTTTTTAGCGACGAAATAAGAATTAGTAGCCGAAATTTATAGCATTGGCGACTAAAAATTAATTTTAGTCGCCAAAAGTGGGCCAAATTTTTTTTTTAATAAATCATTTATTTTTTACATAAATTATATTTAATAAAAATAATTTTATTTATAAATATTGTTTTGTATTAATACCGGACAATATACTATATAAATAATATATGTTTCATATATATTCATGTGATGTGTAGTGGCATAGTGGAGGGAGTGTGTGGCTAAAGGTGTGAAATGTTAGCAACAAAAGTGGAAATTTTTTTTTTTTGGACGAAACACCTTTGGCGACTAAACGGCTTAGTCGGCGTTTGCTCGAGTATTCGCGACTAAACTATTAGTCGGTAAATGTGTGATTTTGAAATGTGTAAAACACTATTGGCGACTAAATTATTGGTCGCTGAAGACGTCATTTTTGGCGACTAAAACAGGTTTAGTCGCCAATACCTCCCGCGACCATTTATTGGCGACAAAAGCAGCGACTAAATTTTTTTGTCGGGGAAACCGAAAACTGGACTTTTAGCGACTAAAAGTGGACCTTTGGCGACTAAAAATTTAGTCACCAAAGGTGATTTTTATTGTAGTGATATTGTCCTCTTCAGACTCCACTAAAGCTAAATTTATTTTTCTGACTAATTAGTTTTCTTAAATTACTGCAACATTTAAATGTTTGTTTCCTAATTTTTTTTTTAGTCTATTTGATTCAATATTACTTTTATTTATTTTGACCGCATAAATTGATATTTAGACGACAAATATAAAATTTACAAAAAAATATACCATGCAATATAAAATAAGACTTGTAAATTGAGTTGGATAGAATCGAATTCGGATCAAGATTCCATGATTTTATAAGAACCTATTACTAAGGGGTTGTTTGGTTTTTGTGTTGGGTTAAAAAATCATAAAAGGACAAAAAAGTCAAAAAATCACAAAAAGTCAAAAATCGCAAAAAGATAAAAAAAAATTCACCGTTCCAAAGTTAAAAAATTAAAAAAGCTAATCAAGAATACCAAACGAATAAAAAAGTCTCAAGCTAAAAAAATTTAAAAAATTAAAAAATTAACTAAAAAGATCATTGCCAAACGAAGACTAAGATCGAAAGATTTTACTTTTTACATGATCTAAATGGATTGTGTTCAAATGAATAGTAAGATTTTAGGATTAAAAAATCCAAAACAAGATTTTGATAGTCATGGATAGGATCAAAGTCCGTAAAGTTAGAGAAGAGAATTTTATCGTTTTATTTTTCTGACTAAAGAGTGAAAGAGAGAGAGAAACCTGATGGAAACCAAGCTCTACAGTGAGTGGCACCCCAAGCTCAGTCACACAAGCCCCAACCTTCTGATCACCGCCGTAGAGCTCTGCGTACCGATCAATACACCCATCCAAAATCCTCACAAGCTCCGCCGCTAACGCATAACTCACCGCAAACCCACCACCGCCATAAGCTATAGCATACGAATGAATAACATCTTGTTCAACGCTCTCCGAATTGCCACCAATATAATACATCTGATTATGATCATATTTTCCTAAAACCGTCACCAAATTCTCCAGGAAAAACACCGTATCATCGTCCCCCATCACGAACCATCTCACATTCTCTAACCCCAATTCGAAACTCTCTTTCACAATCCTCGCTATTCGAATGGCATATCGTGCACCGTACCAGCACGTGTACTTGAACCTCGACGTGTTTTGGGAAACCATGTACGGTGGTGATGTGTTTGGCCATGTTACGTTGTCGGGGGGCTTTTCGTCGAGCCATACGAACCCACGGGTGATGTTGGGTTTCCACCATAACTCACAGTAGTCGCGGCGACCAGTCCATGTTTTTACGGAGCTGCTGATACCGAAGACTATGTGTGATATGTTGGTTTGTTGTTCAGAGCCTAACAGAGATGTGTCTGTGCTGATTTTTGTGGTGTGATCGAAATGTAAAAAATTTGGGTTGGATTTTGAGTAACCGAGCCAGCCAGGATGGCGAGAGAAAGTTGAATAAGAGAAGAAAGTGATTGAGACGACGATACAAATTGCGAGAAAACATTTCATGGAAGATGATATGATGTTAGTGACCTTTATGGTGGTCTCTTCTTGTTTGTGAGACATTAGCATAAGAAATTGGGAAGCACAAAATGGTCTTTCGTTTCAATGAAAATCAAATGTCTAAAAGGAGTAGTTGAAAGTTTGAGTTTTGATCTTTGATGGCCTCCCACAGTTGTATCTTGGATGTTTGTGTGAATATATGAGTTTATGAGTGAGTGACGCCATTGAGAAGTTAGTACCTAGAAGTTACTACCCCATGGAAAGTGGCCAGGGCCCGCTCAAGTGGAGCTGTAGTGAAGCACTTGCTTTAGCCTTCGGTATAGCAAAATGTCTCATTTTAAATTAAAATCTAATAGGTAAAATAAGAAATAAAAAATAAAAAAAGAATAAAGAATGTTGGTAGCTTTCTCAAATTAAAATAAGATTATCAAATTTTCTATCAACTTCATACATTGACTCTATCCCTCAGACTTTGATTAAAATTTCAATGTTATCTTCGAACTTCAATAACATTGAGGTTATGAGTTTAAGTCTCGGAGTAACCATTTTGTGCACTATGGGCGTTGTTTTGGGCGTTGTTTGGGCGTTGTTTTTTTACAATCACATAAGAGTTACTTAAGCTAATGTTGATTGAATGATTAAGAAAACACTTAAGAGAATTGAATTGATCTAGTAGTCTATCAACTTGCTTTTGTTATATCTTAAATTAAAGTTGAAGTTTAACCAGAATTGCCATCGGTTTCCTCTTTCCAACTTTGTGTCTCTTATTCGAATTCAGACTATTTCTTTCAGTTTGAAACCCTAAAATTAGTTCATGGGGGAAGCACATAATATAATAGGGACAATTTTTCTCATATTCATTAACATTTGGATTTCATTGACTCACTAAAATTCGATGTCTTAATTTCTCTTCTTCTTATCCCTACTGGCTGTAACACCTTTTTAGTGTCCCTTTCTTTCTCATCCTTATCTCCCTATCTACACTTCTTGGCTTCTTCTTACCCCCTCCACAGCCTTAGGTCCACAACAACCCTTATAAAAGGCCATTGCTACAATGGAGAGAGGAGGGTGGAATCCGGTGCTTAGAAGAAGATGATGAGGAAGAATGGGCATTCAAAACAACCAATCTAAGGATGTAGATGGGTTGTTAACCATCTTTGTAGATGAGATACTTGACTTTATGGATCCAAAAAGGTTGTTCACTTTATTCAGTAAGTTCGGAGTCGTTAAGGACGGCTTTATTCTAGTAAAAAGAAGACAAGTTACGGGCTCCTGATTCGAATTTGTAAGGTATGACTGCACGGTAGCAGTAGACATGGTGGTGCAAAAGGCTGATAGTTTATGGTGTGACAATAAAGCTCTGAAGGTGAAGAATGCATCATACAAAAAAGGGGGTCAGAAACAAACCACAGTGAGGAACTTGGGAGATCAAAAGATGAAGCAGTACCAACAGAGGAATTTCGCACTACAGAAGACAAGGTACGCCAAAGGAGTGCAAAAACAACCCATAATGAGAAGCAAAAGAGGAGCGATGATGAGGCAGTACCAACAAAGGAACTTGGCACAGCAAAAAAATGGAGGCAATAAGAAGATCTTATACTGAAGCAGTTCAAAATGGAGGCATTCAAGAGAAGATGAAAGGAGTTGTTAAGGCTTATGAGTCAGGTAATGGGTGGTTATATGAAAGTCTCATTGTGAAGTTGAAGAATTTTCTGCCATTCAATGATTTTAAGAAGGAGTTTGAAAAAAGAGAAATGAAGGAGATAAGAGTGAGAGATGGTTGGGGAAGGTTAGCATTACTAACATTTAAATCAGTGCAACATATGAAGGAAGCAAGACCATCTATTGAAGAATGGATTTTTGATTGGTGTGAATCCATAATGGATTGGGAAAAAAGGCTGTATATTGAGCATGAAAGGTGTGTGTGGATTACTTATGTGGGTATTCCATTTAACTTGTGGAGTGTTAATACTTTCACAGATATTGGTAATCTTTGGGGGGAGGTTGTTCAGTTAGATGACAACATTCTAAATCATAATTCTTTTCAGTATGGCAAGGTTAGAATTGTTATGAACATGTTTGAGTTCATAAATACAGTGATCACAGTTGAATGCCAATGAAATTTTTTCCCAGTTCATTATCACCATATGTCACTCCATGTTTTTGTCAACAACAAAGTCAGGTGAATGAAGAGGTTGCATTCAAATCTCAGGTAGAAGTCGATCAACTGTCAAAAAATAATAATGGGGATGAGGATGAAGAGAAGACAGATGAAGGGAAGGAGGAAATGTTAAGCAAAGATGCTGTAATAAGCAAAGAGAATGACAAGGTGGTCATAGATACAGAGGAGAAGGAAGAAAGTCATAATTGGTAGTCTGTATCAGTCGTAAAAGAGTTAGAGTGTGATGTGAAAAATCTAAATGATGGAGGTAACTATAGAGATAGGTCTGCGACTGGTGGATAACCCAATAAAAGAGGTGGTAAATGAAATTCAAATTGTTGCAGGACAGATAGGCTCCCCTGGGTTCATTAGGAGTGTTAGTGGGCCAAAAAACATATGGCCCAATATAAATTTAGAAGTACTGTTAAATGAGGGACAGCTTGGGGACTTGGCAAATGGGCCTATTATTCAGGCTTCAAATCTAAGTGATTGTGTAGATCAAAGTCAGATTAGTCCTCTGGATATTCCATTGGACAAGCAGGAAGCGAAAAATAGGGGCAATACATCAACAAGGGGGAGAACTAGTGAAAAATACACCACCCGAAACAAAAGGAGATGAGCTGAAATGAAGAATAAAGGAAAGATAAACCGAAAGTAGCTGAAGAATAAGGGTGTGCTGTTTAGCAATTGCCTTCAAAAGGGAGCTATATTTCGTGTAGCAGCTGCAACAATGTCATTATCAGCATCTCAGAGTACAGATTCAAGGAGAAGGAGGAAGTTGCTGACTGAAGCACAAGTTACAGTTCAAGTTGGGAAAATTTTAGCCCTGAATTGTGAAGGCAAGGAAGATGAGGTGGTAAACAGAATAATTGAGCTAGAAGAAGAGGATCTTGCAAGATTGGAAGGTTTAGGTGCAGCATCCGAAGCCAAGTTGGCGGCTAATAGGTAGTTAGGTATATGTTAGTAGTTTCCATATGAAGATATTATCTTGGAATGTTAGAGGTTTAAGAAGGCCTAAAAAGAGAAGGAAAATAAAGACTTTGGTTAGGGATAGAAATGTTGATGTCCTACTGTTACAAGAAACAAAGACGTGCAGTCTTGATGAAAATTTTGTTAAGTCATTACGGCCATGGGAGGAGGTGGGCTTCATGGAGGCTGGTGCAGAGAGTAGTGCTGGAGGGATGCTATGTTTGTGGAATCTAGACATCTTTGTATTAAAGGAGTGTTGCAGTAATAGAAATTTTATTCTATTGTCAGGTACTTCAAACCACTGTTTTGTTTGTGTTATAGTCAACATTTATGCTCCAAATGAAGTACTGAAAAGAAGGCGGATATGAGAGTCTTTAGTGAAGCTTAAATCTATTTTTGTTAGTCCTTGGTGTGTAGGAGGGGATTTTAATGAAATTAGATTGATGAGTGAAAGGAAAAAGTGTTTGAGGAGGGACAGAGGAATGAAGGATTTCAATGATTTTATTGATATTTTGGAATTGCTAGATATTCCAATGATAGGCAGAACCTTTACATGGTGCAATGCTTTGGATGGAGATAGGTAGAGTAGGATTGATAGATTCCTAATTGACCATAAGTGGTTGGAAAAGTTCTCATTTAAGCAATGGGGGCTACCTAGAAGTATATCTGACCACTGTCCTATATTGCTAATGGAAGATGAGAGAGATTGGGGCCAAGGCCATTTAGATTCATAAATGCTTGGTGCTTGCATCCTAAATTTATAACTGAAGTGAGGAAATCTTGGGAAAACAATTAGATCAGTGGTTGGGCTAGTTTCATGTTAATGAAAAAGTTGGGAAATCTCAGAGTACATCTTAGAATATGGAATTGTGAAGTGTTTGATACTATTGATGAGCAATTGAAACAAGTTGAGGTAGAACTCCATGGTTGGGATATTGAGGCTGAAGCGAGGAACCTGTAGGAACATGAGGTCAAAAGGAGAATGGAGCTTAGAAGGCTAGTTTGGGAGTTGAACAAAAAGAATGAGTGGTTATGGCATAAAAAATCTAGACTGACATAGGTAGCCAATGGAGATAAAAATACAAGGTTCTTTCATATTATGGCTACTAGCAGGCAGAGGAAAATTTTGCTGGATTCTGTAAATGAGAATGGTGTCATCTTTGATCAACTAGATGTAATTAAACAAGCTGTGGTGAGGTATTTTAGCCAACTATTTTTTGATGACAATTACTCCTGCAGAATCTGGTTTGTTAGAGGCAGAGTTTTCAGAGGAGGAAATTTGGGAAGCAGTCAAAGATTGTGATGGTAACAAAGCCCCGGGGCCTGATGGGTTTAATTTAACTTGCGTTCAAAAGTGCTGGAATATAATGAAAATGGAGGTAGTGCAGCTTATGAATGAATTCCATTATAATGGTAAGTTGGCTCAAGGAGTGAACAATTCTTTCATTGCTTTAATTCCCCAAAAAAATAATCCATGGGTCTGAGTGATTAGAGGCATATTAGTTTGGTAAGTTCAGTATATAAAATAGTTGCAAAGGTTTTATCAAGAAGATTAAGAAAGGTGCTTCCAAAGATTATTAGTGAAGTGCAAACAGCCTTTTTGATTGGAAGATGTATCCTAGATGGGGTGCTAATTGCTAATGAAGTGGTATATTGGTGGAAGAGATCAAAGAAACAAGGTATCATTCTAAAGTTGGATTTTGAGAAGGCATATGATTCAGTAAACTGGGAGTATTTGTATTCAATGATGACCAACTTTGGTTTTGGAGAGAAATGGGTGAGGTGGATGAAGACTTGTATCTCTACAACTAGAGTTTTAATGCTAGTTAATGGTTCACCCACATCAAAATTTTCTCCAATGAAAGGCCTTAGGCAAGGTGATCCACTTTCACCTTTCCTTTTTAACATAGCTGTAGAGGGCCTTAACTTATTGATGACAAGGGATAAAGAAGTGGGTTTGATTAGAAGAGTTTCAATTGGAACAGAGGATCTGAGATTATCTCACATTCAGTTTGCAGATGATACCATCATATTTTGTGAAGTAGATTAGGAGGAAATTATTGCTATTAAGAGAATTCTAAGATGTTTTGAGGTTATGTCTGGACTTAAAATTAATTTTCACAAAAGTCAGGTGTGTGGGATAGGTGTACATGATGATTTAGTGAAAGAATTTGCAATCAGGCTAAATTGCCATAGCCAGAAGCTACATTTGAAGTATCTGGGTATGCCTTTAGGAGCAAATCCAAGGAGAAAGACCACCTGGCAGCCAGTGGTGGATAATTTTAAGAAGAAGCTAGCTTAATGGAAGAGAAGATGCTTGTCTTTTGTAGGAAGATTAACATTGATAAGATCAGTGATGTCAAGTTTGCCAGTCTATTTCTTATCTTTGTTGAAAATGCCAGTGGGTATTGTAAAATCACTTGATAAAATTTAGTCTAACTTTCTTTGGAGAGGATTTGAATTGAGGAGAAAAGTACACCTAGTTAGTTGGAAGGAGGTATGCTTAAGTAAGATTCAAGGAGGGTTAGAAGTTAGGAACCTGAGGGAGGTAAATGATTGCCTACTTCTAAAGTGGTGGTGGAGGCATGGTAGGGAGGAAAATGCTTTGTGGAAACAAGTGTTGTGCAGCAAGTATGGAGGGTTTGGTGGCAGATGGAGTCCGTTACTAGTGAGTTTAGGTATGATGTCTATTCTGTGGCAGGATGTCTTATCAGTGAATATATCTAATCCTCTGTTGAGTGAATTCTTTTTCAACAATGTCAAAACAGTTGTGGGTAATGGTAGAATGATTCAATTTTGGGTTGATAGATGGTTTAGTAATCAGAGTCTTTGTGAAGTCTTTCCTTGATTATTTTCATTGTCAACTGAGAAAGTTGAGTCATTGCTGCATTTTGTCCAAAGGAAATAAGAGGGTTATGACTGGAAGCTAGCTTTTAGAATGCCTCTTTTTGCGTGGGAAGAGGAGAAAGTGTCCAAGTTGAATGATTTGTTGCATAATGCACCTACTCTAAATGCTTTGGTGGAAGATTCTTGTTCGTGGCTAGCACACTCTTCTGGGTCTTTTACTATGGCATTAGTGTGGAAAATAGTGGAATCATCCAAAGGTCCGACAAAACTAATTACACGAAACATTTGGAGGAATATAGCTCAGCCCAAAGTGCAATTCCTGAGTTAGCTAGCTTGGAAAGGTAGGATTAAATCCTCAACTGTTTTTGCTTAGAATCGGAGTGTTGAATCCAAATGCCAACCCACTGTGTGTGTTTTGCAAATTTGAAGTAGAGACCATAAATCATGTGCTTCTATATCGTCATTCGATATGGGAAGTCTGGTCTAATATTATTAACTAGTGGAATCTGAGTTGGATCATCCCTGGTTTAGTGGAGGAACTCCTATAATGGTGGTCAGGTATAAGACATTAGATTCAGGTAAAGGAAATTTGAAAGGTAGTCCCTTTAGCAATGTTGTGGTCTGTGTGAAAACTAAGGAATAAGTGTTCGTTTATAGAAGCAAATCCAGATTTTGAAGAATTAACTGAGTTGGTGAAGGTTAGAGTTGCTTTATGGGTAAAATCAAATTTGAAAGAGTGACAGTACTCAGTGCATGACATAGTATCTAATTTGCAGCAGGTATGCTATTGCATATAATTGAGAGTGATCTTAGCAGTTGCTGCAGATATGGAGTGTAAAGCTTGGCAAATGCTAGTATAGAGCTGCTGCTAGATTTGCTGCTTCTAGCCAGAGCTTATTGTTCTGTTATGTGCTTGATACTCTGCCTCTTTGATTGTTTTGTCCTGTTATCTGTGTCTGTGTTTATCAAGTTTACATTAGAGAGTGAGGCATTGCTGATATTCTACTTTTGGAATGATGGTTGAGTTTGTGGCTGCATAGTCTTGATGATTGTTGAAGGGTGTGATGGTTGAACAGATCTGCTATGTTGCTTAGTTGCTATGTTCAAATCAATTCAAGAATTGTATAGATAGTCTTGTCTGCATAGTTTTATGGCTGCATAGTCTTGGTGCTTTATTACTATGTTCAAATATAGTCTTATGACTGATATGCTGTTATGCTGTTGAGGAAGTTGGTGACTGATTTCTGTCTTAATAGATCTATGGATATGCTATTATGTATAGTTGGGAGTCATCTTAGCAGTTGCTGCAGATATGAAGTGTAAAGCTTTGATTGTTCTGTTCTGCTTTTTTGACTGTTGATGCTGTTTTGTTCTGTGCTTGCTGCCTTTTTGATGCTGTTCTGTTTTTGGAATGATGGTTGAGTTTGTGGTTGCATAGTCTTGGTAATTGTTGAAGGGTGTGATGGTTAAACAGATCTGTGGGTTTGCTATGCCCAACTGGCTGCTATCCTGTTGAGGAAGTTAGTTTCTGCTGTGTTGCACTATATTGGATCTGGAATGGTGGCTTCTCCAACTATTGAAGTAAATATATGCTACCAATACTGCTGTGATGGTCCCTGGTATACTAGTTGGCTGCTGGTTTCTTTGGGTGTTCAGGCTACTCAGTTATGATTAGGTTCTGTTCCTGTTTTGTTCTGTCTGTTTTGCTGGCTGTTTTTTTAGGTCTCTGTTGGACTAGGTTGTGATCTGCTGGTGTGGTGTTTTGTTTTGCTTATTATTGGTTTTTCGCCAACTCTGGGGGTACTAGCAAATAATAGGATGGGTTTTTTGATGCCAACCTAGTTGGGATGATTTAGTTCATTGTGATGCCTTTGCACTCCCCTTTCCTTTTATGATTTAATATGTTTTGCACTTTGTACTTTATTCTTACATCAATAAAGTTTCTTTCTTTTGCTGATCATAAAATTCGATGTCTTAAATACGAGAGTTGAAAGTTGAAGGATGACATTCACAAGACAGAAGGATAATTTAACCAATTACCTTTTGTTTCAAAGAAAATCAAATTTCTAAAAGGACTAGTTAAAAGTTTGAGTTTTGATCTTTGATGGCCTCCTACAATTGTATCTTGGATGTTTGTGTAATTATATGAGTTTATGAGTGAGTGACCCATTTTTTATTTTTTATTTTTTATCAGCAAAATGAAACTTTATTGATGAAAATAGACCATTACAGCGGAACATCAATAAGGGATGAAAATAGACCATTACAGCGGAACATGAATTGGGGAGAGAGGGGGAGGGGAGGTGACCCCATTGAGAAGCAAGTACCTAGAAGTTATTACTCCATGGAAATGGCCAGGGCCGGCTCAAATGGGGCTATAGTGAAGCACTTGCTTTAGCCTTCAGTGTAGCAAAAAGTCTCATTTTAAATTGAAATCTAATAGGTAAAACAAGAAATAAAGAAAAAAGAATGTCGGTAACTTTTCCAAATTAAAATAAGATTATTAAAATTTCTATCAACTTCATACATTGGCTCTACACCCATGTGAGACCACATTCATGTGTAATTTGGTAGAAAAATTAGTGATTTAATATAGATTCCCATCATTTATATACTAGTAAAAGTTTATCTCCCACTCTCTCATACTTATAAATTAAGAAAATAAAATTTAGTTAAAATCAAATATTCTTATGAATAATTTCATTCAGTAAATATTAATTTAACTTGTAGGGAAATATTTTAATTTTTTCATACACTTATTTTTAACTAAAATAAAATTTAGGATAAATTACATTGACATCCGCTGAGCTTTGTTCCCACCCCTTGACGTTCTAAAAATTACATTCTCACTCATGTGGTTAATAGTCTCATTTCACAAACTTCCCTGCTTCTATAAAAGGAAACAACTCCTAGTAGAAAAATAGAGAAAATTACATTGGAAAAAAAAAAAGTAAAGCAAAGAAAAGAAAAAAAAAAAAAAAAATAGAAGAAGTAAAGCAAAGTAAGAAAAGAGAGAGTGTATGAATTCAATATTTTCATTTCGTTTAAATAATTACAATGACAATGGAGTTAGTATAATTTTTTTAAATGTCAGAGAGTGATATGTATTAAACTCAAAATTAGGAGGTGTAAGTGTAATTTATCTTAAAAATTATTGACAGACACATTAATACAACATAATAATATAAAATAATAAATGAATTGGATACAAATTTTAGTAAAAGAAATCTAATATCCTTTCATTAAATTTGTATTCGTTGATCACTTGTAAAAATTTATTTCAATATGTTCTTAGCCTAAATAATTTATTTCAATTTTTTGCGTGAAAATGATGGAAATGGAAAAGCACATGGGCATGTCGCGATTCGCAAGTCATTTTCACTGACTTTTGACTCTATTGCCATTAGTTTTCTCTATAGCTGTACTGTTTCTTTGCCCCATATTTCACACCACCCACAAGCGAAAATGAATTTGTTGACAAACTTTTAAGCGTGTAAACAAAACGTAAGTTTCGGACTACACAACCACAATCGTCTAAAGACCAAAGTCTCTGTATAGTATTCGTCAATAACGTTAACTCATTGTCCTGCACTAGTTGCTTCAAGGGAGAGTCCCTGTTTCACATCAACGATCCAGCTTCCCCGTGATTAAGGCCTTGTGTTGTGCAGCGTGGATTCTGGGTTTACTATGAAATGATGAGCCATTCATTTTATAATTTTGAATAATACTATATGTACTAATTAGTGTACTAATTGATGATGTGACGTAATTTAAGAAATTTTTGAGATTTGTAATGTGATTAATGAGTAGGATCAATAATAATATCATAACTAGTATTGGTACACTGATTAATATATTAATTAGTGCATGTAGCATTATCATATAATTTTTTCATACATAAAACATTTAATAGAAAGAAAAATTAAATCGATTTGATAATAATACTACAGTTATGATTTTAAAGTGTTTTGTTTTAGATGATCTAGTTATCCGATAAATTTTACTTTTATGGTCTACAAGACAAACGACTAGTTGGAGCGACTTCACATCCTCTTACCCACCAATCAAATTATGTGAGACTAGGACTTAGGATGGGTGTGCTACGATCTAGATTACACAGAACCGAACTTCTCTGTATTTTGGAGAGAACTCTAAATATGAATAATATTATGATGATGGCATTTATATATTAAAACTACCTATTATATAATACTTTATTATTATATTAATTTAATTATTTTCAACACTGGTTATTATTGGTACAATAATACATCATCGGTTAAACAAATTTTGATAAAATAAAACATTAAAAAAAAAAAAATTGATATAGAAGTCTATTTTGAAAACCTATTTTTTAGAATTAGTGATTTGTCAATAAGATGATTAGTTAATGATTGGAAAATAAATAAGAGAGAATTAATTTAGATATTTTAATAGAGTGCGACATGAGTCTAGAAAGTAGATCTAATTTTGTAATATTTATGGAAATACTCAAAAAATATAATAATTATAATATTGTTGTTGTAACATTTTCTCTCGCTACTTAATTATTGTGGATTTATTTTTTTATTTTTTTTATTTTTTTTTATAGTAATACTACAAACTCACCTTTATCTATCTCGAATTTATCTAGAATTATCATCTTGTAATTCAAATTCATTTTATACATAGACTTCACATCACACAAATTTAATTATAATCACACAATCTCATTCGAGATAAATTCGGAATAAATAACTAAAATAGACTTGTTGATAATTTGTGATTGATAACTAAAATAGACTTGCTGATTATTTGTGATGGAGGGAGTTTGAGGAGTCAATGCATCAAGTCTTTATGAAGTCTTTCCCAACCACCATTCCAATGAACAAAGTCTTATATATTATGACAACTAGCTTGCTCCGAAAATTATTTTGAAAATGAAGTGAATAATGTACATTTAAAATTAATATGTACATTTATTATTGATTAGTAATATCATGTCATTAGTATTATCGTGATTAGGAATGACAAGATGTAGGGTATTGATCGGGGACTCCTACCCCAACCTCACTCTCATTTCTGCCACTTGCCTCCATTCTCGATATGATCTTCATGAAACTCTTCCCCATCCCAACCCAACCCCCAACCCTAACCCTACCCGATTAGCAACACAATTAAAAATTTAACAATAATATTAAAATTTAATAGTTAAAACTACAAAATGGTATTTATAATTAAAAATAAATATTATATATACAACATTATTAATGTATATATGGTATATATTCCTACATATATTAGGTATTACAATAATTAGGTCTCTTATAAGATATTCTTTCTCATAGTTAGATTTCTAGTAAAATACTCTTTCTTAGCCTATATATACAGGTGTAGCTCGACTTTTCGCGCTCCTTTCGGAAGACGAATAAGCCCTACAGTATTGGACTCTCGCGGTTCTAAATCTGATCTCACAAGTATAATGTGAAATAGATAAACACTAAAGAGTCCAAATTCAGCAAATCTTTTAGAAAATCAATTTTGAATCAAATTGTAAAAAATGGACTGCTTTGCCAGATATAAAGTCGCCACCTAAATATTTTTGAGAAATTTAGGAAACCTATGACTTGTGCCAAAGGCCATGTGTCCGTCATCACCAAGATTGTCTTGGCTTGGGAACTTAGGTACGAGAGGGGAATGTTATGAATTGAGCACTCCCACTCGCCCGATCAAAAATCGGCCTTTACTAATCATGATGTGAATCTTATTTACATTATATGCTTTTGTTCCAATTTATTAGGCTAACTTACTATGTGATGCACACAAGGTATAGATTAATTTGCAAGAATTGGAACATTTGGTTTCATGTTTATTTTTTAAAAGAGTTTGTGAATATGCCACTTGAAAAAGTGGGCTCAAATGTACAGTAATCAAACTATTCCAATTCGAGCAGCTAGCCTTCATCTACAGACATTCAAACAGTTTATCACTTAAGCACTTAGCTTCATGGTGAACATGCTTTGATATGGCAACACTAACATACAATGCAATATGCTAAAACAAAGAAAAGCTCACCTAGTACTTCAAGGCAAGCCAAAAAAGATAAAAGAGTTAGAAAAATGCATGATTTTAACCATGCAATATGACTGATGCAACGCATACAATATGCAATTACTAGGCTCGGCTACTAATATGGCATATGAATCAATTTGATAGCATACGGTCTAAGCACGTATTTAAAGAAGTATTAACTAACAATGCAAGTTAGAATGATGCGCCGATCTCAATACATGCAAGACGATGGATGCAAGGCATGAGAGATGCTAACGAAACATGATGCTCTAAACTAACCATCATAAGTAGGTAAATAAAAGGAAGAAAGATGTAGGATTGAAAGACATACACATTTTTACAATTGTGTTTCGAATAAACTAATTAGCTAAGCTAATTAACTAGCTATTACAAAATGAATTAACTAACTATTACAACAACAAATAAACTAACTAACTATTCTACGGAACTAACTAATTAATTACACTAATTAATTAATGACAAATTAGAATTAACTAATTAATTATAACATGAATACAACATATGGATAGCTAAAGTAATTAATCAGCCCCGGGAAGCGAGAAATGCTCATACATGCGTGGATTTCTACCCAACAATCTCACTGTTTTGTTGCCAAAATGCTTCTGTTGCATAGTAGAACATCTTTTATCTCATCCTCTGCTCGGTTCTGTTTCAAAAGGGTTACTGCTCAATTTGACAAAAGTGGCCGGCAGGCCAGAAGTGGTGGCCGGCTAGCCACAAATGGTAGCTTGCCGTTCAGAAATAGTGGCCTGCCGGCCACTGAAGCTTGGTTCTCCCTGTTGCAATAGAAAGCATACAAAACACAAAACAAGGTATTCTCAAGGTATGCTTGTACACCTTACCCCTCATTATCATCAAAAAAGCTCAAATGAGTGGTAAGCTCAATTCACAAGCCATCAATTGATGTAATTTCATTGCATGATGGCCTATGAACCAAGGTGTACAATTTCAGTAAATGCACAAGAAAGACTCTCAAACCTCTTTCTTATCATAAATTGATCAAGGGATGTGGTTGACCTTAGAAGCTTGAACTAGTTCATCACTAGTAAGTATGAAATGCCTCAAGTTTCCACGTGTTCAATTAACATCCGATTGAACACCAATTACTTATTATCTTGCATCATTTTTAATCCTCATTTTATTACTTCATTTTAATTACCAACAATTCCTTAACCAATTGAGTCCAAATGTGAGCTTTAAGTCATCTAATGGAAAGGGGCACCAAACCAAGAGTTGTTTTAGGCATGAGAGAAATGTCATGCCATTGGTAATGAACCCCCAAAGGGATTAAGCCATTAAGCACAAGACCTCAATCTCAAGCTTAAACAAATATGTAGCTTGAAATAACTTTCAAAGCAAAGAAAAAGTCAAGAAATGAGGGAGATTGCAGAGGTGATTAAAGGTGATCACAAGTATGGAAAACTTGAAATAAACAATATCAACTCAAATAGGTTGGTGGCTAAAGCCTAAATGACCAAGCCTATGAAGACAATTAAACTACAAGCATGCAATACAAGGCTCAAATGCAATGAACAACAAAAAATAGTCCTAAAACAGTCCTAAAACATGTTGGAATTAAGACAAAAATAGCTAGAACAATAAGCTAAAACATGGAGCATGTTAAGCTAATAAGCAAGCACAAGGAGGGGAGGCTACCCCCTCCTTTTTGGACTTCAAAACATGGTTTTAGCCACTGAAAAAGCTCTAAGATTCAGTATTAAAAAGCTCAAAAAAGTGGACAAAGAAGTAGGAAACACAAGGGCAAAGGCCTAAGAAATGAGGTACAAAGAATGGTGATCCACCCCTCCACCCCTAATGGCCTAAAACCACAAGTTTCAGCCCAAAAATATAGAGTATGAACAACCCAAAAACAGTCTAAAAATAGTATGCAAAATAGCAAATAAAGCAAAGCAACAAGTCATGACTTATACCTCTTGAAGAGGAGAACTCTTTCCAAGTGTTAAACCAACACTTACACGCACTCAAGAGCTCAAAGTAAGCTCAAAAGTGCCTCAGCTTAAATACCACAAGGTTTGGTTAAGAGTATACAGACAAAAGCTTGCAAAAGCTTAAGAATTTGCAAGAGAGAGAGAGAGAATGTAGAGAAAGAGATAGAGAGATAATTTTGCTCCAAAATGTTCAACCCCCAAAAATGGAAGGGGAGGTCTCCTATATATAGAAAACAATGAAACTCTCTCAGAAATATCAATACATACATGTGTAGGTAGGTGCATGCATCTGTGAAAACAGCTGGCACAGTTGGCCAAAATATCTGCAAAAATACACAAGTGGCTGGTAGGTCACTAATGCTGGCCGGCAGGCCACACAAGTGGCCGACAACATACATTGGTGGCCTGCAGCTTACAGTGGTGGCCGGCTGGTCCCGAGGTTTTTTAGGCTTGAAAAACTATGGTTTTGGTCCAAAACAAGGCAAAAGGTGTGTTGGGTTTGAAAGCTCAAAGTTGTGGCATTCTGCTAAGGATTTCAAGCACTTGACAAGCATATATAAATTCATCATTGGGTACGCAAGCGGTGGTGCTCAAGTCGTAAGGGCAGTCAAAATGGGGTGTCTACAGTTGCCCCTCTTTGACAGAACTCGAAGTCATGCAATGACGTGAGTGAATGTCAAAGCCCGAAGAAGACTCATTTTGACAAGGCTGTAAGACTTGGGCAAACAATAAAGACATAAATTAAATGGTTGTGCTCGCAAGCTACCTACATATCCCTTTGCAAGGAATCAAACAAGCATAGTTTTGGGGTAAGATGCAAATGATATGTAAGAAAAAAACTTTGAAAACTAGACTCCCATGCTTCGCGAAGCCGGCTATTTTGAAAACTAATAATCATGCAAGATGATGCAGTAAGCAATAACATATGCAATAAGCAATAACAAGATAACAACATATGAACGAGCAGCTTCAAGCTTAAAACCAATACAAGTTCCATGTAAAAAGATCTAAAACACACCCTAACCACGCCAAAATGTGAGACGCGGAAAAAAACACCAGTCAGGGTCGCGTTTCACGTGTCATGAGAAATTAAGAAACGAAAACCACTCGAGGTCGCGTTTCACGTGTCCTGAGATAAAAGCAAAACCGTTGAAGGTCGCGTTTCACCTATCCTGAGATAGGAGAGAAATCACTCAGGGTAGCATTTCACGCGTCCTGAGATTAAACTCACCCAGGGCTGCGCTTTACGCGTTTTGAGATATAGAGAAAAAGAAACCGTTCGGGGTTGCATTTCACGCGTCTCAAGATAAAAGTAAAACAGCTCAGGGTCGTGTTTCAAGCGTCCTGAGATAGGAGAAAAATCGCTCGGGGACGCATGATAAAACCTGCCCAGGGCCATGCTTCACGCGTCTTTAGACACTCGATCGCGTCTCACGTGTCCTGAGATAAAACTTGCCCAGGGCTGCGCTTCACGCGTCTTAAGATACTCTAATCACGCTAAAACCGTGAGAAGATGAGAAAAATTGCCTGGGGCAGCGCTTCATGCGTCCCGAGATAAAACCCGCCCAAGGCCGCGCTTTACGCGTCCTGAGATAAAGGCAAAAGAAAACCACTCAGGGTCGCATTTCACATGTCCCAAGATAAAACCCTCCCAGAGCCGCGCTTCACGCATCCTGAGATTAAAGCAAAAGGTACAAGACTGTACCACAAATACACAATGAAATGAAAGTGTGCAATAGATGCACGAGGTGAATAGGTGCAATAGATGTGCAAAATGATCAAGTGCGATAGATGCACAAAGTGAGCGTGTGCGATAAGTGCACAAAATGAACAAGTGCGATAAATGCCCAAAGTGAACATGATTACAAATCAGTACAGTGACAACACGTGTTCCATACAAAATAGATAACCGATGTCTGATGTTAATTGAAAGCATGTCCTATGCAAGAAACAAGAGCGTATTCTATGCAAAATTGAAAGCATATTCCATGCAGGAGTCATGAACGATACAGGACACGTGTGCAATATAAGTATATGAAAATGCACATTCTATGCAACAAAAGAAAACAAACATGTAATTTGACAGAATGAATAAAAATGATATTCAGTGACAACCTTCGATTTACCTCTCGGAGGCTTTGCAACATGCCAAAAAAGGATACACCCTGTTCATATTGGCAAGTGGTGAACATTCACGCACCGGAGTGCAGTTTCAAGTTCTTTAGGAATCAATCTGGACCCAAAAAAAGAACCTTCCATACACTGCTCGGGGAATAGACGTACAAAATAGAACCAGGCCACAAATGAGGACCACCGGCCATCTGCTGGCCACAAAGAAGGCCGCTGGGCACCAATAATGCTTGCTGGCCACTAACGTGGCCTGCTAGCCACCCGTGCAATTTCAGGAGCAAATTGGCCATTTTGCCTTGGGTCTCTTTAAATACGCCTCAAGGCTTCATTTCCTCATAACCCCTTGCTCGAAATCTTTCTCTCTCTCTCTAGGTGCTTCCTCTCTCTAGATCCATGCTTTATATACGTTTTCCAACGTCCCACGCAAACTTTATTCACGAAACCCTCTTGATTTTCTACACTTTGAACCGATTAGATTTTGATTTCATCGTTTTTCTTGAGTTTTCACCACTTTAGGCTTGTTCTCCTCAAGTTTCTCTAGGGTTCTATGAACGTTTCCCGGGTTTTGACTTTTTCTCTCATTTTCTCTTTCCTAGGGTCGACTTTCTCCAAGTTTACCCTCTTTTTCTCCATTGTCACCCATTTTGCAGATGGCGGATAATATTCCTCTTGACGGCGCTCCTCCCGAGGTTTCACCTCCATTATCACCCCATATCGAGTTTAAGGAGCCAGTGATTGTCGAGGCTAGTGAGGCGGCGGAGGACATCTCAGCTGACCTTAAGGCGAAGTTCGCTCCAGAGCTTGAACCGGAGCCATTACCACTGAAGGTATAGCCCTTTGATCCCATGACATATCATCCTCGCACGCACATACTGCCACTTGGAGGTATTAGACACTTCGGCGATTTCATTGGTGGCATGCCAGAGCACATTCTTCTGAGGGAGCCAGACTTCCATCTTTCCTACGGCGCCACTGAGGTACGAACTCTATCTTCATGCATTCATGCCTTTTCCTTAACTGTTGTACTGCCTTTTATCTGAATGCTTTTTTATCGCTGTCTGATTCACTCTTTCTCTGCCACAAGGGGACTCCTGCTCTTATAGGGGATATGAGGCGACGACAACTAGAGACTGGTATTATAAGCTCCCTCTAGAGGTCCATGACCTTATTGACGAGGTCGGCTTCGGCCTATTCTGCTCCGAACTTTCACGGCACATAGCCAGCCGGACTCTTCTTGGAGAGCTGGTGGGACACCACCAACTCTTTACACTCCTCTTCTGCTTGGGAGATGACGATGACTCCCTACGACTTTGCCATGCTCACAGGCTTAGGAGTAGGGGGTGATCTGATCCCCTTCGACATAGACATAGACGAGTGGAAGGTCGCTTGGATCCACCTGTTGGGAGCATGCCCACCTCTATACAGACCGGCGATGGTGAGGTACAATTAGTTTGCCAAGCAGTTCCGCGGGGGTGAACCCAAGAAACCAGAGGAGATAGAGCAGTATCCCTGGGGCTTCTTGATATTTCTCTTCGGTACCACCTTGTTTTCGAACAGGTGGAACACCGTAGGCTTATATTTGCTGAGCACCCTAGTGACATTGCATCGAGTTTGATTTATGACTGGGGTGGAGCTGGCCTCGCCATCCTCTGCGATTACATGAGCTCTACTTCCCGGATGAGGAGAGAGTGAGTTGGAGGCTACTGGAGAGCCTAGAAGGTATGCACTACACCTTTCTACTTTTGCACTCATGCTTTCTGCTTCATATCTGTTCACAACTTGTGCTTTTTGCTTTACATTTTCTGTATCTTTTCATACACTGTGTTTTTCTGTATCTGTTCATGCATTTATGCTTTCTGCTTTACACTTTTTGTATCTGTTCATGCATTTATGCTTTCTGCTTTGCACTTTTTGTATCTATTCACGTATTGCTGATAACACCATTGCCCTCTCCTTACAGTTGTGGGTTTATGCATATTTCCTAGCTCTGGCTTCGGAGCCTGTGAAGGAGATTCTCCACGTGGTACCGTACTCACGATGGTATGATGGTCGGTGCCGGCGTCGGAGCTGCAACAACACGACCTTCGCCTTTTTCCATCGATACCTCAACATAGTGGCTGCTGACGAGGTAACCCGAACCTCACAGTCATTTTTGCTTTACTACTGCTCTGATTTGTACTTCGGCAACTGACGCAACTAACAATCTGTACATTATCTGTTTGCAAATCACATGGTAGCCTTAGGCGACGATGCCGGTTGGTGTAAGGGACCAGTACGCTGGGGCTTCGACCATGTCCCGCTTCTAGATTTTGCTGGAGGGCCTAGTCTGCTGGGCCTAGTTTCTGAGTGAGAGGTTTATACGCCAAACCGTAGGCTCATCCGATCCGGTTATTCCCATGCCACCCCTAATGTCTATGAGGACAGTAGATAGCCTCCCAGTTAAGGCGATTATCCAGTTCATGGTGGGCCTAAACGCTGATTTCTTCAGAACAGAGGGCAACTACGTGACGTTCATCTAGACTGATCTCATGCCCTCCCTGACGGGTGTTCGTGTGAGCAAGACAGCAGGTGCTCCCGTGGCGGGTGAGGCTGCTTAAGGGGCTGATGCCGGTACCAGGGGGTCCCTCCTATTGGGCAGATGACCAGTTGGCCGGAAATAACCACTGTGCCCACATGTTGGCGGCCGACTAGGATAGTCTACCAGATTCCAATCGAGCCAGTAGAGGCAGGGCATGAGTATGTCAGAGCTCAAGGTGCACCTCAGGTATGGACCACACTTTACATTTTGCACCCCACATTTTCCATTTCAGATATTGATTATTCTGAAATTTGATCATTCAAATGCACTTGCAGGCACCCACGGAGTATACAGAGAGCCTCTTTGAGCTAGTTGCTTCTCTGAATGGCATGGTGTAGAAGAGAGAGACACTGCTTGGTCTCTACGGTATTCAGGTAGTTTCCTCTATTTCAACACGCATTTTACTACTATCTCTGTTGTGCACCACACTATCATATTCCTGTTGATACATTGGCACTTCCACTGTAGTCTTTCCTAAACTGCACTGATATACTACATTGGCACACTGTACTCATACACTGTATTCATGTCGTATCTGGTTTCTTCATGACGCCCATTCTGCATACTATGCATGTATCTGACACACACACTGTAGCTGATATGTTGACAACTGTTTTTCTAAATTCTGAGGGCACCAGTGGCAGCAGCAGCAGCAGTACCGACAACACCTCCTCCAGTAGCTAGGAGAAGAGAGAGGCAGACCCCAACATGTGGATGAGATGTACACTACGGTCGAGGTAGGGATAGGGGTACCCGAGGCCAAAACAGTCCTTTGGAGCTCGTTTTGAGTGATGATGATGTCAAGACTAGCATCTCTGAGGAAGCAACGAGTCGACATTCTGAGTCATTTGAGAGCGGGGGTGATAATGCTGGCTTGAGATCCGAGAGCGAAGATGACACCGAGGATGGCTCTGAGGCAGGGAGCGGAGATGATGAGACCGGCTTTGGCTCAGAGTCTGATTATGATAGCAGTGTTAACGGAGACAATGCCCCTGAGTCCCCTCCAAGGAAGACGACGAAAAGGGCCTCGCGAGCTTGAGATGACTGGCGCTGATTTTTATACTTTTTCTTTGTTTCTTTTTGTTTGGTAGCTTAGCATATGTATAGCTTAAAATAGTTTTACTTTTGCTTTTGAAACTTGTACTCCTCTTTGTAAAAACCATGATCAGAATAAAACCTCACATTTTTTATGAAAAGTGTTGTTATTTTTGCATCATGAGCATCATATTTGCATGAAAATAGAAATGGAATTGAATTTGAAAATGAAAACTTGTATTGGCACGATGTTCTTAATCAGGTAATGAGACGACCAACGACCAAAATACAAAATACAACTTGATAAGCAAAGCAAAAACAACTCAAACACAGATATATACACTTGTTAAAACCAAAAGACTCAAAACATGACCTCAAAACACAAATATCAAGACAAAACCAGACTGTCAACACTGTCCGGCCCACAAGTGGACGGCCGGCCAGAAGAAGTGGACGGCCAATCACAATTGGTGGCCTGCCGGCCACTAATGTGAAGAACCACCAGAATGCTGACAGCTAGCCTCCACTCATAGCCCTATCTTCTACAAAAGGTCCTCCTTTGTGATTTCTTCTCTAGAGCCTCATTTTAGCTACTGTTTCTTCCATAAATGAAGATATTCCTTGCCGAAAAGCTCACGGATTGGATAGCCACTTTAGATGGCACAGAAAAGGTAAATTTTCAGAGTTTCAACATAAATGCTCTTTTTTCGTTGAGCCACACGCCGTTTTGATATCTGTTCCTCCATGCCACGACCCGATATTGGGACCCAATTTCGTATGTATTTCACTTCGTAACACAGTAAATGTGACCGGCTCTTAAAGAATTGCAAGCATTGATGGAAAGCTGGCGCGATGAGGAAATTATACCTCGGCCCCGTTTCGGCCACACCCAAGCTTTGGGACAAATATGTGGGCTCACTTTGCACAAAGCTCAATCTTTGGCCCATGACGGAGAGCTAGACATAAACAGTTTGATTTATTGATTTTTTGACATCGGCGACAGAGGAGACCTTCTTTGGCGAGGTTTTCGACAACATGCCCTCTGTTTATGTATGCTTGCGCATTTCCTTCTTGCCCTTAGGGCAGAACTAGCATTCGGTTGATCGAAGTGGCCTAATGTCTGAAAGAAGGTAAAAGTTGTATCAGTTTGGTGCTGGTCGAGACATTGATGGGCTTAGATGCTTTTTATCGGCGTGAGACCACTAGGTTTATGGGGAGTCCACTACTTCTTTAGGTATTGTTTCCCACCCTTTCTGATATGTGTTTTTCACATCACTCGGCACTCATGCTCTATTTTTCTCTCAAAGCCCTTTCCTTGCTTTTCTCTCTACGCACATCTCTCTATTCTTTAATCTCTCTTATTTTTCATCGCTTCCCAGGTATGGCTCATGGATAAGCTGAAGGTGGTGGACTCTTACCCCGAGTATTCAGCTCGAGCTTATTTATTTCGCCAACAACTAGTGGATTTTTCCAATGAGGGATGGTGGTGCAACTGGATGTACAACAAGTCTGCTGTTGACATAGCTTGGCGTTGCCTCTGGCTTAACTTAACTGAGATGAGTTACAGCATGACTCGGCAGCCTAGCATACAGTTGATTGGCCTCATACACTGCGTGTTCTACTTTTCTTTTCGGTTCAGACGCCAGTTAGGGTATGATCAGACCTGTCCAGAGGAGGGGGTAGAATATCTGGCTTCATTCCTGATTTGTGCTTCACACTTGGCTAGGTACCTCACTGCTTAGAGAACGAGAGAGCTTCTGGACCTTGCCCCTAGTTTTAGTTATGCCTTTTCTGGCGAGTGCTTGGCTTGGCTTGGCTCGAGGATGAGGCACAAACCGGGCCCACTTTGGCTTCAGAAGCTTCCGCAAGCACTAACAGACGATGCAAGAGCACTTGACTCGCCTATGCCCCTAGTTTATTACTTTGACCTTTTTTTTTAAGTTTTATGATGTAAAAGCAACTTTGATTTGTATCAGAGAGTTGGAGAACTTTATGTTGAAATCAATGGAATTAAAGTTGTGAACACTAAAATTTTCCTTTTGGTCCAAAAATGGTTTACGTTGTAAAAGGTAAAATTTTGAACAAAATCAACTTTTATTAAAACTTTCCAAGGCCATTTTCGAAAATGATCACTGCCTGACATGCACAGAATCAATCCTCAAGATGTACAACCCCAAATCAAAAGATCAAAATGCCCCTGGTTGAATAACATTACTGCTCTGCATTGTAATCAGCTCTTCTTCCCAAAATAAAGATCACAACCAAGCTCTCAGATAATGGACAAAGATGACCTGATCAGACACATGGACAGGACAGTTGAGTTGGAGATAGTCATGGCCGAACTTCAGGATGAAGTTGCCTATGTATCCTAAAGATGGGAATCAGGCATTACGTAGTTCGATTTAGGTTCACTCGAGTATTAACTCTCTCCTTTTGCGTTCTAACTTTTGCCAAAGTCACCCTTTAGGGTTTTGAACTTTGTGAGCTCAATTTTTCTTTATTTCTAATTTTTCATGCTTTAACTTTTGCCTAGGTCGCCCTTTCGGGTTTTCGGCCTAGCAAGCCTCTCAGGGATAGTATTTCTTCAACTTGTCTATGTTGATCGACTGCGAAAATTCTAAGCCATCTAAGTCCATGAGAATAACTGCCCCTCCTGACCAGATAGCTTTGATGATGTAAGGACCAATTCAATTGAGTCTGAACTTGTCCCTAGGATCATAGATGGGAGCTCGGTTGTTTTTCAGCACCATATCTCCCTCCTTGAGATTCCGGGACTTAACTTTCTTGTTAAAGGCCCTGGCAATTCTGCGTTGGTAGCCCTGAACATGATACAATGCTTTTAGCCTCCTCTCATCAAATAACATTAACTCCTCAAATCTGCTCTGTTGCCAATCTGTCTCTACCACTCAGCCATAACTCGCAGTGACGGAATTTCAATTTCAATTGGCAAAATGGCTTCCATCTTGTAGACAAGAGAATAAGGGGTTGCCCCCGTAGACGTCCTGATCGAGGTTCTGTAGCCCTAGAGTGCGAATGACAGTTTATCTGGCCAGTCCCTATAGGTTTCAACCAACTTCTATAAGATGTTCTTGATGTTCTTATTGGCGGCTTCAACAGCTCCATTGGTTTGTGGCATGTATGTAGATAACTTATGAAAAGCCATATTGTATTTCTTCAACAAGTCTATCACCTCTTTCTTGAAGTGGGAGCCGTTATCTGATATGATCTTATTTGGGACTCTGTACAGGCAAATGATATTGTTTCTGATGAATTTGGTCACATGCGATGCCTTCAACACTGCATAAGACTGAGCTTCCACCCACTTTGTAGAATAATCAATTGCCACCAAGATATATTCATGCCCATTCGACCCTTTTGGCATGACTACACCGATAGCGTCGATTCCCCAAACTGAGAAAGGCCATGGCGAAGTCATGTTGTACAACTTTGAAGGTAGAATATTCATGCGATTGGCATGAATTTGACATTTGTTGCATCACCGTACAAAACCAATACAATCCCCCTCCATGGTGGACCAGTAATAACCTTGCCTAAGAATCTTCCGGGCTAACATCACACCATTCATATGCGCCCTGTATTCTCCGCCGTAGATAGCCTCCATAAGGCGCTTTGATTCTTCTTCCTCTACACACAGTTTATGCATTCCCAGATGACCTCTTTTATACAGCTTACCTCCCCAGATGATAAATTGGATGGCTATATGCCGTATTCCCCATTTGTCCTTGGTATTTGCCCCTAGTGGATATACTTCCTTTTCTAGGAAGTTCCAAATATTGTAGTACCAGGTGTTTTTGTCTTGCACTTTATCTATCGCGGCCATAGTTTCATAAGCTGGCATGTATTTCTGTTTGATGATAATCAGATGCATTCGAACTCCAAGTGGGATGTCTACCATAGAAGATAGAGTTGTTAAAGCATCAGCGAACCTGTTCTTCTCTCTTAGTAGATGTGTGAAAGTCAGCTTTTCAAACCGCAGAATCAGAATATCCAGGGTCTAATGGTAAACCTTCATCTTCTTTTCTTTGACTTTCCAGTCCCCATTTGCTTGAGAAACAACTAAGTTCGAGTCCCCGATTACATCCAATCTTATTGCCCCTAGTTCCAAGGCGGCTTTTAAACCAGCAATACACGATTCATATTTTGCTTCATTATTGGACACCTTGAACTGGAGTTTGAGGGCTAAGGGTATATGGGAGTCGTCGGGTGCTATCAGCAGCACACCTATTCTATAACCGTACTGATTGGACGCTCTATCAAAGTACATCGTCCAAGTTTCCTCTTCAACTTGCAGAATGGCCTCATCTGGGAATAAGTATTCCACTACCTCATCTCCTTCTACCGGGTAGTCTGCCAAGAACTCCGCTATAACTCTTCCCTTAACCAACTTGCGGGTGACATATTTGAGATCAAATTCGGAGAGAAGAGACAACCAATGGGTCAGCCTACCTGTAAGCATTGGTTTCTCAAAGAGATATTTGATAGGATCTAATCTTGAAACAAGGATTACAGAGTGAGCTAACAAGTAGTGTTTTAACTTCCTGGTAGCCCATACCAAGGCTAGGCAAGCTTTCTCCAATGGAGTATAGCGGGTCTCGTAATCTAGCATTTTCTTGCTCAAGTAGTAGATGGCTTTCTCCACCCTATCTTCAGACTCCTAAGCGAGCATGCATCCCATGGTCGTGTCTGTTACTGACAGATACAGAATCAAAGACTTCCCTGGCTCTAGCGGTGACAACACATGTGGATTCTGGAGATACTGCTTAACTTATTCAAAGGCAAATTGACATCGATCGTCCCATTGGAATTTCTTCTCTTTCTTCAAGAGACCAAATAGTGGTTCACAAGTTAAGGTTAATTTGGAAATAAACCGTCTTATGAATTGCACGTTACCCAGAAAGCCTCACACCTCCTTTTCAGTCCTTGGTGGTGGCATTTCTAGGATGGCCTTGATTTTGGAAGGATTTACTTCAATGCCGTTTCGCCGAAAGTGCATTTCTGCAGGTTTAATCTCAATTTGTATTCCCTGATCCATTGAAAGAATTTCTTCAACGCGGTGTAGTGGCCCTCTCGTTCTTTAGACTTGACAATCATGTCGTCCACGTACACCTCGAGCTCTTTATGGATCATGTCGTGCAGAATGGTGGTCGTAGCCCTCTGATAGGTAGCTCCAGCATTTTTCAAACCAAACGGCATAACCTGGTAGCGATGGGTACCCCACGACGTAGTGAATGAGGTTTTCTCTCTGTCCTTAGGCGCCATTAGAATCTGGTTGTACCTGGAAAACCCATCCATAAATGATAGCAATGTATGGCCCGCAATGAAATCAACTAATTCATCAATGTGCAGTAGAGGAAAGTCATCCTTCGAACTAGCTCTGTTTAAGTCTTGAAAGTCTATACACACCTGGATTCTACCATCCTTCTTTGGTACTGGGACGATGTTGGCCAACCAAGTCGGGTACCTAGATACTAACAAGAAACCTGCCTCAATCTACTTGGTGTAGACACCCCATTTTTGACCGTCCTCAAGACTTGGACGTCACCGTTGGAACACTTGGTGATCATCCATGTTTGTGTTCGTTTGGAGTTCCCGGAGTTCTCGACTCGCGCGCCTTGCCTCAGGACCTCCGAACTCGATCGTTTTGTGTCTGGTTTTGCACCAAACACTTGTGTTTTGCCTTGGGAGGGCAGGGAATGCTTTGTGAGGCATCCCCACACACCACCGGCTGTGGCTAGAGGCCACCGGCTGGCTGTAGTTTTCACCGGCACTATATTGTGCCGGTCGGCACTATTTTGTGCCGGTCGGCACTCTTTTGGGCAAAATGACCATTTTGCCCAGCCGACCACTTTACAGCTGCTTTCTGAGATATTTTCAGACAGCTGTTTAGCTCTTGTTTCCCCTCCATACACGTGTATGGAGGGATGAGCCCTTGAATGACTTAGTTTGTAAGTCTTTGTTGCCTATAAGGAGAAGGCTCTTCTCTTGGCTCAAGGGTTAGCAAAATTTAGAGAGCTAGAGGGAAAAAGAGAGAGAGAAGCTCTGGTTTTTCTAGGGTTTGAGTTGCATACACCTTCTATCTCTATTTCTTCTCTTGTGTGTCTAGGTGTTTTGTGCCTTACTATTGCACACAAACACCTAGTGTCTCACCTTCTCCTTGCAACTGAGGTTCTAAGGGCTGGTTTTTAGTGTTCTTGACTGGTTTGGAGCTCAAGGAACCAACTACTCCAACCTTTGTGAAGAAAAGCTTCAAGGGTAAGAAACTTACTTTATTTACCCCATTTTTGCACTCCATTTTTACCTAGTTTAAAACAGTTTTTGAGCTTAGTGTTTGGCATAAAAAAGTTCTGTTTTTTAAGCCTCTTCATTGTATATTAAGGGTGTTTTGTGGTTTGGGGAAGTTTGACCCCCTTTAGGCCTTGAAAAGGGCTCATTTTTGTGCTATTTTGGAGAGATCCGGGACTTGTGTGCTTGGACCTCTCCACCACTGAAATCTTGAGGGATTTCAATGGTGGAGATGGTGCCTTAAAGTCCAGAAAGGGGAGGGCCACCCCCTCTCCTTGATGTCCTTGGAAAGGGCAAGTTTTGGCTTCCAAAGAAGCACCATGTTTGAGTGTGTGTTGAGCATGCCTTGGTTGTTTTCCATGCTTATATTGCCATGATATAACATGCCTCCAAGTTGGTTTTGGCCTCCTATGCATGCTTAGTATAGTTGCCTTGTAATGCCTCTTATGCCTTAACATGTCTAGGTAGCGTGCCTCCATTTCTAGCATGTTTTAGACTTGTGTTTGTGAAGACTTTGTGCTCATATTACCATGTTTTAGCTCTGTCCATAAGTATCTTGGTCAATCTTAGCATGTTTAGTATGGCTCCTTGTATTTGGCTTGTTGGCCTTAAGAGCATGAGTGTGTGGCATGCTTTGTTTGCATGATTTTTGATGGTTTGGAACCATTTCTTGTGCTATTTCAGTCCCCTAGAAGTGCTTGTATGTTTACATTGCATGCCTCTTTGTGACTTCTTAAGCTAGTGTTAAATGCTCCATGTGTTGGTCATGTTGCATGCCTTTGATTTCAAGCTTCTTAGATGCCATCTAAGTGGTCCTTTGGGCCTATTTTGACATGCTAAAAATCTGTTTTGAGTTGATAAGTGCATGCCATAATTGCTTTGCATAAGTGTAGTTCAATGCCTCATTGGCTTGCCTTGGAACCTTGGGCCATTCATTGCTTGCTTGGCCTACTTTAATGCTTGGTTTAGCACTATGTTTGGCATGAATTTCAGAGCTTTCAATGCATGCTAATAGTCCATGTTTGACTCATTTCAAGTGTGCTTGAATGTCGCCTTGTTTATGCCTAAGTATTGGTGCCTTGATTTGTGCATGTGTGCATGTTTGTTTGGGCCCTCATAACTTGGCATTTTGGCTACTGATTTTAGGCCTTTTGAGTTGCCTAATTCATGTATAAGACCATCCTTCCATTGATTCGCATGCTTGTCTTGTATGCTTACTTGCATGATTGCATTGTATTGCCATATTGCATACTAGTTGACATGTTTAGGACTTCATTGCATCGACATGTATGCTAAGCCTCTTGACCAAGTCATGATAGAGGTTTGAGCACCCTTGTTTGCTTGTTTGCATTGCATGCATTTGAAATCAAAGTTGCATTCTTGGTTCTTAGGGCCATCATGCATGGAAATGCGCGATTGGTGGTCCGGAAATCGAGGCACATGCCCCTTTGAGTCAATAACATGATAAGGGGTGTGTATAGTGCATAAATACCTTGAATCACATTGCCATGCATGTTGTTGTCCTCTGCTGCTGTGGGTTGCAGGTTTTGCAGGCATTTTGTGCCGACCGGCACTTTTTAGTGCCGACCGACAGTGAATTGGCAGCCGATAGCTTCACTCAGTGCCGGTGGCCACATCCTTCAGCCGGTGGTGTTGTATCCCAGCCGGTGGTACTCCCCAGTGCCCTAAGAGGCACCCTTGGGACTTTGGCAATTTTCAGAGGAGGGTAGCAGGGAAAACAGAGGCACACTTGCATGACAGTGCGATTCCGAGCCAATTCCGAGCACGCGCTGCATTTGGGCCCTCCTCCCGAGGCATTTACTGTTTTAATTAGATTAATTATTTGTCTAATTAATTTAGTGAATTTGTAATAATTAATTAGCTTGCGTAGTTAATTATTTGTATTATTATTTTGGTCCCTCCGAGCGAGGGCAAAATTGTAATAAGTGTGTGTGAGTGGATGTATGTCTTCCAATCCCCACTTCTTTCTTCCCTTTTATTTACCTGCTTACGATGGTAGATTAGGGCACATTTAAATTAGCATACCTTATGCAATGCATGCGTGCATCCATGCATTTGTTAACATGCACCGGGCTCGGTACATCATACAAACTGCATTGTATTTCAATTTCCAAATTGAATACGTGATAGTTGTAGCATTTCACGTGCCATGCTTAGGGTTAGCCGAGCCTACTCTAGATTGCATCTATGTCTGTGTTGCATTAGCCACTTAACATGAACTAGGTCATGCATGTTTGCTAACTAGTTTGTTGTTTTGGCACGGAGTACGATGTAAGTATTTACGCTTTAGCATACCACATGCGTGTGAATGTTTGCCATGACAGTATGCTTACCATGCGGTAAATGCTTATGTGTTATAAAACTGTTTGAATGCCTGTGGGTGGAGGTTGGATTGCGTGAGTTGGAACAACTCATTGAAATCCGTATTTTAGCCTACTTGCGAGTAGCAAAAACCAACACGTTTTTCGAGACAAAACGGATATGCAATGTTTACTTCCAAGTTAGGCAATCTAGTCTATACTTTTGTGTTGTGCGCATCACATAGTAATTCTAGGTTAAATAATCGGAATAAGAACGCATAAAGTTTTCAAAATTGGATATCACGGTTAGTAGAGGCCGGTCTTCGGACCGGGCGAAAGGGGGTGCTCATAGCTGACCTTCCCCGATCGTACCCAAGCTCCCGAGCCAAGATCACTTTGGTGATGACGGACATGTGGCCTTCGGCACCGAGTCAGGGTTTCCTAAATTCCCCCATTAAAAAAAATATTTAGGTGGCGACTCTGTAATCTGGCAAAGCAGTCCATGTTTGGCACTACTTTTTCAAAAATCTGTTTTTCTTCAAAATGATTTGCCAGAGTTGGACTCTTTGGTTCAGATTTAGAACCGCGACACAACAGGGAGTCCGAGCTGTAGAGCGAAGCCCACGGGCGCGTCTACACTTGGTAACCTCTTGATTTTCAGAGCCTAATCAGGACGGATTCTACGTAACTTTTGCTTGATCAGTCGGGCCTCGGGATTAAGAGGGATTCGATGCTGTACAATCTCAAGATCAATTCTAGGCATGTCTTCGTAGAACCACCTGAAAACATCTTTGAAATCTTTTAACAAAGCGATTAAACGGTCACGCTCCTCCAAAGACAACGTGGAACCAATTTGGAATAGGCGCGGATCCTTCTCAGTACCCACATTAATGGCAATGATTTCATCAACACAGGGTTTAGCAAACCTCTCATCCTCTCAATTAATCAATTTTTTCAAAGCCAGAGAAATTTTTTCCCTTTTGTTTTCATTAAAATTCTGAAAATCTTGGTCAATACAATAAACCAACGGCACAGAGAAGTACACAGAATCTACAGAGTTCTCATTCAAAAGGTCCAGATCTTCGGTTACAGACTCAAAAGAAAAGT
Source organism: Camellia japonica (assembly GCA_030407325.1). Lineage (NCBI taxonomy): Eukaryota > Viridiplantae > Streptophyta > Magnoliopsida > Ericales > Theaceae > Camellia > Camellia japonica. The sequence goes on along the minus strand of JAPPVO010000016.1, from coordinate 13,307,081 downwards.
TGAATGAAGACCTAGATAAGACTTTGGTATTTGGGTGGCCACCCCCAGAAATACCAGACTTAGACTCAAAAGAACTCGAATCTGATCTCGACCCCATAGACTCAGTGGAATCAGATTCTAACTCATCACTCGATTCAGAACTAGACAGATAGCCTTCCTCCAACTGCTAGATAAGAAATGGTGCCCCTGATGCATCCAAAATGCCGCTGGTTGGGTTCACACCCGGTTCTTCCCTGATCATGGAGATGGTAAGGTTATCCCCCAAGTTCTCTAGGTCAATTGCAGGATCTATTAGGAGATTAGTCAGTGCTGCCCTTACTCCAAGTTTGCTGCTATCTGAGTCACCTTCTATGCTCTGTTCAACTTTGATGCCTGGTTCAGCCCTTTCCTCATCATCACTATCTTACAGCTGTAGATCAAAGAAGATCTCAAACCTGAGAACACGTTGTTTCGAAGAATTTACCTAAGGCTCAGGAAAGTCGCAAAAAGAGAAATTTTCTCCCTCCCAAACAAAGCTGCCATTTAGTGTCCCGTGGATTGGTCTATGGATGAGCTCATAGTGTTTCCTGGCTTTCTTGGCTTTGGCTCTGGCTCTGCCTCTCATTTCTTCTCCCTTCCTGATCTAGTCCTTTTTGGTGGGCACATAGCCTAGTCCAAAGGCATGTGGGTTGTGTAGCACATCTGTCAATGCTACAACACCTTTCCGACCACTCCTTCTGAGCCCCATTCCTAGAACATGTTGCAGTTTGTTCATGAAATAGATTGACTGCACGCTGGCGTACATGTCTTCATCTACAGCCAGAATGGTCTGCACTACTCGGGCTTCAACTAGAGTGAATCCCAAGAGGAATACATCCTCATCGCAATGGTTGATCTCCAGCATTATCGTAGTTACCTCTGGTGGCGAATGGATAGATGAATTTCTAAAAACAATTGCCACTCCTGCCTCATAAGGGTATTTCAACATCTGATGCAGAGTGGAGGAGACAGCCTTCACATGATGCAACCAGGGCCTCCCTAACAACAAATTAAAGGTAGCCGGCACATCCAAGACATGAAACTCACCCTCTTGCTCAGCTGGGCCCACTTGGACTCTGACTTGTACTGTGCCCATGACCTCTCTACTTGTATTATCATATGCCCGTATTACTTGGGTTATGGGAACAAAGTTCGCTGGTTTAAGGCCAATTGCATAGGCAGTGCGAGAAGGACAGACATTGATGGCCAAACTGGTATCTACCAACACAACCAACTCCCATTTCTCCCTACACTCCATAGATATGTACAAAGGTTTGTTATGAGCCGAGCCCTCCGGCGGCAGCTCTTTGTCAGAAAAGGTAAGGGTTAGCTTGGCACCACTTGGAAAGACTAATCCCACAAGCTGTTCGGGCATGGTGTCAATGGACAATTTAGCCTTGTCCATTGCCGACAACACTGCCTGTCAGTGTACCTGGGAGGCCATGAGAAGACCCCAGATGGAGATGTCGCTTGGATTTTCTTAAGCTGTTTCAACACTGCCTCTTCTTCCAACTATTTCTCTTTCTCTTTCTCAGCCTCTCTATCTTTTTCAGACGCTTCTGCTTAATCCAAGTGGGGCGACTTAAAATACCAAACACTTCTTGTCATATGGTCTATTTCCTCAGCATACCATGTATTGTCCGAAAGTCATTCGCCCCAGTCTTTGTCGGTATGGGCCAGATGTAGATCATCATCGTCCTACCATTCACCCTCAACAGCCGACAAACAATTGTCCGGCTTTACTTGTATGATTTTACATCATAGGCATTCCCCATAGGGTGTCGGGCCATTACAACTTCCCGGTTGTCTTCAACCTTTTCTCATTCAAACTGCCTCAGTGCAGCTTCCTGTTCCGTATCCGCAGTGCTCACAGTGCCCACTTCCTGGGCTGAATTTTCCATGCCATGTTCTTCGACAGCTTTCCTTTTTCATCAGCCCTTCTGACTACTACAGCGAGCTCTGCTTCTTTTCCTTCTGGTTTCATCCTAGCTTATTCTTCTTTATCTAGCTCATCACTTAGCCATCCAGAGTTGTTAGTTGATCCGTTCAAGTCGAACCAGCCGATCTGTACATCCCCCTGATCCTGTTCGTTAAAAAACTGAAGGTTGTCCAAATCCTTCTCGAGTTCTGCTAGATCATCCAATCCCTGGCTTGGGCCATATTCCCTAATCATATTGATGTCTACCAAGGCTAGCAGCACCAATTCAGGCTTGATCTGACCAGTTGGCACAATATAGCAGCCTAGATCATACACCCCATCAGGTAAATCCTGAGGGCACTTTGACAACAGACTCGTACCTTCCTCCAAGGTAGACTCTCTTTCCACTGTAAGTCTCATCACCACAGGCTTGAGTTGAGGGTTGGACGTGTCCATCATGCACAGATCTGCGCCTTCCGGAATGAACAACATCGATTTTGATAGGTAAGAGGGAGTAATATATACGTCGGGGTCATAGGGGGTGGCCAGTGTATGGATTAGGTTGAGATTTCGAAGTGGGAGAACTTGATTATTGGCTGAGAGTGGGTTTGTAATTACGTTTGGCTTTTGAGGTGGAGCGATCACCTTGTTGTCAATGAGATCCTGAATCTCATGATGCAATTGAAAGCACTGGTCGATGTCGTGACCATGCTATTGGTGAAACGCACATTATTTTGCGGGGTTGTGTTTAAGTATAAGAGGATCAGGCAATGGGTGGGGTTCTAATGGTTTGAGGTGCCCTTTTTTGACTAGTACTTTCATGGCTTGAGACAGGGTCCTGTACAATTGGTTGAAAGTCCTCTGGGATCAAACATGGTTGGACGGTGTTTGTGAGCTTGTGTTGGCAAAGGGGTTGGCAGTCTTGGTTGTGGTGAGAATGCTTACATCTGATGGTTGCGCAACTATGCTACCACTGGCAGCATTGGAACTGCGGACAAACAGCCTTTTTGCCGGCTTCTTCTCATTTGTGATAAGCCCCTGTTTCATAATATCCTCAATTTGCACTCCCATCTCATGGAGTTCTATAAATGTAAACAGAGGTAGGACAATCATCTTTTATAGCAACTTGCCGTGCAAATTATGGACCACCATCCTAATTTGATCCTTCTCAAAAGGCCTCATGGTCATCATTGAGGCTTTAGCTCTCTACCTTGTCACAAATTCAGAGAAGCCCTCATTTGGCTCATGTTGCCTTGAGATCACGAGTTGTGACCTCGATTTGAGTATTGTACGAATACTGCTCAATGAAAACCTCAGCGATCTCCTCCTAATTATGCTTGACAGAGTCTTCCAACTTAGCATACCATATGGCCGCTATACTTGATATGGTACGGCCAAAGAGAGACACCTTTTGTAGTCTAGACAAGCCCATCGGCCACAAGATATCCGAAAACAGCCGAAGGCGAACCATTAGATCTCTGAAACCATCAAAACGATCAATGTGAGGCATTTTATACCGATCCGATAATGTCACTGCAGAATCGGTATACCCGTCTTCTATATCCGGGATGGAGTTAACCCCTTATGCTCTCTTTAATAACTTTTCTAGTTTATTAACCTTGAGTGCAGTTTGGTCAACCTCGAACTCAAATGGAGCCTCAGTCTGACAAGTTGGGGCTTTGGAGGCTTGTGCTAGGATTGGCTCTGCTGGATTGCCCTGATTTTTTTGGACATTGGCAGTATGAGCAGTGGCTCCGAGTGCTGGGATACCCATGGGAGGTGTATGGGATGCAGAGGCCTCAGCCGACAGTGGTTGTTGTTGTTATAGTCGGGTTATAACCTCAGCCTAACAGGCTGTGACCTCGGCCTGACGGGTTGCATCTTGCGATAAGGTTTCAACTGCCTACTGCAGATGATGTATCAAGTCTTCCATACTGATCAGGGGATACTGTGCCATTGGAATAGGAGATCGATCTCGTGTTGGGCTAGAAGTAGATGACCGTTCCTGAACCTGACTAGACACAGGTGAATTAAGGGGTGACTGCTGCAAAAACTGAACCGGTAAGCTCTGCCTGATTCTCCTCCGTCTTGTAACCGGTGGGAGTGAAGTAAACACGGGTTGTCCCCGAACAAGATCCCCGGCTTTACAAAATCTTCTGACTCGAGTCCAGAGTACTTGGGGGATATCCGAACTTTCTGAAGCTATCGTGTTTAAACTACCTAGCAAAAGAAATAAAGCAAAAATAGCAATAATCAGAAACTGCACAACACCTTAGCTAATGATATCAACACAGACATGATCATAGCTGTAGGGCTGTACTCTACACTGAATTTTGACCCCAAAACAGATACCAATTCTGCAACTGCTATGCACATTCCTGTATAGTTTCACTGTAAAGCACATACTAGTTAAGCAAGAGCCAAAACAGCCCTATGAGGGGGTATGGTTACCTTGTCCTAGTTTCGTCAAGAACTAGGGTTCACTATTCAAACAAAGCGGTTTCACGCAAGCCTGCATTTCGGGTGAGCATCATGTCCTAGTTTGGAACGGTCATTAAGGCTTTACTATATGCAACTAGGCCAATTGGTCAAAAAGGGTACCTCAACAAGACAACCTAATATATCTCTCGCACCTAACACCAAGAAGTGAAAGGAGGATCAAATGGTATAGTGGTAGTCTAGATCCAAGGGTTATGTTTCCATCATGGCAGAGCCCATGACTGGTCATCTTTGTGGCAAGCTTTTAGGCAAGCCTCCGACAAACCGTCCAGGAATAGCAGATAGCAAACACAGTGACTTAAGCGCACTAATGCAAATGTAAATGCTAAGAAACATATAAGAGCTTTTGGTGGTCGACCAGGTGGAAAACCGAGTGGTCGACCACTTGGTGGAAGTTTTGCTCACTTTAGCACCAAAATGAGAAATGAGGGAAGGAAAAATTAATAAAAAAAAATTAAAAGACCAATGAACAGTGTCTTGCTTGTCTTAGCGAGTTACTGTAGCTCTCAACCATTTCAACAAGGCTTGAGTGAGTCTACTAGAGGGGAGTGTATTCTGCTTCCAAAAGCTAACTTCTATGGTTGAAAAAAAAAAAAAAAAAAAAAAAGAGGGCTGCTAAAAATGCTCTTGTTACCCAAAAACAAACCTAAGAAGGGGGTGAATTAGGTTTCTACAAATTAAAATTAATAATACCCTAATAAAATTAACTACTAGCACAACAAATTATTAACAAGTACAATGATGAATTTAGTAGTAAATGATGAAGCAAAATAACAATGAAGTATAACTAACATACATGGTAAATCAAATGATTAGCACATGAATATTAGATAGATATAGCAGTAGTACGAAGGTAAAGAGATTAGGGAAGAGGAGAGAAACGGATTTATAGTGGTTCGGCTTTAACCAAGCCTACATCCACTCCTCAATCTTCACTTGAGATTTTCCACTATCTTCTAGCTTCACAGGGTGCTAGCAACCTTTTCACAGATGGAGCAATCCTCTACAGATTTTACACAGACTTTCTAAGTCACGAACACTGAGTGTACTACACTCTTACAAGGTTGAAAAGAATGTGCTTTTTCTTTCACAGAAAACTACAATAATTATCTCTCAAAGATAGATATAAAAATGAAACTCTGGTTTTTCTGTAAACCCCACACAGAAAAGATAAGCTTAATGCTATAAGGCTTAGTGTATAATTTATGAGAGAGAATGTAAACAAAAATTGAAGAACATTTCTCAGAGAATTTTTCAGAGAATAGATGTGAGTGATTATAGATCAAAGAATATTTTCTGATTTTTTTTTGTCACTTGTTTATATTAGAGGCTTTGGTATATATAATGAAACTTATAGCCGTTTATAGCCGTTGTATTCATTTGAATTTATAGCCATTTATAGCCGTTGTATTCATTTGAATATCTTCCACTCCATCATTACAAATTTGAATATCTTCCACTTGAACCTTTTGAACCTTTTGAACTGCTACTATGCTGGGCTGTTTGAACCTTTGTTTTGGGCTGTTTGAACTCCTGATTTAATCAAATATTAAATACATTCTAACAACATTTAGGATAAAGGTTTAGGTGAAAAATAATGGGACAAAATAAATTTTGATTCTATTTTTCTCTTTCAAATAAATTAAAAACATAATTAAATGAATCATCAAAATAAATAAGCCTAACAGTCTCCCCCTTTTTGATGATGGCACACAATGATGTTTTGATTTGATTTGGGAGTAAGAAAAGCTCCCCGTCAAGTCATGCTCTCTGAATTCATTTCTAAATACATAGGTTAGCACATGTATAATAAATAAACTTTAATTAGAGACATGATATGAGACTAAGATATCAAACAATAAATACATAATCATCATATTAGTTCTCAAATAATACCATAATTTGAAAATAATACCATAATACATAACATAGATTAGAAGTCATTCGCATGTTACTTGTATTTGCATGTTTTAGAGATTTCAAACTTTATCAAATGGATATAAAAAGTGCCTTTCTTAATGGTTTTATAAATGAGGAAGTTTATGTTAAACAACCCCCAGGTTTTGAAGATCATGCTTTTCCAAATCATGTTTTTAAACTATCAAAAACTTTATATAATTTGAAACAAGCATCTCGTGCATGATATGAACAATTAAGTAAATTTTTGATTGAAAATAATTTTTCTAAAGGAATGATTGACACAACACTTTTTGTTAAAACTAAAAATGATGATTTACTTATTGGTCAAATAGATGTGGATGACATTATATTTGGTGCTACTAATGAAACCTTGTGTAAGGAATTTGCTAAGTGTATGCAAGGTGAGTTTGAGATGAGCATGATGGGAGAGCTAAATTATTTCCTTGGGCTTCAAATCAAACAATGTAAGTGTACGAGAAAGAAATAAACCTTCTCGTATAATCCTGTTGATCAAGTCTGCGCTCCTCCGTACGACGTCGTTCTACTACCTGAAAATACAAACGTGAGCTAGCCGGCGGGTGTGTGCCGGAAACCTCTCCGATGCCTAAGTTAGCAAACTAGACAAATAGACAAAAGCTCTGTGTATTCGGGAATCAAAGTTGCGTTACCTCTCCATAGGTGATGTTTGTGAGCTTTTATAGGTTCCGTATGGCACAATCCTAGTAGGACTTTTACTCCTCCATGCAGAGTCCTCCTAGGATTCATACTCCTGAAGGATAATCCTTATCCTTCAACACCCCCCTCACTGCTTAAACCAAGTGAGATGGTTTTACCATGGCCGGACTACCATACGACCGAAATAACATTGCCATACTAGACTAACTGGAGTGACCGATCTAACTGTTAGTTCAGCTCTTCTTTTCCTTTCTCCTACCTCGGCTTCACATGCCAAGACCGAGCTATCCATAAGAGAGTTGAGCCGAACTAACCCCCATAACCAAGTCCTTAAGAGGGCTCAGCATACCTCATTTCCATATGCCATGACCGAACTAACTCTGGCGACCGACCCATCAGTAGTACTCTTCTGAACCGGAATAAAAATAAGGCCTTTTGTGACCGGACTAATTATTAAGCCTCCCACGGACCGGTCTAACTTCCGGGCTTTGGGACCGGACTAACTCCAAAGGCCCCTTCATTCTGTCTTTCTTACTTTGGCCTATTAACGGCCCATTGCCCAGCTCGGCCCAATTTAACCATATAAATTTCTCTCTCAATTGCCCCTTAATTCCATCTGCATAGCATGATAGGGATTACTTGTCTACCAGCTGAGCTAACAACCGAGCTAAAACTTTTGAGCCTTTCCAGCCGAGCTAAAAAACCCTTTTAGCCTTTCCAGCCGGGCTAAAAACCCTCTTAGCCTTTTCAGCCGGGCTGTACCCGTCCGGTCAAACGTCTCTTCAATCACAAAAACTGAATCGCTTCTCCTTCCCATGACACGTGGCACACTCTAATTGGCTGAAGGCAGCTGTCACGCCGCCCTTGTACCTCGCGTAATTTGAACAGTTCCCGCCTTTGCCCCTTCTCTTTCCACAAAACCAACCTTTTCGTGTTTCTTCCAAATCACTCAAGTCACTATCCAACTCCTGTTTTCTCTCTCCCGTGCCTTCATTGTTTTTCAAGCTCGTAACTGTGAAGCTCGCACTCGCTTGCTGCTTTCTACCCCCATTTCCTTCCTCTTAGCCTGGTAAGCTACACAAATCTGTTTCATTTTTCTTGTTTTCGTCCTTGTTTAATCCATAGCATACTGTTTTGTGTGTTTTTGTAAAACACAATTTTCCCCATTTTTGCTTTTGCCTTTCGCCTTCTGGAAAAAACTCACAAGAACCCCTTGAATTTCTTTAAACAATCTGAGAAACACTGGTTTCAATCCAAAATCACAGTACAACCGAACTAAAAATTTGTTTGTAGTTGATGTCACTCGATCAGACTACTTAACCGAACTAGCACTTCATGCTTATACCAGTAGTTTCAATAAGTCAAACCATCTTTTGTTTTATCCTAGCCGAGATAACAAACCGAACTAAGTCTGTAATTAGGGAACTGGGGAAACCTCAACGCCAACCGAGCTATGTCTCGGGGCTAAACCAGCATTCTTAGTTTTAGACTGAACTAAGAAAGTTGCCCCGAGAAGCTCAACCGGTCTAGAAAACCTTCCTTTTTAACCGAGATACCGAACCACCTATAGCAACCGAGCCAACAAATCCTTTGCTCAAACCGAGCTAAAAATCCGTAGTATGCCACATAGCCGAACTAAGACTTGGTATATGTTGCCTTTATTAATCTTTTAGCACGGTCCAACGGTCTGTGCTTAACACCTTTGTTCTCTCTTTTTCACTTTTGCAGACTTAGGTTGCCCAGGCACTCCTTTGAGCGCTCAACCGAGCTACTCAGCACAAATCTTCGACCGACTTAACACTCGGCTTTAATTTATTTGTAATTTAAAACATAAATGGGAAGTATAGATTCTTAGTAGAGACACCTGGTGGTTTAGCCGAATTCCGAAGGGAGTATAACATCCCTGACGATGTCCACCTCACCCTAGCCAAACAAGATACCATACCATGGGGAAATGAAGGCTTTGTACCCTTTACCCTTCTGTCCATAATAGAAACCGGACTAAGATTCCCCGTTCAACCCTTGCTCTGTGAATTCCTTAGGCAGACCAGAATATGCCCAACCCAGCTTTCCACTAACTCATATCGTATAATTAACGGCATAGCCGAGCTAAACCGCCGAGCTGGCATTAATCTTGGCTTAGCCGAACTATTCCACCAATATTCTATAGGCTCAAAAGAAGACGGATGGGTTTACTATTTAAGAATACGACGCCGGCGTGAGAAAATAATAAAGGACACACCGGACGAAGACTTAAACGATGACGATTTTTTCTGGGTATTTGGCAATTTTGAAGACCACCAAGCCCAGATCCCAGGCCGCAGTATAAATTGGAATAAAGGAACACTCGGTATAATTACTTCGGCTCTATTGCATGCTTCTGTTTTACTTCGGCTTCTAATTTCATAACCGAACTAACAGTTGTATTCTTTTTGCAGATTCCGCCCATCTTCAATCTCTTTACAGCTACCCCAATCTGAACACTCTCCGAGCCGCACTATGATTTCCAGAAAGAAACTGGGCCAAGTTGCTGAACTTCGAACCGACATACCGATATAGCAGCCGACGCAAAGCTAGAGTTACCGATTTTTTGCTAGAGGACGCCCCTGAACCGGATCCAACCTTGCCACAAATTAACCTCATCCGTACTACTGAAGAAGAAGAAATGGCCAAAAGAAACAGAGTAAGGGCCCTTCTAACCGAGACAAACCGCGCCGAGGTACCACCACCGAGCCAAACCCAGGAAACCGTGGTGGCGCTTCCATCTCAACAACCCTCCTCATCTCGCCCCAGCAAGCGTGCCCAGACTACACCAACCGAGCCACGCCTTGTTGACGAAGACGAAACTACACTTCCACCAAGCCACCCACCAAGTCCGCAACCGGAGCCTGCCGACCGAGCTAGCTCCTCAAAATGGAGTCCAAAAATGACTTTCCAAAACCGTGCTATCTGCGACACTGACTCAGTGGTGGCAGACAAAGACCACATGCTAGCCTTCAATCTGGCTAAGAGTGTGTGTCTGCCCTCTGACATGGAGCATCACAAGCACTTGACCGAGCTCAAGGCTATCCGGTCAGCGACGAAATCAATGATCCTGGTAAGTTTGCTCCTCTTGTCTCTCTAACTTTTTCCAACTTTCTGTTCGGTTTTGTCATTAGTTTCTCTTACTTCTTTTTCAGGCCATGCAAAAGAGTCAAGTTGCACACAAGCGTGTGTTGGAGCTTCGAAAAACACTAAGGCAAGCCATGGCTGAAGTTGAAGAAAAAACAACCGAACTGAAAGACGCCCAACAAAAGAACGCCGAGCTAGAGGCCGAGGTAGCCCGTCTGACCGGACTGGTTACCTCGGCTAATGCTGACAAACAGAAGGCATTAACCGTGATGAAGGACAAGTACCTTCGTGAGCTAGTCAAGCTCGAAGGGAAAAAAGACGCAGAGATCGCCGAACTAAAGAAGAAAGTGGATGAAGCCAACGCTGAAGGTTTCAAGGAGGGGGAGGCCCTCTATATTCCACAATGTGAGGCCGCCAAGGATTTGTTCTTTAAATGCGGTTGGCGGGCAGCCGTGGTGCAGCTCGGTTGTGAGCCTGAGACCGAGGTATACAATCCTCCTCAGTACTTCATACCGAGCTCACTGGCGGAGTACGCTGCATCTGTTCAACAACAGTTTCTTCAAGGTTCAGATGATGAAGATGAAGATACCGAGCCCAATAATACCTCGGTCGTAAATGACCAAGCCAACGATCAATCAGTTCGGTTGGAGCCAACGGGTGAAGACCTGACGACTGAAACCGTGCTTCCAATAGCCACCGAGCTCCCAGTCGAGACCGCTTTACCCTCTGAAACCAGTCTTCGTGTTGACATTGACGCTGATCTTGATGATCTTTTCGACTGATTTTGTAACTTTCTTTTCTCGTTGCTTGTTTTGGACTTGTAACCGGGCTGAGGCCCCTCCTTTGTATTTGCTTTGGTCAATGAAAATCATCTTTTATACTCAACGCTTATTCCGGTTTTGATCTGTATGCTTGTACTTGTAATGAGTTTTCAATGAATTTTGTTGCTCCAACTGTTATCTCGGTTTACTTTCTTGTTTGTGCTTACTTTCTAACTGTAATTCGAACACAATATTTTCCGGCCGAGATACCTTATTCCGATCTTAGCTGAGCAATCTAAGCTTACTAGCCAACCACTCTTTAGCCGATATATATACTTCGGCTGAAGAGTACCAAGAGTTGGTTTAATCCATCCAACCACGCTTCAGCCTATACCCTTACTTCGGCTGAGGAGTACTAAGAGTTGCCACTCTTCAGCCGATATACATACTTTGGCTGAAGAGTACCAAGAGTTGGTTTAATCCAGCCAACCACTCTTCAGCCGATATACATACTTCGGCTGAAGAGTACCAAGAGTTGGTTTAATCCAGCCAACCACTCTTCAGCCTATACTTTTACTTCGGCTGAAGAGTACTGAGAGTTGGTTTAAACCAGCCAACCACTCTTCAGCCTATATCCATACTTCGGCTGAAGAGTACTGAGAGTTGGTTTAATCCAGCCAACCACTCTTCAACCTATACCCATACTTCGGCTGAAGAGTACTGAGTTGGTGTAATCCAGCCAACTTCTAAGTTGGTTTTTCCAGCCAACCTAGAATAAAGTGTTTGGTTTAGTCCGACCAAACGTCCTGCAGCCTGGATCCTTATCCTGGGCTTAGGAGGGGTGTTGGTTTAATCCAGCCAACCTCTAAGTTGGTTTTTCCAGCCATCTTAGAATAAAATATTTGGTTATGTCGACCAAACGTCCTGCAGCCTGGATCCTTATCCTGGGCTTAGGAAGGTTCGCAGTTGGTTATTCCGGCCAACTGTGTTTTTAATGCCCCTAACTCACTAATTCAGTAAAACAAACTTTTACAGAAGAAAACGTCTATACTGAAAAGAAACTACTTGTTTTATTGAGAAAGGAAAAAATTATACATACTTTAAAAAGAAAAAAGCCTAAAAATAAAATAACTTCAGATTGGCAGTGTTCCATGGCCTGGGAATTGCCTTGCCGTCCTCATCTTCTAAGTGGTATGCCCCTTTGCCTGCTAATCCAATTACTTTGTAAGGTCCTTCCCAATTAGGCCCTAACTTGCCATCTCCCGGTACCAAGGTGTTTCCCATCACTTTGCGCAGTACCCAATCTCCGATCTTGAATTGCCTTGGATGTACTGTCTTGTTGTATTTCCTGATAATTCTTGTTGGTATGAGGAATGTGAATCAATGCTCTGTCTCTTCTTTCCTCTGCAAGGTCGAGCTCTAATGTTATGGCTTCGCCATTCAAGTCTGGATCAAAATTCTCGCTTCGAATTGTGGGGAGGCCAACTTCTAGTGGGATTACTGCCTCCATACCATAGGCTAAGGAAAATGGAGTTTCTCCTGTTGACCGCCGAGGTGTGGTGCGGTAAGCCCATAAAACATGAGGGAGCTCTTCTGCCCACTTTCCTTTGGCTTTCTCTAACCTTTTCTTCAATCCATCCAAGACTACCTTGTTTGATGCTTCTGCCTGACCATTTGCTTGGGGATATGCCGGTGTAGAATTGTAGAACTCTATCTTGTACTCTTCACAAAAGCCTCTAAAGATTCTGCCGTCGAACTGCGTGCCGTTGTCTGATATTAGGGCTTTTGGTATGCCAAACCGAGTGATGATATTCTGCCAGACGAATTTCTTCACATCTTTTTCCTTGATTGATGCCAATGCTTCTGCCTCCACCCACTTTGTGAAGTAGTCGGTTGCTACCAGAAAGAACTTCCTGTTGCCTGGTGCTATTGGAAGTGGTCCTACTATATCTAACTCCCACATTGCGAAGGGCCATGGGCTAGTTAGAGGTAGAAGTTCTCTTGCAGGTTGGTGTATTTGGTGTGCGAATTTCTGACACTTTTCGCACCTTTTGACATACTTTTCTGAATCTGCCTGCATGTATGGCCACCAATATCCCTGTGAAATTGCTCTGTATGCTAGTGATCTTCCTCCTTGATGGCTTCCGCATACGCCCTCGTGTATCTCGAATAAGAATACTTCCACTTTGCTGGGGTGGACACACTTTAGGTAGGGTCCTGAGAACGATTTTTTGTACAATGCTAGAGATGGGGAGAGCCAAAATCGCTGCGACTTTGCTCTTATTCTGTTGGCCTCTTTCTTCCCTTTTGGTAAGATGCCTTCTTTTAAGAACAGGATGATGGGATCCATCCAAGAAGGGCCTAGCTCCGCGCAACATACCTCTTCTGCTTCGGGGTCTTCAATGCTTGGTCTAGGTAGGTAGTCGATCAGTAATGGATGAGGGATGGAAGTATCTGCCATTGAGACAAAGCCTGCTAGTTCGTCTGCTCTGCTGTTTTCCTCCCTGCCGATCTGTTCTATCCGCACCACTTCAAATTTCTTGATCTCTGTTCTGACCAATTCTTGGTATTTGGCCATTCTGTCATCCTTTGCTTCGTAGTCGCCAGATATTTGGTTTACCACTAGCTGTGAGTCACTGTAAACCATTAGCTCGGTGGCTTTCATGTAGAATGCTGATTTGAGGCCTGCCAGAAGCGCTTCATACTCCGCTTCGTTGTTCGATGCTGGGAAGCCAAGGTTGATTGCCTGCTCCACTACTAGGCCGTCTGGAGAGATGAGGACTATGCCAAGCCCTGCTCCATGCCGGTTGGATGCTCCATCCACGAAGAGCTTCCACATCTCTCCAACGAACAACTTCCAGCAAGTGGAGGGATCAGATGATGCCTTGGGATCTTCCATGTTGCTGGTGTTTTCTTCAAGGTCCATGCTCGCTGTCTGCCCCTCGCTATCTGATTGTACCAAGTCTTTATTTGTTGGTGAGTCTTGACTTGGTGTAGCATGGTTTGCTTCTTCCTTCCTTGCTTTACTTTGGTCTGCCTTGGGGTCTGACTGAGTATCCTGTAACAGGGGTTGCGCTATTCCGGCGTCAACTTCCATCCCTAGTTCGGCTGTTTCAGTCAGGTCGACTGGGCAGATATGATGACTTCCAGGTGTGAATTCTGCGATAAAATCTGCCAAAGCTTGAGCCTTTATTGCGGTCCTGGGTTGGAACTTGATGTCGTATTGTCCCAACTCTACTGCCCACTTCAGAATTCGTCCAAAAAAGTTTGCCCTTTCAAACAAAGCTTTTAATGGGAAGGCTGTGAGGACAACTATGGTGTGGGCGTGAAAGTAGTGCGACAACTTCCTTGAGGCCATCATCAAGGCCAATGCCAGTTTTTCTAGTGGCAAGTACCTTGTTTCGGCGCCCAGTAATGTCTTGCTGACATAATAGATGGGCAGATGTTGGATTCCTTCTGCGCGGACCAACACTGCGCTAATTGCGTGCTGAGAGACTGCCAGGTACAAGAAGAGTTCTTCTCCAGGAATTGGGGTTACAAGCAGTGGTGGAGAAGACATGTATTCTTTTAAGCTTTCCAGGGCGCGGTCGCATTCGTCGTCCCACTCAAACTTGGTTTTTAGAGCATGGAAAAATGGTCGTAGTCTGTCTGACGACCGGCTTATGAACCGATTGAGCGCAGCTGCCATACCGGTGAGATGCTGTACTTCCTTTACTGAATTTGGCCTCTCCAGATCCTGAATTGCCTTGATCTGAGAGGGGTCTGCCTCAATACCCCGGTTGGTCACTAGGAAGCCTAGGAATTTGCCAGATCCTACTCCGAACGCACACTTAGACGCATTGAGGCGCAACTTGTGCTTCTTCAGGATCCCAAACATCTCACCTAGGTCCTTGAGATGGTCATTCTCATCCTTGCTCTTGACCACCATGTCGTCGATGTAAGCTTCCATTGTTCTGCCTAACAATGGCTCAAACATCTTGGTGACCATCCGTTGGAATGTCGCCCCTGCGTTCTTTAGGCCAAAGGGCATGACCTTGTAGCAATACAGTCCTCTTGGAGTTGTAAAGGACGTGACCTCCTGGTCTGGTTCATGCATGGCGATTTGATGGTAGCCTATGTATGCATCCAGAAAGCTAAGTCGGTTGTGCCCCGTCGTTAGGTCTACCAGTTGATCTATCCGTGGTAGAGGACAGCTGTCTTTTGGGCATGCCTTGTTGACTGTTTTGTAGTCGACGCAGACACGCCACTTGCCATTCTTTTTTGGCACTACGACTGTGTTGGAGATCTATCTTGGGTAGTGCACTTCTCTGATTGCCCCTGCCTCCAGCAGGTTTCCTACCTCTTCCGCCACTATCTCGGCGTGGTGGAGTGCCGATCTGCGTGTGCGCTGAATGATTGGTCTGGCGGATGGGTGGACATTGAGTTGGTGACAGATGAAGTTGG
The DNA here is from genome assembly GCA_030407325.1 of Camellia japonica. Lineage (NCBI taxonomy): Eukaryota > Viridiplantae > Streptophyta > Magnoliopsida > Ericales > Theaceae > Camellia > Camellia japonica. Next base: position 13,291,736 of record JAPPVO010000016.1, on the reverse strand, counting down.
GATCAATGCCTGCATGTCGTATGGTGTCCAGGCGAACACTTCGATGTTAGAGGTCAAGAATTCCAAGACCTCTAATCTCTCAGTGCTGGACAACGACGAACCGAGCAGAAAGAACTTATCCGGGTTCTTTTCATCTATTCTTACCTCTACCAAGTCTTCCACCGCTTTTTGATTAGCTGCTTTGCCGACGTCTGCGAACAGTTCATTCTCTCAGGTTCTTCCACCGAATAACATATCCCTTGGCAGCGCGGCTGCCATTCACCGTAACAAAGCATTGCTTTGACATGATTGGTCTCCAAAGACCTCTTCAATTACTCCGGTATCGTTGGGGAATCGCATTACTTGGTGGTAGGATGACGCCACCGATCGCATGGCATGCAGCCATGTTCTGCCCAAGATGATGTTGTAAGTGGAGGGGACTTTCAATACCCAGAACTCCACTTGTTTCGTTACGCTTCCTGCTCTAACTGGAAGAATTATTTTGCCGACTGGCCACTCTAGCATTGAGTTGAATCCAATCAAGGGGGATACGGCAGGTGCCAAGTCTTTATCTTGTAACTTCAATTGTTTAAATGTTTCGTAGTACATTATTTCACATGAACTACCCTGGTCAATCAAAATCCGCTTGACGTCAAAATCCTTGACTCGGAGAGTGACAACCAGGGCATCATTGTGAGGGCAATATATCCTCGCCAAGTCTCTATCTGAAAAAGACATGACGTTCGTGGCCTCTGTCTTCCCTTTTTATGGTAGTTGTGCACTTAGTACCTCTCTTAAGTGCTCAGCCTTCTTGATTGATCCTCTGAGCTGCATACGCGCTCAGGTTCGAAGACTCCATGTATCACATTGATTACGCCTTGAGGTGGGGCGTCGATTGGCATCCCGTTGGGGTTATTGTGGTCCTGGGGGCTGGTTGCGTCCCTCCTTCAATGTATTTATCCAGGTGACCTGCTGCCACCAACTCCTCCAGGTGCTGTTTCAATGGCGTGCAATTCTTAGTGCGGTTCCCTTTTTCTTTATGGAAGGTGCACTGCGACCTTTCGTCGTGTCCTTCTGAGCTTCCCCTAGCTTGGCTGGCCATCTGACCAAAGGCTCATCTCGTATTTCACTTAGAATTTGGTAGATCGGTTTTTTGAATACCGTGGTTATAGCAGTGCGGACCATCAACCACTTCTTTTATCCTGGTCTTCTCCGTTGTCTCGCCTGCCTCGTCCGTTTCTACTCGACGGTCTACCGTGTTGACCTTTGCTGAGGCCTTTTTCTCTGGTACTGAGGTGTGCCAGATTTTGTTTTGGCACGTGCGCCATCCTCCTCCACCCTGATGTGCTGATGCACTTTCCATCAAGGCTTCCAGTGGGGGCGGTGTCATGGTGATCGAGTCCCTTAGTCTGTTCCCGACTGGAAGGCCTCTTTTGTACTGTTTGCAATGGCGAGATTGGTGGGCAGTCCCCAATCTGGTTGAAGGTCTCCCAATAGCGACTATTGTAGGATCTTAGGGTCTTCTTATCGCCCATGTCGATGGAGAGTAGCTGGTCGATCTCCACCGGGTTTTGGTGTTTGTTCTGAATCTTGTTACGAACGCCTCCGCCAATTGCGCCCAGGAGGCGATGCTGCCTTCTGGAAGTTTTTCGAACCAAGTCAAGCCTAGGTCGCCAAGGCTAGATGGGAAGAGGATGCACATCAAAGCCTCGTTTCGCCAGTATACAGCCATGACCTGGCGAAAGTGACTCAAGTGTGAGTAGGGGTCCGTCTTTCCCTCATATGTAGTGAATTTGGGCTAAAGGAAGCCTGATGATAGGGTGTGTTTTCAATCACCGGAACGAATGGCGAAGTCTGCAGCCTTGCTAATGCCTTGTCCGTCGGTTCATAGGCAGCGCGGTATTGGCATTCCAACCTCGACGCTTCCATGCGTCCGAGGAGCCAACCGTTGTAAGGTAGAAACTCTGTGTGGATCACGTCCTAGCGTCTCCTCCTTCCACCTTCTCCTCGAGCACGATTCGTAAGTCGAATGATCTGGGTAACTCCGTCTGTCTGGATCTTGTTTGGTGCGTATGTAAGGGCCAATAGGTGCTCCCTCAGGTGTACGACCTCTCAGATTTCGTCCTCTCAGACCTGGAGTGACGAGTTCTGGAAGACCTGGATTGAGTATCGCCTTTCTGAGGCTTCTACTCTCTGCTTGTGAGGGTGTGGTATTCTTACCATACCTTCCGAGTGGCGAGGGGGCGTCTTGCTTGTGCGCCCCTCTCCTGTCACCACTCATTTCCCTTCATCTGGCACTTTAGAGATCCATGTCTGCCGCCATCCGTCGTATCAATTCGTCCTGCTCCTTGACGCGATCCTCCAAAGCTTGAGGATCAATCCTCCGCCTTTGTCTCTCTGGACTCTGTGAACGAGAGTGACGGGGGCTGTTAGTCCGCCTTCTTCCCCTCGCATCCCTCATGGGATTCTGTCGCTGTGGCTCTAAATCCGCCATAGGAGGGACAAGAGGTAGACCTTCGCGCCTTGCACTCCCCTCTGGTGTTTGTTCGTCAATGGCAGACTGTGGCAAATCTTCGTTGTGCGCCATTGATTCTAAAGAGGAAAAGCTTGATCAAGAGGTTTTGTTCTTGTCTGGATTCCCACAGACGGCGCCAATTGTACGGAAAGAAATAAACCTTCTCGTATAATCCTGTTGATCAAGTCTGCGCTCCTCCGTA